>BSBK01002488.1:0-727500 GCA_027943335.1 Chamaecyparis obtusa | reverse complement strand
CAACCCCTAGAAATAGAGATCAACAACGAAAAACCCCTATTCTCGAAAGGAGTCATCTATTTTGATGCAAAAAATAACATGGTATATGGACAGAAGGCAAACATGACACCAGAAAATAATACGTTGTTTATGAAACATTCATTCACAGAGAAATGTTGGAGGTGCAAACTTATATAAAACTAAAAACTTGTTAAAGAACTTCAAAATTTGAAACCCTCAAAATAGAGCTTGACAACTAAAAACCTCTTCTCTCACAACCATTTTTTAACGTCCTCTTAATTCATAGCTTTAACATTATGGAAAACTTAAAAACATTACTGAACATATACATTACCTAGTTTTGTTTCTCCCCCATTTGCCACACAACGGTCCACCAAAACCAGTCATCGTTGTCCCTCCAAACCCCCCTGGAACACATAATTGACTCAGAAAGGGGGCAATGTATAACATTATGGAATATAGTTAGTTTCTTTCAACACAATCCTAACATTCCTCATCGTCTGTAAAAAAATCATAGAATTTACACATTGGTTAGTAAAATTTGCAGCTGGTCATGTTCATTTCCCACAACTCATTGTACACGCTAAAATGGTGCACTTCTATGAACCATTACATGCAAGGTTGCTCAAGGATGAGGCCTCACAAAGCGGCTCATAGCTCTCTATGCATGGAGTTGCAAGGGACTATGATGTGTTTGCTCTCAGCTAGAGCTAAAAGCTTATGACCTTGCTAGTCAACCACACAATGAGAGATTCGAATGAGGACAAGGGCAAGAGTGCCAATATCCTCAAGAATCATTATGAAAATGCAATGCAATGCAAACTAGTCTATGGAAATGAAAATGCAATGCAACTAAGCTAGGAAATAGAAAGAACAAGTGTTACAAATCCTTCCTATTTAGACTATGTGAGATTAATCTATTACATCAAAGGAAACTAAGCTATGAAATGAAGCCATGGATGTTATGATAATGCAAGAAATGAAGTCTAAACTATGAAGCAATGAGGAAATCCAAGAAAAACTTGATGTAGCAATGATCTCCAAAAGCTCCAAATGCACCTAGAAAACCTGCAGCATAATAATAGTATGAAAGAGATGGATATGCAAATGAAGGAGAGAGCTCTCCTTTTATAAGAAATGAGAAAGAATGGACCATGGAGATTAAGAGGCAAAAGGTCTTAATCAGTGGTGGAGGTTGAAAGAGGAGCAATCTATGTGCACAAGTATCCTCCAATGAGAGTGAAGTGTTGACTTTTGAGCCTCATGTGAGACAAAAAATACTTTTTTCCTTTTTGTGAAATAAGAATAATGTTTTATTTGTGCAACTTAGGATAAGAGGAAAAGTGGGGCTTTTTATTTAATCAAAAGGGGAGGAAATATTCCTTTTAATTAAATAAAGACTTAGGATAAATGGTTAGCCCAAGGATAAAAATTCAATATATGATCGAAATTAAGACTTGATCAAAAAATTGATAATGTTAAAAATATTGATTATTGATCAAAATGATTCAAGATTGATAAATCGAATAAATGGGGCCCAAAGTCTAGGCGACCATTTTTGGGTGCATACATTTGCCCCTCTTTGACTAATGTGTAATCGATTTGGGAACACATGCAGTCAAAGAAGAATTGAAATGTGAGATTGATCTAGGATCACAAAACAACTCCAATATGAGGTCGATTCAAGATCATATCCGGACAAAGCATGAACAAAGGCCTTTGAACATGAGGTTGATTCAGGATCACATTCAAAGTAAGAGATAAGAATCTCAAATTTGAGAAAAATCTCACAAAAGATGTTTGAATCAAGAGAATCAAGAGAATCAGGGATGAGAATCCCATAGATACTGCCCCCTCGGAATCGAAATCGAAATCAGGTAGAGGAGAGACAGAAAATTGATAAAGATTTGATCAAATCAGAATGAAATCACAATCAAAGGTAAATGATAACAGGATAACCATTAGGCAATGAAACATGCCCCAGCGATGAGCTAGAAGAAAAGAGATAGGGCGAATGAAAGACTAGAAAATTGAGAGACATGGAAGGAAGAAAGTCCATCAAAAATTGGATTGTGCCTCAAAAAGTCAGTCAACTGCTCAGAAGAAAGGAAAAATTTGGAAACTCGACTCAGATTTCGATTTCGAGTCTGAAAATGGATAGAAAATGATGTGATATGAAAGACCAGAAATGAAAGATATGATCAAGAAGAATTAGAAAATGAGCACAGTTGACCAACTAGTCCATAGATGATAAAAAAGAGAGCTCTCTTCATATGCAAGATGCAAAAACTAAACTATGATGAACCTAAGAATGCAAGCTACTATTAAAGTGGTTGACTTGCAAGGTCACAATGCCTATAGACATCTAATTATCATCATCGAGCGTTATTGGTAGCATCGCAAGATCATACAATGCACACTAGCATAACTATGTGGATATGAATATGATCTTTATCAGATAGAAATGTGGAAATCCCACCTAGGCATCAAAGACATGTAGGTCAAGATAACTAATGTAGTGAGATCACCTACTTTTGATATGGCGAGATTATGCTTGTATCAAGACATATGAAAGTCAGGATAGCTAGAAGTATGCACTCGCAAAATAGTCAAGGATAATACCTCGTCAATCCATAGGGTCAAGTAAGACCAACATAAATGCTCATGACAGTTAGGACCAAAAAAATATACCCACAAGCAAATAAAAAAAGAAAACATGTTCTCATACCCTCAGTCTTCTAGCTATGCATCATCGAAAACTTCTCAGGGAGAGACCACTCATCAAAGAAATCCTCATAGACAGCACACAAAGAAAACTAAAGTCAACATATCTCAACGAGTTGATTGGTTAAGTGTGTGTGTGTTGGTCATAGAGTCAAACTCTAAGTATCACATCTTCTTAGTGAGAAATATCACATTACACTTGGACTATTGGGTAAGACATCTGATAAGTGTTAAGAAACACTCGACGCAAGGGTAGTATTGAAAAACACTATTTGGGGTGGTGTTGAAAAACACCTGTTGTGAAATGCCCCAAGAGACAAATGCACCTAAAAGACCAATGCTAACAGTTATTCCCCCTAGACAAAGATAAAGACCAATTCCAGACCAAGTCAAATAAGGTCAAGGCATGATGGAAAGTGGCTCAGTGTCGAGGATGCATGCTAACAAATAGGAGTGCAAAGGCCTCAAGTAGCGCCTGCTTCCAGGTCTTCACCACTTGGATTTATATTGCAATTTTTCTCTTTTTTTCATTTTTTGATTTTTCAATTTTTTTATATTTTTGCTACCAAGGCACCTGTTTCCAGGTTTTCACCATGGCACATTTTCAATTTTTTCAATTTTTTCTTTCTTTCTTTTTGAATTTTTTTCTATTTTTTTGAATTTTATTTTTTCTATTTTTTAGAAGAAGGCAAGCTTTTTAGATAATGCTCCTTGAAAGGATAAACCATGATATGTCAAAGATTCAAAATGATATGCTCAAAGATGCTGAAGGGGAAAGGAAGACGCAGAAGGAATAGGCAAATGAGAAAAAATGAGAGAAGGTAGAAGGATAATGAATGGAAGGAATGTGAAAAGGTAGATGGAAAGAAAGGTAAGATCAACGTCAATACACACCTTGAAGGGTGACGGGAAAAATGGAGGAAATGTAAACCATATTCTAGTCCAAATGCAAACCATATTCTAGTTCATTATTGCTATGTGACTCCTTGAAGAGAGGATTGGTGTGCTTGTTATAATTCTCAAATGTGAATGGAGGAATACGAGAAGGAATATGGAAAATGTTTAGCAGACGTTTTGGTTCAGGCGCATGGAATGGAAGAATGTTTTTGGAAAAAGATGAAGTGGAAGCCTTTGGAAGCTTGAATGTCAACTTCACTTTTTGCTCAGCATGAGACTTTTTCAAGAGAGGCTTTGGAATCCATATAGATTTAAGCGTTTTATTTTCTGTTGATGTGTTAGAGAGAATATCTTTAATGATGGATTTTGGAACCCATACTTGTCTTGTAGTTTTCTTCTTAGATATCTCTTTTGACTTTATGCCTCCATGTTGATTAGAGGAGACATGGTGATCTTCTTTTTTTGATGGATTCTTGTATTGCTTCTTTTTTTTGTATTGAACATTCAAGTTACTTCCAAAAGACTTGGGACTTGTGGAAGAAGAAGGAAAATACGACTGGTTTAGATGGGTGGGTGGATGAAAAGGATTCAAGGGTATGCATCTATGTTGATCTTGAGGAAAGATAGGAGATGGAGGGACGTAAGGACCCAAGATGGATGATGAATTAGGAGAATTAGGAGGGGAAAGTGAAGGGACATAAGGACCCAATATGGAAGGTAGACATGAAGCCCTTAGCAGCGGTGGAAGAGGTCCAAGGATGGAATTGGAAGATGCAAAAGGATAATAAATAAGTTCATCAGCATCTATATCACAATCAAGGATATCAACATCTTTAGAGTGAGCATTAAAATTTTCAACAGGATCATGCACATCTTGAATAGGAGCACCTTCTTTGACAGGATTGTTCGTAGCTTGCAAAAATTTAGGAAGAGTAGAAAGTGGAAGTGAACATGGAGTGGTAGAACAAGAAGATGAAAGACTTTGATCTTGACAAGTTGCTTTGGATAGCATAAGCGTATCATTTTTTTCTTGATTTTCAATAGGCTTAACATCATAAGTAACAACACCATTTTTAATAACCTTAATGGAAGTATCATTTTTGGAAAGCGCAAGTGTAGTAAGGTTATTTTGATTGTCAATAAGCTCAACGGTGTAAGTAGTAGCTTGATCTTGCTTAGGAGAAGATTTAAGACATGGTGGAATGAATGAGGAAGGGCATAAAGGATCAAAAGAACCATGAAATGAATGAGAGACATCATAAACAAGATTGGATGACATGGAGGGTTCGTGATCTTGATCTTTCTTTATGTTCTTTTCTTTATCATTTTTAGAGTCCTCTTGACATAGAGCCACTTCTACGCACAAGGAAGCAGGTTGGGATTGTATGGAAGACTTTGGAGGAGATGGTGAAGGATTAGCTGAAGTAGGCATTATAGCACATAAAGGCTTAGGCTCTTTAGGTTTAGCATTATTGAAAGTATTTGCAGCCAAGTGAAGGTTAGCTTGAGTTTCTTTAAGAGGTAGCCCTTTTGGATAACTATAGGGGACCGCATGAAAAGCCTTAGGATTTGAATCGGATGAAGTATTTGTGAAAGATTTGGAAGACTTAGAAGCTTTAGGAAGTGTGTGGGTATTGGAGGAAGTAGAGGATGGAAGGGAACCATCACAAGACAAAGGTTCAACATTAACATGATCTTGCTTGAGAGTGTCATCTTTATTTTCAGCATGAGAACTTTTAGAGGAGATAATCTTTTGACGTTTGAAATCAGCGCGGTAGATTTTCTCTTCCTCAGTAGGAATATTGTATTGTTCACAAAAATCATCAAAGAATTCTTCAAATTTAGAGTCATATGGATCACCATCACAGTCTACCCAATACGAATCCCCCTTAGAAATCACAAGTGTACCACGAGGATGATGCTTAGGAATAGAAGTTTCATGGGCATCACTACATTGTCCATCATCATAGTCATCATAGGTGGGTGTGTCACTCTTTGTGGAAGAGACATCATAAGGACTATCACATTGCTCTTTATGGTGAAGAGAAGTAAGACTCTTTGAAGAAGTAGAAGAAGAATGAGATCGTGAAGAAGAGGAAATTGAAGAACTAGTGGAAGAAGAATACTTGGATAATGAGGAATTCAAATGATGTTTAGAAGAGTCATGATAAGATTTGGAAGATGAAAATGTGAATAGTGTTTAGAAGAATCATGATAAGACTTAGAAGATGAAGAATGAGAATGATGTCTGGAAGAGTCATGATAAGACTTGGAAGGTGAAGAAGAATGATGAGAAGATTTAGAAGATGAAGAATATTTGGATGAGATCATGAGTATGATTCTAGCAAAGGCATCTGATTTAATCAATTTTTCTTTTATTTTTGCTATAAGTTTATCACCCATGCCATATTTAGAAGAACCCTTAGAGGAATAAAAATCTTCAAATTGAGAAATGAGTTCAAGATCATCCATTCTCAAGAGAGGTTCCATGGCAAGGTAGTTGCAATTCATGGTTGTAGAAAATAAGGAATCAAGCATGGAAGAAATGAATATATGAATAGAAGAAAGTAGACTAGATAATAAGAGGAAAAGAATCAAGAAGAAGAAGAAGAAGAAGAATTTCCCATGGGAATAGAAGACTTTAGAAGAACATGAGAAATGGAGAAGAAAGAAGAAGACTAAGAGCCATCTTGTGCAATTGATACCATAACGTTCATTGAGATGTTGAGCAACATGACAACACCTAGGATCTAAGATATGGACTGACCAAGGAAGACTGAAAATAGAAGACCCTTGGTAATAGGATGACCTCGCAAAATGTCAACACCAAACTAGGATAATCAAAGTTCTCTATTGTCCAAAGAGAAATGAAAAGATAGAAGAAGGGGCTTTACCAACACTATCAAAGAGGTGCTTCAAATCAAAGGGTGACTACCATTGCACTTTTGAACCAAGAGGTTGGGCTAGGCCAAAAGATAATTGAAATTGAGATTAGATGAAAATTATTTGGACAATAAGAGTACGAAAATTTTTCAAGAATGTAGCTCACAATTCTAGAGATAAACTTTCTCACCAAGAACAACCTTCTAATGTGATATTTCTCTTTGGCTAATGTGAAACCGATGTTGATCTTGACCAATTTGTGCAAAATTTTGAGTTTTTAAGGTCTGATTTTGGATTTTTTGAATGTTAGGGTGAAAATATCTGATGTCAATCACAAATTTAATAGCATTTGGATAGGTTTGCAAACAGTAGAGGATCAAACATGTCTTCAAACACTTGAAACAAGGGCAAAAGAAACCTTGCCAAGACAAACACTTATGATATCAAAAATAAAATTGCACCCTATGAATGCTACTGATTGTTTGTATGTTGAGAACGTTTACACTGGTATCACACAATCGAAGACACTTCAAGCAATATCTACCTACAAGACAAGGCTCAATACTTACCAACTTAGCCCACAACTTGATGCCCCCTTGCCTCACACCAAGTGGTTTCCCACAAGAGATATTGGCTTTGTCGTGGAAGTGTCAAACAACACAACCAAAGGGACACATATGGTGAGTATCTTGGGGTGATTCGGGTTAGTCCACTTGGATCAATCCTTGCACTAAGAAGATAAGCGGCTAAATAAAGGTGGCTTCTAACCTATGGTTCTTAGTAAGGGCTTCCGTTCATAACACCCCTCTTGCTCCTCATAAAGGACTAGGACCTCGCGGCCTCAAGAGTACCTTAAGCATTCTTGCTCAATGCTTTCCCGATGGTCGCAATCCCATGAGCTACTCACATCAAGCGAAGACAAGTGTTATGTCTACCAAGGTTTTGTGTCCTTGATAGCCTTGAGATTATAGTGGGTTGGAATAGCTCGGTATTAGCTTGTCCCCACTTGGGTCGTTCTTCTTGATTGCTCAAGAGCAGGCCCGCTAAAGGATTCTAACAACTAAACAAAAAGTGGATCAACTCTTGAGGTTCAAGGTTTTTGGTTCACCACAAGGGTGAAGAGCATACTCCCCTATCTCAAGAATCTCTCCCAAACACACCAAGCAAAGTTCATTTACCCTCTTATTTTCAAAATTCAAAGATGGGTCAAGATTTTCTGGTTCACCAAAATGGTGAAGAGCATACTTCTCCTACCACCCAAGAATTCCTACAACAAGATCTTAAGTGCCTAATAAATGAAACAACTAGTTTTTGCCACACTTAAAAGGAAAGCAAATAAACAAGCAAGATTTTTTTTTATTTTTATGCTTGGGCAGCCCTACAAAAACCATTAGTAGCCCTCTTTGACATGCGATTTTGACAAAATATTCAAGCAAGAGGCACCTACAACCACAACTTGTTAGACTAACAAGGTTAGCAAAATCCAAAATCTAACAATGGTTAGCACATGAAACATCAGATAATCTACAAAATAACTGATCAAATGAAAAAATCTGAAAATGAAACCATCATGGTTGGATTAGGCTCGGAAAGACCTTTCCAACGATATATCATACTCGAAACTTGCAAGATGGATTAAATAACTCAAAAATAGCTCACTGCCAGGTCCAGGTGATGTACCTCAGACTTCACCAGTATCGCGCGACACAATTTCCTGTATCCAAGCGATATACCTCAGTCTGGGCGATATACTTCACAATAGGCGGGCGATACTTCGCACGACACCAGGCGATATACCTTAATACAGGCGTGCGATTCTTCTGAGACGCGAAGTGTCGCACGGGTATTATAAGGTATATCGCGTGATATACTGAGAAGTATCGTGTGATATTCTGAGACAGAAAACCAGAGAATGAAAATGAAGCTGAAAATTGATGAAAATTTTGACGGAAAATACAGAATTAAAGGGACAAAGCTAATCTACTCTGGCCCACGGTGGGCGCCAGAAATGTACACGCTAAAATGGTGCACTTCTATGAACCATTACATGCAAGGTTGCTCAAGGATGAGGCCTCACAAAGCGGCTAATAGCTCTCTATGCATGGAGTTGCAAGGGACTATGATGTGTTTGCTCCAAGCTAGAGCTACAAGCTTATGACCTTGCTAGTCAACCACACAATGAGAGATTCGAATGAGGACAAGGGCAAGAGTGCCAATATCCTCAAGAATCATTATGAAAATGCAATGCAATGCAAACTAGTCTATGGAAATGAAAATGCAATGCAACTAAGCTAGGAAATAGAAAGAACAAGTGTTACAAATCTTTCCTATTTAGACTATGTGAGATTAATCTATTACATCAAAGGAAACTAAGCTATGAAATGAAGCCATGGATGTTATGATAATGCAAGAAATGAAGTCTAAACTATGAAGCAATGAGGAAATCCAAGAAAAAATTGATGTAGCAATGATCTCCAAAAGCTCCAAATGCACCTAGAAAACCTGCAGCATAACAATAGTATGAAAGAGATGGATATGCAAATGAAGGATAGAGCTCTCCTTTTATAAGAAATGAGAAAGAATGGACCATGGAGATTAAGAGGCAAAAGGGCTTAATCAGTGGTGGAGGTTGAAAGAGGAGCAATCCATGTGCACAAGTATCCTCCAATGAGAGTGAAGTGTTGACTTTTGAGCCTCATGTGAGACAAAAAATACTTTTTTCCTTTTTGTGAAATAAGAATAATATTTTATTTGTGCAACTTAGGATAAGAGAAAAAGTGGGGCTTTTTATTTAATAAAAAAGGGAGGAAATATTCCTTTTAATTAAATAAAGACTTAGGATAAATGGTTAGCCCAAGGATAAAAATCTAATATATGATCGAAATTAAGACTTGATCAAGAAATTGATAATGTTAAAAATATTGATTATTGATCAAAATGATTCAAGATTGATAAATTGAATAAATGGGGCCCAAAGTCTAGGCAGCCATTTTTGGGTGCATACACTCGTCATGTGTTTTCCCCCAACATCCCATCGAAAGTACAAAATGAATGGCTAATTTGGTGTGACGTTCCATTTATAATTTAACCAATTTTCAAATTTTCTTTCCGTCGCATTTCCCATCGGTTGGAATCTCCTTAACCACACAGTCTACCGTTCAATCCGTCCAATCCCGTGCAATCGTCTACTGTTAAGCCGTCCAATTCCATCCGTTCGTATCTTTGTTTGTCTACACAAGCCCGTCTTGTCATGCCACGTCGCACAAGGGTATGGGATGATTATTCTATATATAGACACATGTCATTTTATTTCGTCTAAATAGCCTTTGGTAATTTCATCAACCTCTCTCGAATATTTATGGAATCCAACATAAAAGTATAAACCCTTGGCACCATATCATAATAAAGATTAAAAATTGCTATGTTGGTGTTACTCGTATGATTTACAATACCAATAAATTATAAGCAAAAGTACAACTCTATGACCTCGCAAGAAAAATAATGACAAGATTAATTTAAAGTATCAAAAGACAAGATATCTAGCTATATTACACAACATACAATTTGACTTGGTACTATTGTGCTACAAGGTTTTTGAATTGTTTAATATATTTCCTTAAAAAAATGTTCTCAAACAAGAGCTCTGTTTGAGCTAGAGTCCTTGCCTACTGTCAAAAGTGGAAAGTAGACTTTAGAAGCAAAGAAATTATTAGATATAGTGGAAGCTAAAAATATCATTTCAACGAAAGTGGAAGGTAGATTTTAGAAGCAAATAAATTACTAGATACTGTGGAAGCTAAAAATATCATTTCAATTAAGTTTAGTACTTCTTTGTGTAGTTTAGAGGGATGATAGATACAATCACAGAGCATTAGCATATAGCATGTTTATTTTCTTTATAGTATAAAAAGTAGACTGAGTACAATATCAATTACATTTTTTCATAATTACAAAGCCAACAAGACAATTAATTTCTGTACTAAAAATAGTAAACCAAGCTTGAATAACATGTTTTTCATAAAATATTAAAAAAAATGAATTGCTTTTTCCAAACATTTTTTATCTTGATGTTTTTTCATTAATCCCTAAGTTGCAAAATTAGCCATTGTTCTACTTTCAAAAACTTGAAAATGTACAATTTGAAACAAGTTAGTACCATAGATTACATTGTGAATAGAAATCAGATTTAGATAACATTTTTTGCTGATATGGAGGAAAAAGTGAGGATGTGCAAAAGTGTTTCTTCTGTGTTTTTGTGACATTCACTTTTAGTACTAATTTTAACAAAGGAATTTGATAAAAAATTATTGGAGACAGATCTGTGGACACTGCAACTAGAGAGGATTTTTTTAAATTTATTATTGAAAAGTAGAAAATACAGAATATACAACGATGTAATAAGGAAGCATTTATCTTGAATATTAGAGCATATCATTACATGTTCTGTTGATAAGTAAAAAATGAGATTATATTACAATTATAAGAAAATAAACATATCCAGACAGTCGCACTCCAAAAGGGTGAGTATACACTTAAGAAATAATATTTTAGTTGACTTTTTAGCTCAAGTGGGCCAAGTCATAAGTGCATCATAGACAATGCAGCCCAAGTGAAGCACACCTAATGTGACATTCAACTTATCTATTAGCCTTTGCAAATGCAAGGGACAATTATTTGTGATGAACTCATAAAGTTTGTCGATTTGGTCGGTTCATCCGTGTTGTTGGGGCAGGGCATCTAGAATAGATTAAAAGTTGGTGGCATCCGTGGACTAGACCAATGCATATTCCAACATTTTCTCTTGTATATTTTCAATATTAATAAAAGTGATGTGGAATCTTCTTAATTGAACCATCTGCTTAGTTTGACCCAGAGTATTACATGGGGTCTATTCATTATGTTGATGTCTATGTCTAGACAAGTAGCACTCAGGAACAACTTAAGCTCTGAAAAAGTGTATGACATCCTAAAAATGGTGTCTCATGCTAGAGTAGGACATCAAAATTATAAGAATGATAAAAATATCCTTACATAAATATATGGCACAATTAATTTTGAGAGGTATAATTTTGCAGTTAGGGACACATTTTAAAGGCTACAATGTTGTTTTTTAGTACAGTGAAATTTAGGGCATGCTTAGGAAAACCTAAAAAAATACTTGTGATTTGAAAAGAAAGGCTAAGTCACAAGGTTTTACGCTTTTTCCATGAGTTTTTTGTGTTTGGTTGGGTGACAAATTTCCACTTAAGTTACAAATGCTGATTTTTGACTTTTTCTAAGTGGCTCATCAAGTATGTAATAACAATCCCAAACTTCTACAAAAGGCTGCCAAAAAAATGGTAATAACAATTTAAGCATGAACAAGAAACATTTCTACCATACATCTAATTATTTAAGTTAATTGTTGTACTCAAAAGTTACTGTAAAAATATTGTTAAAATTTTAAATTATTTCTCATCTAATGTTAACTTCAGTCCATCTAGCAAATAGAATAACAAAATAAAAACCACATACAATATGTGAAGTGGGATTTTGAACCTAGAAACACTTAATGAGGAAAAATTGCTTCAATAGTGGCAACTCCACTTTTGCTATAATATATTAAGGAAATGGAAAATACAACGAGCATGCAAAGAGATATGAATACACTCTTTGTGGAGACTCCATAAAGAACTAAAACTTTGGAATCCAATCAATTCATTGCTCCACTAGGAACAAATTAAACTCATTTTCCTATAGGTTTGAAGCCAATGGCAATAGAACACAAAAAATACATGATTTTGCATTGTAACAAATTGTTCTACTTGTAGCTATTGCTTTTGATAGGTTGTTAACCACTAAAAATTCCTAGAGGATTCTTGATCCACTTTGCAAAGCATACTATCAAAATTTCAAGTCTCCTATTTTTTTCATGAGATAGAGTCCAATTGTAACACAACTCTTGTAACTAAATAAAAATATTTTGACATTAAATATGTACTCTAAGATGAAAAAACAATGAGCTACTAAGCTGAAGTCCTATGGTATATTAACTGTCTCTAATTAAGTTTCCTGAAATTGCTGAAATTGGAGGGTTTACTGAAATTGCTACATATTATCTGAAATTATCTCATTTTTTTTTCATTCTTGACGTTAAAATTGGCATAGATAAATTATTCTTATCTTGATAATTCATTAAAGCTGCGAAGCTGATTTTTATTATTTTTCAAAATTTTCCTCCAAACATATAAAATCTATAGAAGATATGAATTGATTTCCTCTCAACATATAAAATCTATAGAAGATATGAATTGAAGGGGAATTAACACCATTCTACAATATTTTGTACTGTTCACTCTAATTTTCTCCATTCAAAGATTAGAATTTTAGTAAAAAGATCTCGAGATATAGAAAATTTAGAAAAGTCGTTGAAATATTTTTAAACAATTCAAAAATCAGGGACAAAAAAATTATAATATCTATTATATGAAATTGTAAAGATTTTGCCACAAAAATTTTTAATTTTAATTTTTAAAACTAATAAAATATATAAAATACAATTCATTAAGAAGTTAGTTTACAATTCTTGAATAGGCTACTACCAGTTTTGGGGAGCTGTGTGCATGATCTGCTGAATACAATTGACATACTTAGTATCCTTGAACGTTTTGCATGCAGTACACCTGTCTTACCTTTGTTTCTACATTATTTGGTGTTCCTAGTATGAAGCCTACTCTTGGCACGATCTCATGTACCATTCTGCCATTGTCTCGCACTTGGCCATGTTTGAAGAGGATTCTGCTTGAAAATGTGTATTCCTTTTGCAAATCTGTAACCTATACAATAAGTATTCTATGAATTTGTTTCATATGGCTATGAAGCGTTTTGTAATTTTTCTACCCCTAAATTTTAGAAAGTATGAATATTTTGCAGTCCTTTATGTCTTCAAAATTTGAATCTACCATGACATGAGCATGGTGTATAATTTCCCATATTCTTTCTATGAATATGGAATTCGCTGTATTTCATCTCGGCATGAAAAGAAAATGCAAATATTCAATTAATTTTAAGGGAATCTGACGAGTTCAGTTGCTGTTAATTTGTTAGTTTAAATATTTTCCAACAATTAATTGTTCCCTAAAGCCATTTTTTATCTTGACTTCCTGGCAGACAAATTGCAATTGTAAAATTTTATAAACATGTCATTTTTTAGAATACATTTCTGAATATACTGATAGGTAATTAAAATTGGTTTCTTTATGTCATTTATTTATCTGTGTTGGCACCTAGGTAAATTTGTTTATATCATCAATTCATTCTTGGTTCACTTTGTTCTGGTAAATTTAGAGTTCAAAATAGGGTGTACAGTCTTTTGTCTACAACAATTCATGGAGAAATTTCTGGAAAGGTTTCACCCAAGAACTATTATTGTGTAACAATTCTTCTTGGATTGAAATTGTACGGAGGAAAAACCCACAAAAAATAGCAAAAAAAATTCTATATTTTTCAAATTTAAATAACTCAAGAATCAATAATTCAAGAGTTCTAACCATAGAAAATATAATGCAATCACTTCTCTTTTGAACTGTATGATCACAAAATCTAAAGAATTGTATTATAAAATGGTAGTAAACATATCGGAGTTAAGCTCTGCTGCAGTAGACACCCTTCAAATAAAATTTATGCTAGCAAAACAAACTTTTCTACAATTTTACACGAACAATCTCAATGTGGGAACAAAACCTACACAATTTTATCTGCAAAAATAAATTCCAGTAATCCGTCAAAATATGATAAATTCCAGTAATTCCCTCAAAATATGATAAATTTGATGACAATCTAGAAGAAATTTAGGAAGAATTGCATTTCTAGAGAAGTGCAAATGGTAGATGGAGTATTTAATTTTCTTAACATGACACTCACATAGGCCAGCTATGTTTTAAATGCAACATTTAAAAAGTATTAAGTAATCTGTACATTGTTCTTGCGTTGCAAGCTGTCCAATTTATCTTTTTTCTCCACTATAGCCTAGTCTATCAAGAAACATTAGAAAATGTTAATATATTTTAATTGCTCTTTGCTCATTGGCTGGAAAATTTTTCCCCTAATTTCTTAATGAAAAAAAAAAAACCCCCGCAAAATAAACACCCACCAATGAAAAAATAAGAAAATTCAATGAAAATGAAATTAAGAATGTCAGAGCACCGCAGACTATAGAATAAATCTATATTGATGGTATTGTATTTGAGCAAGCGAAAACATTAGTCTCTGCCTATACGGCAGGGACTAATAAAAACTATCACGATAGCACAATACACCATGAAATAGACTTTCGAGAAGGATTTACTTTCATAACACAACCAAATAGACGGAAGATTATTAAACATTGTTGGGAAACACATAAAAACATATTCATTAAACAAACCAAGGGAGAAGAATAAGAATAATGTAAAAATAAAATCTTATCGAGAATACATAAAATAAATATGTTGAAAAGGGTTTTTGGGAACCCCAACCTTTTTTAACTTTTACCAATCAATCTCACATGGGAGCTTTGGAACTATTAAATACTTCCATCAAAGCATCATGAAACGAGGGATAATAATAAAAATTCTAATCGACAAACTGGATGAGAAAAGTCTTCAAGGGTGACTTGCTCAACATGGAAGCGAAAATGAGATGCAAAGATATGGTGCACAATTACATTGACTATTGACATTGAAAAATTGAACAAGATGGGCATGATTAATAGAGATTTATCACATTCAAAATTTAGGCATTGACATCATGCAAAGAAGACATGGGAAATTATAAATCATTATAGGGAAAATTTACCAATATTAGGGTTAACATAATTAAGTAAAACCATCAATTAATCTTGGAGAAAAGTAATTTGAATGGGAGATTGACAAATCTTAGGCTAAATGTGTGGTTATTATTATGAGTATAAAAGTAGAAATATATTTATTCATGTTCATTTGTAGATTGTTGTAATAGCTTATTGAATATATAAGTCATGATTTGTAATTATAGTTTGAATAAAATAAATAAAGATTCCTTCCATGACAGAAAATATATCATTCCTATGAGTAGATCGATGGTACAAAGAATAAAATAATTGCAGGATTTCACTTTGTAAGGACCTTCACATTATTAAATTAAGATAAACCACAAAATACACATAAGTAGTCATTAATTAGAGCAATTTGTTCACATATGTAAAAATAGAGACATAATAATATATTTTTGACATACTAGCTAAGTACATAAGCCCCAAGATTAAGCAAAATGTATAACGAAACAAATTCCTTTACATTAGAGCACGTGGTCAAATACATAGAGTATACAGAGTACAAATCATGGAGACAATCTGACAGGAACTCATGACATCTATCTCCCTTAAGCACATCATGGACAAGAACATTGTCGCAATACTTTTACACCCGACCTCAAAGATTTACATATTTGTGGATTCTTCTTAGCATGAAGAATACTTGACCTTACATGAGGAGCAATGGAATCAAAACAATATGATATATCTGGAATACATTTTCACACACTTAGAAAAATCTATACAACTAATAACATGACATGATAGAGGGTTAGAAACATAGTCATTAATAAATAATTTTAAAATCTTTGGCCAAAGTGTCTTTTTGAGCCAACTATCAACATATTAGTTAAAGTGGAGATTTTCCATTCTTTGGAACCTTACCTTGCTCTCTTCCTCCATTTTTAGTACCATCCATAAATACATAAAACATCATTAAAATACAATAACACAACCATGTCTTTTTTATTGAAGTCAAAGAAGTCTTGAATCACACAATGCATTATGATCAAGTGCATATTTATTGATATGTGATAAGAATAACAATAGATCAAGCATTTCCTTGATGAGTACATTCATTACATATCCAACTTATGATTTTTACAATCACAAAACTCAATCCACTCATATCATTCCAAATTTAATAATTATGATAATGAAATTTTAAAAAGTGAGCATATCATATATAGTAACTCTAGCAAGTATATCCATCACATCATTGAGTGAGTCATACAGAAATGATAAAAGATAACTTAAGAATATAATGCATATATAAGCATATGACAACTTCATCTTTGATACCACTAAAAATCTTTGAAATATTAAGATTGTCTATATATCAACAATAATTAAGGTTATTTCTCTAGATAAGTATACAATATTCCTAAGTTTTTCCTATCCCTAGATAACTTCTAGAGAAACATGATCAATATTTATTGCTAAACATAGGTACTATCCTACCAATGCAACCTAATACACTGAAATGTGTTAAAAAGAATATTATGCAATACTATAGAAAATGAAATATAACAACCATGCAATAAGAATTAGCAATGACTTCATAATATAATACCACATGGTAATAATCATATAATTTTCCCCTTTTGATGGATAGGCTTATTACAACAACACAATCATAAGATAACTAACCAAGAATTCAAAAAAAGAAGTAAATTACCAGAAGGATCACTATAATCCCTATTTGAGATTCCATACAACTTTTTTCAAAAAACAAACTATAACAATCAAGTTATAAATTACATTTTTAAAATATATTTATTACACTTTCTTTCACTTTAAATATTGCCACTAAAAAGTTTAGGTTTCCTAATCTATGGACTATCTTTAACTCTTGATATTCCTTGAACTAAAGGTACTTGAAATATATTATCTTCTTTATTATTTGGCTACATTTCCCTTAGCCCTGAATAATTATCATAATTCACTTGAACAATTATAATTGTGTTTCTTGATACATGCTTTGTAAAGAGCAATAATACTGTGCTATTTAACCTAATCATGATATTGTTTGAATTAAACAATCTTAACTAAGACATCTAGTATTATTGTCTCTATGAATAACATCTACACAATATATCATTATTATTTAATACTTGAAAGTTGGAAGTAGTGGATCACAAGCCCTATTTCTAGGAACAATTTATACCACAAAAATGAAGAGATAGAGGGTGATAATTTACATGATACCTAACACTATTGTAAGAATTTCCTAAGGTAAAGAATGAAATTCCAAGATCTAGAAGTTCTATTGATAGTAGAAGAGAGATAGGCAAATGATATGATCCTCAATTAATTAGATTCAATGATAATCAATAATACATAAAAGGCCTAACTGATTTACAATGTAGATATGCCTAAGTATATAGGCAATGCATGATAATTGAGAGATATGCAAGTGATAACCTATCAACCTAACCAAGGTGTAATCACATGTCCAACAAAGGTGGATCATCATCCATTGTACAACAAAGTTTGTGCAATAGTGAGAGGATGATAATGTGATAAGAGCACTAAAGGTGGATCTCACACATATAGTGGGAATTCTCCTACACCATGTGCTAAAATGAGATGAAAACTCTGAGGTGTCTACATGACAACTAATATGTAAATACATTATCCTAAGTAAACTTAAGTAAAGTGTAATTCAAAATATTTAATTACACCAACAACTATTAACATAAAAGATATGAAATCCCTTGAGTATCTAAAGAAATAAACAAGAATAATATTTCCAATTGAGTGTGTGTTTCTACACACACACACACACATATAGAAAATTCTATCATTGGTATATAACTCTAGTGGAAAGGAATCTCCAAAACCACTCAACTAAAACTAATTGCAAGTAGATGAGGAGGCTCGAATGAGATACCTAACATTATTACTCATAATTATTGCTAGACATTAGTTTTCATGCAAGCAAAAATTGAAAACACAAGATGGGTACTGATAGAGCATATTTTGGACTTTACATCTTGAAGAACAAGAGTAGCATAGATTAACATTAAAGCAATGATTCTAGAAAAGATTTTATATTATGTGAATGTACTTGGAGGATGTATAAAACAACTTTAGGCCAAAAACAAATTACTAAACTTGCATTAATGCACACACATAGATGAAATCCTATATTAGCAAAGTATGCGTAAAATGGATATGGTGCATGCAAGTAGAAAACCTTGGATGAGACTTGTTAAAAAATTTCAGACAAAAAGGAGTTGGCTAAGGCAACACTAACATTTGGATTACTTCCATTGATTTACACCCATAATAGTTTATGTTTGGGCATTCATCAACACATATGATAGAGGAAAGGAAACCAATGATATAGAATCAACAACATTAATGGACAAATAAGATTATATTTTGAAAAGAGATACTGTGGTCATTACCTAGACTTAAAATTTGGGGACAATTTTCCTTGTTCTCTTGTACACTATGCTCTCTTCCATTCACAACCAAGGTTATTTGATGTTGCACCCAATCTATACATTAAGCCTTAATCTATCCTGATAGTGGCATTAATATGAGAAAGGTTAAGTTTTAATTTTTCAATAGAATGAAGGATACTAATGCAACTATACATGCTATTAAATAAATAAATCATAGATGTCTAAGGTAATAAGGAGAGAATGTATTGGGAGGTTGCATGAGTTCTTCTCTAGGGTTTAGCTTGCTTCAATGTATAATCTTCTTCTTCTTCTTTCATTTTTCTATAGTCAAACCATATTTATGGGTTTTTTTAACCTTTTAATGTCCTTGACTAGTCTAAGCCCAAAATTTGATGCAACAATTCAAGCTTTGGTGACTAGCAACCATGGAAACCCCAAACAAACAACCTAGGAAATTTATCCCAAAAGTGTTTCACAATGTACATCTTTTGGTACCCCTAATGTTGTTTTCTTTGTCTAGGACTTTGATAGTGTATGCTAGTGGCTTGAAAAAATTAATTTGATAGGTTTCTTTGTGGGGATGGTTCTACTTGAAAGAATTCTTCATGATTAGGTTGACAAAGCCTAGGCTCCTTATGGATTCTATCTTGATGGCATCAATTTTTTTTTACCAAAGGCATTATTTTTGTTTTACTTTGTTAATCGCACTCGTATCTAAGATATTTCATGCCATGGACCCTAGTTTTTTTGGTCTTTCTTTTTTCAACCGTGGTCACAAGATATCTTTTTCTGATGTTGAGAAGATCAAACTTTTAGTCTGGATTAAATTTTATGGTCTTCCTTTTCCCTATTAGCCTTTTTTGAAAACTATTTCCTAGTTTGTTGGCAAGGTTGTCTACATGGAACCAAAGTAGTTCTTTTGTGCTCATCCTCAAAAGAGGGTGTCTATGGAAGTGGATTTTTCTTGATACCTCAAAGAGACTATTGATATTTAGATAAGAGGTTAGTGCTACTCTCAAAGATTATTTTATCTTAACTTATTGAATGCTTGTTATTGATGTCAATCTTCCAAACACAAGTTTAAGGATTGGTCTCTACCTGCTCTGACGGTTAAAAATCCTCCCAAGGAGTGTACTTCCTCATGTTCTTTCAATGAAAATAAAAGTGAGAATGGCTGGAGCATAATTTATTGCAAAGGGAAGGGTTCTTTGTCTACTTCTTAGAAGCAACCAAGCTTCATTGTTGTGTAATCGTAATCTTAGACTCGGTTGAAACAACAACCACCATAGGCATAACTACAACCACAACTTGTTTCAAACCCTATACATTAGGGAAATGATATGATAGGTATTGGTGGTTCTCTCTTAGTTTCAATTTTCACCCCTCAATCTACCTCTTGTGCAATATGAAATGTGAAGACATATAAAAGGGGATATTGCTCAATTCATAAGACACATTGGAATGCAACCACCTCTAAACAAATCAGATCAATGCCACCTAATGAGAGGGATTCTAATGCATGATTTATGTTTTTTTGGGGTTTATATTCCTTTGCTGCTTAAAAATGAGAATGAGAGAGATGATAACAATATGTAAAATACTAAGCAATAACTTATCTAATTTGATATAACTAAAAATCTAATGTAAAAGGGAATATCAAAATATTGGAATACACTTGGAAATGAAATAGGAGGAATAAAACTTCATATATTAATTCTCAACTATAGGAATTTTAGAATAATCTGTATCAACTAATCTAGGATCCAAAGATCTATATCTTCATGTGCCTAAAATTTTACTATATACTAGGAAGGACAAGTCACAAATGTTGTCATGTACCTAGGGATATTTCACCAATATTGTCATGTACCTAGGGTTTTATTCTAGAAAAACTACAAATAATTTGTCTCAGTCTTAGAAAGGCTCTACTACTTTGACAACTCAATTTGGGGTCTTTTTTACCTACAAATATGAGATTGGTGTGTGTGGTGGCTATATAAGGGGTTGCCTTAGTCAACCCCCAGTTTTAGTGATCCCCACCTCCATAGATAGCTAATGTCACATAGATAATTTATAGTGTTCTTGAATATAGAGTGCATCTTAATTGCTATGATCTAAAATGCATAAATTAAATGCTAAGATCTACCCTAAGTGTGATAGAGTAAACCCTAATATAAATGTGCAATCAATATGTGATTGAGAGCATGCAAATAAACATAGATCTGAAGCACAAATGCACAAACGTATAGATATGAAGATAATAAGAAACCATACATAATCCTAAGAGGACTACAATTTAAGCATTAGTTTGTGATCTCCTAGCCATCATCATAATCCTTTTATGTCTCCATGATGTTGAAAAGATGTTTGAATGCTTGAATTATCTAAAGAGAATGTGAATTCTTGATAGAATTTTTGTTGTAGCCTTGATTCACATTTCCTCACTTCATGGGATGTCTTCAAATAGGTGCTTCAACCTTGAAATTTCTTTGATCATGCCAAAATAAATTCTTTTTATGCAATCTATAATGAGAACACACTAAGGTAGGTGCTAAAAAAATATGAAATTGTAGACCACTTAGGTGCTTACAATTTATGAAGGTACATTTATCCCTCACTTTAGCAGTATATATGACACTACATGTATATGCAAGATGCAGTACAAGAAATCGATAAGTGAAAAGGATATTTCAAAGCCCCCAGTGTGCAATTCTTGCAAGAAAATGTTAGGAACCGCAATATACAAAACCACATTTCATTATAAAACCATAAATCACCTAGTTCTTACTAAGGGAATGATGAAATTAGTGGGTAGCTATAAGATCCCCTATTTTGACTTGCTAATAGGAAGCTGAAGCAAGGTATCATGTATACATCAATGAAATGTTAATTAAATATTAGTTACAAATGCCATAAAAATGGTTCAAGATGAACTCAAAATATCCCACAAAACATTTAGATAGCTAGGAAATTGAGCCATGATTCCATCACAACAAACATTGTGAAAATTAGAGATTTATAGCTCAAGTTATGACTGATTAAGTGAATGAATTATTTAAATAGCCTAAAAGTTTTAATAAAGAGAAAATAAAAAGTGACCCAAAAATTAAATCACTTAAGTAAGAACTTTACCTCTATTCAAAGTGTCATTGTCATCGTCATCTTTTGTTGTGCTTGTGAAGAGGAGAGAAGATGCCAAGGAGAAAGATGATTGAGTCCATGCAGATTGAGAACCTAATGCATGCCATGGAGGAGGGGACACTCCTAGATGAGGTATGCCTTGAATCACATGTTTGAATTTCTCTTGAACTATAGTTTGACTTATGTAACTAATAGGATAGTAGAGTAGTATGCACCATAGGATTGCCAAGTCATCTCGTACCGTGTTCCCAAAAACTTGACCTGTACTAGGAAAATTTGACATGTCCCCAAAAAGTTGACATATTTCTAAAAATTCAAATTGTCCCTAAAAAGTCAACCTATACCTAAGAGCTAGAATTTGTAATTTCTTGATGCATTTCTATTGTGATACATACTTCATGTTTTGATACCATTTTGTTACTTAATGATTGCAAGAGCATCTTGTTATGTAATAGAACTTGGGTGGGAAGATGATGTCATACTCTAGAGGACAAATTAGGGAGTTGATATTTGCAGATCTGGCTCTACTACTGGGCATACCAACTATAGTCTATGAGATATCATAGTACCCATGTTGATGGCCTTGATGGAGTGATGGAATGAGGATACTTTGACATTCCATTTACCTATTGGTGAGATGACCATTACATTGTAGGATCTTTATCATATCATGTAATTACCTATTTGAGGGAGGATAGTTAGATGTTCTAGTGCATGATCAAACGTGGAGGTAGCTAGATATTATCTATAATACCTCATCCATGCCCATCCCCATGAGAATAGTGACCATATATCATTAGAGGAATTCTTATATGTAGTAGAGGACGTTCCCATGGTGTAGAAGGTGATGATCTATACCATTGCAATGATAGTGACACATGATTGTAGAGGGACTACCTTTCCTACATTGTTGGCACACATTGTAAGGAGTATAGAGGATAAGTGCATTGTATTCTCTTATAGGAGGAGTATGATCACTCATCTATATTATGAGTTACGTAAATATGTTCACTATTAGTGAAAGAGACCCACCACATGCACATTTATAAAATTTTGAATGTTTGATCATATTACTTGTAAATGGCCTGTCAAATTCTCTATTAAGGTATATACTACATATCCATGTGCCTTTTCCTATCCATTGAGTAGTTTGTGGTAGTAGGGAGATCTATTGCATTGGAGACTTACCATGGATTAGTTGTAGGAAACCAATATCATATGGAGACCTAACCGATGGATATCAATATGGATGGACACACATCAACATATGAGATGCATGTAGAGGGAAAGATGGATAGAGGGCAGACATGGTTATACTATGGTGGATTTCTACTTTGATAGATTGAAGAGGTAGTTCAACTTTACATAGGGTCTTCCTAGAGAAATACCCATTTATTATCATGGACAATGCTTCATCTCAAGGACTAGGGCCCAACTGATACCTACTCTAGATGAAATAGAGAACATAGACTCATCTATAGAGGGTATATGAGATTTTGATGTGTCACATAATGTAGTGTATGGAGGTGTGCTGAGAGAGTAACTTATATATACCAGTGTTCATGGAGTCAAGATCATATTTTTGATGGACTACCCTATGGGAGATCTAAGGCCATGCACTCGGGTAGGGGTATTAGTAGCCAAAGATGAGGATCATGTTGAGGAGGAGGATGAGGAGGGTGGTGAGAATCCTAGAGAAGAGGTTAAATAGACACCTATAGGAATCCAGTAGGGAGGAGGTGGTAGAGGAGATAGATTCCACTCCTTTGAGGAGACGACCACAAAGAGCCTCATCAGAGTGACCACCCTTGAGGGGTCTTAAAATTTGAGGGTGAGGGAAGAGTAGTTTCTTCATGCCCCATATAGTATCCCAAGGTATAACATCATAGGATCCATTTGTTGTCGATCTTGAGTACCAAGGGGAGATCTAGGTAGCCAATTTTGAATTTTAGCATTTAGATATAAGTATAAATATTTATATTATATATATGTGAGAGTGATATTATTTAAAATATTATAGTTATACCTACAAATGGTGCAATTTTGTGAGTTAGGTGGTCATGGATATGACCCTAGCAACACAGATCCCATCATCATCATGGATTACTTATGGATCACAATAAGATCTTGGACAACACAAGGACATATTTGAGCCTATGTGGATAGAGATGCAGATAGGAAGGGAGGAGTGGGAGTAACTCCAATGAATAGTGGAGATGATGGATAAGGAGCTAGTAGAGTCCAGGTGCTAGCTATAAGAGCTATGAGGTGTCATATAAGGATATAAGATGTGAAGCACATCTAGAAGAGTTGTTCATATAATCCATGACCACCATCTTCTTGTCACAAGCTAGAGGGATCAAGGAGCCACCATCATATGGATGAAAATTAGGGATACTTTTAGTGGTGAATATTCTCCAATTGTTGAATGTCTCATGTCAGTGACCTAGGATTTGGAAAATTAATATGTATATCAGGTTGCTGGTGTCACTTGAACTTTATAAATATTGGGTGGAATGCCTAGACCCATCGCTCATTAGTTTATGTATTTTTCTCCTTTTCTTTCACAATATCACCAATCAAATCTAATTTTTGGACATGGTAAATTGAAAATTTTTGCCAACAATTTCCAAAGCTTGTCTTAATTAGTGACCTATATTCGCCAATGGTGTAATAAAGATATATTTTTAGGAGGCTCCAAATTCATTTGGCATCTTATGGACATGTGTCTCAAACTAACACCATTTTCACCAACTCTATTAATCATAGAAAATTATTAGACGACCCATAATCACCTCAAAAATTACATAAGACATGTTATAATTACACGGTCTTCAATAAATATTTGTATACCATATAAGATTCCTACCAAATTTTCCAAAAAGGATTGGTATAAATAGAGTCATAGATCAGTTTTATTGTACACAATTTGGTTTGGTTAATTTTGATATCTCAACTCTGATCGATAGAAAAGTTTCAGACTACTGAGTGCATTGGTTATTGCAATTGAGGAAAAGGTAAGTGATTAGTTTTTTAAGTGTACTTAATATAATATTATTATGAATTCACCTGAGAATTCACCTCTATCTATTTGTGACTCTGCAATTTTGAGTTCATTATTATTTAGTGGGGACCAACTAGTGGTCAGTGGTCACCTGAGAGACCTCAAACATGATGACATCTAGATTTTATATTGTAGACCGTAGAGCCAATGAATCATATTTATATATATTATAGTCTATTGTCACTTATTCAACAAGTTAATATTTTGTTTGAGAACCTTTATTTCAGTGGAGATGTTGAACAAGAATAAGGGTAAGGCTCCTGCATGTGGGGAAAGCCAAGAGAGGCCAGAAAAATGTAGAACCTTATCATTGTACTTTGGTGGTGGAAAAGTTTCTAGCCAAAATTAGGAAGTTACTTCATCACAAGTAGATTTACAAGATTCACAACCTACACAACATATTGAAGAAGGTGACAAACCTAATATCTTAGATCATGATGAACTTGAAGAATATTTTCATGTAAATACCAAGAGAAGCCAGAATGATATAATCTACTTGGGTGAGGCAACATGCTAAGAATGCTAGAGATGATGATGGTGCATGGAAGAAGAAAAGAAAATACAATTCAAAAAAGGATAAAGAATAAAAAAAGATCGAAAGTGGGATATGTCAAGGAATTTTCAAAAATAATGGGTGTCAAAGTGTCCTTTCATTAAACATGTAGATAATTTAATTGAAGGTGAGATTTCAATAGAATAAAAATGTAAGAGTTGCACCAGGATAAATAAGAAGGAAAATAGGTTTCAGCTAAAAATTGACACCATAGAGAAGCATATGGGTAAAGTTTACGAAAAGAAAACCATAGATGGAGAAGAAAAATTGGTGATAAGATAGAAAACAAAGGAGGAATCTCAGCATGTTAGGAATACATAATTATTTGAATTTCAATAGAAAATAAAGATAAAGTTTGTTGAAGTTAGAGACTCTACTAAATCTTTTTTTGGAAAAGTAATGGAAGTAGAACACATGGGAAAATTTGTTTAATTAAGTGTTGTCTTTTATATTTTGATGAAAGGGCATGCTCTGACAGACTACCCATCATTGAGTTCTTTATTATACTTTTTATAAGTTGGTAACTATCCTAACAGTCACTGGTCAATAAACAACAAATGGGAATGGGAAAGTTGTCTTATCAAGGTTGAAAAAGTAGATCTAAAGGAAAAATTTGAAGAGTAAAACTTTATTGCATTATCTTTAGATGAAGTTACATCAATAGATAATACCTCATTGGTATGCATGCATGTTTATACTGTACACAATTTTTTATGCTGACCTCATCTACTAACTATTGCTACAATGAAGGATAATGCAACATTGGAAAATATATTTGAACTAGTAAAGATTTCTCTAATTGAATATGGAGGTATAGATGACATGACGATTGCCAAAAATTTGGTGTGTGTTGGAGTAGATGAAGCTTCAGTAGTGAAAGGCCATGAGAATGGTCTTTGTGCAAATATAGAAATTTATTGTGCACCCTATGTTATTGGCATTCAATGCATAGCCCAAAAAATGAATCTATCTTTTGGAGTTATCAACAAGCATGCTCCAATACAAAAAAATAAATTTTTAATAAAAAAGATCTACCAAAACTTCTGTCAAATTTCAAAATGATTCAAGGAGTTTCAACACTTCATTGAAGGACTAACCGATGGGAGAAAGATTCTTAAGGATATTGATACCAGATGGATCTCTTTTGATGGACCAACACATCAATTTTTATTAGAATATTCATCATTGTGTGGTCTAATGAACTCAAGTCGTGACGAAGAAAAGTAGTTGAAATTTACAAGTTTCTTTGAAGGTTAACTAATGTAAAGATACTTTTAATGTTAGTAGGTCTTCTCCCCATGCTAGAGGAAATTAGGAATATAATGAACAAGGCCCAACAAAGAGTTATGTATATTCTAGAATAATTTGCACTTCATAAATTGACATGTGTAATACTCGATAATCTCTAGTGATTATGTGATGATCTAAAATTTTCCAACTGGTTGAGAATCATAATTTGGACAATCTTGATAAATTTTAAAGATCGATGCAAATGGGGAGTATGTGTATAAGTACACGGAGTTGAGATATGAATGTACTACTTTTCCAAGGTCGAGTCCGAGGAACTGGGATAGAACCCCAGGAAGCAACTATCACATATTACAAGGGAAAACTTTACCAAGATCGTTGAGTCTATAACTACTTATGTGAAGCACATTGCCTATGATCTTTCCTCATAGATTAGAAAAAGATTCTCTCAAGTCAGACTACTTGAATCCATGGCTATTGTGTTTCCTTAATATTGGAGTCTCAACGATTCGAAAGATTTTTGAACTAAGGTACTGACTTTGATAGATCATTTTTGCAAAACCAAAGCATTAAATGGAGTAACTGTAAATGGATTTTTAGATGAATCTTGTTTGAGAGATCAATTATGCCATTTTTCAATGACAGTAAGGGAATAATATAAAATTATGTGGAACCCCCACGAAGATGGATCGGTAATAAGGCTTTGGAAAAATTTAGCTCAAATTGAATTTTTGATTGATTCAATGTCATAATTTTTCAAGCTTGTTGATTTATGTATGACCATGATATTGGGGTTGGTGGAGGATGAGAGAGTTTTCAGTTTTTTGGGGTTGCTAAACTCAAAGATAAGAAATAAACTAGACAATAATTTGGAAAATTTCTTGAGGCTCTATACATCTAGGTATGATGTCCATACTTTTCCTTATGATAGGGCATTGAAAGTGTGGAGGAATAAATGTCAAAGAAGAGGGTTGGGAAATATTTCAAACCAAAGTGGGAGTTCCAAAAGCAATGATTTTAGTGACTCATGTATTAGTACTGGTAGTGTTGAACTTGAGATGTAGTTAAGTGGATGTATGCAGAGTGAAGAATATATAGAAAAGAATCAAGAAAGCTATGAAGTTGATGAGGAATATGAGGATCCTTATAATGAGATGATGTGGCAACTTTAACCGTAGTCTACCATAGGTATTTATTAAACTTATTACTATAGTCTATTGTTTCTATCTCATTGTCAATCATGCATAATAGCATATTTCAATGTCAATAACATGAATGTGTTTAATAATGTCATCAATTCTACAATTAATATTGATTAATTTTCAATTGCATTATTCGACTCATATGGTACAATTCTTGAAGATTTTCATTATTTTTTTGAAAATATAGCAATTCATATGATATAATTCAAAGAGATTCTCATTAATTTATTTAAAAATATGATACAATTCATTAATTAGCAGTAGTAAGTACACAACTCTGTGTGATTCTATTTTCAAAAGTCAATACCCAATTTTAATTTCATTACCCTTAGCAAAAGATCCTGAATTCCCTTTTATAGAAACAAGGGAGAAACAACAACTTTAGGTCAATTTGCCTCATGTGAAGACTCAACATCAAAATCAGTATCAAAACCTCTACAACTATACATTTTTTCATTTGATAGACTAGTTTAGTAAAATTGCATTTGCTACATTTATCCTTTAAAAAAAAAACTTCAAACTTCAAACCCAATTGAAGCCATTAGAAATAAAATATAAAGATGATTGAAATTACTTTCACATACTATGATCAATGAGATGATACTGCCATTTTTTTAAGGATGATCCATTATGTGTCATTTTGAAGTCAATATTTGTCATGTTATAGTAAATGACTTGCAACCTCATCATCCATCCATACTTGGAAGACTGACTTGAAAGCAATGCTCCATCTAATATTGCATTCAAATTTGTCAATGGTTGGATACAATTTGCAATGCCTTCATGAGTTTTGTCCTAAGGAAGCTTGCCTAAATCAGACGTCATTGTGTCCTCCAATGGTTTCTTGTAAGCTTCTCTTCCAATGAATTTCATTGATGAGCTAGTAGGACCAGGACCAGGATTTGGAAAACCAAGACTTATCATTATGGTTTTTTTAATTCATCTTGGTGAGCTTTCCCCCATGTAAGACCATAATTTCCTCTCCTTCCCTTAGTTTCTAACATTTTTGATAGACAAATGGTGCCTTTATTGTTGCACGAACATGGTCATGAATTCCCTTGCTTGCCAAGTGCCTGTCAGTGCTTCTTTTGATTTTTTTGTTGCAAAATTTGTTTTGCAATATTCTCTCTCTGATAAAGATTTTTGTTCTTCTCAATGTGCTCTTTGAGATTCTCAAAATATCTCTAAGACTTTCATTCATTTCAAACCAATTGCACAACCTATCACCCCTCGTCTTTATTTTCCCCCAAATGGCTGTTGGAAAAATAGTCAGCGCTCCTCTCGGGATTCATGACATGGTTTAACACAACACTTCAGTAAAACATTAGAGGTTAGCTAAAATTGAAATCGTGCAATGAATTGAAAGCTAAACTAACCAAGTGATTTACTGCCTTCTAATAGGTGCGAGTATGATGTTCTCAGATTGTTATTGAGATCAGTGACCTTGACGACACCTAAATGAAGGATTTGAATGCAAAACTGATATGAAATATGAATGCAATTAATCTATTTTTTTTGGATTTTAGATGCAATAAGATGAAAAATGATATGAAATCTATGATATGTAAAAACTGATATGCTATGATATGCTAAATGATCTAACAAATGAAAACTAATATGATATGAAAAACTATGCAATATTGATCTCACAAAGCTTGGATTCGCAAGAGATGATTCTTCAGTCTCCAATTCGGCAGCGTGATTATGCAATTCTTGTGGATCCTTTGTGAAGAGCTAAAGCCTTAATTTATAGAAATCCAGGGCTTTGGAGGTGCATGGAAAAAAGCCATAAATCACTCAGATTAACTCAGCTTGATTTTTGAGTTATCTGATTATAAAGAATAATTAACTCACAAAAACATGCAAAAGCAAAGTTGAACTTAAAATAGAGTTTAGCTTTAATTGATAATTGATAGTTGTTTGCTTTTCTTGAATGTGCATGATTTAATATGAATTAATTAATAATAAAGTGATTTATTTCCAACTTAACTGATTTTGAAAAATAAAACAATTGATTTATGGGTTAATCAATTATTTTACAAACTTTTATTCAAAAACAATATTATTAAAAATTAACTTGCTTTAATTAATTAAATAAGAATTTAATTAATTATTCATAGGATTTTGGATTTATTGTCAAAATTAAATAATAGAATTTATGAATAAATATAATTAACTTCAATTAAATAATTAAGTGGCGGAATTAAATCTAATTAATTAAATATTTAGAATATTCAATTAATCAAACTTTAGGATAAATAGGATTTATCGTCAAATAATCATTAAATTAAAGATAATTATGATAATTAGGAATATTACTAGGAATATTTCCCGATGCAGAATTTGAGATAATCAATTAGGATTCGATGATGTTCAAATGTGCCTTTGGTTAGGACTTTGATGTTGATTTCGTTTGATATGTTGATATAGGAGATTAATGAACCTATAGCCCATTTTTGGGGTATTACATTTTGCCCCTCTTTGAATTGCTATGCGAAGCACAGTGGTTCAAAGATAGTCTGTGTTTGATAGAGATATGAAACTGATTTGAAATTGATAATTGATATGAGACAGAAGTTGATTGAAAGATTTGATATGAAGATAATAGGTCTTGAATGACCAAAGATAATGTTAACTATAACAGCAATGAACCGATGAAACAAAAGCATCAAAACACCTGATTCCAAACCTTATGATTGCGAAGAAGTGAGTGATCAATTTCAGACTTGATTGTCCTTAGAAGAATCACGTAGGTATCACATCTGAACCCTTCAGTTACCGAAGAACCAAGGAAATAACACATATGAACCGATAGTTACAAAAACTGATACAATATACAAAATTAAGAGAATACTAGATTGATATGGATCTCGATGAATCTGATATGCCCCAAGCGATGATAGATTTGCCCCAAGCGATGAGGTCTTTTTGATGAATCAGTAACTAGACGTGGTTGTTGTCTTGATTATTGAGGAAAGATATGATTTCAGCAAAGATATGATTTCAAATTAGATTACAGACTTTGAATGATATGCAATACCATGCCCCCTTCGGGATTAAAATTGAAATCTGACAAGAAAAGTCAGCGTTAAATGGTTTAGAAGCATGTTAATTGATTTGAGAAGTGGTTAAACACATTTAAGAATGTATTTTGCATTGTTGGAGGTCCTGGAGACCAAGTTTCACTAGGTGAAACCATGAGTTGACCATAGTTGACCAAGTTGAAATTTTGATAGTTTAATGTAAGATAATCAGTTAAGTTGAATACTATATTTCTGTGATGATGGAAAGTTGATTATGCAAGTAGTTAATAATATAAACGATCTCAGATTTTGATTTTGATCCCGAAAAAGGATTCTACTTACTGTTTCGTTGGAGGAACCTTCATGTGAGATTCAACACTTGTTAGATGTGAAGAATTGATATGAAGAATCGTTTAAGCATTGAAGTTTAGCCAACCATTGTGAGATCATGCAAACATGCAAAATGCAAAGAAACATGCAAAATGAAATGCAACCTAAGACCTAGGACCTAGTCACTAATCATGTGTCAATTTGTTATCATCATTGAACTTTTAGGTAACCAGATAAATCAATACAATGCCTACTAGCTATGAAACCATAGACATATGAATATCGATTTGTATGCGCAAGAATCAATACAACACCCACTGGTTAGGAAACCATGGATATATGAATATTGATTTTGTTTTTGGAATGTCGGATTAGATATAAGCACCAAGGCATAAGTGCCAGGATGACCAGAATATCATGTCCATTTTGATATAGCAATTTGTATAAGCATTAGAACATAAACGTCATGATGACTAGAATATGCCTTGCATTACAAACACATCAAACAGTCAAGAGATCATTCTAAATCCAATGTAAATTACCTGTAGTGACCCTTTATTGTTCACCTCCTTAAGTAAGATCGCGTTTCACAATAGGAGAAAGAACTCACTCAAAAAGACAATAGTTAGATAAAAATTCCTCAAAATTTCCAGGTATCAATGGTTGAGGTACGCATGGCCATCCAATTCAAGATAGAGGCTCTTACAGTCGGACACCATTTCAATCCAAAATTTCCAAAGTTGTTAGATTTTCACATACAAGCAGAAGACAAAGAAAAGATTATGCCCCCAGTCATCACTCTCAAAATCATGTAAAGGACATCATTGAAGAGCTCAAAGGACACAATATGCAAAAATCTCAATGTGAATCAGTAAGCATACAAGAAGATAAAAGCATGGAGCATAGATTGTTTTCAGTTTGTGTTTGATGTTTGATTGTGATGTTGATGCAAAATCCTTTCTGGAGACAAGATTGACAGACTGACTCACATGAAGCTTCAAAGGACTCTGACTGGATATGATACATCTAAGATACATTGGAGGCCATAGGATATGACTTTGATTGCCCCCAAGTTTGAACATTGATAGGATACAGACGCTTGAGCTGACTGGTGTATAGACCAACTTATTGAAAATAGGAACGTGGAAATAAACAAGGAGATATGTACAAACTAAAGCAAGACTGAAAGCTAGGAAAGACCAAGATTGCGCTAATAGATGGAGCATTTTGAAACAAGTGGTGCTCGTTTGCCGAGTTTTCACCATCTTGGCAAAGACTCTATTTTTGCTACCAAGGTGCCTGTTTCCAGGTTTTCACTAAGGCACTTTTTCTTCTTTTTTTTCATTTTTTTGTATTTTTGATATTTTTTACTTTTTTGTGAATCATCAAGGTGCCCATTGCTAGGTTTTCACCAAGATGTTCATTTTTTTCAGGACTTTTTATGATTTTTATGATTTTTCAGGATATTTTACCATAGACTGAATGCCTTAGGCATAGAATTTCTTCAAATGGAGAACATTCATTGGTTCTCAGAGTTGTTCTCCTTCAGTCATTGAGAGTTGATAGGCACTAGAGCCAAAAGTAGCAGTGATTACAAAGGGACCCAGCCAGTTGGGTTCAAACTTCCCCTTGCATTCTCGATGTGATTGATTTTTAAGATTTTCTCTCAAGACTAGATCACCAACCTGAAATTCTCCGTGTCTGACTTTCTTGTTGTAACCTCTAGACATTCTCTTCTGATATACTCTGAGATGATCATACGCTACTTGTCTATGCTCATCTAGTAGTTCAAGTTTTTGCAACCTAGACACTCTGTAGTCATCATCAGTTACTAGACCATGCATTCTGATTCTTAGTGATGGGATTTCAACCTTAATAAGAAGTACCGCTTCAGACCCATAAACTAAAGTGAAAGGTGTAGCCCCAGTAGGTGTTCTGATACTTGTTTTGTAGGCCCAGAGAGATGGATTGATCATGAGATGCCAGTCTCTTCCTGTCTTATTAACTATTCGATGCAAGATTTTTAGTAGATTCTTATTAGAAGCCTCTGCTTGTCCATTCCCTTGGGGATAGTAGATAGAAGACCAATGTTGTGTGATCTTGAATTTGGCACATAGATCATCTAGGTCTTTGTTCTTGAATTGTCCACCATTATCTGTGATTATGGAATGAGGTATCCCATATCTGCATATGATATAGTTAAATATGAACATAGATATTTGCTTTCCAGTTGCTTGTGTCAAAGGGACTGCTTCTACCCATTTTGTAAAATAATCTGTAGCTGTGATTATATGGGTATGTCCATTAGAAGAATGAGGATGTATAGCTCCTATAAGATCAAATGCCCATTGGTGAAAAGGCCATTGTGTAGTAAAGGGAATTAGATCTCTCCTTGGAGCATGAATTAAGTTGCCATGCACTTGACACTTGTGACAATTCTTAGCAAACTTGATAGACTCTTTCTCCATTTCAGGTCAATAGTACCCAGCCCTAATAAGTTTTCAAGCTAGTGTTAAACCATTCGAGTGTGACCCACAAATACCTTCATGGACTTCCTCTAATGCACGTTGAGACTCTTCCCATTCTAAACATCTAAGTAGCGTACCATCTAAACCTCATTTGTATAGATCATGACCAATGATGACATATCGGGAGGCATTTCGGATAAGGTATCTCTTTTCATGGTGGTTGAAGGTATCGAGAATGATTTGGTCTTGGAGATAGGAAAATAGGTTTTTGTATCTGGATGAATCATGACCAACAATAGTGCAGATCATGCAGAGTTTGGGGGAATCATATGCAGGATAAGATAGTCCTTCCACCAGGAACTCACAGCATAGCTCATGTTTAGGCTGCTGTAATAAAGTAGATAGTGTTTCCATTGCATCGGTAGCCTTATTCTCCGTTCTAGGAATTTGTTCAAATGTGATAGATATGAAATACTTCTTTAAATCATCTACCATTCTCTTGTAAGGAATGAGCTTTTCATCTTTAGTTTGGTAAATATCATTGACTTGATGAATAACAAGTTGAGAGTCTCCACGAATGTGTAGCTCTGTTACTCTCCATTCAATTGCTATTTTCATACCATTCAAAAGGGCTTCATATTCTACAATATTGTTTGTGCAAGGAAAATTTAACCTGAATGCTTTTGGGATTGAGTATCCTTGAGGAGTTATGAACAATATGCCTACTCTAGATCCATTCTATTTCCATTCTATGTATAGGAGCCATCAAAGAATAACTGCCATTCTCTAGAAGAAAGAGTCATGATAGAGGAATCTAGAAATTCCATTTGCATTGGTGTATCATCAATCATAGGTGCATCTGCTAATTGATCAACAATAACCTATCCTTTGATAGCCTTTCTTTCCACATATTCAATGTCAAATTCACTTAAGAGCATAACCCATTTAGCTAATCTACCTGTGAGGGCAGCTTTGCTTAGTAGGTACTTGAGTGGATCAATCTTAGCTACCAAATGTGTGGTATGAGCTAACATGTAATGTCTCAGTTTTTGTGATGCAAAGATCACAACTAGACAAGCTTTCTCAATCATTTAATAGTTCTTCTCATATGCAACCAATGTTCTACTGATATAGTATATAGCTCTTTCCTTTTTGTCTTCATCATGTTGTGCTAGCAATGCCCCCAGTGATGTATCTGTTGTGGAGACATATAAGATCAATGGCTTCCCATGAATAGGAGGCATCAAGATAGGAGGATTTGATAGATACTTCTTGATATGGTTAAAGTTGTTCTCACATTCTTCATTCCATGCAAAGGTCACACCTTTATGTAATGTTTTTGTAAAAGGTTGAGATATATCTGCTAGCTGTGATATGAATCTTCTGATAGATTGAACTCTTCCTTGCAACGTCCTCATTTGATTGATATTCTTTGGAGGTTGCATTTCCATTATAGCCTTTACTTTAGCTAGATCAACCTCAATGCCCTTCTTTGAAACTATGTATCCTAAGAGCTTTCCAGAAGTGACACCAAAAGCACACTTCTTAGGATTTAGTCGGAGACTAAACTTTTCCATTCTGTCTAGGATCATGCTCAAGTCCTTTAGATGTTCAGTTCTAATCATAGATTTTGCTAAAATATCATCAACATAATCTTCCATAGTTTGATGCATCATGTCATGGAAAATAGATGTCATTGCTCTTTGATATGTAGCACCATCATTTTTAAGCCCAAATGGCATGACATTCCAACAGAAGGTGCCCCATGCACATGTGAAAGCAGTTTTCTCTTGATCCTTTAGAGAAATTTTTATTTGATTATATCCAGAGAAACCATCCATTAAGGAATACATCTCGAAACCCACAATCATGTCCACTATCATATCAATGTTAGGTAGTGGAAAATCATCCTTAGGGCACGCTCTATTCACATCTCTAAAGTCTGTGCACACTCTGATTGATCCATTTGGTTTAGAAATAGGTACAATATTAGAGATCCACTCTGCATAGTCAATAACTCGAATGAATTTTGCTTTTAGGAGCTTCTCTAATTTAGCTTTTACCAAGAGTGCAACATGAGGATGCATCTTTCTCAATTTTTGCTTGACAGGTTTGACATTTGGAGCTATAGAAAAATGATGCATTATAAGATTAGGATCCAATCCTAGCATATCTGAATATTTCCATGCAAAGTTGATCTTCTTCTCTATTAGGAATGTTGTAAATTTTTGCTTCTCTTCTTTTGATAATGATTGTGCTACATGTACCAATTGTGGTTCCTCTGTTGTACCCAAATTGATAGATTGAGTGGGCTCAATTAGAATTGGAGATCTGTCCTGTAAATGACTTAGAAGGACATCAAATATCTCATCCTTAGGTACCTCAGAGAGGTTTTCACCTTTAGATACATCTTTTATTTTTACTTTTGTAGGTTCTGAGACTGCCACAAAGTGGTTTTCACCCTCAAAACTCTTTTTTCTTTTTATTCTTACTCTTATTTTTCTGACTAAGATACTTGATGTATGAATCCATCATGCTAACGCTCAGTTCATTGATGGAAGTACTCATAGGCTCAACTACATTGAGGTAGCAAGCAAGGGCATAGTCATTTGGGAAGGTATAAATACCATGGCTTGAATTTGTGGAGGTTTGATCAATAAGTTCTGGATATTGGATAGTCAAAGTGGGGAAAGATTGGGAGATAGTGTTTACAGATATGGATCTGTCATCATTGGTCCTAACCCGACGCTCAAGTTCAAAGGTGATATTACAACTTAAGACATTCAATTTGTGAATAGGCTCAATGTCATCATGGGAGTCCAATTTAACTATAGGTGGATCAGATTTGATAGGTTCATCATTTCTCTCTAGACTTACGTTGGGATTAGGTGCATATTGGTGAATAACATCAACATGTTTCTCTATAATAAGCTCATCTAGTTTTGGAATGGCTCCCCATTCATAGTCATTAGATTCATCTTCTGATTCAGGATCTCTAGGAAATCTTAGAACATGAGTAAAGTCAGGGTGAATACCCCAAGAAGGGTTACCCTCAAATTCTAATTTGAATTCATACTCATGGGAATCTGTCTCAGAATCACTACCACCTCCCTCTTCTTGATCCTCTTGATTAGTTTTGAGATTAGCTAGTTCTTGTGTGGCAACTATCTCTTGATTGATAGTAGGTTCTTGTGTTTCTACTACATTAATTCTTTTGATTGGATCATCTTTATCATCAATAAGGTCTTTGATCTCTTTAGGCAATTTTTCATAGGGGATGAGTTCTAAGCTGTCTGAATCACTATCTGATGGTTTTGTGTCTTCTTTCTCAAGAAGGGGTTCTCTTGGTGCAATCTACTCTATGACATGAGAATAATTACCTTTGATGTGATAGGGTTTCTTCTTAAAGCCTAGGCCAACAATATTCTTATTTTCCCTACCCGTATGTGAAATAGGTGCCATAAGACCTTTTCCTCTTACTCTTAGAGGTCCTTGACCTGGATATCCCATCTTAGCTATGAATTTATTTTTTGGACCATATGACTTAGAAGAATCTTCAGATACTGTAGAATCACGAGTTTGGACAACTGGGGATTCAGGTTCATCTTTGTATAGCCATGATAGCACAACTTCATCCTCTTCAAATTCTTTCTTGGAGACTTTTTCTGCTACAAAATTCTTTTTATATGCTTCAAGAGGTTCCCTAGGTTCGGGCTTGGATTGTTTCAAAGATTATCCATAAGACTTAGGTGAGATAGGGAGAGATGTCAAAGATAAGACTGACTCTATAGTATATTCTCCCATAATATTTTCTTTGATCTTCCATTTTAGATGTGGATGCTTCTTTAGTTGGTTCAATGGAGGATTCTTTGTTATTAGGCACAAGCTTATCAACACTTTCCTTCAATGTATTGCAAGTTGTATTCAGATCTGGAGGGATAGTAACCTCTACTCCTTCATAAGAAAACTTCAAACATTGATGGTATGTAGAAGGAATAGCTTGCATTTCATGTATCCATGGTCTGCCTAGAAGAATGTTGTAGGCCAAAGGTAGATCAAGAACTTGACATATAGTATCTCTGATAACTGGACCTGCTCTGATGGGTAAGACAATGGTGCCTTTAGAAGATCTTTCTTGTTCATCATAGGCTTTTATGGTGATCTTCTTTTGAGGATCAATAGTCAATTCTGAAAATCCCCATTGTGTGATCAAGCTGTAAGAACAAATGTTTAGGCCAGCACCCCCATCTATCAATACACATTTGACTCTACGGTTCTGGATCAAGACTTCTATATGCAAAGGCTGATTATGTGGGTGACTCAAGGAGTTGTCATCTTCCTCTGAAAAGGAGATATATTGTAGAGATGTAAGATGTCCAACCATAGTCTGGAACCTGTCTAAGTCAAGGTCATCAAGAACATTGGAACTGAGCAAAGCTTTGTCTAGGATAGCTTTATGAGCTGGAGATATTCAAAGCAACTCAAACATGGAGATTTTTGCATTAATGTGTTGGAGTTGTTGAACAATGCTATAAGATGTAGGCCTTGTATCCTTTGGATTGGAAGATTTGGAAGCAACCTTCTATTTGGAAGCAGATGAAAGATTGAAGGGTATCTTAGGGAAATTAGATGAATCTAGGATTTTTCCTTTCAGATGTGCTTGGGCTTGTGATTGAGTAACTACATCAATGGATTGATTTTGTCTATCTCTTCTTACAATTGTAATGACATTTCAATGCTCTGAGAGACAGGGTTCAACCATATTGATGGTAGCATTATTTCCAAGGTAAGCATAATTGACTTTTGCCCCCATATTAGGTTGAGAAGATGAAACTTCTTGACCATGTTTTGGAAATGGTTCTGTGAATGCTGTATGATCATTATTGCTCTTAGGATTGTCAACTATGATGTCTCCCCTATCGATCAGATCTTGAATGGTGTGTTTCAACCATAAGCAGTTATTAGTTTTATGACCTTTACCTCGATGGAAATCACATAATTCATTTTGTCTCCACCATTTTGGCTTAGGCTCAGAATCAGGTGGCCAGATTGCTGGTAAAGAGATGATGTTATTAGGCAGTAGAGTTTTCATAGGTGATTCTAAAGATTCTCCAAGAGGAGTGAACTTTCACTGTTTATCCCAAGATTTGTATTCTGGCTTCTTTTGAAATGGTTCGGATGACTTTTGTTCTGAAGCTTTAATGGCTTGGGAACCAAGAGTTAGGTTGTAGGCTAGTGCCTTTGACGAGGCACAAATAGTGTCAACAATGCCATCTATGATGATTTCTTTATTCTTGTTCCAGTTTTTGTTCTTGTCTTTAGAACTGGATCTTGATTCGTACTTGTCTTTTTGAAGTGTGATTTCTCCTTTTTTCACAAGCACTTTTTCAATTTTGATAGCATTTTCCACCATCTTATCAAAAGATGTATGATCTTGCATTTTTAGAGGATAGTTGATTTCTGGAACAAGGTTATTGATGAAGATTTCCAATTTTTCTATTTTTGGAATAGGTCTGGCATATAGAGAGAACTTCTTCCTCCATCTCTTGAGAAATGTTAGGAATGGTTCCCTTGGATATTGCTTGAGATTATAGATATCAATCATGGTGATTGGATGTTGAATATTGTAGGAGTATTGCTGATAAAACAATTTGATCAACTCCTCAAAAGTTTTGATAGTAGAAGGCAATCTAGAGAACCAGTGGATGGCTGCTCCCCCTAGAGATCGAGGGAAGAGACGCATCAGATAGGTTGGTTCGTGCATGAACTCCATTGATTGTGTATAGAATTCTTTGACATGATCTTGAGGATCTAAGTGTCCATCATACTTATCATACTTTGGCATCTCCACTCTTTTTGGAAATGGCAGCATGTACAAGTCTTTGTCAAATGGAAAAGGACATAGAGCCTCCATGGAGAACTCTTTGGGTTCCTTCTCTTTTTTGAGTTGATTTAATTTGACTTGTAAAGCATGTATCTATTTTGTCCTGGCCGTTATCAAAGTCTCTTCTTCATGTGTGATGATAGCTTTGACATTAAAATTGGGAGGAAGTTTAGCTCATTGATGAGCTAATTGTAAAAAGTATGCCTCTCTATCTTCTTTCAAGAAATGCTTCATCATTCATTTGAAGTTATCATCATTTTGATATTGAGCAATTTCTTCAGGTGTGGGTTCCTGATCCGCACCATGTTGAGATTGAGTTCTTTGAGAGCCAAAGTTTGTCCCTGCTTGAGACATGGTAGGAGTTTGTGGACTCCCTGGAATAGATTGATGTGGTGTTTGTTGAGTACCTCTGTGAGTTGATGGAGGAATGTAACCAATTTTTAATCGAAAGTTGCCAAGACCGTCATCCTCGTAAAGATCAGAATCGATGAGTTGCTCAAGAGTTGGACCCCTGGTAGCGGTTATAGGTAAGGTCTGGGATGCTTCTCTAGATTTCTTATGTGAGGAAGCTCTAGTTTCCACCGTTAACTTTGAGTGAAACAAAAGAATAAGATCCAGATAACTGAAGAATGAATTGAATCAAGATGATCAGATGATGCAACCTTGTCAAGGTTTGATTGGTTTGAAGATTTGATTAGACGTGAGTGAAGGATACTATGCCCTGGATGTATGGGTAGATTCCTAAAAGATAGTGGACAAGATATCACAACACTTAGTCATTTTGATGATTGATTGAAGATTGATAGTTATGACAAGGTTTTGACACAAGATGATAAAGACTCAAATCGATTAAATAGAAGGCTGGATTGGATTCAAAAGACCACTTTGGGATAATGATTAGATTCTCAATAGCTACTACTCTGTTCCTAACATAGTGATTTGTTTGACAGATTTCAGAAATAGGCTGAAAAAGCTAAGTATCTAGCAATTCTGACAATTTTCTGACAACTTTTCAAAATTTTCCCAAACAACACTCTGTGGACTCGTACGACAGTGGGTATGCTATGAAATGATAGTTGAAAATCTCGTATGATAGTTGCAAAACTTGCATGATAGTTGCTAGTAGGATTTGACTTTTTGAATTTGACTGGCAGAAAGACTCGTACGACACTGGGTTCTTTACCATACGATAGATGGGCAGTAATGAAATGACATTTGATAGAAACTCGTATGACTTTTTGACCTCCTAAGATGACTTTTGACTCCAGAAAGGAATTTCACTTCAAATTTTGCAAATTTTGAGTTTTCAGGTTTGGATTATTTGCAAATTTTAATGTCCAGATTTGAGGATTGTAACAAATTTGTTTGTTTTCAATAACTAGATAGATAAACAAGCACACAAAGTAGCAAGCAAGTGATTTCAAGCATGTCTAAAAACAATGAACAAGGGCAAAAGCAACCTTGTGCATGAACAATCAAGTGACTTATTTGTTCTAATCCTCAGAAGCGCTAATTGTGTATGTTCCAAAAAGTTTTGCATTAACGCACATATTCCTAGAAAATGAAAATTTGGCCTCACTAGGGTTTTTAGTAATGGTTTGACTCTGCAACTTTTATGATCCAAGAGGGCAAACTCCAATCCAGGTGCACCGGGGTTTTGACACAGTCGGAGAACTTAATCTTCAGGATCCACTAAGGAGATCTGATAGCCCAACAAGAGACCACACCTATGGAGATTTCTTCCAATAGAACACTTATATAGCAGTTGTCACTACCATGGCGAAAATGGCTATTACCGCTTGAGGTTCCATCAACATGGTTGACCCAATTAAGGGAATGTCCACTATGGTTAACCCTCTCTAAAGGTGACTCACAAGATATACCACATGGAGACTGGTTCCAGATTCAAGGATTTGGGTTTTTGGTACTATCCAAAAAGGAAGTAGAGCATAATCCCCTAGCCTTTTCACTTTTAACCCAAACAAAGCAGACAGATTAATCCGACATGCTAAGACCAAGATTATGTCATAAAGATCTATGACATCAACCCCTTATGATCTATCAACCTCTCCAGAGAGAGAATGCCTTGATCAAAAGTTGAAAACACACAAATCTAGTGGAACGTGAGACTCCCTTAGTATCCTCCCCACCTACAAGGGATCCTTCATTGAGAAGAGTTTCGCTAGAAACCCACTCTCTTAAGATCCACAAATAGTGTTCATGGGGCCTAATTACTATGTGTAACAAAGATGCTGAAAGCAAACTATGTTCATTTTTATAACCCAAATGAAGTCTGTGATAGGAAAGCAATAAAAGTCACTCAAGCTAGACACATGAGATGTTCATTTTAGATCCAAAATCAAAGTCTTATCAGCTGAGAAGATTACCTAAATTCCTCACAATGTGCTTAGTAGATTTTTACTTGTTTTTAGTAATTCTTACACTTTTTCCAATCAAAACCAGCAGGAGTCAATAAAAAATAGAAAATTTCAATTGTTAAGATTAGCCGTTAGTCAAAATTTGAAAACCAAATATGATAAACTACTCTAAAAAATGAAACGATAGTTGAAATTTGATGCCGAAACTCATACGATAGTGGGTCTATTACCAGGCGATAGTCTGAAACTCGTACGACAGTGGGTATGCTCCCAGACGATAGTCCAGAAACTCATACGACACTGGGTGTTCTATGAAATGATAGTTGAACTTTCAAATGACAATGTGTACAACATGACATGATCCTCAATCTGATAGACTTTCGTATGATAGTGGGTACAGTGTGAAATGAATTTTGTCATAAACTCGTACGAAGATTGTACGAATAGAAATTAAAAATCATAGTTTTGCATAGAAATCGAGAAGAAAAAGATAGAAATTGATAGAATTGATTTGGAAACCCGTTTCAAGGCCCCACGGTGGGTGCCAAAAATGTGTGTGTGAATTTTGTACCTGATCTATAGACACAACACTTCAGTAAAACATTAGAGGTTAGCTAAAATTAAAATCGTGCAATGAATTGAAAGCTAAACTAACCAGGTGATTTACTGCCTTCTAATAGGTGTGAGTATGATGTTCTCAGATTGTTATCGAGATCAGTGACCTAGACGACACCTAAATGAAGGATTTGAATGAAAAATTGATATGAAATATGAATGCAATTAATCTGTTTTTTTATTTTTTTTAGATGCAATAAGATGAAAAATGATATGAAATCTATGATATGTAAAAACTGATATGCTATGATATGCTAAATGATCTAACAAATGAAAACTAATATGATATGAAAAACTATGCAATATTGATCTCACAAAGCTTGGATTCGCAAGAGATGATTCTTCAGTCTCCAATTCGGCAGCGTGATTATGCAATTCTTGTGGATCCTTTGTGAAGAGCTAAAGCCTTAATTTATAGAAATCCAGGGCTTTGGAGGTGCATGGAAAAAAGCCATAAATCACTCAGATTAACTCAGCTTGATTTTTGAGTTATCTGATTATAAAGAATAATTAACTCACAAAAACATGCAAAAGAAGAGTTGAACTCAAAATAGAGTTTAGCTTTAATTGATAATTGATAGTTGTCTGCTTTACTTGAATGTGCATAATTTAATATGAATTAATTAATAATAAAGTGATTTATTTCCAACTTAACTGATTTTGAAAAATAAAACAATTGATTTATGGGTTAATCAATTATTTTTCAAACTTTTATTCAAAAACAATATTATTAAAAATTGACAACTTGCTTTAATTAATTAAATAAGAATTTAATTAATTATTCATAGGATTTTGGATTTATTGTCAAAATTAAATAATAGAATTTATGAATAAATATAATTAACTTCAATTAAATAATTAAGTGGCGGAATTAAATCTAATTAATTAAATATTTAGAATATTCAATTAGTCAAACTTTAGGATAAATAAGATTTATCGCCAAATAATCGTTAAATTAAAGATAATTAGGAATATTACTAGGAATATTTCCCGATGCAGAATTTGAGATAATTAATTAGGATTCGATGATGTTCAGATGTGCCTTTGGTTAGGACTTCGATGTCGATTTTGTTTGATATGTCGATATAGGAGATTAATGAACCTATAGCCCATTTTTGGGGTATTACACCATGAAAGCTAAGCTAAATGCAAGAATGAAAGCTAGAATGCAAGATCTCCAAAGCTCCAAAGTCACCAAGAAATCCTGCGGCATAAGATTAGCATGAAAGAATTGATCCTTTGATTGAGAAGAGAGCTCTTCTTTTATAGAAAGTGAGAATTAATGGACGATGGAGATTAAGAGGCAAAAGATTTGATCAAGGGTGGAGTTTGAAAGAGGGATCAATCCATGTGCACAAGTCTCTTCCAATGAGAAAGAAGTGTTGACTTTTGAGCCTCATGTGAGACAAAAAGGTCTTTTCTCCTTTTAATAAAATAGGAATAATGCTTTATTTGTGCAACTTAGGATAAGAGAAAAGTGGGGGCTTTTTTATTTAATAAAAGGGGAGGGAATTCCTTTTAATTAAATAAAGACTTAGGAGAAAATGGTTAATCCATAGAATATAATCAAATAAATGATAGAATTAGGATTTGATCAAGGAAATTGATTTAATTTAAAAATATTGATTCAGAAAATTGATAAAATGCAGAATGGGGCCCAAAGTCTAGGCAACCATTTTAGGGTGCATACATTTGCCCCTCTTTGACTAATGTGAGATCGATTTGGGATCACATGTAGTCAAAGAATGAAGTTGAAATGTGAGATCGATTTGGGATCATAAAACAACCCAGATGTGTGTTCAATGGATGGGAACACATCAGGACAAAGATAAGCTAATTGAAAAAGATAAGGCCAAGACCCCTGTAAATAGGTGATTGTCAAGTCTTAAGCAAGGTTTAATTGATAAGCTGAATCAAGGATTGAAGTTTGATAGGTACTGCCCCCTCAGAATCAAAATTGAAATCAGGTAGATGAGAAACAAAAAATTGATAGATCTAATCAAATCACTAGAAATCATAATCAAAGGTGAATGATGATAGAATAACCATCAAGCAGTGAAGATATGCCCCAGTTTGACTAGGTTTGACTGAGAAAGATATAGGATAAAAATGAAGTCAAACCTCAGAGAGATGAAGTGAATGAAAAATGAATGAAAGATGAGAAGGTTGAAAGAGATGGGGATGAAGAAATGAAGATGCCCCAACGAAGATCGAAGGATCAGGCCTCAAATGGTCAGCCAACTGCGCAGAAGAAAGAGAAATTTTGAAATGTGATTTTAACTATCAAGATGAACTCAAATTTCGATTTTGATCCCAAAAATGGATCTAGGACGTCGAAATTAGCTAGGGGTGAAATTTTTGTGAAATTCTGAGATGTTTTGAAAATTGGTCAAAAAGTCAAAATGCTATATAAGGGGTAAAAAGGTCATTTTCAAATTCATTTGTCTTTTGTGATATTGAGAACTTTGAGAGCTCAGAGAGAGATTATGTCCCAACAAGAAATGATTCCAGTCCACACACATCGATTTGAGTGCAGTTGGTTGCACAACCGACCTCCTCACTATGGTGCCCTAGTAAGTTTTCAAAAAAACTAGCCTTTTGAGTCATTTATGGCATTTAAAACATGTTTTTAATGTTTTCAAATTATACTTATGCAAAAATTCATATGATACTTTTAAACTATCACACACCTTTGATATTATTTATTGTGCAATAGTTTTCGGGTCCACAAAGTATCACATAGATGTTCAATCCAGTATCGCACGATACTAGATGAAACATTGTGCGATCTTGTGTGAACTATCATACAGGAAAAGAGTATCACACTACTATTGAGGAAATTATCGTACGATACAATATCAAAAAATAGTATCACACCAGTGTAATAAGAAATATCACATGTTTTGAATTTGAACAATATGACATGGGTCTAAACAATTTTTGCGTTTGAGATTTCTTGTACTGTTTTTAGGCATCCATCATGATATGTTCTGACATCTAGTTTATGGGTTATGGCTTGCAGGAGGCCTTTTTGGTGCTCATTATCAGAGCTTTGAGAGTGATCAGACTATGCTTTGTTAGGGATCTAGATACTCCTGACAGAGATGACTTGATCAGTATGGGATTCGGGTTCTTGTTGGATATGCCCCATATTTGGGCAGATCATGGGTTGCTGACAATGTTGGCTGAGAGATGGCATAGTCAGCACAACACCTTTCATTTGTCGACTAGACAAGCAACAATCACATTAGAGGACATCTATCGGTTCCTACAGATACCCAACTATAGAGATCCAATGATTATAATTATGTTTGTAGATGTTCATAAATGTAATGTTTCCATATGATGAAAACTGACATGATTTTCTGTTGGCACAGGTATACTATGATCAAACTTCGACAGAGGGGTGACATGCCATCCAGGACCTATTTTAGGATGTGACAATCATTGACAGACATCTCAATTGGGACCGGCTGATCAAGGAGTATGGTCATGATTTTTTGGTTCCATGTATTGTGTGCTCGATAGTAGCATAGGCCTTGGTTACTGACAGGAGCCAGAGAGGGTTCCCACTAGGTTGGGGTAGGTTAGTTGTAGATTTGGTAGCACATCTGAGGTAGATGGCATGGGGCCTGGCTATCTTAGCAGATATGTACCACGAGCTGCATGAGATAGTGTACAAGGACAACAAGACTTGGGCATGCGGGGCCGTTCTTGTGCAGATATGGGCATGGGAGCACATAGCCATTGTGTGACCATGAGTACAACCTAGGGAGTGGAGACACCCCTAGATTTATATATATATAGGTTTTGTCAGCCAACCCCATAGTGGAGACCTCATGTACTACAAGAGGCTTCTAGATGAGCTCATAGCCTTTGAGTGGAGACCATATCGATAGTGTGAGCAGTGGAGTGACCAGGATCGGGAGCTTGAATATATGTTGTATAGTCAGCCACTACTCAGTCAACATTTAGAGATTATTGAGTGGTTTGTTTTCTTTTAGGTGTGGAGGCAGTTTGGGTGGCATTAGAGAGTACCTATAGAGACTACCACATATGCCTGGTGCAGGGAGGATGATGGATTGGAGTGGTTGTCGATGTTGGACTACTAGCAAGCGGCACATGAGACTGTAGGTCTATGCAAGGAGCCCTGGGACTATCTCCCTGATATGAAAGATGTAGAAGTTGATGCAGCCTACAGAGTAGAGCGTCGGAGATGCCCATTTCCACGGTTTACAGTTCCAGATGCACAGCCAGAGGCATCGAATGGGGATGTGGATGATGATGGGGGAGACAGAGGAGGGGGAGGAGGGAGGAGAGGATTGGAGAGAGGATAGGGATCCCAATCAAGTGGCTAGAGATGATCATGGAGATAGGTATCTGATGATGATGATGCGGTGAGACCATCTCATCGACAGGTGGATGAAGGATAGGATCAGCCTGCGAACAGGGGGGAGAGGATCTCTGTGCTTGGATATAGGTTCTAGAGACTAAGATACAACAACTGAGGACTACTATTGCCATGTGAGATCAGTAGCTAACAAATCTAAGAGCCGAGATAGATCAATGGGAGAGGGAAGCACAAGATGATGCTATAGAGATTCGAAGGGAGGCAGCACGGGCGGCGTACTATCATGGATTATACATAGCAGTCATACCTGCAGCACAATGAGTGCCACTCTACTCTGAGAGGGCTGGGAGATCAGACATGGTGGGTGACAGGATGGGCCCACTAGCTCCACCACCACCAGTTCCACATGATGGGGCAAGTCAGTCCTAGGTCTAGGGCTTAGATGTACAGTTATATCTTGAGACATTATCTAGCTTTTGGATCCCATATTGTACTTTGTATCATGATTTATATATGAGATTACTAGATTTACAATTTGTCTTGTGTACTTGTCTCACTTGTGATGGATGTTTCAGTATATTGTCTTCTTATATTGCTCAAATGTATGATATGTGCTTATATATGCTCATGTATAGTCTCTCTCATAGATGTATGTTTAGTTCTCATATGATGATATAGACTCGTGTTTCTGAAAATGATCTCTTTAGGATATAGAGATGATGATAAGATTAACCCCTTGTGATGACAGGAAAAGGATGTGATGTGAAAGATAAGGAGCGAAAGAAATGATTGAGAAAAAGTGAAAGGTGAGTGCAATTGACTGACAAGTCTATGAAAGATGAAAGGAGAGCTCTCTCCATATGCAAGATGCAAAACTAAACTAACATTAACTTAAGAATGCAAGCTACTATGAAAAGTGGTTTACTTGCAAGGTTACAAAGCCATTAGACTCTAATAATCATCATCAAGCATTATTGGTAGCGTCGCAAGATCATACAATGCACACTAGTATAACTATGTGAATCTGAATATGATCTATATCAGATAGGTATGTGGGAATCCCACCTAAGCATCAGAGACATGTAGGTCAAGATGACTAGTGTAGTGAGGTTCCCTAAGTTTGGTATAGCAAGATTATTCTCGCATCAAGACACAAGAAAGTCAAGATGACTATAAGCATGCACTTGCAAAAAATAGTCAAGGATAATACATTGTAGATCCTAGTGTCAAGTGGAACAAGCATAGATGCTCATGACAGTTAAGATCAACAAAATATACCCACAAGCAGAAAAAAAATAAAACATGTCCTCGTGCCCCTAGTCTTCTAGCTTGACATCATCGAAAACTATTAGGGAGAGAACACTCATCAAAGAAATCATCATAGACAACACATAAAGAAATAAAGTCAAACAAGTCTCAGCGAGTCAAGTGTTTAAGTGCATGTGTGTAAGTCATAGAATCAAACTTTGAGTATCACATCTGCTAGTGGAAAATATCATATCATGGTAGACTGTGGGTAGGATATCTGATAAGTGTTGAGAAACACTTGACACTAGGGTAGTTTTGAAAAAAACACTGTTTGTAAGATGTCCTAAAGACTGACACATCCAAGAGACCAAAGCTAACACAATTATGCCCCCTAGACAAAGACAAAAACCAATTCCAAACCAAGGCAACAAGGACAAGGCATGATGGAGAAAGGCTAAGTGTCGAGGACGAGTGTTAAGAAACAAGGGTACAAAGGCCTCAAGTAGTGCCTATTTCTAGGTTTTCACCACTTGACAGATTTTTTGATTTTTTCAATTTTTTTGTATTTTTGCTACCAAGGTGCTTGTTTCCAAGTTTTCATGAAGGCACTTTTTCTTTTTCTTTTTGAATATTTTGCAATTTTTAATTTTTTTTAGGACTTTATATGCTTTTTAGAATTTTCTTAGCATCATATATGATTTTTTTTGGGATTTTTTCAGGATCAATAAATATGTACAAAGGATGCCCCAAAACAAAATAGGCATCATGGATAGAACTTCTTTAGGTGCAAGACATTGACAGGATCAGGGAGTTGTTCTCCCTCTTTAGTAGATAACAAATAGGCACCTATCCCAAAAGCAACAGTAATGATATAAGGTCCAAGCCAATTAGGTTTGAATTTGCCCTTTTGTTCTCTATGTTGTTGGTTCTTAGGATTTTCACGTAGGACAAGATCTCCCACTTGGAATTCTCTACGGTGAACCTTTTTGTTGAAAGCTTTGGACATGCACTTTTGATAGACCCTCATATGGTCAAATGATGCTTTACACTTCTCATCTAGAAGTTCTAGCTCTTGGAGTCTCATGGCATAGTAGTCTTCATCTATAACTAGAACTTTGAGGGAAACTCTACGTGAAGGAATCTCAACCTCTAAAGGTAACACTGCTTCAACACCATAAGTAAGGGCAAAAGGAGTAGCCCCCATAGGAGTACGAATACTTGTTCTATAAGCCCACAAAGTGGATTTATCTGTAAATGCCAATCTCTACCATTCTTATGAATTGTTCTATGGAGAATTTTAAGAATGGTTTTATTCGAAGCCTCTGCTTGACCATTTCCTTGCAGGAAGTAAATGGAGGACCAATGTTGTTTAATCTTGAATTGTTTGCAGAGTTGCTTTAGGTCCTTATTTTTAAACTGATCTCCATTGTCAGTGATGATCTCAGAAGGTACACCATATTGATAGATGATATGGTTCAGGATGAAAAGAGAAATTGTCTTGTTCGAGGCAACAGAAAGTGGGACAACTTCTACCCATTTATTAAAGTAGTCAGTAGCAGTGACGATAAATTTGTGTCCACCTGATGAGTTGGGATGAATCTACCCAACAAGATCAAAGGCCCAGCTCTAAAATGGCCAATGAGATATAGAAGGAATAAGCTCCCTGCCTGGAGCATGTATCAGGTGACCATGTTTTTGACACTTTTCATAGGATTTTGCAAAAGCTACTGCATCCATCTGCATTGTAGGCCAATAGTACCCCACCCTAAGCAACCTTTAGGCCATGGAAAGACCATTGGAATGTCCCCCATAGATGCTCTTGTGAATGTCAACTAACGCTTGATCGGATTCATCCTTTTTTAAGCATCTAAGAAGTGTCCCATCTAGACCCCTCCTATACAAATCACTAGAGATAAGGGTATGGTGAGAGGCATTTTAGGTAAGGTTTCTTTGTTCAAAGTGGTTAAAGGTATCAAGGATGATGCCATCATGAAGGTATGAGTAAATGGCACCATATTGGGATGAGTCAGGACCAACAAGGGTACAAATGACATGGCTTTCTTGGGAGTCATAGATAGGATAATGTAGATCTTCCACTAGGAATTCAAATATGGACTCATGTTGTTCTAATTGGAGAAGTGAAGCAAGTGTAGCCATAGCATCAGCTGCTTTATTTTCTTCTCTAGGGATTTGCTGAAATGTGATGAATGTGAAATATCATCTCAATGAATCAACCATTTTCTTGTAAGGTACCAGTTTTTCATCTTTTGTTTGATTATCATCTATGAATCCCCATAGATATGTAGCTCTGTGATTCTTCATTCTATAGCCATTTTGAGCCTATTTGTCAAAGCTTCATACTCCACAATGTTATTTGTACATGGGAACAATAGTTTGTATGACTTAGGAATCGTGTAACCATGAGGAGAAACAAACAAAACTCTAGCTCCTGAGCCATTTTGCATAAAAGAGCCATCAAAGAACATCTTCCATGTTCTCTCAGTCACGTACATGATGTGCTCATCTGGAAAGGCAACTTGAATATGTACACTATCTTGAATTGGGAAGTCAGCCAGTTGATCAGCTATGGCTTGTCCTTTTATAGCTTTACGCTCAATGTATATGTCAAATTCTGAAAGAATCATCATCCATTTAGCAAGTCTACCTGTGAGGGCAGCCTTACCGAAAAAATACTTGAGGGGATCAATTTTTGCTATGAGGTGTATTGTGTATGCAAGCATGTAATGTCACAACTTTTGGGAAGCAAACACCACTGCAAGACAATCTTTTTCAATATTGGTGTAGTTAACCTCATATTGAACAAGAGTTTAACTAATGTAATATATGGCTCTTTCTTTCCCATTTTCATCAAGTTGAGCCAGTAATGCCCCCAAGGAAGATTTTGTTGCTAAAACATATAGAATGAGTGGTTTTCCTGGGATAGGAGGCATTAGAATAGGAGGATTTTCCAAATATTTCTTGATTTGGTCCATGCTCTTTTGAAAATCCTCATTCCAGATTCACGTAACTCCCTTATGCAAGTTCTTATTGAGAGGTTGAGCTCTATCTGCCAGTTGTGAAATGAACCTCCTTATAGATTGAAGGTGTCCTTGAAGACTCCTCATTTGACTGATGTTTTTAGGAGGTGGCATGTCCATGATTGCTTGGACCTTTTCAGGGTCTACCTCTATTCCCTTTGCTGAAATAATGAACCCTAGAATTTTTCTAGAGGTAACACCAAATGCACACTTTTTTGGATTTAATATGAGTTGGAATTATTCCATGAAATCCATAATGACTTCAAAATCACCTAAGTGTGTATTTATTTTCTTAGATTTAGCCAAGTGTCATCCACATAATCTTCCATATTCTTATGCATCATGCCATGAAAGATAGTTTCCATAGCTCGATGGTATGTAGCTCCTACAATTTTCAATCCAAAAGACATAACATTCTAGAAATAGGTACCCCATGTGCAAGTGAATGCAATCTTTTCTTGGTCTTTAGGAGCTATCTTGATCTGATTATATCCAGAAAAACCATCCATCAATGAACAGATCTCATAACCCGCAGTCATGTCCACTATCATGTCTATATTTGGGAGTGGAAAATTATCCTTTGGGCATGCTCTATTGAGATCTCTAAAGTCTGTGCAGATGCGAATGGATTTGTCATGTTTTGAAACTGGTACAATATTGGAGATCCATTTGGCATAATCAATAGCTCTTATGAATCCTGCATTGAGGAGTTTTTATAATTCTACTTTGACTAAAAGAGCTATATGAGGATGCATTTTTCTCAATTTTTGTTTGACTGGTTTCGCACCTGGAGCTATGGACAAGTGATGCATAATGAGATTAGTGTCCAACCCTAGCATATCTAAGTAAGTCTAAGAAAAATCAATCTTCTTCCTTTGTAAGAACTTGGTGTATGCTTCCCTTTCTAGAGGTGACAATGACTAAGCCAAGTGCACTATTTGCAGAGCTTCATCTACACCCAAGTTGACTGATTGAGTTGGCTCTACAAGCACTGAAGATATATCTTGAAAGTAACTTGGGAGATGATCAAGTACCTCATCCTTAGGCACCTTAGAGAGGTTTTCACCCTTGGATACATCATTTATTTTTACTATTTTTGGTTCTGACATTGCCACACAGTGGTTTTTGCCATCAGAACTCTTATTCTTTTTTTCTTTTCTTTTTATTTTTTGACTAAGGTACTTGATGTCAAGCTCTGTCATGCTTGTAGTTGGTTCACTGGTGGAAGAGACTATGGGTTCAATTATGTTTAGGTAACAATTTATCTCATAGTCATTCTAGAATGTTAAGAGCTCAGGCTCTTGATAACGTTGGGACATATCAATGAGGTGATGATTAGCAAGAGGTAGGTCAATCATAGGTTCAAGATTGTGGATACAAATGGCATTATCTCTGGTGACTAAAGAGTCAAAGTTTGTCAAGTATCCCTCTAAGTTACCCAAATGAAGATTCATCCTACCAAGTAAATAATCATCCACTAAAGTGACCTGTGGATTCAAATCCATAAATCCCACACATGACTCATTAGCTACCTCAGGATGAGAACTATAAGTATGGATGACATCAACATCCATGTCAACTATGGAAGAATTAGAGAGAGACTCCCATTCATATTTGTGTGAATCCATATCTGAATCCCGACTGGGATGTTTACACCATGCATGTTTACGATGCCTTGAGGTGGAGGCTCTAATATCACCAAGGGTGACACCTTCTCAAGCACCATTTGTGTATTGATGTTCTTGGACAGGATCTTCAACAGTGGATTCTTCTTGTTCTAGGCTTGAAATTGTTGTATGGGCAACTGGATTGTCTGAATCTCCCCAAAGGAGATTGGTGGAAGGGACCCAATCTTCACACCTATCTTTTTGATTTGTCAAATTTGGTGTGTATCTCAACTCATCTTCACTATTTGACTTATTAGGGATAGGAGTAGTTTTCTTGTCATGACTTTCAAACCCTAGGCCAACCATCTTATTAGAGTTACGTCCAAAAAGAGCATGATCGAGAGGTTCAGCCCTAGCATCCAATTTGTGACTAAGAGGACCATGTCTTGGATAGCCCATATTTTTGACAAAAGTGTACCCTCTTCCATATGCCTTAGGAGAGGGAGAGAAGTTCTCATTGTGCATGTACTTATCTTCTTTGTAAATCTAGTCCTTAATAGCTATCTCTTCTTTTTCATCCTGGATAGGGACTGAGGACTCTACAAATGTGTCAAAAAAGGTCATGGCTGAAGAGGAGGGTCTCATCACTTGGGAAGGCTTGCCATAGGACCTGGGTGAAACTGGAAGTTTTGTAAAGGAGTCAAGTTGATACCCCCCCATACCAAGGTCCATTGATTTGAATTTATCTTTGCACTGTGCTAGAGTCACATTAAAATCCTCTTCTTCTCTGTTAAGGGGAACATGAGTCCTTGCTAAAATGGAATTGACAGATAATGTGCGATCCCTAAGTATATAAATTTCTACTCCATTGTAGGGGAACTTAACACATTGGTGGTAGGTGGATGGCACTGCTTGCATCTCATGTATCCATGTCCTACTAAGTAAAATGTTGTATGCAAGAGGACCATCATCAATAATTTGAAACAAAATGTCCTTCTCCATAGGGCCAATCTTGACAGGAAGAACAACCAACCCCTTAGAACTCTATTCTGCCTCATCATAGGCTTTTATTGTGATCTTCTTTCGGGCATCTATGACCTCTTATGAGTAACCCAATGTTTTCAAAAGACTTAGGGAACAAATATTGAGACCAACACCCCCATCAATCAACACATGCCTGACATGGGTTTTATGGACCATGACTTCTATATGGAGGGTGAGATTATGCAGACGGCTCAAAGCTTTGTCATCATCTTCTGAAAAAGTGAGGTAATGTGGGCTAGCAATATGATTGACCATGTTTTGGAATTGGTTGACATCTATGTTGGTAGGAACATTTTTTGTGCACAAGGCATCCTCAAGGACACGCTTATGTCATGGGGACAATTCCAAGAGTTCAAAGATTGAGATTTGAGCTGGGGTTCTCTGTAATTGGTCAACAAGATTATAGCTCATTTTAGGATTAACTGTTGATTTGGTAGTGACATTACTGGATGCCACTTGCTTTGGTTTACTGGACTGGTTGGAACTAGGACCTCTAATGACCATAGTACCTTGGCTTCTTGTGACAAAATTAAGAGCTTGGGATGACCTTTGAGAGTGAGGACCCCTTAGCACCACCATAGGTTCTTCATAAAATATAGGAGGAGAGCCCACATCATAACCATAAGGATCCTTTTCCCTCATCATGTTGACATTTTCCTCCACAACTTCAAGCATATTGACCACATTTTCTATAGCTGTGTAGGTATAGTTGATTTTGGCCTTGCCATTCTTTGGTTTAGAGATTTCCCCCTTCTCATATTTAGGCAAAGGCTCCTTGAAAGCCTTGTGATCAACATTAGTGTTCAAACCATCCACCTTAAGTTTTCCACTCTTAATGAGGTCTTGGATGATATGTTTTAGTTTCTAACAATGTTTGATATCATGTCCAATACCATTGTGGAATTTACAAAAAGCCTTCTCATCCCACCAATGAGGTTTGACATCAGGAATATGGTGCTTTGTGGGATCTTGAGGATGTGCAAGATTGTTGGTGATAAGCGTTTTGAAGACATCCTCATAGGAATTACCAAGCTTTGAAAATTGAAGCCTTTCTTTCTTAGGCTTTTCTAGGTACCTTGGCTTATGTTCTTGTTGGTTAGATGTATTGAGCTTCATTGCTTGAACAACACTAGATAAGTGAAGAACACCTTGATCCTTAGGTTGAGAAGAGTCCACCACTCCATCATTAACCACTTGCTTGTTCTTATTCTAGTGCAAGTTTTTCCCTTTGTCCTTATTAGCATTATGGTTTTTTTGACCATTGTTGTTATTTTTGTTGTTGGTTAAAATTCCTTGCTCTTTCAACACATCCTCAATTTTGCATGCGGTTTCGACCATGGTGTCAAAGGAGTCGAAGACCATTTTCCTCACTTTGTACCACATCTCAGGAATCAAGTTGCTAATAAGAATGTTAATCTTCTATTAGGAATGAATTCTAAATGTTTGGCAGCCATTCTGTAGTAGTTGTTGTTGCATTCATGACTATGATTGTCATTGATGTCAACACAGTGATTTATCGAAGACTTGCAGAGAAGCAGACAAAGTTTGGATTAGCGCACATGGGTTATTGTAGTTGGACCTATGCAATGTTGAGGATATACTCTTTGATATGTTATATGTCTATGGTTAAGAGCACATATAGTAATTCATTTATTCATGGAAGTTATGAACATTTTGGTGGAGGCAGTATTCAGGTAGTATTCCTGAGTAGCGGTTTGTGGAAATCAGATGATATCTCCTAATAGGGATGGAATCTGGTTTTGCATAGTTAAAGGGAAGTTGAAGACACATTGATAGTGATGTGGATGATAGTGCAGACTTTGAGGTCACACGAGTGAAGATTTATTGTATTTGGAAGTTGACAGTTTTGTGTAATTTTGATGTAGCATGTGGAAACTTTTATATTGTAATTGTATGCTGACTCATTTGTAATTATTTGAGTGTGGTATAAAGGAAGGAATGTATTTCCTTTTTGTGATGTTGTAATGATATGGAAGTAGTAGTTGTATGTGATGCTGAATGCATGAAGTGAAGAAAAGAGCTAAGTATGAAAGTGAATTTGTGAAGGAAGACATGCGAGGTACATAGATCTGAAATTGAGATCTGATGTAACAATGAGTGTGGTTTGGTACAGTCAGAGAAGAGGTAACATATTATTCTATTGAGTAATGCAAATATTATTTGGATAGTGTGTTCAATGATCTTACCCTGAAGTTGTTTGGGCAGTGGGTTCTTCTATCTTCCATAACTTTTAATAGGGTTAGAATCTTTTAACAGGGATTCAAAATCTCCTAACATGGATTCATATGTACTAAATGTATTTCATAAGACTCCTAATAGAGTCCATCCTTTCACAAGGAATATTCATATTAGTGCATCTTTTGTGGGCATCATTCCCACCAGGGTTTACTCTTTGATCAAGAGGTTCCCTAGTCAACATATCTTGTGTCATTGTGTTATTGTGTATGAATATCTTTCTATGGTTGGTAATTATATATCTTATATGGTTTAATGCTATTGAAGATGATAAAAGTTATAATTATCTGATAATTGATTCACCCCCCCCCTCTCAGTTATCTTGGTGGACTTTAATTTCTAACAATTGGTATCAGAGTGACAGGTCCTTGAAAAAGAAGTTTAACAACTTAAGGAGATCCATGGAAAATTTTAGGAAAGAAAGCCCTAAGTTTGATGGAGTAAATTTTGATAGCTGGAAAGAAAAGATGAAGACACACCTACAATGTTTAGGACTAGGTTATTGGTTGATTACAAAGAATGATAAGACTATCATTGAAGAGGACAATCTTGAAACATGTACTGCAGATGAGAGAGATCTATTCATGTGTAACATACTTGCAAGAGAAGCACTTTTGACAGCCCTTCCGGAGAATGAGTACAGTCAGGAAAAATATTTGAAAAAATCTCATGAAATTTGGAATGCTTTACACTCTACTTTTGAAGGTGATGAACATGAAAAAAGAGTTAGATTACATAATTGGATATGTGCATTTGAAGATATAAGAATGTTGGAAGATGAATCTATTAGAAGCTATATTGGTAGAATGTCAAAAATTATTACAGGTATAAAATCTTGTGGAGGAACAAAGACAAAGAATGAAGTGATATGGAAAATTTCGAGGACATTGACTCCTGTATTTAAGAAAACAACACAGATGATTGAACAAGTTATACCTTGTACAACAAACTTTACAAGAGAGACTCTTCTTGGAAGATTGGAAGCAACAGAAATGAACTTGAGATTATCAGGAGACTTACCTAGAATGGAGACAACATTCAATGCTCTTAGTGTTTACCCTACTTTGTCAAGAAGCATCAGTGTGAGCGGAGATTATGCTGGAAGCAGTAGATTTAGAAATGAAGAAGACAAGAAGATTGAAGAAGGTATTTCCTTGCTTGTGAAAAGAGAACCAAACAGTAAGAAAATATTTAAATGTTGGACTGTCAAGAATATGGTCATTTTTCATCTAAATGTCCTAAGAGAGTTAAAAAGTATAGAAACAATTTCAAACCTAGAAGATCTAAGGAATGTTATTATGCTAATGATGAAGATCTTGAAGCTAGTATAGAAATAACTTTAAGTGAAAGTGATACTGAGAATAATGATGACATAGGATTTGTAGCAATTAAAGTAGAAAATCCTGAAACTGATGTTAAGGAACTAAAAGCCTTAGTTTCTCAAGTTGAAAAGAAATTTGATTGGATTATATATAGTGGTTGTTCACATCATATGACTAGAGACATGAAAAAGTTCATAAAGTTTAATGAATATGATGGAGGAGTTGTTAGAGTTGGAAACAATGCACCTTGTTTGATTAAAGGTATAGGATCTATTACTCTTGATGGAAAGACTAATATTGATGATGTTTATTTTGTGGATGGATTGAAACATAATCTTTTGAGTGTTGGATAGTTAGTTGATAAGGGATATCAAGTTTGGTTTATTGAGAAAACTTGTGTGATAAAGGATAAAGATGGAAATCTGATTGGAACTGGATCTAGAACCAGAGGTAATGTATTTTTGTTGAATCCTACTGAGATGACATGTTTGATTAATAAGATTGATGACAATTGGTTATGGCATTGAAGGTTTTATCATATAAACTTTGATAACATTGTGAAAGTAAGTACTACACTTGCACTAAGAGATTTGCCTAAAATTATGAAGCCTACTAACATGATTTGCAAAGAATGTGTAATGGCTAAACATAAGAGAAGTTCTTTTCCCAGTAAGAAGTTTACATCTACAGAGAAGCTGGAGATTGTTCATATAGATTTGAGCGGTCCTACCAGGACTAGAAGATTCTATGGAGAAAGGTATTTTATGATTCTTGTTGATGATTTTACAAGAATGATGTGGATTGCATTTCTTAAAGAAAAATCTGAAGCATTTGATAAGTTTAAGATTGTTAAGAATAAAGTTGAGAATGAATCTGGGATGAAGATTAAATGTTTGAGATTTGATAGAGGTGGATAATTTACTTCTAGAGAGTTTAACACCTTTTGTGAAGAAAATGGCATTAAGAGACAGTATTCAGCCCCTATAACACCTGAACAAAATGGCATTGTAGAAAGAAGAAACAGATCAGTGACTAAAGCAGAAAGAGCTATGTTGTTTGAAAATGATTTGGCTAAGATATTCTGGAGAGAAGTAGTGAACACAACAGTGTATACAATGAATAAAGTACAAATCAGAGCAGACACAGACAAGACACCTTATGAATTATGGTTTGGACATGCACCCTTAGTTAAGTATTTTAGAATTTTTGGAAGCAAATGTTATATAAAGAGAGATGATGATATTGGAAAGTTTGATCCTAAAAGTGATGAAGGTATATTTCTTGGATATTCTTTGAAAATAAAAGCCTATAGATGTTACAATAAAAGAACTAAGACTATTTTTGAAAGCACAAATGTTAAAGTTGATGAAAAGTTTAAAATTCAGGAAAGAATGCTTGATTATGAATCAGATGAAGAAGCTCATCCTAAACCTAACACTGGATCTACTAAATTATTTTATGAAATTGATAGTGATTTGTTGAATGAAAGCCACAATGAAGTCATTGAAGAACCTACATCTGAAGAGAGATCTGAGAAAATGACACCTAGTAAGAGTTTGTTAAGAAATCATCCTATTGGACAAATTATTGGGAGCATCAAAAGAGGAGTTCTAACTTGAAATAAGGCACAAGAATAGTTATGTTTGATTTCTCAAATTCAACCTAAGACTACTAATGAAGCTTGTGAAGATGAAAGTTGGACTAATGCTATGAAAGAAGAACTAGATCAGATTGAAAAGAATAAGACATGGGAATTGGTCCCTAGACCTAAAGACAAGAATGTTATTGGAACTAAATGGATATTCAGAAACAAGATGAATGAACAAGGAGAAGTAGTAAGAAACAAAGCAAAATTGGTATGTAAGGGTTACTCACAGTAAGAAGGAATTGAATATGAAGAAACCTTTGCACCTATTGCAAGAATTGAAGCAATAAGAATGTTTTTGGCCTATGTAGCTTTTAAGAAATTCAAAGTGTATCAGATGGATGTGAAGTTAGCATTTCTAAATGGAGAATTGGAAAAAGTCTACATTGAGCAGCCTGAAGGTTTTCCCTTAACTCAAGGAGACATGGTATGTAAATTGAAGAAAGTTTATATGGACTTAAACAAGCACCTAGAACTTGGTATGCAAGACTGGATAAGTATTTGTTAAAATTGGGATTTACAAAAGGAACAACTGATAGTAATCTATATACAAAAGAAATTGAAAATGGTTTGCTGGTTATAGTTATTTTTGTTGATGACATTATCTTTGGAGGAGAAGATGAAGCTAGTGAAAAATTTGCTAATGAAATGAAAACTAAATTTGAAATGAGTATGATTGGTGAAATGAAATACTTCTTGGGATTACAGATAACATAAAATAATGATGGTATCTTTGTAAGTCAGACAAAGTACCTGAATAACTTTTTGAAAAGATTTGGAATGGAGAATTGTAAACCAGTTGGAACACCCATGGTGATTGGACATAAGTTATCTAGCACAGATGAGACTCCTACAGTAGAACAAAAGAAATACAAATCTATGATTGGAGAATTGCAATATTTGACTCATACAAGACCTGATATAGCACATTCAGTTGGAATTGTAGCAAGATTTCAAGCTGAACCTAGAGAATCACATTATGCAACAGTAAAGAGGATACTGAGATATTTAAGAGGCACAATGGACAATGGACTATGGTATGAAAAATCTGATGATTTTACCCTATGTGCATATATAGATGCTGATTGGGGAGGCAGTGTTGATGATAAGAAAAGCACCAGTGGTGGAGCATTTTTCCTTGGAGGAAGATTAGTTTCTTGGCTAAGCAAGAAGCATAATTGTATCTCACAAAGCACAACAAAAGTAGAATATGTAGTAGTAGCAAACAATTGTAACCAGATAATTTGGATGAAGCAAATGTTGAAGGATATTGGAATAAAATTTGTTGAACCTGTAGTCATAAATTGTGAAAACACCAGCATAGTTAGTATGTCTAAGAATCCTGTATTACATTCTAAGACAAAGCATATAGAGATTAAGTATCATGTTGTAAGAGAGAAAGTTGCTAAGAAAGAAGTCAGACTTGAGTACATAAGTACAAAGGAGTAGATAGAAGATATATTCACAAAGCCTTTGCCTAAGGATACATTTGAGTATTTGAGAGGTATGCTTGGGGTTATGCCCCAACCTACTTTTGAAAAGTGATGCAGTTAGTTGCATCCATCTAGTGGTATATGAGCCTTATCTTTCTTCTGGACTGGATGTTGGTACTTACTCTATGGGGGAGTATGTGTATCTGAGCTGAGTCATGAGGACTCTAGTAAATGTATTTTTTGAAAAGTGTCTTTTGACATTGAGTTGTTGTTGACTTAGTGATGAAATTTTTGTCATTGATGTCAATGGGGGAGAAGTATACATGAAAAACAATCTGAAACATCTGTTAGAGATAACTGATTAGGATAATGAAGCAAGATTTGATTGATGAAGAGGATTTGAAGAAGCAGTGTTGCAGTATTGGATTTTTGGAACATTGGATGTTTTTCATCTATGTTGCCATCAATGCCGATGGGGGAGATTGTTAGGAATGAATGCTAAATTTTTGGCAGCCATTCTGTAGCAGTTGTTGTTTCATTCATGACTATGATTGTCATTAATGTCAACACAGTGATTTACCAAAGACTTGCAGAGAAGTAGATAGAGTTTGGATTAGCGCACATGGGTTATTGCAATTGGAGCTATGTGATGTTGAGGATATAATCTTTGATATGTTATATGTCTATGGTTAAGAATGCAGACAGTAATTCATTTATTCATGGAAGTTATGAGCATTTTGGTGGAATCAGTATTCAGGCAGTGTTCCTGAGTAGCGGTTTGTGGAAATCGGATGATATCTCCTAATCGGGATGGAATTTGGTTTTGCGTAGTTAAAGGGAAGTTGAAGATACATTGATAGTGATGTGGATGATAGCATAGACTTTGAGGTCACATGAGTGAAGATTTATTGTATTTGGAAGCTGATAGTTTTGTGTAATTTTGATGTAGCGTGTGGAAACTTTTATATTGTAATTGTATGCTGACTCATTTGTAATTATTTGAGTGTGGTATAAAGGAAGGAATGTATTTCCTTTTTTTGATGTTGTAATGATATGGAAGTAGCAGTTGTATGTGATGCTGAATGCATGAAGTGAAGAAAAGAGCTAAGTATGAAAGCGAATTTGTGAAGGAAGACATGCAAGGTACAATGATCTAAAATTGAGATCTGATGTAACAGTGAGTGTGGTTTGGAATAGTCAAAGAAGAGGTAACATATTATTATGTTGAGTAATGCAAAGATTATTTGGACAATGTGTTCAGTGATCTTACCCTGAAGCTGTTTGGGCAGTGGGTCCTTCCGTCTTCCATAACTCTTAACAGGGTTAGAATCTTTTAACAGGGATTCAAAATCTCCTAATAGGGATTCATATGTACTAAATGTATTTCATAAGACTCCTAATAGAGTCCATCCTTTCACAAGGAATATTCATATTAGTGCATCTTTTGTGGGCATCATTCCCACCGGGTTTACTCTTTGATCAAGAGGTTCCCTAGTCAACATATCTTGTGTCATTGTGTTATTGTGTATGAATATATTTCTATGGTTGGTAATTATATTGCTTGGTTTAATGCTGTTGAAGATGATAAAATTTATAATTATCTGATAGATGATTCACCCCCCCTCTCAGTTATCTTGGCGGACTTTACTTTCTAACATCTTCTCCTTCTCAAGAATGGTCTTGGAGTAATGAGAACATTGACGTCTCCATCTTTGCAAGAAAACCACAAATGACTCCCCTTGATTTTTTTTCAAGTTACATAGGTCCAACATAGTGACAAATCTCAAAAGATTATAGGTGAAGTGTTGGAAGAATCTATGAACAAGTTCTTTGAAAGTTTTGACGGGGGGAGTAATATTGGTAAACCACTCCATTGCTTGACTTTTGAGACTCCTTGGGAATAACCTCATGAGATAGGAGTAATCTTGGTGGAATTCAAAGATCATAATGTAGAATTGGTGCACATGGTCATGTGGATCCCCATTACCATCATACTTGTCATATTGGGGGATTTCCACCTTCCTAAGAAAATCCTTCATGGTCACACTCCTATCAAAAGGAACTCTTAGGTGCCAACACCTTTTCCATCATACGCTTGAGTTTCTTGATCTCCTCTTCTTGAGATGGTCCTTGCTTCTTGATCTTTCTATCCACATCAAAGTTGTAAGGAACCATGACACCCTTGTTAATCAAGTTCTCTAGGAACTTATCCTCATTTTGCTCTAGATATTTGTCCACATATTATTGGAAGAGTGGTTCTTATTGCATCCTCATGAAGTCTTGAGCATCAAAACTTGAGCTACTTCCTCCATGTTGGGAGCCATGATGAGCTTGTTGGGAGGGTTGTCTTGAGTTCCTAGGAGGTGTTTGTCTCCTATGTTGCAAAGTCCTTCCTCTAGGACTAGGAGATCTTGAAGAGGTCTTTGAATGCCTTCTGCTTCATGGGGTTACCGAAGGAGTAGATGGTGGAGAGTTGTTCCCACTGTTGGTACCCCTGTTGTTGAATTGGGCATTGAGTTGTTGGGCTAAAATCCTATCTTGTTCTTCTTGAAAGGCTTTTCTTTCCAATTCTAACAAGGCTTGTTGTTCCACCTCTAGGAGTATAAACCTTTCTTCTTTTGCAGCTTGTTCATCCAAAAAGGCTTTCTTTTCGCATTCAATTCTTTTGAGCCTTTCACTCGTATACCTTGAGGTTGTTTGGAGTGGAGAGTTTGGTCTTGAATGTTTGAATACGTCATTAGTAAATGCTGCATTCAAATGAGCATCACAAGGTTCATTATTTTGGTCTTTGTGTTGTGACCGTTCATCTTGGTGAGCTCATCTCTGATATCTTTCAGCCCTTTGATGGGCATCTAAATATCTAGTGTTGATAGGGGGTAATTCTGGTTGATTGTCATCACCAAATAGCATGTTGTCCCTATGTCTCTAAAATATGTCATCAATATTTTGATCCATTTATTCTCTCTCCTTTCTAGTCATGGTGTAACTCATGTCCATATCTGATTGAGAAGGTGCTAAGGAGGTACTCAACTCACTAGGATTGCTCTTAGGTTTAAACCAAACTTCAGACTCTCTCCTAGGTGATTGATCAAAGATGGGCTCTTTTCCCTTACGCTTTTGATGAGTCTGGACTAAGGGTAACTGGTCAAAGACAACTTGAGGTCATTTTCCTTGATTGACTTGATACCTTGTTGTAACCAACATGAAAGAAAAGACCCTTGGTGATAAGATGACCCTACAAAATGTCGATACCAAACTAGGATAGTAAAAGTATTCAATTGTCCAAAAGAGAGATGGTAAGATAGAAAATTGCAAAAGGTGTAAACCAACACTACCATAGAGGTGCCCAATCAAAGGATAAGTATCTTAGTACATATGGATCAAGAGGATGATTTAACCAAGTTATATTTGAAATTGAAATTGATGTTTTGGATGGAAGTGAATTGGACAAGAGACTACTAAGACTCTCCAAGTGTGTTACCAAAGAATCTAAAGGTTTACTTTTTCAACAAGGATGACCTCTAACTTACCGATTCCAAGCAAGATCACTTGTGAAACCAAAGAATACTAATTCAAGGGGTCAAAACATAGGAACCCAAGGTACAAACAGGCTTCCAATTACAAGGTAAGAGACTTGCTAAAATCTAGATCTACCAAAGGAAGATTGAAAATGACACAAATCAGACAGACAACAAGATTACTTTGTGCGACAGTTCACAAGGTATTGGGACAATACAATATGTCCAGGTGATATTTCTCACTAAGGTCATGCGACAGTTTCCAGGTAGTAGGTGTGATATTTTCTAGGTAAGCTGTGCGATGCAAGAGCAGCAATGAAGTATCATACGATAAAACTCAGACCAGTGTGCGATGATTGTTTAGTATTGTATGATTCTTGACTAGTGAGTGTAAAAATTTTGGTTTTTGAAGGCAATTTGTCTAAAGTCTCAGTTTGATGGTTCAATTTCTTGACTCCAAACACAGTAATAGTAGAGAACAGACAGGTTTGCAAATAGTAAGTGATCAAACATGTCATGAAACACTTGAATCAAGGGCAAAGGAAACCTTGTCAAGACAAGCACTTGTGATATCAAAGCAAAAAATCCTATGAATGCTATCGTGATGTTTGATGTTTGAGAACATTTACATGGGTAGATCACAACGAAGACAAATCAAGCACTTACTAGCCTAGAAAGACAAAGGCTCAATACTTAACAAATTTCCCCACACTTGATGTCCCATTGCCTCACACAAAGTGGTTTCCCACAATAGATATTGGCTTTGTCATGGAAGTACCAATGACACAACCAAAGGAACACAGATGGTGAGTAATCTTGGGGTGATTCAAGTTAGTCCACTAGGATCAATCCTTGCTCCAAGATGGTAAGTGACAAAATTAGGTAGCTTCTATCTATGGTTCATAGTAAGGGCTTTCATTTGTAATACCCCTCTTGCTCCCCAAAGGGACTCCTTACCTTGCGGCAAGTAACAAACCTCGCGGCCACAAGAGTACCTTAAGCATTCTTGCTTAGCATTTTCCTCATGATCACAATCCCACAAGTACTCACACCAAATGAAGACAAGTACTACCTCTACCAAGGTTTTGTGTCCTTGATAGCCTTGATTTTATAGTGGGTCGAAATAGCTCGGTATTAGCTTGTCCCCACTTGGGTGGTTCCTCTTGATTGCTCAAGAGCAGGCCCGCTAAAGGATTCTAAAACTAAAAAAAAAGTGGATTAACCTTTGAGGGTCAAGATTTTTGGTTCACCTCAAGGGTGAAGAGAATACTCTCCTATCTCAAAAATCTTTCCCAAACACACCAAGGAAAGTTCAATTAGCCTCTTGCTTTCAAAATCTAGAAGTGGGTCAAGATTTCTGGTTCACCATAAGGGTGAAGAGCATACTCTCCTACCACCAAAAGACTCCTACAACAAGATATTAAGTTCCTAGGAAAAGAATCAACTAGTATATGCCACACTTAAAAATGAAAGCAATGAACAAGCACTTGATTATTTTTATGCTTTGGGCAGCCCTGCAAGAAAGGTTAGTAGCCCTTGTGCATTTGAAGCTTTAACATGCATTCTTTTTGGTAAATATTGAAGCAATGAGGACACTCCTACAAGCACAACTTGTTAGCCCCACAAAGGTTAGCACAATAAAATCAAGAATAATCTACAAATGAAACTCTATCTTAACACAACAAATCGAAACTAGCAACCAAACAACCCAAATCTTGCAAAGAAATGACCAAAATCACTCACTGCTAGGCCTGTGCAACAGTTCTGTCAGAAAATGAATCACACGATACTTTGCAGTATACTAGTGTGATACTTTCTCTCTAAATGATACTTTGTACTACCTACATGTGATAGAGTATAAAACACCAGTGCGATAGAATCCCGTATAAGCGTACGATACTTTTACTGGAAAAGTATCGCATGGGTATATAATAAACTATCGTACGATACTAGAAGACTGTCGTACGATACTTTGTCAAAAAAATGTATAAAATATCCAAGAACAACAAGAAAAATATGATGAAAAATTAGTGAAAATGCATGAAAAGAAAGGACAAAATAGAGTGTTCCACCCCACGGTGGGCACCAAAAATGTACACTCAAAATGTGCACTTCTCTAAGTCATTACTTCCAAGAGAATCCATGTATTGGAAACCTTGAGAAAGAGACCTAGAGCTCCCTAAGCATGGAGTCACAAGGGTGTTTAGAATGCTCTCAACTAGAGCTATTAAGCCAATAACCTTGCTAGTAAACCACACAATGGGAGATTCAAAGAGACAAGGGCAAGAATGCCAATATATGCAAGAATCAAGATGAAAATGCAATGCAAGTATGCTAGAAATGAAGATGCAAGAATGAAAGTGTTACAAGCCTTTGCTAATTAAACTAGGTGAGTTAAGCTAGAACATGAAAGGAAAGTAAACTAAAATACCATGAAAGCTAATCTAAATGCAAGAATGAAAGCTAGAATGCAAGAAGATCTCCAAAGCTCCAAAGTCACCAAGAAATCCCGCAGCATAAGATTAGCATGAAAGAATTGATCCTTTGAATGAGAAGAGAGCTCTTCTTTTATAGAAAGTGAGAATCAACAAATGATGGAGATTAAGAGGCAAAAGATTTGATCAAGGGTGGAGTTTGAAAGAGGGATCAATCCATGTGCACAAGTCTCCTCCAATGAGAAAGAAGTGTTGACTTTTGAGCCTCATGTGAGACAAAAAGGCCTTTTCTCCTTTTTATAAATAGGAATAATGCTTTATTTGTGCAACTTAGGATAAGAGGAAAGTGGGGGATTTTTTATTTAATAAAAGGGGAGGGAATTCCTTTTAATTAAATAAAGACTTAGGATAAAATGGTTAATCCATAGAATATAATCGAATAAATGATAGAATTAGGATTTGATCAAGGAAATTGATTTAATTTGAAAATATTGATTCAGAAAATTGATAAATTGGAGAATGGGGCCCAAAGTCTAGGCGACCATTTTAGGGTGCATACACATCCCTCTTCAATGTCTTAGTATCTTGTCTATTCCTACTTTTTGTTTGTTCAAAGTTAGTTACAAAATCATTGTAACAAAAATCTGGGTTTGCTGACATAATTGAATGTTTGAAAGGTGAAATAGCACTTACAATGATGTACACATGTTCACCTATGCTTGCAGTTCTAATAATTGCATCATGAGGATTAAAAACACCTTGACCCATTCCTAATATTTTCCCACTTTCACTAGCAAGTGGATTTTTTGGACTATTCTAAGGGTTTTATCTTGGAGGTGTGGCAATTGTTGGACTCACCATCAGCATTTTTGTCATAACCTTTTGCTTCTTTGCACTTCCTTGATCTCTGGGATCCACTATTTTCATGTCCAATCATAATGTCCTTTTTAGACCACTAGTACTACCCATTCCATCCCCACCAGTGGCAGTGGCACTTGATTCAGATTGAAAGTGAGTGCTTGGAAAAGGTAGAACTAGATTTGAAGATAGAATAAATGAAGGTGCAAGGATATGAGACTGAGTAGTACCTTTTTGTAATGAACCTAATGATTCAACTCCAAGGACTAGTTTCTCACTATGTTTTGGTGGAACTGGTGTGTCAAGTGGAAACTAAGACCCTTGTCTTGTGCGACCAAGACCACCAACGCCTAGAAAACCCATTTTTTCTATAATCTCTACCCCTTTGGTATATTTTTCTATCACGAACACATCAACTCCACTAAAATTTGAATAGGTTGTAGTAGTTTTGGGAGTGGAATCAGTGGATATGGGATCCGTGGAAGTTCATTATACTCATTATCTTCATGATCAACATCACTTTGATATACTTCAATTGGATGCTCCTTATTCCACAAATCACTAAATATTTGATCCTTTTCCACTTCATAAAGATCTACATAGGTCTTTGGCTCACCAGGATTCTTCCTCATTTCCCAAAAATAAATTTTTTTGGTTTGAGTCTGATTACCATATTTACATTCATCCACTAGGTTTATTGAAACATATTTTCTAGATGGTTTAGTAGCTTTTTGGTAAAGATTGTAGGATGTCCTAGGATACACTTTTCCTTTCTATTTGTTCAATGCTATAACTTGTGATGATAATTCTTATATTGAAATATTATTTTCAGTGGCGTATTTAGCCATCTCTTTTTTAACCTCATCCCAGGAGTCCATGTTTTTAAATTTTTTTCTATCAATGACATACTCTCATGTTGACATTTGCTTTTGGAGTTACCATTCTCTCTAAACTTTGTTCCAACTATGTTGAGTGGATCATATTGCTAGCGATTGCCAACATCAAAGCAAAAAATTATAAAAAATAATATGTGCCACTTTGAATCCTCTTCTCTCAAATGTGAACCCTCCACATGAGAAAGGAAAGGAAGTAAATATTATTTTCTTTTGTTGGCCATTAAAGAGTGCATCTGTGCTCTCCATCTGTCATACACATTCCAATGCAAATACCCTCTTTTTCACATGTATTGGAAGTTTGTAGGGTTCTACCATTGAACATTAAAAGTCTTTCATGAAGTACTAGTCATCCAATTGTATTTGACGTCTGAGTTGATTGCAAAATCTACAAGACACAAGAAATCTAGGTGTTGGAGTGCCTATAATCTTATGATACATTAGTGCCAAAAAGAAGTCTACAAAATGGTTGTAGTTCCTTCTATTATCACTAATCCTTTTCTTAGGTGTCTATTCATATATTAGATTATGGACTTGACTTTGAAGCTTGTTTGTCTGAAAAATTGCACAATGCTTTCCTAAAAAAGAAAACAACACTAGTAGGTTGTGAATATAAGTGTCTTTTGTAAACCTTTTTTAATCATTAGTAATTGTTCTTGCATGCAATAAACAATGTGCTCAATAAAATTACATCTTACTATTTCTGATTCACAATGAATATGAAAAATCATTTCGTGAATGTTGGCAGCCACTTCTTTGTTACTTTCCAATCCCAAACAAAATGTTGGCAAGGAAATGTTATCCTAAACCCATTGCACAAAAATATCATAATCATAAGGAGGATTATGATCTCAATCCAGACTAGAACTGCCTATTATTCCTTTGATATATGAATCTTTTTGTCTTGCATCTAATTTTTCATAATTCTCTTCCATCTTTCCTAGGTCAATGTGCACATTTGAGTTTTATGCTTCAAACCCTAGGTCCAACAGACTAGAGAATTCACTCTTGGTTATCGACAAAATTTCCTCCTTATTAATATTATCAATAATTGATTTTCTATTTTCATCATAATTTTGGTGTAGACCATGACAATTTTTGGACAAGGGAATACTTGAGGTAACTCCATGCATGCCAACCCAACAACCCATAATATAATTTTATTTGTGTTTTCCTTTACCATGTTGTTAAATAGAGAATATTTTGTTTCCTTCATTGGATCTTTCCACTTATTTTTAAGTGCAAATCTAATTATCATGATTCCATTATTTTGATGGATAGCGGGATCATAAAAATCATGGAATTCATTTGTGAAACCTGGTGTTTTAACCAGTTTGTGGAAGTCTATTATCTCTATCTCTCATCTTTTCCTTTTACTCATAATCATGGTATTTGTTTTGTCCATAGTGGTATTTAATCATAGGAAAATTCAAATAATTCTACACATCTTCAATTTACAAGTGTGATTCAAAATTAAACCTAAATTCTAGCTCTACAATCTAAACAGTAAATAATGAGATTTGAAAAATTAAAAAGGTAGGACATAGGTGTTCAAGATTTTACCCAGAATTTCAATTTGAGTAGATTATGAGTGGGTAGAGAGATGAGACACTCTATTTCATTCCTCAACCTATAAGTTTTAACCCCTTTCTGAATCTCCAATACTGGTTAGAACTAAAAAAATTAGATTGAAAACCTAAAGGGAAAAAATTGTACAATCATGACTTGTGTTAACTTTTATTGCTTCTTTCTGAAGACTGATATCTGATATCACTATGACACATGCCACTTTATAATTTGACATTACAACTTCAACTAGAGACCCTAAATTGATCTCATTAGTTATTAGATTTATTAAATTGAAATGTTTAGTTTTACTTTTACTCCAATTTAGATTTTAATTATACTCAATTAAGTGTTAAATCATGACATGTTCCTTGTTTCCGGGGAACATTTGCAAAAAGAGGTGACTGTTCCCCAAATAGGTCTGAAATACACCTTGGGTTGTTGATCTATGCTCATCCAACAGTTGTTAGTAGTCATTGTCAGGTTTTGTGGGTCCTATTCACTTTTGGCTTGTTAGTAGTCATCTAGTCACCTCACACATCATCATTGACCTTCCTTAGTAGCATTAGAATTTTGACCTTCTCTCCTCTGAGGTTGAGGAGAGACACAAAAAACTAGGATGTAATGTTTATGTAGACATGGTATCTGTCAACATTCTTAAGGAACTATTAGCCCAATTCAACACAACAACATTTGTGAAAGCGCCAACCTCCCTACAAACTAAAGTGAGGGTTTCTTCTGAGATGCTACCCAAAAAGGCTTCTTCTCCTCTGAGGATGTGCATCTAAAATAGACTGGAGTGTCCATCTCCAATTCTTGATCGCCTAAATGCCTAAAAACCTAAACCTTAAAACCAGAGGCAAAATTTCAACCACCGGCAGTTCTAACTCTTAATCTACCAAAAGAAAATTTAAGAAGAAAGAAGCTAGATCATCTATAAATAGCCATTGATTGATACTTAGCAATTAATTATTCTTTTTGTAACCATATTAAATCCATTATTCATTTGTCCTTAATCTTTCATGTAAATCTTTCCCATAAATGCATGCGTGTGAGAAATTTAAATCCATTGTCCTTAATCTTCCATAACTTCATGTAAATCTTTCCCATAAATGCATGTGTATCAAAAATTGGTAATATCATCTCTACAAATTTGGAAGTCGTGTGTGTTGAGTGGATGGTAGTTAAAGAATATCGCATATCACTACCGAGTTACAAGTTGCACTATATACCATGCAACATTATCCATCATCCATGTAAACTACTAACTAGTTGTAATCAATGATCATGGTTATGGTGTAGGTTAAGCTTTGATATGTGTCATCATTTTGGTGACTTCCTAGAGAACTATGTTTCCTTCAAGAAATTGGGGCCGAAATTAAACTTCAACCATTGATCTAGGATCATCAAACGGTCTCAAATAATACATTTAGCATTATAAAATGATGGATTTTAGGTTACGTGTCTATGTGACTAGTCGTGCTTATTGATACCAACGTGTTGAGTCTGGCATTTGCAAACAAGTTGGTAACAAATAAAGGTGATATTCATTGGATATGATATTGCATTAATTACATCTCTAATAAATTGTCATTTGGCATTGGCCCACATGACAAGTCCCAACTCTTGAAATCGCTAATAAATTATTTATGTTTCCCATAATTAACCAAAGATTAGCCAATAAAATAAATAAATTTTCAAACAGTAGATAAAATTTGCCAATACATTTTTTTTCCCTTCAAAAGAAAATCATTTGCCTCATATATTATAATTTTTTTTACTTCAAAAGAAAAAAAATTGCCTCATACAATATATATTTTCCCCCACATGAATGTATTATTCTCTAGGATTTTATGGAATTTTCATACAGCAGGGAAAAAATTGCCAATACAAACTATTTTATTTTCCTAATTTTGAAAATTTTTTTGCCTTCATTAATAAAAATTCCCCCCTAAAATAATATAGGATTCACCAGGATTCTACACATTTTCTTGGGAGGGGGTTTCATAAAATTATCCCTGATGAAAATTTATGTGATACATTTATATTTGTATTTGAGTTACAGATATATTTTGAACAGTGATAACTATATGATTGTGTTATGCATGTGATATTTAGATGTTTTGCATGCTTGCATTTATTTTAATACCATATTTTTAATTTATGCTTATGGCATGATGATGAATGTGTATATCTAATTTTAATGACATTGTGATTGATTTAGGAATCAATGCTATAATGATTAAAGTGATATACATGTGATTTTATTAAAATATTTCTTAATTAAATACAACTATTAATGATGTAATATACTTATGTAGATAAATAAACATGTGCTATTGTATTAACTAGACACAAATCTATCAAACATAACACATGGAAGAATTAAGATGTATGCAAGTATCATTGAGTAACATCCTAATCAAATGAAAAAGACATTACAAAAATTAAATCCAAGATAAAATGTATGCATGAATTTTTGTCATGAATGAAGCAATATATGAAATAGAAAAGTAATTACTTAACTATCTATCACATATGATTTAATGAAGAGATATAAACACACAACTCAATCTAGAGATAAAGAAAAAGAGAGAAAGAGGGAAATAGAAAAATATAAAATATTGGAAATTAGGCACAGTACCGATACAATTGCATAGCATTTATCAAGTCTTTAAGGGGCATACCATCCATGTTTTCTATCTTATATGCACTATAACCATAGACTTTAGTAATGATGAATGTACTGAGCCAATTAGGACTAAATTTTCCCTTTTCCTTAGATAGGGAATTAACATTATGTCGATTCTCATAAATAACCAAATCTGCAACCAAAAAGGATTGCTTAATAAATTTGTTTTTGTATAGCTTTTGTAAACACATAATATGCTTGAATATGTTCAATAAAATTAATTTGTTTTTCGTCAAGAATCTCAAGTTGTTGAAGACATTATTCTCTATAAGTGTTATTGTCAATTAGGCACCTAAGAGTAATCCTTAGTGAAGGTATTTCCAACTCCAAATGCATAATTGCATCTATGCCATAAACCAAGTTATAAGGGGTTGTTCCTGTAGATGTATGTACACTTGTCCTATAGGCCCATAAATCATAGGTTAACTAAGTATTCTAATCCTTAGCACATTTACTAACATTTTTTATTTGAATTTTCTCAATTACCTTATTAGATGCTTTAGCTTGACCATTAGAACAAAGATAATAAGCAATAGAAAAGCATTATTTGATATGATATTTGTCCAATAATTTTTTCACTTCTTTATTTTTAAAAGGAGTCCCAATATCAGACACTATAGTCAAAGGAATACCAAACTCAGATATAATATTGTCTTGAAGGAAGTTAAAAATGACATTATCTATAGTAGAACAAAGAGGAACAACTTCTACCCATTTAGTAAAGTAATCAATAGTGGTTATTATATATGTATATCCTTGAGAGGAAGGATAACATATTTTTCCAATAAGATCCAAGCCCCATAGATTAAAGGGCCATGAAGCTACCTTGAGATAATATTTCATGGGTGGGAGCATGGATTAATTTCTTACGGTGTTGACATTGAGGATATATTTTTATTGGCATTATGATGGAATTTTTTGGGTTGAGATACAAAGTAATGATGATTATGAGTTTTTCATTGATGGAAAATCTATCAAGTCTATCAATTCTACTAGATTTGATGAATAGGTTGAAAATATTGATCGTCTGGATGGATGAGTAAAGGAATATTGTGCTAAGAGTTTTGACAAGTGAATACGAAGGAAATAACAAATATTGTTTTGCATGGCAATCAAGATTGATGACATTTTGGAAGGTGCAATTTTACTTGGTGGTTTACCAAGGTCAGATAACTACAATTCTACAACTACAACTGATAACTCTATTATTTTGGTGAGTTACTTTGTTGTGAACAGGTTGTGCTACTGATTGGTTCCTGATGATCAGATGATCAAGGTAATTGATTTTTGGACCGAAATGTCAATATTTTTTTTATTAATATATTTTGGGCTGACATGTTAGGTATGTTTGGCATGGTTTTCCATAAGTTAGGTTAATTTGGTGTACCAACTTGTAATTTTTTTTTTAAAGTCTTAGTTAACTTAAGAACATTAGTATAAAGGTGGACTAAATCACATGATTTAGGGTTGTGATCATGAGTTTGGGTGTCATGATCAGAGATAGAGGCATTATATCGCACTAGAGACTAGATATTACAATGGATCAATCAGACAAGCAATTCCATTCCTAGATGATCTATTTAATTTTATTGCTCAAGGCTAACTCTAATAGGTTAGTAGGTTAAATCCCTTAACTAGGTGGACTTTAACATGTTTTTTATATAAATCCTTTAACATGGTGACTTCTTAATTGGAGCTCTAAATCCTCTTGTGAGGTAGATCCTAACAGATATTTTGGTACTTCTAACAAGGTACTAGTCACTTCTAATTGGGTGAACCCTTGATGAGGTATTGTAAGCTCCTAACAAAGAAACTCTTTTTAACTGCAATGAAGATATTTGTGGGTGTCATCCCCACTATAGTTGTCACCCTCTTACAAGGGTTTCCACAATAAAAGTAATGGTGTTATGTGTTATGCTTTGTAGATTCTTAATTTGTTTTACATTTATTACATAGTTATACTTTCATGTGTGATTGTATGGAATTTATTTAAAAGCATAATCATATTATTGGTTGAATTGGTTCATTTCTTGTTTATATTGATTCACGCCCCTCTCAATGTCTCCTATATCTAATAATCAGTATCAGAGTGTAGTTTCCTATAATAAGCCTAACAACTTTGGAGAGATACTTGAGGAAGACATGGAATCCTATAGAAGGAAACTTGCAGAGGCTGAAGACATAATTGAGAAACTCAAAGATCAATTGAAGAAATTTAGGACTAAAAGACAAGAATTGGTTCAATAGTTGAATCATAGTCAAGATCTAATTGAACACCTATCTAAACCAAGTGGATATGAGGAATCTAAAGTATCCCTAGAAACCCTATCTCAAGATAATGATTAGTTACTTTAGGACAACAAGGATATGCATAGGGAGATGGACAAGTTGAAGCAAGAAAAGAACATGTAGAGGGATATAGAAAAATTATTTGTAAAAATTGGTCAAGAGATAGATGCAAGGAAAACTACAGATGAAGCTAAGAGGGTTATAGACAATGCTCTCAAATCTAAAGATGACACCATAAAATAAAATATGGAATAACTATTTAAATATGAACAAGAAGTTTCTATTTTGAATGAACACCTACATGATACAAATTTAGAAAATACCACTATCCTAAGAGAAAATGAGAATATGAGGGATGAGAATGAAAATATGAAAGGAGAACTAAAAGCATCCACAAACCTATTGATAAGTTCAATAAGCTAAACTTGATGAACAACTCTCAAACCAAAGGAGAAATAGTGAGAAATAAGGTTTAGGGTTTTCAAATTTTGAAGTCGGTGAGTCATCTGGTACAAATATTGATGCAAAAGAAGACACATCAACACCTAAGGTGATCAACAAAAAATATGCTAAGATGAATTATAGACCGGTAGGTTTCAATTGTCACAAGGAAGTTCATACTTCTAATGTAGGTAAGTTTAGACCTAATGCACCTATTGCTAGATCAAGAAATTTTTATGGTAGATCTGAAGGTTTCAATGTGATGCAGACCAAAGCATGGAGGATCCAATTAAGGACAATCTAGCCTTGCAGCTTTAGAATTACACAACAGAAAACTCAACACAACAAGATATTTCAACTCAAATTTTCATTAACATGCTCGGCTATAAGGCCTTCCGAGTTAGGCCAATTACAAACAAAATAAGTTCTTCAAGATCTACACAGATCTAATACAATCTTAGCTAGTTCAACTCTGAAAATAATCAACAACTGATGGAAACCCTAAGGTAGATCTAAAGTTGATCTCTCAAGCCTGCAAGCAATCTCCTTGTCTCCAAGTGTGCAAACCACTAGATCTGCAACTACAAACTATTAGATAACAATCTGATCTACAAGATCATGCAAGATCTTTTCCACAACTTTTCCAACTCTAGCTTTTAGAACCTTAGATCTGATTCGCTAAGTCTTCCAAGTCATCTGCTACCCATGCTCCCAAAACAACTACCCCAAACATCCTATAAATACTAATCATCAGCCACAAGTCGGCTGGATGAAACTGTTAACTCCTCCCAAAAATTATTAAATTTACACAAGTCGGCTCTCAAAATAGCCTTACAAACATTTAATTCAACATGTTGGCCTATAACAACAACTACCAACAATAAATGCACCAAGTCAGCCCAACAAATCACATAGATTTCTAGTTGGTAAACTAGAACTACCGAGCAATAGTGAAATAACTGAGCATGTCAGGCATTGTAGAGCACTAGTGTCGACCGAGCACCACAAGCATCTCTGAGTAACACTTTCATCGAGTGCTAGAGACTACCAAGTTCCTTCAGCGACTAAGCTTCCTTCAATGACAGAGACCGTCGGTCAAGGTTGCAACTGAGTAACACTGGCCAAACACACACCTCCCATGCAGATTCACCGAGTACCCTAGAATGCCCCTGCATCACAATGCCAGTCCTAATATTTTTCATGGTAACTGTTATCATTTCAATAAGTATGGACATAATGATAATGAGTGTCAGACTAGAATCAACACTCAGAGGTCATATAGCCCCAACCAGTTGAGACCTAATCATCAAGGAAATTGATTGGATGTTACTTGTTCTATCTAGCACAATTATGGATATACAAAAGTCAATTACAAGATGAGAGTTAGTAGAGGAAATGTTGGACCATGGAGACAAACTGGTATGGTGTGTTACTATTGCAACAAGATTGGAAATCTTTCTAGATCTTGTAGAGCTAAGAAGAAAGATAATGAAGTTCAATTGGTGAATAAGCTTGATAATGATAAAGGCAAGAAGATTGGATATGTTGAAGGAATCAGAAATCGGTGAAACAAATATAGGATAAGAAATTTATAGTCAATTATTCTGAATTGATAGAGATCTCCACAACATTAAGTAATATGGAGAATTCATCATCAGGTTAAGTCAATGCTATTGTATTAGGGGGAGAAAATCAAGAAAGATCTATAACAAATCCCCTAAGTTGTGTGTGTGGCAAGTTTTATCAGCATATTTAGATGCCTATTGATTTTTTGGATGAGTTTGATGAAGAATCTTGTATTTCATATGATTCTATGTGACTGCATAATGATTTTTATGGTATTGTGACCGTTTGATGTTCTAACTGGTTGCAAGCGATTAATGGTACCATTGTATTGAGTGTAACATTATAAAAGGATAAAAGTGAAGGTCATTTGTCACATTGCATTCTAAAAGTTGTGGTGGGAACTTGCAAGCAATTATAAGGTGATTTGAAGTGATTGAGATTATTAGTTGTGATCTTGTGCCAAGATTGAAGCGGTGATCGAAGAACCCTGATCGATGAGAAAAGTAATATTTCTCTATGTTGTGGTTCTATAATTGATTTTGTGAAGTAAATTATTGTTGGCATTATGGATACTCTTATATTGGTTAAAAGTACTGAGGAATAGAGGCTAATTTTTCAGTTGCATCCTATGAAGGCGGTGGAGAATGATCCCATGGGAACTTTATCTTTAATACCCCATGGTGTGCTATTGAACAAGGATATTAGATCATTTATCCATTGCAAGGTTGAAGATCTTGGTTCTAATGCTATGTTCAGTGCATATACTAGATTGTGTAATGAATTTGGATTGAAGGGAGAACATAAGAATTTGTAAGATAAAGGTTTCATCTATATTTTTGACCTACCTGACAATATTGAAGTCGAATGGATCAGATATATATTGAGTCGAGTGTACAATTAGTTTATCTAGTTAGATAGGTCATACAAGATAACTAAGGAGATCATTCACGTAGTAACTAGTTTATGTATGACTGGTAGTTTACCTATTTTGAGGAAGATCCCTATAGATGGAGTTACACATCTAAAAAATTCAAGACAAGATTAGTGGGCCATGAAAATCAATGATATCAAAGATAGCGAGGTCAAGTTTGCATCTATGGTAATCAGTTATGACGTATATCAATCGATCCAATTGAATAGTGTGCCCAATGGTGGAATTCATGATGCATATCAAATGGTGAAGGATAATGCCAGTATGACCTATGTGAGGTCATGAAAAGTAAGTTTTTTGTGAGCATGGAGAGAATCAAGAAGGATAAGAAATAATTTTTCAAGTATGGCTCAGTCCTGGTATGTGTATTTTTCTATTTGTAAAATAATTTCCTTGGTATCAGTAATGTTCAGTGGTCAACTAACAAACTGGTAGTAGTGTAGATTAGGGAATGCATAAGGATGTTAAGAACTAACTTTACTAGTGTCATGCGGGGTTATTTCAAATATGTTCATAAAAAAATGCATGAGAGGGAAAGGATCCAAACCAACATTGTGGAGAAGTACAAAGAGGACATATGTTTCATTGTGGATAATGATACATGCAAAATATAGGTAGTACAACCAAAAAATTCTTGGGATCTATTGATGGGATATGAGGTCGATGGTGATATATTATCACTCCATGTTGATGAGTTACTTTCCAAACTAATTGATGCAAGTACTCCCAAGTTTTGAAATTATGAAGAAACCTATATGAAAATATACTCACAACTAATGGAACTAGTGATGAAGAGAGGAGTGAGGAAAAGTGGTGATGATCTATCCAAGAAGAGTGGAATTACCAAATAAATGATGGAATATAAGATAAGGAAGAGGTTTTTAAGTGAAGAAGTTGGTACTTATGGTACTATCATAAAAGAAATTGAGGTAGGTTGTGTCTTCTACAACTGGTAAGGCTACAAGAAGAGAAACTAGAAGTTACATAGTGATAAAGGAAGCTCCTTCCCATATTACTAGAACACAATCAAGGAGGAAAAAAACCATTCAGACTAAAGAATCAGTGGTTAAGGAAAAAACAAGGAAAATGAGAAGACGCGTGAAACTGAGCAAATAACTTACAATAAAAAGAAGGGTATAACTCATGGCTACAAAGAGAAAAAAATAAAGAGAAATAAGAAGGATATAGTAGAGGAAGAAGAAGCTAAAACTAAATCTAACAAAGAGCAAGCCAAATTAAGGGCTAGTGGTAAAAAAGAAGAAGTTTGTAGGCATGACAACTGAGAAATTAGTCAAACTAGTGACTAGGAGATCTAATACGATAGACAACGTAGCTGAAGAAGTCAGAGAATATGGAAGCATCACTAAGGTAAGTGGTTAGTAAGATAAATTTAATGATGAGGATAAGAAAAATATTGAAGAAGTTGTTATATACAACATGCACAAATTTTGCAGAGGGCCTAGTGAGCTACATAAAATGATATTTGATGCATTATTCAATAAGATTGATGGTAGGTGGAGGTATGCCATGAAAGCTGATAAAGAAATGTTGGAGCAAGATTTGGTGGAAATGGAACTTGAATTACTAGTTGAAGTTGTGCATAGTACAATTGTATTCCTAAAGCCAAAATTTAGAAAAAGGAGCAAAGTGTGAATAATACTCATTGGTTAATCTCAGGAAGTTTATGATGAGACTCTTGACATCATGAAGAAGGAATTGGAGAAATAATATGAACTAGAGGATGATGTTGAAGAGGATAAATGAGCACAAGAGCCTTAATGAAGAGGTAACAATAGATGAGTTTGTTACTTCTGAACAAGTGATTGAAGAAATTAGCAGTGATATACCTTTTGATACTCCTCAAAAAGTTCCTATTGTTGAAGTTGAAGATCTGAAAAGAGAATAATGTGTACATAAGGATCATACAATAAAGGTTGAGGTACTTGTTATAACTACTACAGTTGAACAAAACAAGGATGAAGTTTCTATAGAGGTTACAACTAGTGAAAATGGTAAGAAAAATGAGACTCATGAAGCTCATGTTGCAACACATTCAGTAAAGAGGAAATTGGATCTAAGTGCAAGTTCAAATCAAAAGAAGGAAAGAATATCAATATCTATTATTGAGGAAGAAATTGTAGAAGAGCTTGGAGATGAGGATGTTGAGGTCATTTGAGGACCTATTGATGTTTCCAATATGAGTCGCAGTGAACTAATGAGAAAACTACTAAAGTTGAAAGATAAAAGGGATAAGCTTAGAGTTGAGAAGAAATAAGAACAAGCACTTTTTTCAGCTAGAGACATGCTTGCAGAACTTGTATCTAAAGTTTACTATGATCCTAATGCTACACCGATTGATAAAATAGATACTTTGATCAATGTTATCACTAAGGAAGTTACAATTTTGGAGCAATCTATTGAGTATAGAGCACATATGAATTATGAAAAGAAGAGGACTGATAAGTTAATGGATTTTATTGCATCAAATAAAGGGATACTCTCAGTTCATGTGAACCAGGTGAATGAAAATTTGAAGGAAGTTGGTAATTTACTTTCCAAAGTTTCTATTTTTTCTTTGTTTACTGCATATTTAGAGTAGAAAATGAATGACACTCAATAAGAGATTAAGTCATTGATTACTAGTTCAGATCCTATTACACAATTAGCAACCACTTATGAATCACAAGTGAAAATGGTAATCACAAGTTGAAGACTATTTATAGAGAGTAAGATAAAAGAATAACTACATTGTTGAAGTTGTAGGCCTATTTGATACCCACAGTAGATGTTATGTGACAAAAGGTCAAAGAATTTGAGTTAATTCTTGGGTTACTGGACATGAGTGTACTTGAATCCATGGAGGAGTTAGCTTCTATTCTACATGAGTATATTCATGCAATGGAGCATTTGCAGAAGTCACGAGAGATTTCTTTGCAGTCAACCAAAGTCAATTTCAAAGATATTTTTGAAAGATTGTGATCATTAAGATAATTTAATTTTTGACATTTTGTTATGTACCTTTTCAATTTCTTTCAAAGGGGGAGTGATCGGTATAGTAAAAATGGAGTAATATCTAAAGAGGAGTAGTTTGATTATTTTCACTAAGTCTTGCCATCAATGCCAAAGGGGGAGATTGTTGACATTATGATAGAATTTTTGGACTAAGATGTCGAGTAATGATGATTATGAGTTTTTCATTGCTATAAAATCTATCAATTCTATCAAACTTGATGAATAGGTTACAAATACCGATCGATTGGATGGATAGGTAAAGGCAGATTATGTGAAGTATTTTGACTAGCGAATAGGAAGTCAATAATAGAGATTATTTTGCATGGCGGTCAAGATGGATGACATTTTGGAAGTTCTGATTGTTCCTAGTGGTTTACCAAGGTCAGATAACTATAATTCTACAATCTCAATTGATAACTCAATGATTTGGGTGAGTTAGTATTTTGGTGACGTGGTAAGTGTGAACTGGTTGTGCTACCGATTGGTTCCTGATGATCAAATGATCAAGACAGTTGATTCTTGGGTTGACATGTCAATATTTTTTTTATTAATATATTTTGGGCTGACATGCTAGGTATGTTTGGTGTGATTTCTCATAAGTTAGGTCAATTTAGTGGACCAACTTGTAAAACACTTTTTAAGTCTTAGATGACTTAAGAACATCAGTATAAAGGTGGAATAAATCACATGATTTAGGGTTGCGATAGTGAGTTTGGGTGTTGTGATAAGAGATAGAGGCGGTATAGTGCTCGAAAGATTAGAGATTACAGTGGATTTGTCAGGCAAGAAGTGCCATTCCTAGATCATCTATTTTAGTTTATTTCTCAAGGCAAACTCTAATAGGTTAGCAGTTTAAATCCCTTAATCGGGTGGAATTTAATAGGTTTTTTGTATAAATACTTTCACATGGTGACTTCTTAACTAGAGTTTTAAATCTTCTTGTGAGGTACATGCTAACAAATCTTTTGATACTTATTACAAGGTACTAGTCACTTCTAATCAGGTGAAACCTTGACATGATATTGTAAGGTCCTAATAGGGAAACCCTTTTAACTACGATGAAGGGATTCATGGGTGTCATCCCCACTATGGTTTTCACCCTCTTACAAGAGTTTCCACAATAAAAATAGTGGTGTTATGTGTCATTCTTTGTGGATGCTTAAATTGTTTTACTTCTATTTCATAGTTATACTTGCATGTGTGATTGTATGGAAGTTGTTTAAAAGCATAATCAAATTATTGGTTGAATTGGTTCATTTCTTGTTTACACAAATTCCCCCCCCCCCCCTCTTAGTGTCTCCCATATCTAACACTTTTGACAAAAGTGAAAGAATCTTGTCCCATAGTTTGCTAATAATAATCGATACAAAGTAACTTGTTAACTAAATATTTCTCATTGAAATGCCCCCCACAAGAACCTAAATGAACTTCTTTAAGGGATATAGGGATCTCATTTTTGTTAAGAAATCATAAAATAAGGCCATTGTAAGAGCATCTATAAAGAACATTATAAATAATATTGTATCATGTGGAGAGTTTTTGAATTTGAGCTCTAGTGTTTCTTGTAGTAGATTCAATAAGCATACCATCTTTTAAATAATGGAAGATATGTGAATACCATTCATCTGAACTAAGATTAAAACAACAAGTCTCATCATGAGAAATTTTAGAAATAATAGGATTCCCAAGGTTATGTATGGTTAATTGATAGCTATCAACTTGTTCATCAATTGAAATGAGAGATGTGACACTTGCCATCACATCTACATGTCTATTATCTTTTTGAGGTAAAGAGTTAATAGAATACAACAAAAATTTGTTAATAATTGTTAGAGAAAGGTCACAATATTGAGATAATTTAGAGTTCTTATCTTGATAAGTCCCACTAATTTGATTCACTATCAATTCAAAATCTCCAAAGATATGTATATGTTTCACATTAAGGGACAAAGATACTTTTAATCCAATAATAACTGCTTCATATTCCACAATGTTATTAGTACAAGGGAAGTTAAGATAGTAAGATAAAGGAATCATCTTTCCTAAATGAGATACTAAAATGACACTAGCACTAGATCTAGTTTGACATCTAGATCCATTGAAGTATAATTCCCATTTATTATCAATATCTATTGGTAAAATAAATTCATTAGGGAAAGTAGTGGAGTTAGAAGTACTAATAGATGAAGGAGATTTTACTAGGTGATAAATCAAACCTTTTCCTTTTATTGCCTTTTGGGAAACAAATTTAAGATCAAATTCACTTAATATAATCACTAATTTAGCAAGGCATCCTAAAACATCAATTTTTGAGAAAAGATGTTTTAAAGGATCAAATTTTATGATAACATTTATTTTAGCATTTAGAATATAATGTCTCAAATATTGGCTAGAAAAAACTAAAGCAATACATTATTTTTCAATTGGATTATATCATGTTTCATAATCAAGCAAGGTACGACTAATGTAATAGACAAGTCATTCTTTTCAATTTTGATCATGGTGAACTAGAATAGCCACAAGAGCAAGAGAAAAAGCATAAGTATATAGAAAGAAATGTTGATTAGGTAGAGAAGGATATAAAACTAGAGGATTATCAAGATATTATTTAAATTCCTCAAAATATTTATGCCAGACTTCATTCCATGAAAATGTGTTATCCTTTTTTAACAAGGAAGTAAAACAAATTATTCGATCTTCTGGGTGTGATACCAATCTATGAATAGCTTCAATTTTTCCTTGTAGACTAAAAAGTTGTGATATATTTTAGGGAGGTGACATATTGACAATAGCATCAATTTTTTTTGGTATCCACCTCTATATCCCTATTTGAGATCATAAATATAATAAGTTTTCCATTATTCATACCAAAAGCACATTTTTGAGTATTCAAATACATGTTATAGATATGAATTCGTTCAAAGATTCACCTAAAAATAGGGAAATGGTTTTCACAAGAAATAGAGTTGGCTAGAATATCATCAACATAATCTTATAGGATCTTGTGAATGTAATCATGAAAAAAAAAGTGCCATTGAACATTAATAAGTAGCACCAACATTTTTCAATCCAAACGGAATGAGAACCCAAAAACTTGTTCCCCAAGGAGTTATGAAAGTAGTTTTGTATTGACCTTGAGGAGGGATACATATTTGATTATAGCTATAAAATCCATCCATGAAGGATAATAAAGAGTCTAGTTATGGAATCCATGATCATGTCAATATTTGGAAGGGGAAAGTCATCTTTTAAAGAGGCTTTATTTAAATCTCAAAAATCATTACACATTTGAATCTTATCCTCACCCTTAGATATGACCACAATGTTTGAAATCCAAGGAGAGGACAAATGAAACCAACATCAAGAAGATTTTCAATTTTATCTCTTACTAGTAAGGTAATCTTGGGATTCATTTTTTGAATTTTCTTCTTCACTGGTTTTTCATTCAGAAGAAATAGATCAATTTTATGAGTCAGAATCTTAGGGTTAATGCCAATAATATCAGAATAATCCCAAATAAATATATTAGGAAATTCATGAAGAAGAGAAGTAAGCTCTTTTATTTCATGTTCATATAGACATTTTCCAATTTTTATCACTTTTTTATGAATTATAAGGTTCCAATTGCACATCATTGGTACTGGTAATCAAAATATTACTTTGTTGAGGGATATTCATAGGTATGAGAGATTCATGTATCTTTTTAAAATTAGAATATTTCCCAAAATATGCTTTGGCATTTAGACAGTAAGGAAATCCTCGATTATGATGATAACACAAGAGATTATCGTAAGTGTATGCAATAAAACTAGTGTGTTAGGAACATAAAAATAAGCTAAGCATTCAACATACTAATATATTTCAACATATATGATAAGACCAAAGAAGATCTTGAAAAGAAAGTGCAAACCACCAAAAACCTTCTTGATGTTTGGAGTTATCCAAGATTGGGTATGTGTGCTCAAAGGATGATGCTCAAGCTTCAAAGGTGAGTAGAAAATTCAACATTAGGATGTTGTAGATGATAATTTAGGCTCTCATATGGGAAAAATAACAATGCAATGGAAGTGGATGATTTGTGAAGGGAAGAAGTTCAATTTATAGGATTTTTAGAGAAATCGACGGTCAGGATTACATGAAGATCAAGGGTTGAGATTCACCCATTTTGATTATTTAATTCAAAGTGGAGAATCCACTTTGAATATTAAAATGAGCAATATGAATAAAAAATTATTTAATGAAATCCACTATGAATAAAGAATGAATTTTTGAATTTCACTGTGAATAAAGAATAATTTTATGAGTTCCGTGCTATGAATAAAAAATGATTTTATGAAATCCACTATGAATAAAAAATTATTTCATGAAATCCACTATGAATAAAGAATAATTTTATGAATTCCACTATGATTAAAGAATGATTTCATGAAATCCACTATGAATAAAGAATTGGTTATTTTGGTTTTATTTGTGTTGGGTTGGCGTAAGATTTTTTAATCCTTGTGCTTAGGGTTGTGCAAATAATTAGGGTCAGTTTAGGATTGGAATTAGAGGGAAAGTGGGAGAATTAGGAGGTTGTGATGGGGGAGAGAGAATGAGTTGAGGGGATAATTAGTTAATCAAGGTTAATTAACTAATTAGAAGAGGTTAGTATGTGTGAATGGGTTGGTTGGGTTGGTACTAGTAGTTAGGTGGTTGGGATAGGTTAGGGGTTAAAGTTAGGAGCCATGTTCTCAAAATTGATATTTAATTAAATAAGATTAATTTATCTAATTATTTTGGATTATAGACGAATGTGAAAATGGGTTAAATTAAATTAATGGAATAAGGGGGATTAATTAATTAAATAGCAAGGGTTGTTTTATTTAATAAGTTTGACTATAGTTAATTAATTAGATTAATTAACTAGGGGATAACATATATTAATTAGTTAATTAATAATGTCCTAGGAGAGAACTAAACTAGATTACATAATTGTGTAATAAGATTTAGGTGTCTACAATAAGATCCCAAAAATTTAGTTGAAGCATCATTAGTACTAAAAACTTCCAAATAAGGTATTTCAGGAATGGCATCATAATCGATAAGATGAGGGTTAACAAGAAAGATAAGTTTCTAAGAGATAGTATTAACATTGAGAGAAGGTTTGTATAATTATTTTGTTAACTTTTAAGGATTGTACCCTAGGACAAAAGAATGTTTGTTCACATCACTTCCCAAGCAAGCTGGATTCCTTGTTCATTTATGCCACATCTATTGTACCATTAAAACCATGTTTAACTAAAATCTGATAACTAGGACCATAATGAGAATCCATATCAGAAAGAGTGAATGGATCTTCATAGGTCACTATGCCATAATAGTCAAGTTTGAGAGCCTCTAGAGATTCATTAGAATTAGAGGCAACAAAAAAGTTATTACTAAGTTGATCAGAAAGAGAAGAGATTTTCTTAGGTTCTTGAATAGACTCACCTTGTTCAGATTTTGTTATTTTTGGAATCTTGTATTCCCCTAAATAGGTATGTGTGAAGTCTAAGGATTCCTAATCATCATCTAAAAGGACACTAGCAAGAGAAAGATCAATTCGAGGGGATAAAGGTGTCTCTTTTTAAACTAAGGTAGTAACAGGCTTAGTATTTGATTTAGTACACAAACAATTTTGCACTTTATCATTACCAACAAGAGTATGCATAATGTTGTTATATATGAACTTTACTTTTCAATAAAGTGTTAAAGGAACAACATGCATAACATGTAACTATGGTCTTCCTAAAATAATATTGTAGTTAAGAGCACCAGACATAGCTTGAATAAGAGTAGACAAGATAATAGGACCTACCTTCACAGGTAAAGTGATAATACCTAAAGTTTTCTTAGCCACATTATCAAATACACTGATAGGAATAGAATCAAGTTTAATTTTTGAAACATTCAATTTAATCTTGTGTAAAATTCAATTCTAAAAATATTCAATCAAGAACCATTATCAATTAAGGTCCTATGAATAAGGTTACCATTGATAAGAACAACAACTATAAGAGAATCATGTTGATCTTGTATCTCTTTAGAAGGTAATTTATCTTAGGAAAGCATAATTTGAGCTTGGGAGTTAACCACATGCATATATTCCAATAGAAAATTTATGTTATCTTACGCAAAAGATATAATATAAAGATTTTTTAAGGCATGTTTCAATGCCTCATGATAAGTAGGGGAAGTTTGGAGAAGCTCCTAAAGAGATATCTTGGTAGGAGTAGTGATGGGTCTATAATTTGTCCTTATTTTATGATGTTTTTATGCTCTGTTTCAAACATTTCTAAGACACTTTTTATACCTTTTCAATATTGGAACTTGTGAATATGTTATAAGTACAGTCAAACCATCAAAACCCATGGGTAGATAATAGTTGATATACTCTAAACACCTTTTTGCCAAATATTATACATATATTGCAATAGTTCATATAGTTGTTTGAATGTGTGTTATAATATTTGGATTAGTTTAATGGTTAAATGCTTGAAGATATGTATATGCTACTAACTTGCTAGAGAAAGAGGAATGACTGAAGAATGGATCAACGAGTATTGATGAAAAGTGAGGAAGACTCAATCACGATGGTAGAAAGTCATTATGGTACCATGGGACATGCCTAATAATTTCAAGGAAGAACCATTCTAGGAAATATAGGAACATGCTTATGCTATATCTTCTCTATGATGCATATTATGTTAAGCAGTTATGCAACCTTTATGATATTCTATCATGGACTGTTGTACTTTCCTTTCTTTATGGCATGAATTAGTTAGAAGTTATCTTTTATGTTCAAATAAGCAGCGATCCTCTATATAAAGGGAGATGATGGTTATATAGGAAGCTAGTCAGATGATTGTACTATTGATATAAGTTGAAGCAAACTTACTTTTTCAGTTTTGTGTGTTGTCTCATGATAATGTAATCAGTTTTATGCAAATATAATAAAGAAGTGATTTTGAGTTGAATTTGTGTTGGTAGCTAGTAGAATTCAACCAAAGGGGCCCACTTGGAAGGTGGATTAGAGTAGAGTAGATTAAGTTGTTTGAGCATTTACAACAGTTCATGTAGAGTTCAATGTTATTTCCTATAACACTATACACTGTGTATATTCTTGCAACACTTGCAGAAATGATCATTGTGAATGCTTTGGGTTGACATAATATATTAGGATTTAAGTTATAGTTTTCAACACCATTTGCATTAGTAGATGTGTGTGTTTACTTTCCTGCAACAAAAGTGTAAGTTTCTTTCATGTATTTTCCTTCCTGCAGCTTAAGCAAAATTACTCCATGAGAGACTTAGTGCACAAAATGTGCTATCCCATTTCAAGTATACGTCCCTGGGTTGACAATTTAAAAGCACTTCATGATAGGGAAAATGATACTTAGTTCGAATATACTATTCCTAGGAGAAGCCATGGCATGATTATTATTACCTATTATGGGGCTGTTCATTTTTTGGCATCATTGTTGGGGATGGTTTCAAGATAAGAACCTTATTGATTCATTTTAGATAGTTTCCTATTTTCTAGATAGTAGTTTGTAGTTCTGAACTTGCTTCACAAGTTTGTCAAAATTACCTGCATGCATTGAAGGGGAAGAAGACGAGATGTCTATGGAAGATTTTTTCCAAGAGAGCCCAGTAATTTGAATGTAAAATTTGAAGAAGTTGAATTACCTTTTTTTGATGCAAATCTTGAATTTCCTTCACCATCCTCATCTGTAGAATACCCCTTTGATCCATTTGATCTTCCACCTTTTGCTAAAATTTTGGCTATTTTTCTTGATAATTCCACTGCAAGTTTACCTGTTGCTAATAATCCTTTGGATTTTTTCACTTCCCAGCCACAACTTCACTCCCAAGTACCTATAGTGATGGCACAACCTACCTTTGCATTCCATCTTCCTAGTCTTATAAGCAATGTCAATCTCAAGAACATACCCACTATTGCACTTCCAAAGTTCTATGGCCTAATCATTGAAGACCTTGAACCTTTCTATTTGAGTTTGACATTCTTTTTCGAAGCTTTGATTATAACACTGATAGTCACAAGCTCAAGTTGTTTCTAACAATGTTAAAAGAGTCCACTTTAAGATGGTTCATGGGATTAGGGGCTAATGTAACAACCACTTGGGATGAGATGTAGACTTTATTTCTTCAGAAATATAAAGAGTATTTTAAAGGGAGCGATTTAAGGGGGATGACATTTTTTGTATGTCACAAAAGGAAGATGAGACTCTAGAAGATTAGATTTCATGCTTCTTGTACAATTTGTAGAATAATCCTCAGCATACATTGTAGAAGGATTCATGAAAACTCATTTTCTTGAGGGGAGTAAATGATAATTGTCTTGAAGCACTTGACCTTATGGTTGGAGAAGACATTTCTCAATATTCTTGGGATGAGCTTAAGAAAATTTGTCTTAACTATTCAAGATTAGTCATGAAGAAACGAAGAGGATTTTGACCCACACTTGCTAAAGGGAATAGCTCTGGTATCTCTAAAATAGAAATTTACAATATGTTGTCACATTTCAAATAAGATATTATCAATGATGTTGCTACACATTTGGACACAATGCATGCCAAGAAGAAGCACAAAGATGTCGAGGCAAAGTTAGCTGAATATTGTCCTCATTATCAATAGAAAAAGGACTATTGGTGCAAGTTAGTGGAAAATTTGGAGACCCAACACCTTCCTAATGAGTTTAGGAAAATAGAAGGGGAGGACAAGCAAGTGTTCTTTGTTGCTCAACATCGACCATGGGCCCCTAGACAAGGTATGCCCCAAGATCCTTTGCAATATTTTAATCATTATAATAACCAATGGAAGAACCAAAATTTTCAATACCCTCCTCAATATTCCCAACCTTCTTGGAATAATGCCTGGCCTAATACTTAGTAGAACCAGTGGTTTAATTCATAGAAAACCCAATGGCCACAACCTCAAAACCAATGGAAACCACCACAAGGGAATTGGCAACCATATAACTAGGGGAAAGAACCCCAATAATGGCCTAATCAAAATCTTGGTTATCGGTCCTTACCACCTCTAGTGTCTCAACCTGCACTCATGCCACCTCTTGTAGCCACAAGCTCTCCTCCAAGGCCAACATAATTACCTACTCAACCACAACCTAATACTAAAAACAAGCAACAACAAAAAAATTTACATGCTACAGATGCCCCATAGTACTCTGCATATGCATTGGAAATAATTGATATTCACTTAAGAACTGGCACTACTTTACCTGCACCAGAACCTCATGTTACTACAGAAGTTCTAGACCTACCCAAGACATCAACACCTCTTCCAGAAAATACTTTATTGAATAATGTCCCACCAAATAATACATCAAGCCAAGCTGACATTCATACCAAATTTGATCCTCCTTTTCCTCATAAGCTTAGAGCTGATATATCTGTTCCCCAAGATGAGGCAACATTTGATATTCTTGATCAGTTAAAGAACATGCATATTCAAATTCCACTTTTTCAAGCTATCAAAGATGTCCCTATCTATGGGAAATCTATTAAAGAGGCCTGCCTCAAGAAGCCAGGATGTAGGAAAAAGGATCCTCAAGCAGTACATGTTATTGACCAACTTGCAGATATTATGTTGGGAATGATAGTCATTCCAAAGTAATTTAACCTTAGAAGTCCAGTTATTGATATTATAATTAATGGGCAGTCTGTGAAAAATGCTTTAATAGACTTGGGTGTTGATATCAATGTTATGACTAAGGATACCATGTGTTAGTGAATAGATTTGTCTTTTTCTAAACCTTTTAAAACATTTAACTCTTTAACCAAATGAAAAGAAAATCTTATCACTATCAGAATGATGTAGTTACTCACAACTACACTCTTTGCATCGAAGGTGCAACTTCCTTCTAAAATAATTTAAATTTTCACTCATTTAATTAAAAAAAGAATGGTTGTGGGATATACTTTTTACTAGAAAGTACAAAAGGACAAATAATATTCAATTAAAAATTAACAAAGGAATATCATAGATTAAGATCAATAGAATCAATAAATTCAACTAACTAAAGATTCATAAAACTATCAAGAAGATCAATTTCCAGATTTGTAACATCAGAATAAGAAAAATTACTGCAAGAATTTAATAGTGCATCTATAGATTTTTTTTGCATATGACTGATTCCAACCAAAACCAAAACATATGCCTTATCCAACCGACTGATTAGAAAAGTCACAAAATTCTTCTATAAAACCAACTGATATTATATACAACACTATATGATCTTACAGTATTCAAAATAGCGTACTTAAATAAAATTAATTCAAAATTTCATAAAGTTTTTCAAACACCAGAGAATCGACCATCACAAAGTTGAGTGAAAAAAATTATAGGCATACGGGGCTAAAACTATTTTTGAAACTAACTCCAATAGGAGTAAAAGAAACTACCCATCCCCTTTTTCAAGGAACTATTAATTGACTAGGCCCTTAAACTATTCAATCAAAAAACTATCTTTGGAAACTTTTAGTTTATCAAGAAATGGTTGAATGATCTGGAGATGTCTTGATTGGCTGCTCCACAATCCATTCTTGGAAAGATCTCACAAAAGGAGTTAACAGTTGGTGACTAGGCAAGCCAAATGTTTTAATTCTCTCGGTATAGATATCTCTTCCCCTTTATACTTCTTCCATCTTCTGTTTGTGCATTCTCAAATGGTCATTTCCCATAATCAGTAGAGAGTAAATCCACCTGACTATAATGAAATCTTTGATCTAAACATCTTTAGTACTCTTCTAGTTGCTCAACTTCTCTTCCAAATAGGTTCTAACATGTTCTGCTTTACGATAAGGATTGGGCATGTTATCTGTCACCTGCAAGTCTATAGCCTTGAGGTCATTTTCTATTATTTCATGAATGCATTTTAATTCTTTCAATAATTCGGTAGAAACTAATATTATCTTCAAAGATTTCATTCCTCAAACTTGTGTTTACTTTTAACAAGAACAAGGCATTCTTGTTCAACCCTGACACACGTTTTTCTTTCAAGAACTTATCAAGACCATAGGCCATGATCTCATTAATCCCTGAAGCCACATTCTCCCATTCTTACTTTTCATTCTCCCAAGTAGCTACCTCAAGCTTTAATTATTTAGTAATCTTAGACTCATCCTCAAAAGCTTTACTGAGATTTTCCAAATATTCAACAGCTTCCTTAGCAACAGTGTCAATCCACTCACCAAATTGTTTAGATAGAGATTTGTCCCTCTGGATCTGATCCAAGAACTTTTGATTCTCAGGGGACTTAATGTCAATGCTTGGGGGCATCTCATCTAGGGGCTGCAAAGTCAAACTTTGAATGACTTGTATATATTGGGAAATTTGCCTCAGGGACTTTTTGAGTTCCCATTTATCTTTAGCATCCTTCCATATCCTACAAGTAATCTTACTACTACTTGACTCAAACACCTTCATGTCTGTGACTCTTGTGGCATGTCATAGATCAATTTTCTCAACTTTAAAATCTTGCAGAGTCACTTCCTCACCAGGCTTGTCTGTAGTAGGAGTAAATTTTTTTTCCATCTAATGCCATGTGTCCTCATCCAAATCCAAGAGCACCTCTATTTTTGGCCTTTTTCTCTTAGGCATCTTCCCCAAGTACTTACTAACCATATCTCTTATTGGGATGGAAATAGGAACAATGCTTCGCTTCTTATTCACTGATAGTTCAAGCTAGTTTGGTGCATTTGTACCGCTCTTTGCTGGAGGAGTCTAGAAGTCTAATGGATTCCCTAATGCAAGAGATCCTTGCACCTCTATTCCTGCTTCTACCTAGCTTTCTTTGATAGTTGGGATCTTCTGAGAAGTGTCCATGACTAGCTCGGACTGTTCTGTCTTTTCTTTTTTTGTTGGTTCTAAATCAATTATAATGTAGGAAGATTTGGAAGGTTTGGGATTCTTCTTACTCTGGGAACAAGTGACACTAATAGTTGATTGAATGATCACTTGTTCTTGTTGTTTTGTAAGAGGCTTTGTTTCAAGTTTAATTTTACCTATAGGGGGTAATGTTTCAACTATGTTAGAGTAAATGGGTGCAGAATGAACTTCTAGAGGCATTGAAGCTTCTCTTTCCACTTCAGGTTTATTCTCAACTAATTTATCCCTTCTCTTCTTAGCTAGCCAATGATCCATTCTTTTAATTACATTGTGTGTCCCGAGTCTCACATCTTCCTCTTCTCACTTACTCCAATCAATTTTGGGAATGGGCACACACTCGACCAATTCAACATATTGTGGATCCAAATTATCTTCATCATCTCCCTCAACTCCTTTGGTGTCTATAGGTCTTCTCAGTGTGATAATTTGATTAAGTGTGAATCTTGACCATAATCTTTTTCTGACCTCAAATTCATCAGTACAATCTGCCCAGTAGTCTTCTAACTGAGGCTGGTGAAGAAAAGCAGTGTCCACTCTAAAATGATGTGAAACAAAACCTTTATCATCAAAGTAATTTCTAGTCTTGTAAGGCTTGAGACTCATTAGGTTCAATTCTATTTCCAAGGCAGAGGTGTCATGCATCATTTTACATATGTAGTGGCTGAGTTGAATGGGAAATAATTAACCAACACCTCTCTTGAACCTATATTTTCTCTTGACTTGAACTAACTATCTACATACTTTAACCAAAACATACTTATCCAAATAGTACCTGGGCAACTTCAATGGTTATCTGCTGAAACCGCCAACCCTCAAGTAATGGAATCTGGGAAATTAGATATAGAAACTTCCATAAACCTTTATTAATTCCATGGCCTCCTTTGACATTCTAGAATTTTGTTTACCCTTTAATTCAAAGACTAGTTTGGCTAAGAAAACTTCCTGGACTCTTCTGAAATTTTTTGAGTATCTCTTTTGATGTAGTACAGGGTAATACTCAAAGATTTTCATATCTTCATTCCACAACTTGTGAGGTAACCCCTCCCAGTATTTGAAACATGTCCAGATGTAGAAAAGGTATGAGGACATGTGAAAACTAGTCATTTCCATCGATTAGGACAACTTCTGGGAAGCCCACAACTTCTAGCAACCCACTCTTAGCAATTTTAGCAGCCATGGAACCAGCTTCTACATACTTAAACCTACCCATTATCTCTTCAATACTTTCTCCTATTAGAGCCATGTCTCCAATTATAGGAAGACAAATGACTATGGGGGAAGGCTTAATCTCTCTAGAGATTTTTAACTTGGAAGAAGACATGATTTTAAAAACAAGAAAACTTGTATAGAGCAGAAAAATTATGAAATCACTGAACAATTAACTGCTTATAACAGGAAAGTTTTTTTTGATTTAAGAAAATGCTGGGATGGGCTATCTTGAAACTTACCTTTGTTGTGCACACAAATTCTAATAGGACCAATTTTATGTTGCTTCTATTCAACTCTTCTGTTGTAGAGAAAGGACGCTTGCAGTTACGCAATGAAAGAAAGAAAAGATTGATGCATGTTTGCTTTAACTTCATGGGCTCTCATTTATAGAAACTTGCCTTTGTAATTATAGCACCCGTTGATTTTAATGTGAATAACTACTCACACGTATTTATTCTATTACATGTCACTTGAGTAATTGACATTTATTACATGTCCCTTCAATCATTTCCCTTTGAGTGAGCAAAAGATTTGACATGTGTCAATCTGATCTTGTTATATCACATGCTCAAACTTTGAACTCTTAACCAAAAAAAGAGGGGTTCAAAGTTCAATGTTCAAAATGTTAAAAACTTAAAAGAGGCCTGACATAACTGGGACCCACTAGTGGTGAAGGCAAACAACAGATTGAACTTTGAACTTCGAAAAACCAAAGTTCAAGATTCAAAGTTCAATAAACGCGATGCTCATGATGCAAAGAACAAGACTGACACAACTCGAGATGGTTGAGAGGAACACATCAACAATTGAACTTTGAACTGAAAAAACTTTGGTTCAAAGTTCAAGGTTCATGGCTCAAGGTTCAAGGTTCAAGGTTCAAGAAACGAGACACACATTTCACTAGAGGACCAAAATGTAAGAGGCTTATGTTTTTAAACTAAAATACTTTGAACTTTGAAATTAAAAAAGCTAAAGTTCAACTTCAAGGTTCAAGATTGCAATGACACTTTGCTAAAATGTCCTAGACTCAATAATTTGAAAGGGAGCCATTTTATAATACATGCCATAGGTGGCTCTAACTAGGGATTAAGACCGAGAGGGATTAAGGATGAACTCAAAATATCTAGTTTCACACACGCACAATAAAAAAATTCTAACTCTAAGCACAACAAAAGACTATGTACACAAGGACACCCTATTTACAATTGAAAAAGCTTAAGATCCTATCCATTAAAGGAAAGGGGAAGTTCTATTCCATCTTCATACCTTAACCTGAAAGAATTTGGCCCAAGCTCTTTGCTGATTTCAAACGAACCTTTCTACAAGGACTCAAATTTTTCGTGAGCTCCTCGTGGTTTCCTTTTGTTATCCCAAAGTAGGACTTTGTCTCCCTCCATGAATCTTTTGGGTCTGGTTCTTCTATCAAAAATATTTTTAACCCTAGCTTGATGGCTCATGATATGGTATACTACATTCTCTCTTTCTTCTTCAATATTAGACAAGTAAAGAATCCTCTTTTCTAAAGCATTCTGAAAGATTTCGTCCTCAATCACCTTTTGCAGTTTTGTTGCTGCCAACTCAAGAGGAAGAGACAATGGAGCTTCTATTCCATAAACAATCTCAAAATGGGTCATACCAATAGCTCTCTTGGGTGTTGTTCTATCAGCCCATAGTGCTTTATAGAGTTGTTTGTGCCAGTCTTTCATATTTTCATTAACAAGCTTCCTCATTATTGAAATGAGATTCTTGTTGGTGGATTCTATCTGCCCATTTCCTTGAGGAAAGTAATTAGAGGAATGAGAAATTTGTATGACATTATCATAACAAAAAATTTGTAACTCAGCTAAGGAGAAATTTTGGGCATTATCAGCCACTATCTTTTTTGACACACCAAACCTGACCAAAATATTTTCTTTGAGAAAATTGCACACTACTTCAGTGGTTGTTTTTTTGACAAGAATGGCCTCTACCCACTTTGTGAAGTAGTCGGTGGTTGTTAATATGTGAGTATGACCTGCACTTGATGGTGGATTTAAAGCACCTCTAAAATCCAAACCCCACTGTTGAAAAGGTTCTTTTATGATAATAGGTCGTGAGAGAAGTGTAGCCAATTGAGGTCTCCCAGCAAATAGTTTCCATTTTTCACATAGGCCTACCCACTTGTAAGCATCTCTAAACATTCTCGACCAATAGTAACCATTCCTTAGAATCTTAAAAGTAGTGACAGTGGATGTGTAATGTCCTCCACAAGACTCACCATGAAAGGTTTGTAACAAACATTTCCATTGGTCTTCATCTATGCACCAGAGGAACATCCCATCTAATCCCTTCTTATATAAAATATCATCAACTATCACATATTTGGCAAATTTAAGACGTAAATTTATTTTCTTTTTACCTAGAAAATGCTCTAGACATTCTCCATACGTCATGTAGTATGTAATGTTTGAGAACTAGGAATCTTTTAATCCTACCATCAATGTCAGAGGATTCCTCGCTTCTTTTAATTCTTTATTTTCAGCTATCAACCTGCACAAACCCTGACCTCTCACCAATTTAGTAAGCTTTATGTCTAGATAAAATTTGTGTACCTTTGCTACCCATGTTTCTCAATTATTTATGGCAAACTCCTCCTGTGTAAGTATACTTTTGACTGTTGCATTGGGCACATAAATCATGGAGCGCAAATGCAAGATGTAGAACCAGAATTGTTTTACCACTTTAACTACTACAAAATCTTGTTTCTCTATCAAAAAATACCTTAACTCATGCTTCTTTAATGGCATACTCATGAAAGAGATTGAGACTTCTTCATTTTTATTATTTTTCTGCAATAATACTTCCGACATGGTGTGTTCGCTAGCATAACAATAGATTATAACATCCTTCTTGAAATTAGGGTGAACTAATACTAGAGCTTGAGCAATGGTATTTTTAACATCTTCAAAAGACTTTACAACTTTATCATTCCATTTGAAAGTCTGCTTCTCACTTAACAAACTTACCATAGGCCTGGTGGTTTCTAAGAAGTCGGGTACAAACTTTCTCAAAAAATTGATATGACCAAAGAAAGAATGTATCCCATTTTGATTTGATGGAAAACATAGCTACTGAAGTTCTCAAACCCTCTTTGGACCCATTCTTATTCCATCCTTCGACACCAGATGTCCAAGTAGCTTCCCTTCTATGACACAGAAAATAGATTTCTTTGAATTGAGTGATATGTCGTGATCTCTACATTTTTGTAGGATTGTTCTCAAGTTGAGCAAGTGCTTCTTTCTTATTTTTGAAAACACCATCATATCATCTAAATATATCCCTATAACCTTGTTGATCAGATGTCTGAAAGAGGAGTTCATAACAAATTGAAATGTAGCTCCTGCATTTATTAATCCAAATGACATTCTATTGTATGCAAACATACCCCATGGAGTGGTGAAGGTTGTCTTGTGTTGGTCCTTAGATGCTACACTGATCTGATTATAACCGAAAAACCCATCAAGTAGGGACATCATCTTAGAGCAGACAACTATTTGCAGAATATGATCCATGTTAGGCAAGGAAAAATTATCTTTGAGACTTGCCTAGTTTAGATTCCTGAAACCTACACATATCCTTATTTCTTTAATTTTTTACGCACCGAAACAATATTTGAAACCCACGTTGAGTGATGAATGGGATAAATTATTCTTGCTTTTAGCATTTTATCCATCTCACATAATATTGCATCTGCAACCTTTGGGTTATAATTCCTCAATTTTTGCTTGAAAGGATTGGCTCCACGCTTAATTGGGATGTGATGTTTGAATTGTCCTTGCCTAAAATCTTTTAGGTCTTCATATGATGAGGCAAAAACATCCTTGAATTCTCTTAGTAACTTGGAAAACCTCATTTTCTCCTCTACATTGTAGCAGGTGCCCAAATTAACAAACTTTGGATCATCTTCATTGCCAATTTTAATCTCCTTGCACTCATTAGATAATTTTTCATTAGGTGCAGTGGTTTCATTGATAAAATAGTCTCTTTTGTCAAAGAGTTTTTCCAGATTCACTAACCCTTTTGGGATTTGATTTCCTTTTAATTCAACAGCCTCTGATATGATCTTTTCTCTAGGATCAATACAAAACTCATGACAATCTGCATCTAATCCTTCAAAGTACACAGAAGAGAACTTCTCCACTCCTTCTAGGAACATGACTATATGAGCATCATCACTAAACACCTACCATGAGCTAGTATTATTTGGCACATTGGGCCTATGAATAAGTTTTATTGAATAGTTATCCCTTTTGAAATCGAGGTTTGGAATCAACAATGTTGTTGAACCAGCTAAAGCATCAGCTCTGGAGTTAAATTGTCTGGGCATTGCTTTAATTGAAAATGCATCAAACCATTCCACCTCATCCAAAACCCTATTTTGGTAGTGCTTTAACCTTTCATTCTTGATATTGTTAGGCTCCTAACTTATTTTACAATCAATTCAACATCTCCTTTTTCTTTTAGCAGCTTAATTCCTTTCTTTTTTTCTTCTTCCATGCTAAGAAGCAATGCCTCGTACTCAGCTGTGTTGTTAGTGTTTTCAAATTCAAGCTTAAAAGTAGAGGGAAAAATTTCTCTAAATGGAGCTATCAATACTATTCCATCCCTTGACCCTGTTCAAGAATAACTCCCATCAAATTTTAGAGTCCACAAGTCTTCTCCTTTCAATGTGTTTGGTCCAGCTTCACCAACTTCAGGCATAATCAATTAATTAGCAAAATCTAATTCTTGATATAGAATACGTGATTTGGGATCTTTAGAGGGGAACATGGTATACTTAGACTTAGCCTTAGGCTGTAGGACCACCTTTTGGTTACCTATGGTAATGGTATCTTGAGACCAATCCAACTTAATTTCACTCCTAGGTCTTTGCAAAAGGTTTTACTCAGGAGCATCCCATAACTGGTTGGGATGTTAGCAACAAGGATTGTTAGTTTTAACCTTTTATTAGGATGAGCTACAAGAGTGAGTTGAGCATCTTTGATCTATCCTACCAATGGGACTTGCTTGGAATCCATTGCATAGCATTTGCCAAAAGTTTTTGTCAAAGGAAGGTCTAAAGCCTTGACCATAGAGGAGGGCATTATGTTATCTGAGGCGCTTGAGTCTATGATGCAATTGTTTAGTTTGTACCCATGTATGAAAAAAGAAACATAGAAGGGCTCTAATTTTTTAGGGGATGAGAGACTTTAGGGGTTTCTAAATGATCAGTAGACTCCTCATCTATGGATAAGTCATTTTACTAATTTGACAAGAATTTCAGAAGAAGATACAATATTTACTTGTTGAGTTTCCTAAACAGGAGTAGAGTGTTTTACATAATTAATCAGCTTATCTAAATCCTTAGGATTGAGCTTTAAATAATTAGATGGAGAAATTTGAATATTGGACGATTTACAAAAATCAACTATATCAAAAATAGGTTCAGGCTCTAACCTTTTTAGTATCTTTACTTCTGGTGTTAGGGGTCCTTGAAATTTATGACCGCCACTAACTTGATTCATTAGTTCTTTTTCCTTCTTAATGGGGGTTGAAGAAGGAGACTGAGTTCAAGTCCTACCACCATGTTGGTTTCTGGTAAGCACAAAACAAGAAGGATCTTCAAGAGTAAGAAGAACATCACCACCTCTGTCAAAATCTAATTCGTATTCCAAGTAGTAACTCACGGAGTCGCCAGGTCCTCCTGAGGCTCCTTTAGCGATAAGTGTCTCTAATATGCTTTCTTTATTAGCCTCCATTTGATAGTATCTTACCATTTCAAGGCAAGAGGAACCGCCATGGTCACCAGTTAGGTGAAAAATACACATATTCCCTCTATTTACAATTGGACCTTCAATTGAGAGCCTTTGTTGTCCCAGGTGAAGATTAGATTGCTTACCAAAGGTACCTCCACTTTGATTCAGATATCTACGAGGGATATCCTACTATAGAGTTGTAGGTTTAGGTAATTATCTCTTCATTTGAATCATTTCATTAACCAATCTCTGGACAATAGGGTTGATGGAACCAGAAGTAGACGCCTGACTATTACGGATTTTCATTTCCCTTTTCCATTTTCCTACAGTTATCATATCATCCTCAAGTTTGATTTCCAGAGCTTGGGCAATCTCTAAATCTACTACTCTCTCACGTCACAAGTGAAAAATGATATTGAGAGGCATGGAGTTCACAAAGAAACCCTTCCTGTTCTCATCATAGGGTCGATGTGCATTAGGTATTTGATGTAAAAATTTGTTGAACTTGGCAACAAATTCCCTCATTGGCTCAGGCATCTCTTTTTTTAACTAAGAGATTTGAAGTAACAAAGAATGCTCATCATCCACCACTTTAAAGTGAGCTTCAAAGGCTATTTTCATAGTATTCCAAGTTCTGATAGAACCATTAGGAAGATGGTGGAACTAATCTGTAGAAGCCTCAGTCAATGTATGAACAAAACAAACATATGACTACATCTTAATTTGCCACAATGATAACCCCACATGCAGTGTTAAATGCATTAAGATGATCATTTGGGGAGACCTTTCCATCCTCGTTGAATTTAGGAAGGACCTTTCTAGCTCTTTTAGGTAAGGCTTGTAGGTTAAAATTGGTCAAGTCAAGGGGGCCTACTTGGGCTCCCCATGGTTGGTTTTGATCCATGTTGGGTAGAATGATATTTAGGGGCTTAGTGTTAAAATGAGATGGAACAAGTGTGCCAAATAGAGTGAGGACTTGAAAAGCAATAGTAGATGGTTATAACTTAGTAGGCGAAGAAGGTCTACTTGTAGTCTGAGACTTTTTTCTTACAGGGATATCAGGGGTAAAGTTTAGTTGTCTTAAAGCTTCAAAATCTTCATCAATTAAACATTTAGCTATATCTCCCCTTGTGTACCTTCTTTCAACCAGCTTACTGGTCATGATTATTCAAGATACTAAGGTTAATCTTTGGCTTTAGGGTCTTTGGACTACCCTGTCTACCACAACATCTTCTTGGGATATAGGGAGGCCTCTTAACCATTCATAAGTCTCTTCTTCTTCTTTAATTACTAGTTGAACTTGCTAATACTGATGATTTCTCATTCTTAAATTCTAGGCAACAACGTTAAGATCCATAATAATGTCTTCCTGAGTGTCTAAGAAATGCAAATCAGGCTACAAAATAGGGAGAATTTCTTATTGACCAAGTATCACATCAACAAGCAACACCATGATTATTCATTAAACAAAATATTTAAGCACTAGTCTTCTTCGTGCCAGACTCCCTAGCAGAGTCACCAAAAATATGTTAGTGCACAAATTTGTCTTTTTCTAAACCTTTTAAAACATTTAACTCTTTATCCAAATGAAAATAAAATCTTATCACTATCATAATGAGGTAGTTACTCACAACTACACTCTCTGCATCGAAGGTGCAGCTTCCTGGACTCTTCTAAAATTTTCTAAGCATCTCTTCTGATGTAGCATAGGGTAATACTCAAATATTTTCATATCTTCATTCCATGGCTCGTGAGGTAACCCCTCCCAGTCTCTGCAACATGCCCAGATGTAGAAAAGGTATGAGGACATGTGAAAACTGGTCATTTCCACTGATTGGGACAACTCCTCATGAATCCTTTTAGCAATAACTTTTTCCTAATCAACATACTTGGCATCATCAAGGATAGCTTGTATGAAAGTATACATCCAGTCTTTACACAAAATATCCTGAGGATTCCCTTTTACCCTATTCAATAGGCTTACTATGTTTGCCACATTCTGAATTAAATGATCTTTCTTAAGAGGTTTCAGTAGGTGAGAACCTCTTTTCTCTAGTTTTATCAACCAAAAATGGGCAATGATGCTATTATAATCCTTTATGTTTTCATTGAACTCAGCCATGGCTTTACTAATTGCCCTATATCCATATGTTTCTACCTCAAGAATTCTAAAAAATGGCTAAGACCACTTGTCTATTAATATAAACCAGAGCTTCTCCAAAAGGATTGCAGATACATCTATCCACCTTGTTATACCTATTATGTCACTCTATCACTAGCTCTGGTAAATGAATGACTTTCGAGAAGTCCGCGGCTTCTAGCAACCTTCTATCGGTGATTTTAACAACCATGGAACCAACTTCTACAGACTTAAACCTATAGACATGCAAAAAATGGACAAGGTGCTTGTAAATTGTAAAAAATAATTAAAATGGACATAATTAAATTAAATTGGACAAAATAATTAAAAGCAAAGGAAAAATCAAATAAGGAGGTTAAATAATTAAATCAAAGCTTAAAGGGGTGAAAAACACTACATAATTGATTTTAATCAATTAGTTGTATAATTGTTTAAATCAAAAATCAAAATGAACCTATTACCCTTACATGGCTAAATTTAATTTATTAATTGATTTAATAATTCCTAATATCTTTCAACAAAGTTGAGCAACCAATGAGAATTGAGGACAAAAAGACATAAATCACTCAAAAAGGATGAATCTCAATCACTCATTCCAAAGTTTCAATCTCATCCACTCAATCTTGTCCTTTTGTCCAAAGCTTTGAGACAAACCTTTAAATTGTCCCCCCATTTATGAACAAAGCAAAGTATTTGACTCAACCAAAGGTAAATCATGATTACTTCACTCTACCCCCTACCCTTGGGAATTTACTATAAATATGAGGCATTTTGAGAGAAATTGATATCTTAGAAATTCATTTGCAAAGCATTGTTACTATAGGCAATTGAAGAGCATTCTAAGAGCAATTAAGAACATTTAGAGCATTTGCATTATACTTTTGTCAATTTAAGCTAGAATCATCATCATAGAAGCATTGTAGAAGCATAGAACAACATACATTCTCATTTTAGAAGTGTCACTAGTGGAGATTTGAGCTAAGAGCTTCACTTACCACCTCTTTCTAGAGAGCCATGAGATGCTATAGATCTTAGTTTCATTTTTAAATAAATTTGCATTGTATTTACTTTAGAATTGTTGCTAAATTTGATCTTAATTTCATGAAGGTGATTATCATCATCACACAAATGGCGCCCACCGTGGGGCCCTAGGCCTCATTTTATCATTTTCATCATAATTTGCATGCTTGTATTGTCTATTTTTTGTGAATATTTTACAAGAAATTGGTGAAGTCACGCTTACGGGAGATTTGTTCACGCCCGCAGTCATTTTACTGCCGCCTACAATCTATGTACCGACACCTGTTATTTGAAGATTCATGCCTGGCATACAACTTCTACATAGTTTTGAGTACTTTGCAGTCACCTACAGATCATTCACTCACGCCTGTGAGATTAATGCATTCAGCCTTTGGTGCTTAAAGTCATGCCTGTGACTCAAGGAGTATCACTTTGCTGCAATTTGTTATCGCCTATCTTTACGCTTTGCTTTGCCATTTTAAATAACAGTCACGCTTATAATATTTCAATTCACGCTTGTATGCACCCAAAAATGGTCGCCTAGACTTTGGGCCCCATTTATTTGATTTATCAATCCTGAATCATTTTTATCAATAATCAATATTTTCAACAATATCAATTTCTTGATCAAATCTTAATTTCGATCATATATTGAATTTTTATCCTATGGGCTAACCATTTATCCTAAGTCTTTATTTAATTAAAAGGAATATTTCCTCCCCTTTCAATTAAATAAAAAAGCCCCACTTTTCCTCTTATCCTATGTTGCACAAATAAAGTATTATTCATATTTTATAAAAAGGGAAAAAGCACTTTTTGTCTCACATGAGGCTCAAAAGTCAACACTTCACTCTCATTGGAGAATGTTTGTGCACATGGATTGCTCCTCTTTCAACCTCCACCGCTGATTAAGACTTTTTGCCTCTTAATCTCCATGGTCCATTTCTCCTCATTTCTTATAAAAGGAGAGCTCTCTCCTTCATTTATATCCATATTTTATGCTATTGTTATGCTGCAGGTTTCGGAGCTCTTTGAAGACATCCTTGCATCCAAGCTTTGAAGACATTGTTGTTGCATTTCATTTAGTTTGCTTTCATAGTTGCATAATCATGACATTCTTAGTATAGATTTCCTTTTATGCAATAGATTAATCTCACATAGCTTAATTAGGAGGGATTGTAAGACTTGTACTTTCCTTTCATAGTTTAGTTTGCACTTTCCTTTCATAGATTAGATTTCTTTTCAAGCATTGCATTGTTATCATTTAGCTTAGCTTGCACATTCATACTAAGTTGCATTTGCATTGCATTTCATATTGGATTCTTGGAGATATTGGCATTTTTTCCCTTGTCTTCACTTGAATCTCTCATTGTATGGTTGACTAGCAAGGTCACTTTCTTATAGCTCTAGCTGAGAGCAAAACTCATAGTCCCTTGCAACTCCATGCATAGAGAGCTATGAGCCGCTTTGTGAGGTCTCACTCTTGAGTAATCTTGCATGTAATGGTTCATAGAAGTGCATATTTTAGTGTGTACATTTCTGGCGCCCACGAATTTAGTGTGCATATTTGTTTAGACTTAAATGTGTCACACTTCTATGTGTCACACTTCTATGGACTCTAAAAATGATAAAGAAGATCAAGAACCCTCCATGTCATCCAATTCTTTTCATGATGTCTCTTATCCGTTTCATGGTTCTTTTGATCCTTTACACCCTTCCCCATTCACTCCACCATGTCTTAATTCTTCCTCTAAGCAAGATCAAGCTACTACTTACACCGTTGAGCTTATTGATAATCAAAATAACCTTACTACACTTGCACTTTCCAAAGATGATACTTCCATTAAGGTTATTAAAAATGGTGTTGTTACTTCTGATGTTAAGCCTATTGAAAATCAAAAGAAAGTTGATGCGCTTACGCTATCCAAAGCAACTTGTCAAGATCAAAGTTTTCCATCTTCTTGTTCTACCACTCCATGTTCACTTCCGCTTTCTACTCTTCCTAAGTCTTCGCAAGCTTTGAACGATTCTATCAAAGAAGTTGCTCCTATTCAAGATGTTCATGATCCTATTGCAAATCCTAATGCTCACTCTAAAGATGTTGATGTCCTTGGTTGTCATATACATGTTGATGAACTTATTGATTATCCTTTTGCATCTTCCACATCCATCCTTGGACCTCCTCCACCAATACTAAGGGCTTCATGTCTTCCTTCCATCTTGGGTCCTTATGTCCCTTCACTTTTCCCTCCTAATTCTCCTAATTCATCATCCATTTTGGGTCCTTACGTCCCTCCATATCCTATCTTTCCTCAAGATCAACATAGATACATACCCTTGAATCCTTTTCATCCACCCACCCATTTAAACCAGTCGTATTATTCTTCTTCTTACACAAGTCCCAAGTCTTTTGGAAGTAACTTGAATGTTCAATACAAGAAAAAGAAGCAATATAAGAATCCATCTAAAAAAGAAGATCACCATGTCCCCTGTAGTCGACATGGGGGCATAAAGTTGAAAGAGATATCTAAGAAGAAAACTACAAGACAAGTATGGGTTCCAAAATCCATCATTGAAGATATTCTCTCTAAATTATCAAAAGGAAATGAAAAGCCTAAGGCTATATGGATTCCAAAATCTCTCTTGAAAGAATCTCATGTTGAACAAAAAGTGAAATTGACATTCAAGCTTCCAAAGACTTCCACTTCATCTTCTTCCAAAAACATTCTTTCATTCCATGCGCCTGAACCACAACCTCTGCTAAACATTTTTCATATTCCTTCTCATATTCCTCCATTCACATTTGAGAATTATAACAAACACACCAATCCTCTCTTTGAGGAGTCAGGTAGCAATAATGAACCAGAATATGATTCGCACTTGGACTAGAATATGGTTCATGTTTCCTCCATCCTCTCGCCAACCTTCAAGGTGTGTATTGATGTTGATCTTACCTTTCTTTCCCTCTACCTTTTCACATTCCTTCCATTCATTATCCTTCTACCTTCTCTCATTTTTCATCATTTGCATATTCCTTCTGCGTCTTCCTTTCCCCTTCAGCATTTTTGAGCATATCATTTTGAATCCTTGGCATATCATGGTTTATCCTTTCAAGGATCATTATCTAAAAAGCTTGTCTTCTTCCAAAAAATTCAAAAAAATCAAAAAAAAATGAAAAAATGAAAAAAAAGAGAAAAAATTGCAATAAATCCAAGTGGTGAAAACCTGGAAATAGGCGCTACTTGAGGCCTTTGCACCCCTATTTGTTAGCATGCATCCTCGACACTTAGCCACTTCCCATCATGCCTTGACCTTATTTGGCCTAGTCTGGAATTGGTCTTTGTCTTTGTCTAGGGGGCATAATTGTTCGCATAGGTCCTTTTGGTGTGTTTGTCTCTTGGGGCATTTTACAACAGGTGTTTTTCAACACCACCCCAAACAGTGTTTTTCAACACTACCCTTGCATCGAGTGTTTCTTAACACTTATTAGATGTCTTGCCTATAGTCTAAGTATAATGCGATAATGCTCATGTGCAGATGCGATACTCAGAGTTTGACTCTATGACCAACACACACGCACTTAAACAATCAACTCGATAACGATATGGTGACTTTATTTTTCTTTGTGTGCAGTCTATGAGGATTTCTTTGATGAGTGGTCTCTCCCTGAGAAGTTTTTGATGATTCATAGCTAGAAGACTGAGGGTATGAGAACATGTTTTATTTCTTTATCTGCTTGTGGGTATATTTTGTTGGTCCTAATTGTCATGAGCATTTATGCTAGTCTTACTTGACACTATGGATTGATGAGGTATTATCCTTGACTGTTATGCGAGTGCATGCTTATAGTTATCCTGACTTTTATGTGTCTTGATACAAGCATAATCTCGCCATATTAAATTTAGGTAGTCTCACTGCATTAGTCATCTTGACCTATATGTCTTTGATGCCTAGGTGAGATTCCCACATCTCTATCTGATAAAGATCATATTCATATCCACATAGTTACGCTAGTGTGCATTGTATGATCTTTCGACGCTACCAATAACGCTCGATGATGATAATTAGATGTCTATAAGCGTTGTGACCTTGCAAGTCAACCACTTTCATAGTAGCTTGCATTTTTAGGGTCATGTTAGATTAGTTTTGCATCTTGCATATGGAGAGAGTTCTTATTTTTATCATCTATGGACTAGTTGGTCAACTGTGTTCATCTTCTAATTCTTCTTGATCATATCTTTCATTTCTAGTCTTTCATATCACATCATTTTCTATCCATTTTCGGACTTGAAATCGAAATCCGAGTCGCATTTCAAAATTTTTCCCCTTCTTCTAAGCAATTGACTGACCTTTTGAGGCATAATTTGATTTTCAGTGGGATTTCTTCCTTCCATGTCTCTCAAATTTTCTAGTCTTTCATCCACTCTATTTCTAGTCTTCTATTTCTATTCTTCTACTTCCTCACTGGGGCATGTTTCATTGCCTAATGGTTAACCTATTGACCCTCATCTTCAATTGTGATTTCATTATGATTTGATCAAATCTTTATCGATTTGCTGTCTCTCCTCTACCTGATTTCGATTTTGATTCCGAGGGGGCAGTACCTATGGGATTCTCATCCCTGATTTCTTGATGTTCTTGATTCAGACATCTTTTGTGAGCTTTTGCTCAAAAAACTTGAGATTCTTATCTCCCATTTTTAGACATTGATTATTGCCTAGCAGCGACGGTGATAGTTTTGTCTAAAGCTTGATTTGCACCTAGCAGCGACGGTGTTGGTCTAAGCTTTTGTTTATGTTTGTCCAGATGTGATCCCGAATCGACCTCATATCTGAGTTGTTTTGTGATCCCAAATCGATCTCACATTTCAACTTCATTCTTTGACTACATGTGTTCCCAAAATCGATCACACATTAGTCAAAGAGGGGCAAATGTATGCACCCTAAAATGGTCGCCTAGACTTTGGGCCCCATTTATTTGATTTATCAACCCTGAATCATTTTGATCAATAATCAATATTTTCAACAATATCAATTTCTTGATCAAATCTTAGTTTCGATCATATATTAGATTTTTATCCTATGGGCTAACCATTTATCCTAAGTCTTTATTTGATTAAAAGGAATATTTCCTCCCCTTTTAATTAAATAAAAAGCCCCCACCTTTCCTCTTATCCTAAGTTTCACAAATAAAACATTATTCCTATTTTATAAAAAGGGAAAAAGCACTTTTGTCTCACATGAGGCTCAAAAGTCAACACTTCACTTTCATTGGAGGATGTTTGTGCACATGGATTGCTCCTCTTTCAAGCTCCACCGCTGATTAAGACTTTTTGCCTCTTAATCTCCATGGTCCATTTCTCCTCATTTCTTATAAAAAGAGAGCTCTCTCATTCATTTGTACATATCCAACTTTTTATGCTATTGTTATGCTACAGGTTTTCTAGGTCATCTTGGAGCTTTTGGAGATATTCTTGCATCTAGGGTTTAAAGATTTGGAGCATTGTTGGCATTCATCTTGGATCTTCATCAACACTCTATCTTCTTGTCTTCATTCTTGCATCATCATGGCTTTCTTGCTTCATAGTTAGATTTCATTTCTTGCATAGTAGCTTCATTTTCATGGCATTCTTAGCTTAGATTTCCTTTATGCTTTAGATTAATTCATCTAGTTTAACTAGGAGGCTTTGTAATACTTGCATCTTTCATTTCCATAGTTTAGCTTGCATTTCCATTCTTAAACTAGCTTGCATTGCATTTCATTCTTGATTCTTGGGGATATTGGCATTCTTGCCCTTGTCTTCATTGAATCTCCCATTGCATGGTTTACTAGCAAGGTTATTGGCTAAATAGCTCTAGCTGAGAGCAAAACTCATAGTCCCTTGCAACTCCATGCATAGAGAGCTATGAGCCGCTTTGTGAGGCCTCATTCTTGAGCAACCTTGCATGTAATGGTTCATAGAAGTGCATATTTTAGTGTGTACATTTCTTAGACAATGTTACATTTTTAAAGATGTTTTATACTGAGTTTTTTGGACATCCATCATGATATGTACTAACAACAGGTTTGGTTTTGGCTTGCAGGAGGTTTTTCCGGCGCTCATCATCAGAGCGCCGAAGGTGACTGGGTTGCGGTGTGTCCGAGATCTGGATGATCCGGGCAATGCCGATATCAGGGCTATGGGATTTCGGTATCTGTTGAGGTACCCCTATATCCGAGCAGACCATGGGTTGTTGACTGCGCTGGCCGAAAGATGGCACAGCGAGCACAACACCTTCCACCTTCCTACAGGCGAGGCATCCATCACACTGGAGGATGTCTATAGGATCCTCCGAGTTCCATGCCACGGAGAGCCTGTAAGTATAATCATGTTTTTGAGATAGTCATGTAAAATGTAATGTTTCCAGAGGATGAAAACTAACATGATTTATGTGTTGTCACAGGTATACTATGATCAGGACGTCACTGAGGGGCGTCGATTGATTCAGGAGATGTTTCAGGATGTGACCATCCTAGACAGGCATGTCAGCTGGGAGCGACTGCTTGATGACTTCGGCCGAGATAAAGAAAGAATCATGACGGTGGGTGCCAAAAAATGTGTGCAATAAATGTGTCACACTTCTATGAATCATTACATGCAAGGGAACTCAAGAATGAGGCCTCGCAAATCGATCCATAGCTCCCTAGGCATGGAGTGCAAGGGTTTTTAAGAATGCTCTCAGCTAGAGCTATTAAGCCAATAACCTTGCTAGTAAACCATGCAATGGGAGATTCAATGAAGACAAGGGCAAGAATGCCAATATCCCCAAGAATCAAGAATGAAAATGCAATGCAAGCTAAGCTATGGAAATGAAAGATGCAAGTATTACAAAGCCTCCTAGTTAAACTAGATGAATTAATCTAAAACATAAAGGAAATCTAAGCTAAGAATGCCATGAAAATGAAGCTACTATGCAAGAAATGAAATCTAACTATGAAGCAAGAAAGCCATGATGCAAGAATGAAGACAAGAAGATAGAGTGTTGATGAAGATCCAAGATGAATGCCAACAATGCTCCAAATCTTCAAACCCTAGATGCAAGAATGTCTCCAAAAGCTCCAAGATGACCTAGAAAACCTGTAGCATAACAATAACATAAAAATTGTGTGTGCAAATGAGGAAGAGAGCTCTCCTTTTATAGGGAATGAAAAAGGAATGGGCCATGGAGATTAAGAGGCAAAAGATTTAATCAACGGTGGAGCTTAAAAGAGGAGCAATCCATGTGCACAAGTATCCTCCAATAGGAAAATAGGAGTTGACTTTTGTGTCCATATGAGACAAAAAGTGTTTTTTCCCTTTTTATAAAATAAGAATAATGCTTTATTTGTGCAACTTAGGATAAGAGGAAAAGTGGGGGCTTTTTATTTATTAAAAGGGGAGGAAATATTTTTTTTAATAAATAAAGACTTAGGATAAGATGGTTAGCCCATAGAAAATAATCGAATAAATGATAGAACTAGGATTTGATCAAGAATAAGTAATTTATGATTTAGCAAAAGGGGCTAATAGTCTAGGTGACCATTTTTAGGTGTATACATTTTGCCCCTCTTTGACTAATGTGTGATCGATCTGGGAACACATGTAGTCAAAGAATAGATCAGCCAAGAAGGCAAGGAGACAACCAAGAAAGCAAGCAATAGCGATTTTGACAGATGTGAGATCGATTTGGGATCACATGCAGTCAAAGAATAAAATAGCCAAGAAGGCAAGCAAGTAGCGATCTGACTCCAAAGAATGAAGTGCAGAGAGATAGCAAATCCTACATGGTCAGCCTGGTAGCGACAGTACTAAACACTTAGGAAAGAGATAGCCAATAAGATATGATGTGTCTGCCCCCTCAGGATCGAAAGCGAAATCCAGTAGAGGGAATGCAGAAGCAAGAGCAACATGATCAAATCACTAGAAATCATAATCGAAGCTAAAGAGAATAGAACAACCATCAAGCAGTGAAGATATGCCCCACACATGGGACCCGGGGCACGAACCAAGCGGTCCCTCAACCCGAAAACACCATGGAGGGGAAGAATTTGAACTTGGGATTTGAATGAAAGACTAGAAGGTTGAAAGAGATGGGGATGAAGAGGTTATGATGCCCCAACGAAGATCAAAGGATCAGGCCTCAAAAGGTCAGCCAATTGCGCAGAAGGGGGGAAAGAATTTGAAATGCGATTTTGACTATGAAGATGACCTCAGATTTTGATTTTGAGTCCGAAAATGGATCCAGGACGTCGAAATTAGTTAGGGGTGCAATTTTCGTGCAATTCCGAGGTGTTTTGAAAATTAGGTCAAAAAGTCAAAATGCTATAAAAGGGGTCAAAATGTCATTTTCAAAAATCATGTCTTTTAGTGATTTGAGAATTTCAGAGCTTTAGAGAGAGAAAATGGCTCAGCAAGCAGGAGTTCCCGTCTACAGGCATCGATTCGAGCGCGCCCGGTTGCATAACCGGCCACCACACTATCCTGCCCCGGTATGTTTTCGAAAAAACTCGAGCTTTTTGATCATTTCTAGCATTTAATAGTTTTTTTAGCACGTTTTTATCAAATTTTAAATTTCAAAATTTTCGGTTGTGCGAAGTATTGCGCGATACTGGTGGATTTGATTTTTATGCTTTTTGAAATGATATTAGGCCTCAAAATATACCCACGGTGGGCGCCAGAAATTCGTGTCTGCACAGATTTTAGAGATCTAAACAAAGCCTGCCCAAAGGATGACTTTCCACTTCCAAACATTGACATGATAGTGGACAGGACAGCGGGCTATGACATATATTCCCTAATGGATGGTTTCTCGGGGTATAATCAAATCAAAATAGCTCCTGAAGACCAAGAGAAAACAGCATTCACATGTGCATGGGGAACCTACTGTTGGAACGTCATGGCATTCGGGTTAAAGAATGCAGGAGCAACCTACCAAAGAGCTATGACAACTATCTTTCATGATATGATGCACAAAAATATGGAAGATTATGTGGATGATACCCTGGCAAAATCAAGAAAAAGGGACACACACCTCAATGATCTGGAAGTAATTCTAGATCGTATGGAACAATTTCAACTCAGATTGAATCCAAAGAAGTGCGCATTTGGCGTCACCTCAGGCAAACTTTTAGGATTCATAATATCAGCAAAAGGTATCGAGGTTGATCCCGAAAAGGTCCAAGCAATCCTAGATATGCCACCTCCTTGAAATATCAGCCAAATGAGAAGTCTTCAAGGACGTCTTCAATCAATTAGGAGGTTTATTTCTCAGCTTGCAGATAGAGCGCAACCCTTCAACAAGACATTGCATAAGGGTGCTTCTTGTGTTTGGAACGAGGATTGTCAAAAGAGCCTAGATCAGATCAAACAATACTTGGCTAATCCTCCGATCTTAATGCCTCCTATTCTAGGGAAACCATTGCTTCTATATATCTCAGCTACAGACACCTCCCTGGGGGCATTATTGGCTCAAATAGATGATACTGGGAAAGAACGGGCCATCTACTATATCAGTCGTACTCTAGTCTCTTATGAGATCAATTACAATAATATTGAGAAGTCTTGTCTCGCGGTGGTGTTTGCTTCTCAAAAGTTGCGCCACTACATGCTTGCTCATACCATACACTTGGTTGCCAAAATTGATCCCCTTAAATATTTGCTTGGTAAGGCTGCCCTGACGGGTAGGCTTGCTAAATGGATGATGGTCCTCACTAAATTTGACATAGAGTACGTTGAAAGGAAGGCAATAAAAGGGCAAGCTATTGCTGACCAATTAGCTGATTTTCCAATCCAGGATAGTATGCCAGTCCAAGTGGAATTCCCAGATGAACACATCTTATATACCACTACTCGCACTTGGACAATGTTCTTTGATGGCTCCCGCATGCAAAATGGATCAGGTGCTGGAGTGTTATTTGTTTCTCCACATGGGTACAACATTCCGAAGTCTTATAAACTATTATTCCCATGTACCAATAATATTGCAGAATATGAAGCTTTAACTAATGGCTTGAAAATGGCTATAGAATGGAATATCACAGAATTACATGTCTTTGGGGATTCTCAGTTAATCATCAACCAAGTCAATGAGGAGTATCAAACCAAGGATGACAAATTGATACCCTATAAAAAGATGGTTGATTCTTTGAAACGCTATTTCACCTTTGTGACGTTTCAACAAATCCCTAGGATAGAGAACAAAGCTGCAGACGCCATGGCCACATTGGCTTCACTTCTTCAGTTGGAGACACATGAATCTAGATTTGAATTCCTGGTGGAAGAGCTACACCATCCCATCTTTGACTCATCTGAAAGCCGTGTCATTTTTGCCATTATCACACATGAGTCTTCCCGATATGGTGCTATCTATTCATATCTTCGTGATGGCATCATCCCTGACACATTCACCTGCTCCGAACGCCGAAACCTCATCCGTAACACCTCTCGCCACACCCTCATCTCTGGTGACTTATATAGAAGGGGCTTAGATGGGACACTCCTTAGGTGCTTGGAAAAGGAGGAATCCAACCAAGCGTTAGATGACATCCATGAGGGCATTTGTGGTGGGCATTCTAATGGTCTTGCCATGGCCCGAAGGTTGCTTAGGGCCGGATATTATTGGCCCACAATGCAGATAGACGCAGTCACCTTTGCTAAGTCATGTGAAAAATGTCAGAAACACGGCAACCTGATTCATGCTCCGGGTAGGGAGCTGATCCCTTCTATTTCTCATTGGCCATTTCAGCGCTGGGCCTTTGATCTGGTTGGGCAAATTCACCCCAACTCATCAGGTGGACACAAGTTCATTATTATTGCCACTGACTACTTCACAAAATGGGTGGAGGCCGTACCACTTTCTGTTGCTTCACGAAGGACCATTTCTTTGTTCATCTTGAATCATATCATTTGCCGATTTGGAGTGCCTTCTGAGATCATTACTGACAATGGAGGTCAATTTAAAAATAAAGACCTAAAGCACCTATGCAAAAAGTTTAAAATCAAGCAACATTGGTCCTCCATATATTTCCCACAAGGAAACGGACAGGCCGAAGCTTCTAACAAAACCATTCTTAAGATTCTTCATAGAACAGTACACAAGAATGGTAGGGATTGGCACTTACAAATCAATCCAGCACTATGGGCTTACCGAACAAGTATTCGCACACCTACAGGAGCCACTCCTTTCTCTCTCACCTATGGCGCTGAAGCAATATTACCTTTAGAAGTCGAGATACCATCCCTCAGAGTCTCACTCAAAGGTTTGATTACAGATGAGGATTACCGTGCCATGAGGTTGCAGGAACTAGAACTTCTAGATGAGAAGCGTAAGGCTTCCTTTGATCATATGAGAGCGTATCAGAAGTCTATGTCCAAGGCATTCAACAAGAAGGTTCGCCCTAGAGAATTTCAAATAGGTGATCTTGTTTTACGAGAAAACCCTAAGAACCAGCAAAACAAAGAGCAAAAGGGTAAGTTTGAACCTAACTGGCTTGGACCATATGTCATCACAGCTGCTTTTGGTACTGGTGCGTATTTACTGTCAGATCCTGATGGAGAACAGCTCCCCGATCCCATCAACATTGTGCACCTTAAGAAGTTCTATCCTTGATGCCCGTTCTGTCTGGGGGCACCTTTTGTATATATCTTATTGGTCCTGAAAAAAATACCAAAAAAATTGATATATGATGCTGAAAAAATCCTAAAAAGCATAAAAAGTCCTGAAAAAACTATAAAAAAATCAAAAAAATTCAAAAATTCAAAAAAATAGAAAAAGTGCCTTGGTGAAAACCTAGCAATAGGCGCCTTGGTAGCAAAAATACAAAAAAATCAAAAAAATGAAAAAATGAAAAAAGATTCCAAGTGGTGAAAACCTGGAAACAGGCGCTACTTGAGGCCTTTGCACCCCTATTTGTTAGCATGCATCCTCGACACTTAACCACTTTCCATCATGCCTTGACCTTATTTGGCTTAGTCTGGAATTGGTCTTTGTCTTTGTCTAGGGGGCATAACTGTTCGCATAGGTCCTTTTGGTGCGTTTGTCTCTTGGGGCATTTCACAACAGGTGTTTTTCAACACCACCCCAAACAGTGTTTTTCAACACTACCCTTGCGTCGAGTGTTTCTTAACACTTATCAGATGTCTTACCCAACAGTCTCGCATGCTACGATATTTCTCATTTGCAGATATGATACTCAGAGTTTGACTCTATGACCAACACACACGCACTTAAACAATCAACTCGCTGGCGATATGATGACTTTATTTTTCTTTGTGTGCTGTCTATGAGGATTTCTTTGATGAGTGATCTCTCCCTGAGAAGTTTTCGATGATGCATAGCTAGAAGACTGAGGGAATGAGAACATGTTTTCTTTCTTTATCTGCTTGTGGGTATATTTTGTTGATCCTAACTGTCATGAGCATTTATGCTGGTCCTACTTGACACTATGGATTGACAAGGTATTATCCTTGACTGTTTTGCGAGTGCATGCTTCTAGTTATCCTAACTTTCCTGTGTCTTGATACAAGCATAATCTCACCATATCAAACTTAGGTGATCTCACTGCACTAGTCATCTTGACCTATAAATCTTTTGATGCCTAGGTGGGATTCCCACATTTCTATCTTATAAAGATCATATTCATATCCACATAGTTATGCTAGTGTGCATTGTATGATCTTATGACGCTACCAATAACGCTCGATGATGATAATTAGATGTCTATAAGTGTTGTGACCTTGCAAGTCAACCAGTTTCATAGTAGCTTGCATTTTTAGGGTCATGTTAGTCTAGTCTTGCATCTTGCACATGGAGAGAGCTCTCCTTTTCATCCTACATGGACCTGTTAGTCAACTGCGCTCACCTTCTCTTCTTCTTGATCATGTCTTTCGCTCCTTGTCTTTTTCATCTCGAACCTGTTCCTGTTCATCACAAGGGGTTAATCACATCATCATATCTATATTACAAACCGTCATTTTCAAAAAACATAAGTCCACATCATACATATGAGAATTAAACATACAACTATGAGAGAGAACATACATAAGCACATACATAAGCATTTTGAGCAAAATGACAAGACAATATACATAAACTGATACATCCATCACAAGTGAGACAAATACACATGATACATCGAACATCCAGTAATCTCATAAATCAATAAATGTCATGATATACAATATGAGATCCCAAAATCTGGATCAAAAGTCTCAAAATATGTCTAAACAACCTAAGACCTAACCCTAAGACTCGCTACCACCCTCGTGAGGAGCTCGTGGTGGTGGAGGAGGCATAGCTCTCCTATCAAATGCCACATCTGATACCCTTGCCCGCTGAGAGTATGATGGTGCTCTCTCACCCTCTGGGACGGCCTGCAGATATAACCCGTGATAGTAAGCAGCCCTCGCTGACTCTCGTCGGAGCTCCAGTGCCTCGGTCTATGCCATCGCCTCACAGCGTGCTATCTCTGCTCTGAGATCAGCTATCTGTTGATCCCGCTCTGCCCTCAGATCCAGGAGCTGCTGATCTCTCACAGCTATGGTGGTCCGCAGCTGCTGTATCTCGGTCTCCCGAGCCTGTATCTGGGCTCTCAGGTCCTCTCCCCCCGCAGGCTGCTCCTGCTGTACCTCTGCCTGCCGGCGAGCTGGTCTCGCCTCCTCCTCAGGAGTGACTGATCTCTGTCCCCGTGACCGTTTCCGGCCACCTGATCCCGACCCCTCTCCTCTCTCCATCCTCCTCCCTCTCCCCCTCCCGCCGTCTCCTCCATCTCCTCCCTCCTCTCCTCTGTCCCCTCCGTCCCCTCCATCCCCTCCGTCTCCTCCCTCTCCTCCCGGCGCTGGCACCTGAGCATCTGGTACTGTAAATCGAGGGAATGGTACCCTCCACCGCTCTGCTCTATAAGCTCCATCAGCCCCTGCGTCTGCCACATTTGGGAAATAATCCCAAGGCTCGCTCTTGATAGCTGTTGTCTCTGCGACAGCCTGCTGATAATCCAGCATGGGTAGCCACCCATGTCCCTCCTCATCCCTGGCTCTGGCATAAGTAGTAGTCTCTGTCGAGACTCGCTGCTACCTCCCGAACTGCCACCACACCCGACTGATGCAAAACCTCTCTATGATATCCGCATATCGACCTACCAGTGGCCGACTGCACAGCATATAACTCAGCTCCTCTGCAGCATCCCCCCAAACCTCAACCTCCCTGTATGGCCTCCATGTGAATGAGGCTATCTCATCCAGAATCCGCCGATAGTAGGTCACATCCCCTGAATGGGCATGTGATATAAACCCGATGTACCTGTAAATGAAGGGGTACCTCCTCTCCCTCGGCTGAACCCTGGGGCGCACCACAGTAATGTGCTCCCATGCCCATACCTGTGCTAGGATGGCACCACATGCCCATGTCCGACCGTCCCTGTAGACGATCTCGTGCAGCTCATGATACATCTCTACCAAGATCGCAGGCCCCCATGCCATCCGTCGAGGCCTGCCTACCAAGTCTACCAGTAGTCTGCCCCATCCGAGCGGGAATCCCTTCTGACTGCGATCAGTCATCAGGATCTGTGAAATAATCGATGCCACAATACATGGCACCGGATAATCTCGGCCGAAGTCATCAAGCAGTCGCTCCCAGCTGACATGCCTGTCTAGGATGGTCACATCCTGAAACATCTCCTGAATCAATCGACACCCCTCAGTGACGTCCTGATCATAGTATACCTGTGACAACACATAAATCATGTTAGTTTTCATCCTCTAGAAACATTACATTTTACATGACTATCTCAAAAACATGATTATACTTACAGGCTCTCCGTGGCATGGAACTCGGAGGATCCTATAGACATCCTCCAGTGTGATGGATGCCTCGCCTGTAGGAAGGTGGAAGGTGTTGTGCTCGCTGTGCCATCTCTCGGCCAGCGCAGTCAACAACCCATGGTCTGCTCGGATATAGGGGTACCTCAACAGATACCGGAATCCCATAGCCCTGATATCGGCATTGCCCGGATCATCCAGATCTCGGACACACCGCAACCCAGTCACCTTCGGCGCTCTGATGATGAGCACCGAAAAAACCTCCTGCAAGCCAAAACCAAACCCGTTGTTAGTACATATCATGATGGATGTCCAAAAAACTCAGTATAAAACATCTTAAAAAACGTAACATTGTCTAGACCCATGTCATTTTTGCTCAAAAATGCATTAAATATCAAAATTTTCAACTGGGTGATATTTTTTTTTTGGAGAAGTATCGTGCGATACTTCTCCCTATAGTGGGGCGATAAACCTTGTGTCGAGCGATACTTCACCCAGTATCGCACGATCTTTCGCCCAGTATCGTGCGATACTGGTGTCTAAAGCGTGCGATACTTTTGGGGCACGCGAAGTATCGCGCGATACTTCTCCCCAAAGCGCGCGATACTTCTAAAGTATCGCGCGATATTTCGCACAACCGAAAATTTTGAAATTTAAAATTTGATAAAAACGTGCTAAAAAAACTATTAAATGCTAGAAATGATCAAAAAGCTCGAGTTTTTTCGAAAACATACCGGGGCAGGATAGTGTGGTGGCCGGTTATGCAACCAGGCGTGCTCGAATCGATGCCTGTGGACGGGAACTTCTGCTTGCTGAGCCATTTTCTCTCTCTAAAGCTCTGAAATTCTCAAATCACTAAAAGATAAATGATTTTTGAAAATGACATTTTGACCCCTTTTATAGCATTTTGACTTTTTGACCTAATTTTCAAAACACCTCGAAATTGCGCGAAAATTGCACCCCTAGCTAATTTCGACATCCTGGATCCATTTTCGGACTCGAAATTGAAATCTGAGGTCATCTTCATAGTCAAAATCACATTTCAAATTCTTTCCCCCCTTCTGCGCAGTTGGCTGATCTTTTGAGGCCTAATCTTTTAATCTTTGCTGGGGCATCGTCATTCCTTCATTTTCATGTCTTCCAAACTTCTAGTCTTTCATTCATGCTATTTCTAGTCTTCTATTTCTATTCTTCTACTTCCTCACTGGGGTATGTTTCATTGCCTAATGGTTAACCTATTTGACCCTTGCATTCGATTATGATTTGATCAACCTTATCAATTTTCTGTCTCTCCTCTACTTGATTTCGATTTTGATTCCGAGGGGGCAGTATTTATGGGATTCTCATCCCTAATTTCCTTGATTCTCTTGATTCAAACATCTTTTGTGAGCTTTTACTCAAAACTTGAGATTCTTATCTCTCATTTTTAGACTTGATTATTGCCTAGCAGCGACGGTGATAGTTTTGTCTAAAAGCTTGATTTGCACCTAGCAGCGACGGTGTTGGTCTAAGCTTTTATTTATGTTTGTCCAGATGTGATCCCGAATCGACCTCATATCTGAGTTGTTTTGTGATCCCAGATTGATCTCACATTTCAACTTCATTCTTTGACTACATGTGTTCCCAAATCGATCACACATTAGTCAAAGAGGGGCAAATGTATGCACCCAAAAATGGTCGCCTAGACTTTGGGCCCCATTTATTTGATTTATCAATCCTGAATCATTTTTATCAATAATCAATATTTTCAACAATATCAATTTCTTGATCAAATCTTAATTTCGATCATATATTGAATTTTTATTCTATGGGCTAACCATTTATCCTAAGTCTTTATTTAATTAAAAGGAATATTTCCTCCCCTTTCAATTAAATAAAAAAGCCCCACTTTTCCTCTTATCCTATGTTGCACAAATAAAGTATTATTCATATTTTATAAAAAGGGAAAAAACACTTTTTGTCTCACATGAGGCTCAAAAGTCAACACTTCACTCTCATTGGAGGATGTTTGTGCACATGGATTGCTCCTCTTTCAACCTCCACCGCTGATTAAGACTTTTTGCCTCTTAATCTCCATGGTCCATTTCTCCTCATTTCTTATAAAAGGAGAGCTCTTTCCTTCATTTATATCCATATTTTATGCTATTGTTATGCTGCAGGTTTCGGAGCTCTTTGAAGACATCCTTGCATCCAAGCTTTGAAGACATTGTTGTTGCATTTCATTTAGTTTGCTTTCATAGTTGCATAATCATGACATTCTTAGTATAGATTTCCTTTTATGCAATAGATTAATCTCACATAGCTTAATTAGGAGGGATTGTAAGACTTGTACTTTCCTTTCATAGTTTAGTTTGCACTTTCCTTTCATAGATTAGATTTCTTTTCAAGCATTGCATTGTTATCATTTAGCTTAGCTTGCACATTCATACTAAGTTGCATTTGCATTGCATTTCATATTGGATTCTTGGAGATATTGACATTGTTGCCCTTGTCTTCACTTGAATCTCTCATTGTATGGTTGACTAGCAAGGTCACTTTCTTATAGCTCTAGCTGAGAGCAAAACTCATAGTCCCTTGCAACTCCATGCATAGAGAGCTATGAGCCGCTTTGTGAGGCCTCACTCTTGAGTAACCTTGCATGTAATGGTTCATAGAAGTGCATATTTTAGTGTGTACAACACTTACTGTTATTAAATTATCTCTTAGCATAAATTATTTTTCGCAAGTTAAAGTTATGTTCACACTTTGTGGTAAATTGTTCACACCTGTGTAATTTTTAGTATCACCTGTGTCACTGCAAAGTGTCTCTTGCTATCAGTAAAGTTACGCTTGCTAACAATTTGTTCATGCCTATTAGCTGGACAATGTCACCTGCTACCTATTGTCTTTGTTTACTATTAAATTGATTAAATCATTTATCTAACTCCATGTTTACATGATTTAACAGTAAATGAGCAATCATAGGAAAGTACAGAAGCTGGAAAGCAGATTTAATCAAGAAGGAAAGGCTTTAGCAAAGAAGATTAAGAAGGAGAACTTTGAGAACATTAAGGTTGTTCTTGAAACTACACAAGAGGAGGACAATCAAGTATTTCAGAACTATCTTGCAATTGTTCAAGCATATAAAATGAAATTTGTCTCTTTAAATTGGATTTTTAGTCCTTAAATCAAGTTTTCCTTTGAAAGTTTGCAAATAAGTTCTCTAAAATTCATACACAATTGTTGCTTCATCAATTTTTGATTTTGGTTTCCCCTCATTTTGAATGGCTGTGTTGGACTAACTTGTTGGAGGAGGAAGTGGGAACAATCGCCACTAGGTGAGTAAAAAGCAAGAAAAAAGGCAAAAATCACAAAAAAGCACCTAGCCATTGCAAGCTACAAAGGAAAAGGTATTCATCGAATCAAGCTTGCACTTGCTTAAATTGTGACATTCATTGAATCTAGCTTAATTAAAATAAGGAATTTGACCAAACACCTCAATTATAAGAATCTCTTTGTTACAAGATTGAAAAAAGAACTTTGTTGCTTGAGTGTTTGAGGAACTAAAGGGAAAGTTAGGGATATGCTCTTCACTTTTTAGGCGAACCAAATTCCCAAAAGCTTAACCTTAAGTCCATTTTCCTTGCTTTATATGGACATGCTAGTTAAAATAGAGAATTAGTGGGCTCACCTCCCGAGTTGTGCCTTAACAAAGCTGGTGAGAGGGACAACCCAAAGTGGGATACACTTGCTTTTGTTGTGGGAATCCAACCCACTACAAAATGAAACACATGCATCCTTAATGGGGTGTGTGACAAACCGATTTTAAATTTCTCAAATTTCCTCTAGTAGTTTTCATGGATTACACAAAATCATACCTTGGTGCATGTGGTAAACCCCTTAACATACTTGGGGGATGAAAGTTTAAGATCTATTTGAATGGAATCCACAATAAATCCTGGATAAAGTAGCAAGACTACCTTTTAGAGCCATGTTAAGAGCCAAATTTGACTTTAGGTAAGCTGCTCAGAATTCTTTCTTGTGTTATACTTGTGGAAACGATCGAGAATATACACATTAGATTATTTTAGGGACATGATGAAAAATTGATGTTTGTGTTGAGATTGTTTTTTATTTTCAAACAAGAAAATTTCAAAGGACCTGATCTTAAAAGTTTAAAAAATTCAAAATTTTACAACCTGGTTAGAGAAGTGTCACTTGTGTACAAAATAATCCCACCTATTAGAGGTTCAGTCATGCTTGTGACTTATATGAAAATGCATAGCAACAATGAAATCACACCCAGAAACTATTGAAACATGCTTGCTAAAACTAAAAAATCACCTATCAATAGGAAAGTGTCACCTGCATATTGCAATGTGTCGCCTAATGATATACCAGTTCACGCGTATGCAAAATTTAGTCATGCCTACGCTCAGATCAGTGACGCCCAGAAATCTAAAAGGGCAAACAAAGAGTATTTGCAGGGGGGTTAGAAAATTTTGATCATATATATGAGTACCCTTTTCCGTATTCTTATTGTTCCAACCTTCAACCCAGTCAAAAATCTTGTTCTACACAATTTTTGTAAATTTTACAAAGGATTTGGCCAAGGGAACGATTGATTCTTGTTTTCCTAGTGGTTTGTTCATGGTTGCTTTTACTAGATCCTACTACATCAAGCAAACTCTGCAAGCGGACGGAACTTACTTAAGACAAGAGCTCCCTTACCCAAGAGATGATTCTACCACTCCAAGAATACCCCAAAAATCACCCGAACAAGAAGTGGAAGACAACATGATGTACTATGGTAGCTTGGGTAATAAAATCAATAGTGGCATCGACCCAAATGACCAAGGGGATGCAAATAATGGGGGCATTAACAAGAATAATCAAGATAACACCAATAGTGGAGGGGTGGATCAAAACACCCAAGGAATTGATACCACTCACCAAAGAACTAATACTGAACCAACTGTCGATGATGCCACCGATGACAAAGTTGATGAAGCTATTCAGTGCCCCTATTTCTTAAGACTCATGGAAAAATCAATGGCAAGAGATAAAGAGAAGTATTTCATGGACCTAGCCCAAGCAGGTCTCAAGCTCCTACGAGATTATGATGTGAATCAACTAAAACCACCCAAAGTTGAAGAAAGTGCCATTGACATTATGAACAAATAGTTTAAGATATTTCAAATGCAACTGGATACAATCAAGCAAAGCGGGGCTCCTAAACCCTTTTCTATCAAAGCATTGTGCCCATTCTCGTTTGATAAAAGTCTAGTAATGGCACCATTCCCAAATAATGTAGTGTTTCCCAAATATGACAAGTATGAAGGAACGTCAGATCCATAAGATCACTTGCGGGAGTTTTGTGCATTGAGCTTAGAGTTCATGCATGATACCACCTATTTAATGAGACTATTCCCTAGAAGCTTAGGAGGCATGCCTATGGAGTGGTTTTCTAAGTTACCCTCTGGCATAAAGACTTTTGAAGAATTAGCTTCAAAATTCATGGCCCATTACTCATACAACATCAAGCATGAGGTCACGATGATAACATTATGCAATACTAAACAAAAGATGGAGAGGCATTCCTCACTTTCTTATAAAGGTGGAGGACAATATTTGCGAGGTATCCTAGGAGTGTGCCCGAGAAGGAAAAAATGGATATATTCATTAATAGTTTGAGCACCAAGATGAAATACCAATTGAGAATGCAATGTCCCAAGACATTTCAAGACCTCATAGAAAATGGAGTAACAACAGAAGAAGTGTTGGTTAAGAGTGGAGAACTAAAATTGTATAAAGATAACAAGAAGAACTCTAACAACAATAACTCCAACAATGGCAACAATCAGAATAAGAATTGGTTCAATAGCAATAATCGGTATAAAAACAACAATAAGGGAATAGTCAATGATAGGGTTGTTGACTCTAGCAACTTGAAGGTCACTCCATTTGCTCTTACAAGAACACCTAATCAGGTGAATAATGCAAACTAGACCTCCAATGCACCTTCCAACAACAATGCTAATAGTGGTAACCAAGGAAATAATCAGAGGAGTAATAAATTTGATAAATTTTTGGTGCCAACTCCTCAAAGGAACTTCACACCCTTGGGTGAACCCCTCGAAAAGGCACTAAAGACCCTCATAGCTAACAATATCATTAGTCTACCTAGCATTCAACCTTATGAGCCACACAAAAAGCCTAGTTGGTGGAGATCAAATAACCATTGTGAGTACCATAGAATTCAAGGGCACATGACAAATGAATGCTTGCAGCTAAAGAATATAGTGCAAGACTTAATTGATAATGGCATGATCACCATTGATGGACCTCAAAGCAATGAAGACCATACAACATTCAAACAACCCTTCTATAAACATGACAAAGGGGAGTCATCTAATGGCAAGAAACAAAGTAGCAATAATATTAACTTTGCACCACCCTATGATAACATTGTGAATGCTATAATAATCAAAGAGCAGCCCCAAAAAGAGACATCCAATGTTATTACCATAGGGAAAACTTTGAGGATTACCCTACAATGGGTTGCTCCTAAAATTATTAGCACTTTGCAGTCCAACATTGTGATCAAGCAATCTTCTATAGCAGCAAAACCTTATAGCTTGGTAGACTAGTTACAAAGAACTCTAGCACAAATCTCTATCTTGGAGCTATTGAAGCTATCCCCTAACCATAAGGAAATTTTAGAAAAATCTCTAGTAGAGATGAGTGTTCCTACTAACTTAGAAGAGGGGAAGTTTCAAAACATGGTGGATCATCTCATTGCACCTCATTGCTTATCATTCTCTGACCAAGATGAAATGTCTATTACGCATCCCTAAAACCTACCGCTGCATATAGAGGTCTTGATTGAATGCCATAGAGTCAAAAGAGCTCTCATTGATGGAGGAGTTGGCCTTAACATTTGCACATTAAGTCTTGTTAAATTTTTAGGGTTGTCTGAGTCTTGCATTGACCCTACGAAAAGAATCACCATAAAGGCTTATGATGAAGCTGAAAGGGCCTCTAAAGGCATGATCGTATTGCCCATTCAAGTGGGACCTGTCAAAAAGGACACCAATTGTCAAGTATTGGACATGAAGTTTACTTATAATATTTTTTTGGGGAGACCATGGATTCACAAGATGCAAGCAGTCCCATCCACGTACCACCAATGCATCAAATTTCCATACATGGGTGAAGAAATTATGGTTGGAGGGGACTCAAATCCATTCCAATATTGCAATGCACTCAAACCCCTTCATGAGCTATTTATTCCACGTAATCGGGAAGGAATCATCCAAAGAGCCACCATTAAAGATACCAAGATGGATGATCCCATGATAACATTAAGTGCTACTTCAAACCCTCCTCAAGCTATCCCAATGACATCAACTAAGGGAAAGGAAAAGATGAGCTATGAGGGTCCAACTCCAAATGAAGATTTATACCAAGCACCTAAATCAGAGATAGTACTCTACAAACCCACTAGAGAAGAAAAAGATGAAGCTAAAAAGGAAAACTACAAGAAAATGAGTGAGATGATGGATGCATTTGACAAACAATGCAAAATTAGTTCCAAATGAGTAGGGGAATACTCTGTTTCCCTATTCGACATGCCCACACCTCCAAAAACACATGGCAAACCATCAAAAGAACACTTGCCTCATAAGTATAACTCTTACTTCATAAGAGCAAGTGACAAAGCAGCATTCGACAAGGAGGATAATGAAGCCCTTCAATGGCCTTATCATGATGAAGAGGATATCTCAAGCACTCCCATAGAAAGAATCCAACATGTTAATATACAAACCAAGCAATATGGGAAAGGGTTTGAGATAATGTAGAAAATGGGATACAAGGGAAGAGGACCCTTAGGCCAAAGGAATAGAGGTTTACTAGAACCCATTGAACCTACTTGGAGGGAAAAAGAAGAAAGATCCAGAGTAGGCTACCAATACAAAGGAGAAAGCTCCAGCCCAATGCAAGATTTCTATCCTCAAGTAAATGCCTTAGAATTCGATGGAGATAGTGATGACTCCTGGGATTATGAGTGGGACACTCTATCTGATGAATCATGTCAGGATAAAGAAGTAGTTACAATACATACTTATGCAAAGATCCCAAGGCAAGAAACTCAAGTCAATGAAGAGCTTAATATACAAGGTCTTAACATAGGACAAGCACCTACTAATCCACCATGGATAGATACACTTTGGATGCCTTTGGAGGAGGGAGATTCAAATGTTAGTTTTAATCCGCTCATGTCTTTTCCCACGCTATTTCCCATAGAAGTCAACAAGGACTCAAGTGAAGGGGATTTCGACCCTTCTTCCATGGACCATCTTGAGGAAGCACACGTCATAGATCTAAATGATACAATGTACGAACCCTCAAATGAAGTCATGTCCATAAACCCAATTGATGAAAACTTGCCTAATGAAACCTTATCCTTGATAAATCCCCATCTTATTGATTGGGACCAAACCGAGCCAAGTGACTTGCTTTATTTTCCAAATAACCAAGAAGCAAACCAATACCTTAATGCAGTTGAGCCCTCTTTCACCAATGAATTCAAACTGAACATGATAGAAGTAGCGAGGGTTCAATCTCTTAGTCAAAAGAAAAAAATGAAAAAAAATAAGAAAAAGAAAAGTTCTAGTGATGAAAACCACTATGTGACAGCACTAGAACCCAAAAAAGTAAAGATAAAAGACATTTCCTTTGGTGAAAACCCAATTGTGGCATCAAAGGAAGAGAGATTGGATACTCTACCGGAGCATGAGGAAGAAAGGTCACCTATACTCATAGAGCCGACATAAAAGGTCAACATTGGGACAAAATTAGATCCAAAATGTATACACTTGGCAGCATCACTTACACCTCTAGAAAGAGAGGATTTCATCAAGTTTTTCCACGAACAACAAATAAACTTTTCATGGTCATATGTCGACATGCCTGAATTAGATCCTGACTTTATAATGCATCATTTGAATGTTAGACCAGGGGTTAATCCCGTTAAGAAAAAGTTGAGGAAAATGCACCCACATATAACTCTCTTAGTCAAGGCAAAATTAGAAAAATTGTTGAAAGTGGGGTTCATAAGGACAATAGCCTATACTAAATGGATATCTAACATTGTATTGGTCACAAAACATGATAAATCCATTCGAGTATGCATGGATTTTTGAGACCTAAATCTTGTTTGTCCTAAGGATGACTTCCCACTTCTGAGCATTGATACAATAGTTGACTTGACAGTGGGTCATTCCATGTACTCCCTTATGGATGGTTTCAGCGGATATAATCAAATCAAAATTACACCTGAAGACCAAGAGAAGACCACCTTTACATGCCCTTGGGGCACCTTTTGTTGGAATTTCATGCCCTTCGGCCTTAAAAATGCCAGAGCCACATATCAAAGGGCCATGACAACTATCTTCCACGACATGATGTATACATTTTTAGAGGATTATGTGGATGACATGCTGGCCAAGTCCCACAAAAGAGAGGAACACCTACAAATTTTGAAAAGGATATTCATTCAGTTGGAGAAATTCAAAGTCAGATTAAACCCAAATAAATGTGCCTTTGGTGTCCAATTCGGCAAATTGTTAGGCTATATAGTCTCAGCCAAAGGAATTGAAGTGGACCCGGAGAAAGTACAAGCAATAATGGATATGGAGATACCAAAGAACATTAGCCAAATGAGGTGCTTACAAGGCAAAATGCAATCCATAAGAAGGTTTATTTCTCAATTGGCCAAAAAATGTCATTCATTCACAAGATTGCTACATAAGGATACTATATTCATGTGGGACAAAGATTGTGATCAAGCCTTCACATTATTGAAGACCTATTTGATAAATCAACCTATCCTAATGCCACTAATCAAGGGCAAAGAATTGCTTCTATACATATCTGCTACCGAAAGATCTCTAGGAGTGCTTTTGGTGCAAGAGGATGAACAAGGAAAGGAAAGGGCAATCTACTATTTGAGTAGGACATTGATCAAATAAAAACTTAACTACACATTAATGGAAAGGGCTTCCCTAGCAATTATTTTTGCATCTCAAAAATTGAGACATTATATGTTGTTGCATAAGGCAAAGCTAATTGCCAAAATTGATCCTCACAAGTATTTGCTAAGTAAAATTGCCTTAACAGGTAGGATAGCAAAGTGGGTTATGATATTGAGTGAATTCGACATTGAGTATGTCGATAGAAAGGAAATAAAAGGGCAAGTGATAGCAGATCACTTAGCTGAAAATTCCATGACTTCTACACAAACTATTCAAGTGGAATTTCAGGATTCTGCAATTGTAAACATAGAAGCAAAAAGATGGAAGTTATATTTTGATGGCTCCTATACTCAAGGTGGTTCTGGGGCCGGCATATTATTGGTCAATCCTCAAGGTTAAACCATTCCTAAGTCCTACAAGATCTTGTTTCCATGTACAAATAATATAGCGGAATATGAGGCACTAGTCATAGGCATCAAAATGGCCTTAGAGTGGAACATCACAGAGCTACAAATTTATGGAGATTCTCAACTCATCATCAATCAAGTCAACAATGAATATAACACTAAAGATGAAAATTTGATGCCATATAAGACCATGATTGATGGATGGAAGAAGTATTTTGCCTTGATCACTTTTGAGCAGATTTCAAGAGACAAAAATAGAGTAGCTAATGCCATGGCCACCTTGGCTTCCTTGTTACAAAAACCAGATCAAAATGAGAAGTACGAGTTCTTGGTGGAAGAGTCGGTGAAGTCAGCATTTGACCTTCAAAAAACCCAAATTGTTATCTCATTACATGGACATGACTCACCTTGGTATGGCCCTATATATACATATCTCAAAGACCAAGTGCTACCTCTAGACAAAACCTGAGCCCAAAAATGAAACTTCATACGCCAATCAGCCTGTTACATAATCCTCTCAGAAACATTGTATCATAAGGGTCTCAACGGGATGTTACATAGGTGTCTAGAGGAGGAAGAATCTAAGTTAGCTTTGCATGAGGTTCATGAAGGCATTTGCGGGTCACACTCAAGCGGTTTAAATCTAGCCAAGAAGATCCTTCGCTTAGGGTATTTCTGGAAGACATTAGAAAAAGATGTTTGCCACTTTGTCAGGATATGCAACAAATGTCAATATCATGGTGACATGATACATGCACTGGCACAGGAATTGCACCCATTTGTTACGCCATGGCCCTTCTATCAATGGGGGTTTGATTTAATTGGCGTCATATACCCACCTTCTTCAAATGGTCACAAATACATCATAACTACAATGGAGGATTTCACTAAGTGGGTCGAAGCGGTTCCTTTGATCATGGCCACGAGTAAACAAATTTCCATGTTAATCTTGAACCACATCATTTGCAGATATGGCATTCCTCATGCCATAATAACAGATAATGGAAAGCAATTTAAAAACAAGGACGTGGATGAACTTTGTGCTACATTTCATATCACTCACCATTCTTAATCCATCTATTACCCTCAGGGAAATGGGCAAGCCGAAGCCACAAATAAGAATATCTTGAAAATCTTGAAGAGATCGGTCAATAAATCGAGAAGGGATTGGCATGTACAAATTAATCTAGCATTATGGGCCTATAGAATGAGCATTCAAACACCTATGGGAGCCACACCATTCTCATTAGTCTATGGGGCCAAGGGAGTTCTACCATTAGAGGTTAAAATCTCATCTTTACGAGTGTCATTACAAGGGTTGATCACAGATGAAGACTATAGAGTCGCTAGACTTCAACAATTGGAGTTGCTGGAAGAACATCAAACACAAGCTTATGAGCACCTGAAAGTGTATCAAAATAGAATCTTGAGGAACTACAATAAACATATCAAACCGAGAGTCTTTCAGGTAGGAGACTTAGTGTTAAGAGAAAACCTAAAGAATTAGGTCGAAAGAGAGAAGAAAGGCAAATGGGAGGCTAATTGGCTTGGCCCATTCATCATAGTGTCTTCATTTGGAACGGGAACCTATAAGTTATCAGATTGTGAAGGAGAGGAACTACAAGAACCCATCAACAACATTCATCTCAAAAGGTTCTACACATGAGGGAGACGAAAGTGTATAAAGAGTATCAGATGAGGAACATCATATTTATTGCACATAGCCAAAGAGATCTAGAAAATACAAAAAAATTGAGAAAAAGAAAAATACAAAAAAATTGGAAAAAAGAAAAATACAAAAAAAGCAAAAAAAAAGAGAAAAAGTGCCTTGGTGAAAACCTAGCAATAGGCGCCTTGGTAGCAAAAAAGCAAAAAATCCAAAAGGTGAAAACTTGGTAAACAAGCACCTTTTGTTCCCTTAAGTTTGTCTTTCCTAGTCACATATGTCCATATTGCATTTCCAACATCCCATTTGTACAACTGCCATTGCATCTGTCATTTGTACATAGTCATAATAAAGCCTTTTAGTCGCATTGTTGCATTGCCTATTAGCCCTAAGTTTGTCGCACGATCACATTTATCACTTGGGGGAAAAAGAGGATTGGAAATTTGGTACCAAAGGGATTCAATAAGTGCTACAATTAGTCACGTTAGAGAGAGATTTATTAGAGTTTCAAAAGAGTGGAAAGTTTATTGAACCTTGATAGATATCATTGTTCAAACCTAAGTATTTGATCCTACAACTTGATCCATGAGCCTTCATTGACTTTATAATTCAGGATTAAAAAATGACACAACACCTTAAAGATCAAAATACTTGGAAATACTTTTTGGAAATCAGGAAACATTGCAAAACACTTGAAGCTTTCTTTTGATAATCTTTATGAAATTGAATTTTTATCACATCTTTTGAGCTAATCGATGATGTTTCGACTAGATTAGCCATGAGAAAGACATGATATTTTATTGCCTTTGAGTGATTTTTTTTAGGAAGATTCATCAACTTATGAGAGTTTGTCTAACGACATGGTCATTAAAGAACCATTGAGGACTATCTCATCAGAGGATGGATTGACCTTTTCTTGTTTACGCAAATAGATCCATTGGCTATTTAGATCTTCCATATCTTGATACCAAAAATCCACTTGCAACATTGAATCCGTTGACACCGGTATTCAGACTCCCATAGTTTGGTCATCTAACTAGTGAGGGTTGTACTTGGTTCAAAAAGAGGATACCAAAAAGTGATAAAAAGCGGTATTCATATTATCATGATGTGGTCAGTGATGATTGTACTTGATTTTTGGTCCCAAAATGCTCAATGATGAAAATCTATCTCCATGGCATTTCTTTGCTAAAAGCTGGTGACAATTAGGTTGCATTGCATTGCTTTATCATGTTAGATTAATTGCATTGCATTATCATGTTAGATTAATTGCATTTTTTTGTGGTTAATTTTCTAAGGGCAAAGGAGTACATCAATAATCTTTGTTAGTCAAAACATCAAACAAAATGAGGGATTCAATCAAATGTCTTACTCTTGATCACATCAATCAAAACAAAGAAAATGAGATTATCTTTTGCATTCATGCATAGCATTAATCATTAATCATTATCCATATACCAAAAAAAGGAAAAGAAAAACATCCATACATCATTTGCATATAAAATAGCTAAGGATAGAATTGCATTGCATCCATTGAAAAATTCCAAAAACATAGGGGCATTTCCATATGCATTTCCATAAAGTATTTTGCATCCATACATTGAGAAATAGGGAAAACCATGTCATAAATCCATACATCATTACATCATTTATCTTATATCATAAAATAAGATAACTGCATCCATAGCATAAATCAAAGTAAATGCATAAAACATCATATAGTTGCATAAAAGATAATCTCATAAACAACTCATCAAGGCAAATCAAGGAGTATATCATCATATATCATCAAAAGAGTGTTCATCAATGATCCATCAACTCGGTATATCAAGATACAATGTCATACAAAGTGATACATCAAATGGTTTGATTAGTCAAAAAACATGGCATGATACAAGGACATCAACAATGAGTGAATCTGTCATCAAATCAATCAAGATCATGTAGGACCAGATCCCTCTGGACCTCTACCATCTTGTGGGGGAGGAGCCTAAGAAGTACTAGCTTCGTTCTATCTCTGAACCATAGTAGACATGAACTACTACATCAAGGAGGCAACCTAATCTAAACATCCAACAACAGTGGACATATCTATCCTCATAGCCTGAACCTCCTGTACTACAGTACCCATGGTAGGAGCATCCTATGAACTCTGTCCCTGATCTTGTGGCTGTTGATCCAGTGTAGGCACCTGTTGTGCCAGAACCTGATCCTACTGTATGGGAACATCATCCTGCTGAGCCAAGGCAACTCTCTGCAACTGAACCAAAGGATCTAATCCACCTGGAATCTACCTAGCAGCATCAACATGAGCCTGTCTCTCCTGTCTCTGATGTCTGTGAGCTCTTTGTTGTCTATCTGCTGCTCTAGGATGCCTATCAACTGCATCATCTCGTCCTCTAGCACGATCTCTATCCCTCACATAACCACCTCTCACCCATACTCGACCAATCACATTTGTTGGTAACACTATCTTGATATCCTAATCCATTTTTTTGTTAAATGTAATAGACCTAATCTAATCATTCGACTCAAGCATCGAAAGTCATCAAAATTTTCATCAGACACAATCAAGTACAATTGTAAAAAAAATTTCAAAAGTCTACAGGTGTGATTTTAATCATCCTAGGTGACATTTCTCCTAAGCGATAACAAAAAGTTGTTACGCGACATTTTGCAAGTGCTACGTGATAGTTCTCATTGCATGTGACAATGAATCATGCTAGGTGACAATGAAATGTAGCCTAGGTGACAGTAAATTGTTAGGGTTTCACACATGATTAAATATATGAAAATGGACATTTTTGACCTAGCTCTATGCATGAATATCCTATTCCTAGGCGAGGATGAAAGTTTCTTAAGCGACATTAAACTATATGTATGCATGAGAGAAAAGTGTGGATGCGCAAGTAAAAGGGTCTAGGCAACAATAAAATTTTCCTAGGCGTGATTTTGCATATTAAAGGCAATGATGAAATGGGAAATTGCAATAAATGCTAATAAATGTGAATAAGGAGTTTGAAATAACTTACTGGAGGTCCATAGTTAGGTGGCCTCACATATCATTGACACCTCTCGAATCGATGCTCTCAAATAGGGACAACCATCTCGAAATTCACCACAGGATCAGAGAAAAATCACCAAAGACAAAAGTAAAAATGAATAGTAAAACAAGGTTTTTCAACCTATTTAAGCTATTTTGACCTAATTTTAGAGGTGAAAATTGGCTTCGACCTATACATGGACCTATCAAATTGAACCGGGGCATTATCAGAATCAACATATCATCAATGTTTTTAAAAAATGAAAACATATTGGATCAATTAATCCAACATCATCAAATTTTACAAATCAAGAAATCAATATGTTTTAATTTCTAAGGGGGCATCAGGGTATTAAATTAAAATTATCAAACATCATGGGAATCAGTGGGGCATCAAAAAAATTTGTATCATTCTATCAAAAGTCTATCATAGGTAGCAATCATATCATATCTGAGGTAGCAATCAATTTTGTATCAAAGGCATATCAGTGAATCAATAATCAGGACCTAAAAGCGATCAGGACTCAAAAGAATCTTTGAATCAATGTTCTTCGCACATCAATTCAAAGAGGGGCATTTGTAGACACACAAAAAATGGACAAAGTGCTTTTAAATTGCAAAAATCAATTAAAATGGACATCATTAAATCAAATTGGACAAAACAATAAAAAGCAAAGGAAAAATCAAATAAGGAGGTTAAATAATTAAATCAAAGCTTAAAGGGGTGAAAAACACTACATAATTGATTTTAATCAATTAGTTGTATAGTTGTGTAAATCAAAAATCAAAATGAACCTATTACCCTTATATGGCTAAATTTAATTTATTAATTGATTTAATAATTCCTAATATCTTTCAACAAAGTTGAGCAACCAATGAGAATTGAGGACAAAAAGACATAAATCACTCAAAAAGGATGAATCTCAATCACTCATTCTAAAGTTTCAATCTCATCCACTCAATCTTGTCCTTTTGTCCAAAGCTTTGAGACAAACCTTTAAATTGTCCCCCCATTTATGAACAAAGCAAAGTATTTGACTCAACCAAAGGTAAATCATGATTACTTCACTCTACCCCCTACCCTTGGGAATTTACTATAAATATGAGGCATTTTGAGAGCAATTGATATCTTAGAAATTCATTTGCAAAGCATTGTTACTATAGGCAATTGAAGAGCATTCTAAGAGCAATTAAGAACATTTAGAGCATTTGCATTATACTTTTGTCAATTTGAGCTAGAATCATCATCATAGAAGCATTGTAGAAGCATAGAACAACATACATTCTCATTTTAGAAGTGTCACTAGTGGAGATTTGAGCTAAGAGCTTCACTTACCACCTCTTTCTAGAGAGCCATGAGATGTTATAGATCTTAGTTTCATTTTTAAATAGATTTGCATTGTATTTACTTTAGAATTGTTGCTAAATTTGATCTTAATTTCATGAAGGTGATTATCATCATCACACAAAACCTACCCATTATCTCTTCAATACTTTCTCCTAATGGAGTCATGTCTCCAATTATGGGAAGGCAACTGACTATGGGGGAAGGCTTAATCTCTCTAGAGATTTTTAACTTGGAAGAAGACATGATTTTGAAAATAGGAAAACTTCTATAAAGCAAAAAATTTGTCAAATCATTGAACAATTAACTGCTTATAACAGGTAAGTTTGTTTTGATTTAAGAAAATGTTGGGAGGGCCTATCTCGAAACTTATCTTTTTTGTGCACACAACTTCTGAAAGGACCAATTTTACCTCATTTGTATTCGACTCTTCTATAGCAGAGAAAGGACACTTGTAGTTATGTAATGAAAGAAAGAAAAGACTAATGTGTATTTGCTTTAACTTCTTGGGCACTCATTTATAGAAACTTGCTTTTGTAACAATAGCGCCCACCAATTTTAATGCGAATAATTGCTCGCACGTATTTATTTTATTACATGTCACTTTAGTAATTGACATTTATGACATGTCCCTTCAATAATTTCTCTTTGAATGAGAAAAATATTTGGCACGTGTCAAACTAATCTTGTCATATCACATGCTCAAACTTTGAACTCTTAACCAAAAAAAGAGGGGTTTGAAGTTCAATGTTCAAAATGCGGAAAACTTAAAAGAGGTGTGACATAACTGGGACCCACTAGTGGTGAAGGAAAATAATGGATTGAACTTTGAACTTTGAAAAACCAAAGTTCAAGATTCAAAGTTCAATAAACGTGACGCTCATGATGCGGAGAACAACACTAACGCAACTTGAGATGGTTGAGAGGAACACATCAACAAATGAACTTTGAACCAAATTTTTTTTGGTTTGAGGTTCAAGAAACAAGATGCACATTGCACTAGAGGACCAAAATGTCAGAGGCTTGTGTTTTTAAACTGAAAGACTTTGAACTTACAAAAGCTAAAGTTCAAGTTCAAGGTTCAAGATTGCAATGACACTTTGCTAAAACGTCCTAGACTCAAAAATTTGAAAAGGGAGATATTTTATAATACATGCAACACAATGCATAGACTGAGTATATAAGGATTGAGAACCACTCCAACATTCTTGCAGCTTGTAGACAGTTCCATTGTCACCCCATATGGCATAATAGAAGACATTGGAGTTACATTGGATTCCTAGGAATATCCTGATGACTTCATGATATTATCACCTAAGGTAACTCTTGCTGGTTACCTAGTCATCCTAGGATGACCTTGGTTAGGCATAGCTGATGCCAATATAAGTTTTCATTCAGGTAATATGACCATTTCAGATGGCCAAACAATTAAGAAGTTATCTTTATATCCTCCAACCCAACCTCAATTAGATTTAAGTACTCCTATTTGGCCTGATTTGGGAGATGAGATGGAAGAGCTTAACTTTGTTTCTCAACTTATGATTTTACACATAAAATATTTCCTGCAACTTCAAGAAGATGATGATCTAATTCAAAGCATTCTTACTAATGACTATGTTATAGTAAAAGATATCTCTAAAAGTTATATTTTGCAGTTGTCTACCTCTGAGGACCATGTTCTTCCTGTTGAACCTCATATTATCCATCAATTACTACTGTAATCACCTAAAATCGGGCTAATAAAACATAAGGCCCTATTTTCCCTTAATTCGACATATAACCTTGATTATGTTAATTTGATTCTCGATCATTAACACAAATCCCAAAAATTCAATAAAATCAATCAAATCCTAAATCAAGCATTTATAACCAAGGTTTCAAGCAAAATCAGGTCAAATAACTCTAGGCCTATTTAATTAATTCAATCCCACCAAATGCATGGCTAGAGTTATTAATTAAAAGAAAATCATAAATACCTCTTAAATCAAACAAACACAACAAGCACACCTTAATCATTAAGAGGCTCTCACATGGATCAAGGATCAAGCATCAGTGCATCTCAACCACTCCTCACAGATGCATCTCAACCATTCAATTATTCCTACTATCTATAAAAGAGGATTTTCAAAGGCTCTTTCTCTCTCCTTCATGTTAGAATTTTGGCTCTAGCTTATTGATATTGTGAATTCTTCCTAATGCTTGGATCTTGAGGCTTCTTAATCTTTGGATTATGAACTCTCTCTTGGTGGTTGGATTTGCACTTGCTAATGCCTTGATTTTGATCATTGTTTCCATGCTTTCATGTTTCATTTCATGCTCTAGCTAATTAGGAAATCTTTCAATTGGGTTATTTGATAAAGAATTCATGTTTTTATGCTCAATTATGAAGAATTTCTTAAGATCTAGTTTGATTTCATACATGTTGCATTGAATCTCTCATTTTAGTGTCACATTGTCATTGTTTAAGGGTCCAATCTGAGAGCTACTAACCCTTATTTCATACTTGCACTAACTAGAGAGCAATAAGACGGTTTCATTTGTTAGTTTCTCTAATTTAGTCTAAATCTCTTGCTAACAATGATATAATGTCTTATTAAAGTGTGGTGCTACTAGTCACAAACTCACACACACATTTCTGGCACCCACCATGGGGCTCGAGCCCCGGATTTCCTAATTTTATAGTATTTTAAACTAACTTTCACCATGCCTTTTTCTGTTAGAGGATCGCATTCGGGAAGCATAGTCACATACATCATTTCTTGGATCGCATCCCAGATTCTAGGATTGTATCTAGGAGGAGGATCACATTTGATAAAATCTAGGATCGCATTCGGTGATCTATATCGCATATGGGAAATGGGGTCATTTTTGGGAAATAGGATCGCATGTGATAAAATTTAGGATCACATCTAGGAGTTTGAATTGCTTTTTTGAGTTTTCTGACCCCTAACAGTTTGATTTATTGATTTCTCTAGTTTTTGACAGCTTAACTGTGGTTTGCAGGCCAAAAGACCGAAACCCAAATGCTAACCCTTATTTATGATTTGCTTTAAAAGGATAAAATGAAATCTATGCTTTTGTTTTGAGCACCTAATTGCAATTTGATTTCACCTTGTAAATCAATTAGAGGATTATGCTCTTTTCCCCTTGAGGGAAAATCAGAAACTCAAAAATTGGCTTACACTTTGGAGTTAAATTGAGGAATGAATGCTAACAATTGCATATTCAATTTTCTTTAAAGCATTATCTTTTGAGAATTATTTGAATTTTGGGTTTCTAACAAGATAACAAGCTAATGGGTGAACTTGATGTTTTTGGTTGACTTTGAAAAGCCTAACTATGGTTTACATGTCATTTTCCCAAGACAAAATTAAACAAAAGACTACTAATGCTTGTCACGCAGGTTGCCTTTAAAGAAAAATCAAAACAAAACTTCATGCTTGGTTTTTCTAGGAATATTAAAATAATTTGAGATCAAGTTACAAATCAATTAGAGGATTATGCTCTTTTCCCCTTGAGGGAGAATCATAAACTCAAACATTGGCTTGTTATTTGACATCAAATTGGAGTAATTCAATCTTAAATTTGCATGATGTGTTTGGGATCCTTGGTATGAGATAGGAGATTATGCTCTTCTCCTTTATGGAGAATCAAAAATCTAGACCTCACTGTCATTTATCCATTTTCTTTATTGTACACCTTTAGAGGGCCTACCGGTTGAGGAAAAAATCTCCTGGGAATGACCCAAGTGGGGACAAGTCTTACACCAACTCTTCCACCCCACTATAAAATTTGATGCTTCCTTGAGGCTAAAGCCTTGGAAGACATGATCTATCTTGTCTTGGGATATTGATGATCAATCCCAATGACAAACTTGGATTTTGTGTAGAGCGGAGCCACTTAAATCTTGCTTGCAAGACTACACACTTTCAAGTTCCTATAGGGATTACGACCTCAATCCTGCTTGCGGGACTATGGGAGATGGTTGTGAATGGATGCCTTCATTAAAAGCTTTATGTTAAATATTTCTCAGATCACCCCTGAAAGGTTGTTATTACTTTTGTGAGGCAAATAGTAATTGCCCCAAGACATTCACTATATCAAGCCCCCATTGACATTACTACTTGGATAATATGGGCTCCAATATCCATTATGTGTTATTGGACTGCCATATTTTGAGGAGTCTTTGGGTGTGTTCCTAAGTCAATGAACAAGTGGTTTCAATCTCTACCTAGTATAAGGTAGGTTAGGTGTGTCTGATTAATATGATTACTTGGTGTTTCCTAAATACAAATTCAAATAATCACCCCCAAATGAACAAGTAAAAATTATTTACAAGCATTTACAAATACCTGACAATCACTGTAATTTGACAGACATGACCCATTTTTCAAAAAACACTAAAATTGCAAAATTCCTAACATCATAAGATCACATCCCAGGTTCCTTAGTTACATCCCGCATCCTAAATCGCATATGTTCAAACCTAGGTTGCATCTGGTAGTCACACCATTTCTTGAGTCACATTTGGTGAATATTCCATTTCCTAAATCGCATACGGTATTTCCTGAGTTGCATCTGAGGTTTCAAATTATCTGTTAGTCACTGTATAGAATCGCATCTGAGACAAAGAGTACTTCTGTACACCCCAAAAACAAAATTTTTACCTTTTCAGATACCCATTTGGCCCATTAGTAAGTTCCTATTGTCAAAACACAGTCATCTAATAACCAAGAAGAGTAATCTTTGAGAATGTCCTGTCACCTTGCATGGTCCAAATTTGCATTGTCCAATTGTGGAGTTAGTTTATCCTATTAGCTACAACCAAGTTCTCAGCTCATAAATAGGGCACTTTGACACCCTTTGATGCTGAAACTTTCACACTATCAGACCCACTTGCACTTTGGTTCCCAACTCACAAACAGGGCACTTTGACACCCTTTGACATTGGATCCATAAAAAAACATTTCAAACCCACTCTTGCATCCTTAGATCCACAATTAGACATTGCAAACAATCAAACCCACTTTTAAACACAAGACATTCATTGGTTCCTCAATCTAGTTTTCATGGTTGTTACAAGGCACAAAGCTTACCATTTTGAAAAGAACTTGTTCACAGATGAAGTACAATTGCTCACATTTGAAATAGGAGAGACCTCAAGAATTAATCCCCTATTTGGTACTACACCAAGCACTACTCATACAATAACACCCAGATTGATAAACATGAATAACTAGGAAGAATATCATTGGGATAAAAGATACCATTACCGAGATAATCAAGAGGAAGCTGACGAACAAGCACAAGACAATCAAGAAGAAATCCAACAACAACAAGACCCTTATGTTTTCGATGATGAATGAGACCCTATAGAAAGTGAATACAATAGAGCTATAAATAGCAAATGATTCAACAAAATCCTTGAGAGAACTTTGGATGAAAACAAGGAAAAATACTTCCTTGGACTCGCAGCTCAAGGAGTAAAATTGCCAAAGGACTATGATGTCAACCAACTCAAACAAATAGAAGATCTTAGTCCTATATCCATCCTCACAAGGCAATTGCTTGCTATGAAAAATGAAATCAATGAGCTTAAGAAAAGGAAGGAAAAGCCCACAAATTAATACTCATTGGAACACATATGTCCTTTCCCTTTCGATAAAGGACTAAAAATGATTCCATTTCCCAAGAATGTCATAATTCCAAAGTATGACAAGTACATGGGAGATTTTGACCCTCAAGATCATGTGAGGGAGTTTTTCACAACCAGTATGGAGTTTATGCATGAGAAAACATACCTAATGAGATTATTCCCACCAAGTTTAGGTGGGCAAGTTATGGATTGGTTCTCAGAATTCCCTGTAGGAATCAAGACATTTGATGAGCTAGTGCAAAAATTCATACAACAATACTCCTACAATATCCAACATGCAGTCACAATGTTGGATCTATGCAATACCAAGAAGAAAAAAGGAGAGTCATTCTTGAATTTCCTAGAAAGATGGAGGAAAATATTTGCACGATATGCTAGGTAGATACCTAAAAATGAGAAAATGGATATCTTTATCAACAACTTGGTTCCAGAAATGAATTTCCCAATACAATTGCAAGGACCTCCAAGTTTTTATAAAATGACAGATAGTGCCCTCAAAATTGAGGAGGTCTTGATAAAGAAGGGTGACATCACCATCACTAAGGAAAATAAAGACAAGTATTACCCAACCAAGGATAAATACAAGTATGGAAACAAAAACAAACATGTGGTCAATGATAAGGTTGTTGATACTCCTAGTCCAAAACCTAAACTAGATGTTTTCAATCTTACAAAAAGTCTTCAAATAAGAAATAATCTAAATCCCACTGTGATGCCAACGGCAAACAAGACCTTCAATAAACCTCCTATTCAAACAGAGCCTTGGATGCCAAGACCTAAGAGGACATTTACACCATTGGGAGACACCTTGGAAGTGGTCTTGAAGTCACTCATGGATAAAAAAAATCATCACGATTCCTGATTCCAAACCATGGGAACCATAAATAAAACCTAAGTGGTGGAGCGACAATGATTACTGTGATCTCCATCGCAACAAGGGACACAAAACCAAAAACTATATGAAGTTAAGACATTTTATTCAAGACTTGATTGAAGAAGGAAAATTCAAGGTAGATGGACATCACATAAACAATTATCACAAAGCATTCCAAACTCCATTACCTAACTATGAAAAAGGAGAGTCCTCTAAGAGTAAGAAAATTAACTACACATGCTCTGATAATGATAATGTCATTCATATGGTGGAATCCTGTGAACACTCTATCAATATGATCACTCTAAGAGGAGTTAAAAACAAATTTGAATCCTCTAATGCTGTAACACGAAGTCAAGCTAAGCTCACTCTCAAAGGGGCTTCAACATCTAAAGAACCAACTACTACAATAATGACATCTAAACAAGTGGTGCTACCTCCAAAGTTTAATCTTGTAGATCAGTTACAAAAGACACCCGCTCAAATATCTATCCTAGAGTTTTTTAAAATCTCCCCTAGTCATAGGGAAGTTCTTGATCAAGCCCTACTTAGTACTAATGTACCAAAAGATCTAGATGTGGATAGATTCCAAGCTATGGTTGGTCACTTGAATTCCCTGCATTACTTATCTTTTTCTGAAGAGGATGAAAAATCATTAAACCAACCACATTACCAACCTCTACATTTAGAAGTCCTTATTCATAAACACCGAGTCAAACATGTCTTGATAGATAGAGGTGTTGGTTTGAACATTTGCACATACAATTTGATAAAACAGTTGGGCTTCTTAGAACATGCAATTGATCCTAGGAGAAAGATGACCATCAAAGCTTATGATGAAGAAGAGAGATCATCCAAAGGATTAGTTGTTTTATCTATCAGAGTGGGACAAGTGGAGCAAGATGTCCTATGTCAAGTTCTTGATCTACCCCTTCCTTACAACATTCTTCTTGGAAGACCAAGGATACACTCAATGCAAGTTGTGCCTTCAACTTACCATCAATGTCTGAAATTTCCTCATAATGGAGTGGAGGTCACTATTCCAGTAGATACTACATATTCTTGAAATAATCTCAAGCAAGCAGAAAGCATGGTTCCTCATAACAAGCAAATCTCTCATAAGGCAGAAACATCCAAACAAATGGTTCTAAAAAGCTTTTCTAAAAATATCAACATCCAAGAAACAAGTAAGGGAGAATACAAGATAGACCCCGCAATGTCTTTAACAGATCTTCCCATATCTCCTAGAACACAAGGAAGACCTTCATCAACATTTACACCTTCCAATGGTAGTGCTTTAACTATACATGAGGGAACCGGAATGGTCAAAGAAAAATTATCCCTCGAAGAAGAAAATGAAGAAAAGGTTGTCTTACCATGGCTTTACAAAGAACCTAAAGAAGATGGGAATGTCAAACATGTTGAGATATCTCCAAAAAAATATGGGAAAGGATATGAAATCATGAAACAAATGGGATACAAAGGAAAATGACCCTTGGGAAAAAATAAACAAGGACTCGTAGAACCTCTACACATGGATTTCAAAAATCCCAAAGACAAGACTAGACTAAGCTTTAGAGAAGCAATATTTTATCCTATAGAAGAGAGGGGTCCTGTGTTTGATAGATCATGAGACTCAGATGATGAAGAAGAGGTAGAAGGACAACCTATTGCCTATGAAAGGTTGATGCTATTACAAGGAGACCCATTATAATAAATTGGTGCTAATCTCAGACAAGAACCAAATGAAGAACAAGCAGGAGAACTTGAGGAAGATTAAGAGCAAGGGCTTCCTATTTTTTACACACCTCATTTTGATGAAAGACTGGAAATGAAAACTCCACAAGAACCATTGCAAGAAGAAAAAACTTGTTATAATGAAGAAGATGAAATAACCATGACTATTGCCCACTTCTTAGGAGTTTCAAATTATAGTCAGGTAGACTCACATGAATATGAGTGGGATGTCCTTTTTGATGCTACCATGGACATAGAGATAGATGTGATACACAAATTTGTTGCTAGAGTCTTGATTGAAGAAGGAAAAATTTCTAATGTTAGATCACTAGAGTTAGATTTGCATAACATTAACATGAACTCTAATAATAATGAACATGACTCTAATAATCCTAACATCTATTTAGAGGCAAACTTAATAGATGAAATCTTGCAAGTTAATAACATTAATGATAAAATGGTACTGTCTCTTTTACTGAATCTTTGTCCTTGAAATACCCTGACTTGATAGACTAGGATGAACCTACAAACACAAGCCTATTATCTTTTGACAATGACTATACCATATCTTGTTATCTAAATTCTTGTGAACCCTTCCCTTCTTCCACCAATGTAAGGAGCGAAACTATGACTGAGGAGGATATCAAGTATCTTAGTCTCAAAAAGAAAAAGAAAAAGAACAAGAGATCTAATGGTGACCTAGTGGCAGTATCAGATCCTAAAAGAGAAAAAGAAAAAGATGTATTTGATGGTGAAAACCTCCTTGAGGCACCAAAGGATGGGATTCTTGATATCCTCCTAGATCACTTTCAAGAAAGATCATAAGTTTTGATTGAAATTACACAACCCATTAATTTGGGAACAACAGAAGCTCCTCAACTAGTTCACATTGCTCAGCCATTGACAGAAGATGAAAAGATCCAATTCACCAATTTCTTCAAAGAAAAGAAGGTCAGCTTTACTTGGTCCTACTCAGACATGCCTGGATTGGATATAGATTTGATCATTAATCATTTGTCTATTTCACCTGATGTAAAACCAGTAAAGCAAAAACTTAAAAAGATGAGTCCACATGTGGCATTGCTAGTAAAAGCAGAATTGGAAAAACTATTGAAAGTTGGATTCATTAGAGCTATTGATTATGCAGAGTGGATCTCAAACATAGTTCCTATTTCTAAAGCAGATAAGTCCATCAGAGTATAAATGGACTTTAGAGATCTCAACAAGGCTTGCCCTGAAGATGATTTCCCACTTCTAAACATTGATATGATTGTAGATCTAACAACTAGCTATGAAATGTATTCATTAATGGATAGATTTTTAGGATATAATCAAATCAAAATTGCTCCCAAAGACCAAGAGAAAACAACATTTACATGTGCATGGGGTACATACTATTGGAATGTAATGCCATTTGGTCTTAAGAACGCAGGTGCAACTTATCAAAGAGCAATGACCACAATATTCCATGACATGATGCATAAGAACATGGAAGACTATGTTGATGACACCTTGGAAAAGTCAAAGATAAGGATTACACATATAGAGGACCTAAGAAAAATCTTTGACAAGATGGAGCAATTTCAATTAAGACTTAATCCTAAGAAGTGCGCATTTGGCATATCATCTGGAAAACTATTAGGGTTCATAGTCTTAGCAAAGGGCATTGAAGTGGATCCAACAAAAGTAAAATCTATTCTAGAGATGCAACTACCAAGGAACATTAGTCAAATGAGAACATTACAAGGAAAGTTGCAGTCCATAAGAAGATTCATCTCTCAACTAGCAGATAAAGGACAACCTTTCACAAAGTTGATGCAGAAAGGAACCACATTCACTTGCGATGAGCAATGTGAAGAGAATTTTACCCAAGTTAAGAAATATATGATGAATCCTCGAATCCCGATGGCACCAATTTATGGGAAACCTCTATTGCTCTACATATCAGCTACATATACATCATTAGGGGTATTACTTGCACAAGAGGATGAGACTAAGAAAGAAAGAGCTATATATTACATCAGTAGAACTTTGGTGACGTTTGAGTTAAAATATTCAATGATTGAAAAGGCATGCTTAGTAGTGGTGTTCGCATCTCAAAAGCTTAGACACTATATGTTAGCACACAAGGTGAAGCTAGTAGCTAAAATTGATCTGCTTAAGTACTTATTGAACAAGGCAATGTTGACAGGAAGACTAGCTAAGTGGGTCCTGATCCTAAGTGAATTTGATATTGAATATGTAGATAGAAAAGTCATTAAAGGACAAGTGATTTCTTATCAACTTGCCAAAAAACCATTACTAGATAACCAACCATTACTTGTAGAGTCTCCAGATGAATCTATCATGCACTTAATAGAACATCCTTGGAAAATGTATTTTGATGGCTCCTTCACACAACAAGGATCAAGAGCTAGATGCTTATTCATCACACCATAAGGATATAAGACTCCCAAGGCATACAAAATGATTTTTCCATGCACCAACAATACAGCAGAGTATGAAGCTCTTGTGAATGGGATCAAGCTTGCAATAGAGTGGAAAATCATTGAATTACACATCTATGGAGATTCACAACTTATCATCAATCAAGTAAATGGTGACTATCAGACTAAGGATGAAAAGCTAATGCCCTAAAAAACAATGGTGGATGACTTGAAAAAGTACTTCATCTTCATTACATTTCAAAAAATTCTAAGATTAGAGAATAGAGCAGCTGATGCGATGGCTACTTTAGCATCCATGTTACAATTAGAGGAACATCAATTTCTCTATGACTTACTGGTGGAAGAACTCCCTTTCCCAGCTTATGACTCGCATGAATCCCAAATTGTTTGTGCCCTAGAAACCCAAGTATTATCCAGATATGCCCATATCTACTCCTATCTTAAAGACCAAACAATTCCCAAAGGCTATTCTAGAAATGCAAAGAGATCCCTCATAAGAGTGGCATCGCATTACATAATCATCACTAATGACTTGTTTAGACGTAGTCTAGATGGCATGCTTCTTAGGTGTTTAGAACATGAAGAGTCTAATCATGTATTAAAAGAAGTTCATGAAGGTGTGTGTGGATTGCGCTCGAATGGTTTCTCATTAGCTAAGAAAATTTTAAGAGTTGGGTATTATTGGCCCACTATGGAGAAAGATGCCATCCACTTTGCAAAAACTTGTAAAAAATGCCAAATCCATGGTAGCTTGATACATGCACCAGCTAGAGAGATGATTCCTTTCATAACACATTGGCCATTTCAGCAATGGGCCTTTGATTTGGTTGGTCAGATTTACCCTAACTCATCAAGTGGACATAAATACATCATCACTGCAACTGAGTATTTCACAAAATGGGTGGAAGCTGTCCCACTGTCCAGTGCAATTGGAAAACAAGTTTCCATGTTTATCTTGAATTATATCATTTATCGTTATGGCATACCCTCATCGATTGTGACTGATAATGGGGGTCAATTCAAAAACAAAGACATAGATGAGTTGTGTCTTCGATTCAAAATCACTCAGCATTGTTCCTCGATCTATTACCCTCAAGGTAACGGACAGGCTGAAGCATCAAACAAAAACATTCTAAAAATATTGCATAGGACAGTAAACAAATTAGGAAAGGATTGGCATTTGCAAATCAATCTAGCATTGTGGGATTACAGAACAAGCATTAGAACACCAAGTGGTGCAACTCCTTTCGTACTAGTTTATGGATCAAAGGTAGTATTACTAGTTGAGGTGGAGATTCCATCACTGAGGGTATCATTGAAACATCTAGTCACTAATGAGGACTATAGAATCTATCGAATGCAAGAGCTAGAATTGCTAGATGAGCGCAGGCAATAGGAATTTGATCATCTCAAAGCTTACCAAAAGAGAATGTCAAGAGGATACAACAAGAAGGTAAAACCAAGAAGTTTTCAGATAGGAGATCTAGTCCTAAGAGAAAATCCTAAGAACCAACATAATCGAGAACAAAAGGGGAAGTTTGAACCCAACTGGTTGGGTCCCTTTGTCATTACATAAACATTTGGATCGGGAGCCTATCAATTGGCTATGCCTGAAGGAGATGTTTTACTAGATCCAATCAACACTCTACATCTGAAAAGATTTTATGCCTGACATTCTTGAGGTAGCTCATGTACAGTGAAAAGAGTCCTTAGAAAAGTTCAAAAACAACAAATATGGATCTTGAAAAAAATAAAAAACAATGGAAGAAGTCCTGAAAAAAGACCATCTTGGTGAAAACCTAGCAAATAGGCACCTTGGTGAGTCCCAAAAAAATTGAAAAATACAAAAATACAAAAAAAAAATAGAAAATAAAAAATAACAAAAAAATTGGAAAAGATAAAAAAGTGTCTTGGTGAAAACCTAGTAAACAAGCGCCATGATAGCAAAAATAGAATAAAACTATGGCCAAGTGGTGAAAACCTGGTAAATAGGCACTACTTGTAATCAACGCTCTATCTCTCAAGACAACGCTTGCGCATTTGGCCTCTTTCAATATCAGTTTGTATATATCTTATTAACACCATCAAATTTCCAGAATCCATTAGTAATGCAAAGTAAATTTCTGGATTCGATTGGATGCAAAAAACTCATACATAATCGAATCCAAAAATTTACTTTGCATTGTATATATCTTCTAGTCACTTTCGTGACGTGCCAAATCCTGAAATAAACTATTCAAAGATGTGGCTTCCTAAGTTTGGAATCTGTCCACATTAGGGTCCTAGGTAAACTATTTTCCGTAGGGGGCATTTGATCAATATCACATTTGTTGACAGGATGTTGAGTCTGCAATTGACAATAAACTACGAATGACGGTATTTTTCAATACCACCCTCATCCATAATTGACAATAAACTACAAACAATGATATTTTTAAATGCCAACTAGCTAGACTAAAATGTGTTTCTCAACACAACATCATGATGAAAAGAGTGTTTCTAAACACTAAAAATAGGTAAAACAACTTTTGGATAAAGTAAAGTCTTTGATTGATAATAATTCTTATGCATGTGTTTGCAAGATTAATCAAAAGTGTTTTTAAACACTATAATCACAATTGTTTGTTTCTTTTTTTGCAAATACAATGATCATGCTAAAGGATAATGACCTTTTCTTATTATAAATTTTTGATTGTTATGTTTCCTTGAGTGACTCGATGATGTCTCTGGACTAGAGAAACAAGGACTGAGAGCATGACATTTACTTTGTCTTCTATTTGTGGTAATAAATCTGATGATCTAAGGTAATCATGGGGGATGGGTGTCTACTATAAGTGCCTCCATCATGATTGGAACACCATGTATACCTCGACCTATTTCCTATGAAAACCCTAGTGAGGTCAGATTTGTTTCCTTGCCTGCTTAAAAACTAACAAAGATAGATTACTTCCTAGTAAAGTGCATGGTAAATCGGATTATACCCTAGGATATGAACACAAAAAGAAAAGGTCATTGTGGGTATATGTTTACACATTATGCACTAGAAAAGAAATGGTTTATATTAAATAGGAAGTAACTGACAAAATATTCTAGCTATGTGTTGTAATGTTTAGGTTATCTTTCAACATGATGAATAAAAAGGATGTATTCATATTTTCAAGATTTCTAACTCTATCGATGAAAATTGTACTATCCTAATGCGGTCTCGCTAACAAAAGCTCTATGATGAAAAATAACCCACTTTGAATAAACAGTGACTGTCATAGGTGTCTTAGTCTAGGTGCATTTCATTTTAATTGCATTAGAGTTAATTTTATTTGCATATCATATTAATGTGCATTAGGTTCATTTAGATGCATTTCATTGTCTTTAGTTGCATTGAAATCCATTTTTAAATTGCATTCATTTTAATATAGTTGCATTCATTTTAGGTTGCATGAGCATGAATGTATGGATTCAACTATCTAAAACATTGATATAAGCTAAGAATCTATCTAAAATATTTGATGTGAGCTAAAAATTATGAAAGCATTAACCATTTGACATGTGTGACCAAGTACATCATGGAATCATAAAGAACTGAAACTAAAATGATTGAGTATAAATCATCGATATCCATTTGCATTCATAAATCCATTTCATATTATAAAACCATTTACATTATGCATCCATATTCATCCATACGTAAATAAAAGTGAGATGTATATACATCACATCACAATACATCTCATACATCCATGCATTCATAAAAACTTTGAAAATAACAAAAACATAAGCATATATTAGTGAAATATATCATGATGTCATTCTATCATCACCTAATCTAATCTTGGCCAAATATGACGATTGCATCAATATCCAAAGCATAAGATAAATATCAAATATATCACATGTGCAGAAATTGAAAACATCACATGAAGCAACAACAATATCAGATGAGACATCCATATCGGAATCAGCAGAGGCATCAATATATCATCATAGCATAATATCAGAAATGTCCATAACAAGAGTATCAAGAATGTCCATCAAAAAGCATCAAAGTGTCAAAATATCAATATATCCAAGTGTGGATAAACAATGAGACAATATAACAACAAATAAACAAAGTCCGAAGGACATGACAGTGCATCGATAAAAAATGGTACAAGTACAAAATATCCAATACAGTACAATATATCCAGAGATACAAATATGAATAAACATCATGAGATCTACACCTCACTGGCCCCCTCATCCTCTGTTGGAGGATCGAGAGGGGGTGCATCTGCTCTACTAGGTGGTAGTAGAGGAGGCATGGCACCCTCAGACTGTTGTGTTGTGACTGAATACAGAGGAGCCCTCTAGGTAGCATGAACCACAACACAATATAAAGTGAAGTAGTCAGTGGCCCTTTGTCCCTGGTGAGTAGCAGTGTGTACATATCTATCTCTCTCATCTCTCAACTATGCAAGTTGTGTGTCCCTATGCACTCTTAGCTGTGTCAGTTGTGCATCTCTATCTTCTCTTAGTTTCCCTATTTGTGTCTCTCTCTCTCTTCTCTAAGTTGAGTCAACTGTGCATCTCTCTCTACTAATTGCACTCTAAGGGTAGCTATCTCCACTCTCAAGGTGGCACACTTCTTCTCACATTGAGATAGCTTGTCTCTATCACCACCCATAGGAGGATCCTAAGGTGCCTACTATTGTTGATCCTAATCCCCTCCTACAACCCTTTGTGTGTGCTCATCCCTATGCAGCAATGGCCCTATATCCCTCTGAGGAGGAGTGACCCGCAATCTCTTTTGCCTCTGCTGACTAGACTCCCCTCCTGAGGCACACCGTCTACTACTACTTAAGCCTACACCTCCACTCCCACCCCTTCCATCTCCTCCATCCCCATCACCTCTGCCTCCGTGGGCTTCATCTCTCCCTCCATCTTGCCCTCTCCCCCTGTCGCCACATCAAGCAGCTCAGCCCTAACCAACACCATCATCCTCAGGATCATAATCAAGTACATCCTTGATACGTGGAATAGCCTCCTCCAGAGCAGTGAATTTGGGATATGGGTGCCTGAGATAATAAGCATGATACTCATTTGTAACTCTTACATCACTAACATTTGCCTGAATATCCCAGTCAACATGAACCATCTGAGAAATCTTGTGAACTACTATCTCAAATACTAATCGGGCCCCCATTGGGCCTCCTCACTGTGGATCCGTGCATATATGCATGTCTCATGAGACATGCCCTATACTCAGCCATACTACCTACATACACGTGTGATCAGGAACTTCTCCACAATGTAGCGGGTCCTCCCAACCAAGTACCTACTCTAGAAGAAATAGGGCATCTTCCTAGCATTTGATGGCCATGCCTCACAGTCTAGATAAGGGTGCCATGCAACATCAGTGACATCATCTAAAAGATGATGCCAGTACTCCAACTTGCCTAGATGGGGCTATTGAATTAGACCAGAGTATATGAATATATAGGGTAGTCCAGCTTCGCAGTGCCTATCTACTATGGGTCGGGTCACGGGAATGTGCTCCCATGCCTAGATCTGTAAAACCATGCTCCCAATAATCATAGACCTCACATGCTAATAGACTACCTCATGGAGCTCATGGTACATGTGAGCCAAGATACAACTACCCCATGCATATCTACCAGGGGACTAGATCATCTGACTGATCACTCTAGATGAGCCACACATAAATTCGTGCTAACCCCGATCAGGCATCAACATGCCACCTATAAAACTAGCTAAGTATACGGGAAGAGGGGCATAGTTGGAGACCATGTGGCCCCAACTTAAATATCACCTTGTAATAGTATCATCCTAAAACAACCTCCTAGCATCAGCAATCACCACAGGCCCAGATGCCTCGTACTCTATACGTGGACCCATGACATAGACATGTAGAATATGCCACATGTACTCTGGCGTAACAGTCATATCACCTATGGGTAGGTGAAATGTGTTATGCTCAGAATGCCATCACTCTGCCAATGCAGTAAGAAGGCCGCAATTTACCCAAATATCAGGTAAATGCACCAAGCTCTAGAGTCTACACCGTAGAACTAAATGTTGATCCGCCTGACTCAGCTGATCATGTAAGGCTAACACCTGGACCAGTCTCAGGGATCTAAAAGAGACTACATCAAAATCAGTCTGCACACCAGAAAATAAGGGCACTATGTTAGCATTAGACAATAGAAATTAGCTGGAAAATTGCTCCAAATTCAGAAAAACAAGTACACTTGGCTCAAAAATTCAAAAAAACTAAAAGCGATCCAGGAATCTTGGGTGTGAATTGGGAAATTTGGAATGCGACCCTAAAACTGGAGGCGATCCAAGAAATCCTGGATGTGAATCAAGAAATTTGGGACACCATCTGATATTTTGGATGTGACCTTGTAACTAAAAAGGGACAAAAAGTTTGAATTTACTTGAATCTTACCAGATGCGACCCATTGGGGTGCAATTCAGGAAATACTAGACGTGATCCAAGATGCGGGATGCGACACGGGTTTGACCGGACGCGATCCCACATCCAAGATGCTATTGAAAATTAAAACGGCTATAAAATGCTCACAAATGCGTGAAATTTAAATTTTTCAAATTGACAAGGTACATTATCAAGTACTCACAGGTGGTGCATAATGTCGTGGTCTGTCATGTCGTCAAAGGTAAAAAGTGAAAATGAATAGTAAAAATAGTTTTTTTGACCTACTTAAGCCTCTTGGGGGCCTCGGAAACCTAAATGGACATTATTGATAAGACATCACAAAGGCTTAATATCGAGACCAAAACTAAAATAGGTAATTTGTATCACTAAGATGTAGTAAAAATAGAGTTACAAAGCAAAGTCAACCTTCAAAATGCAGAAGTCAAATATGGTCAAATTACAGTCAAACAGGGGAAAAATGAATAGAAAGGATACCATGAGGAAAGAAAATCAATTCAGTAATGATTTTAACTAAATGCAATGGTCAACAAAAGTCAAAATTTAGTCAAACACACTTAATGAGAGCTTAATAGAGCACAATTAATGCATAGAAAGCTTGTTAGAAGCTACAGAAAGTGATTTTCTCACTAAAGCATCAAATTTTACGCCAAGGAAATTGCTTAAATATCAGTCAAACTTGGTCAACTCTCTCAAATTATTGATCAAACTTGATCAAACAGTGTTTCTTTAACACTAAAATCGATCTAAATGGCTTGATAACACTTTCAAATCGATCTACTCTTGATCAAGATTCATTTTAATCACTATAATTCTTCATTGATGCTTGAAACTAATGATTTTATTTGAATTCATTCTGATTTCAGTCCCAAGGGGACATTAATAATACCATTCTTTGAATCAAATCCTTCAAAAACTAGGGGCATGACAATTTTCTTCAATCAAGTTGAGGTTGTTAATCTTTACGACATTGATCAATTTCATCGCTTCAAATCAAATTGGTTAGTTGTCAGCATGATCAAATTTCTTTTCAAAATCTCCTATCAGTTTTCATTCAATCAAGCTCGGAATCGATAGAGTCAATTCTTGTTCAATCAAGTTCAGAAGTGATAGTTTCTAATCAAGTAGGATTTCGTTCAATCAGGCTCGGAATTCTCAAATTTAGAGTAGTTCTCATTACTGCTCTCTAAATATTTCAGAGTAGTTCTCGTTACTACTCTCTAAATCTTTCAAAGTAGGTTTACTGCTCTAAATCTCCTTAAAATTGGAGTGGTCCTCACTGCTCTCTAAATCACTTGAGTTCAAAGTAGTTCTCGCTGCTTTCTAAATCTCTTGGATCATGCTTTGAATCAAATTTTCTTTGAATCCCTGTGTTGTTCGCAAAGTAATTCAAAGAGGGGCAAATGTAATCACTTAAAATTGGGCTAATAAAACCTAAGGCCATATTTGCCCTTAATTCAACATATAACCTTGATTATGTTAATTTGATTCTTGATCATTAACACAAATCCCAAAAATTCAATAAAATCAATCAAATCCTATATCAAGCATTTATCACCAAGGCTTCAAGCAAAATCAATTCAAATAACTCTGGGCCTATTTAATTAATTCAATCCCACCAAATGCATGGCTAGAGTTATTAATTAAAAGAAAATCATAAATACCTCTTAAATCAAACAAACACAAGCACACCTTAATCATTAAGAGACTCTCACATGGATCAAGGATCAAGCATGAGTGCATCTCAACCACTCCTCACCGATGCATCTCAACCGTTCAATTCTTCCTTCAATCTATAAAAGAGGATTTTCAAAGGCTCTTTCTCTCTCCTTCATGTTAGAATTTTGGCTCTAGCTTATTGATATTGTGAATTCTTCCTAATGCTTGGATCTTGAGGCTTCTTAATCTTTGGATTATGAACTCTCTCTTGGTGGTTGGATTTGCACTTGCTAATGCCTTGATTTTGATAATTGTTTCCATGCTTTCATGTTTCATTTCATGCTCTAGCTAATTAGGAAATCTTTCAATTGGGTTATTTGATAAAGAATTCATGTTTTTATGCTCAATTATGAAGAATTTCTTAAGATCTAGTTTGATTTCATACATGTTGCATTGAATCTCTCATTTTAGTGTCACATTGTCATTGTTTAAGAGTCCAATCTGAGAGCTACTAACCCTTATTTCATACTTGTACTAACTAGAGAGCAATAAGATGGTTTCATTTGTTAGTTTCTCTAATTTAGTCTAAATTTCTTGCTAACAATGATATAATGTCTTATTGAAGTGTGGTGTTGCAAGTCATAAACTAACACACACAACTACCCTATGAGATATCCACACCTCATATACCCAAAGTATCAATTCTTGAACTAACAATTAAGGTGGAGCTCTCACCTGGTCACAACCTACATGTCAACAATAAAATTTCATCACCATAATTATCCATGTTAACACAAATCCTTTGTAAACATGAGAAAAATTTTGCTTGGGATTATGGAGATATGAAAGGATTGAGTCCAAAGCTCTATATACACAGAATCTATATCAATGAAGGTAGTTTACCACTCTGCCAACCTTAGAGAAGAATTAACCCAGCCTTGAGAGAAATTGTAAAGACTGTTGCAGAAACTGTTGAATGTTGGTTTTATTAATCGAATAACAGACAATATATGGGTATCTCCTTTGGTAATCATCCCTAAAAAGGGAGGTAAATGGAGAATATGTGTGGACTATAGAGAACTGAATAATGCTACAAAGAAAGATCATTTTCCCTTGCCATTCATAGATCAAGTTCTGGATACCTTAGCTGGTAAAAAGTACCTTTCTTTTTTTGATGGATACAATGGATATAACCAAATCAACATTACTCCAGAGGACCAAGAAAATGCCACATTTACATGTCCTTTGGGAAAATGATCCTATTATGTGTTACCTTTTGGTTTATGTAATGCTCCAGCTACATTTCAAAGGGCTATTATAAGTATCTTTGTAGATATCTCACATGATTGCATGGAAATCTACATGGATGATTTCACCACATTTGGTGTTACTTTTAAAGAAGCTTCGATGAACTTAGAAAAAATGTTGATCAGATATAAAGAACGTAATTTGTCCCTGAATAGTGAAAAATGTTTTATGATGATGTAAGGAGTTGTGCTAGGAAATTTCATCTCAGAAGCTAGAATACTAGTGGACCCTGCAAAAATTGAGGTAATTCTTACATTGCCTAAACCTACAAAGAAAAAATATGTTAGATCCTTTTTAGGACATGCTAGTTATTATAGGTTTTTCATTAAAAATTTTAGTCAAATAGTTGGTCCATTATACACATTGCTTATAAAAGAATCTGAGTTCATATGGACACCAGCCTATGAGGAATCCTTCCTTCTGCTCAAATACCTTCTTACCATAGCACCAATGCTTAAAGGACCTGATTGGTCTTTACCTTCCCATGTTCATACTAATTCTTCTAATTATGCAATAGGAGAAGTCTTAGGTTAGAAAGATAATAGCCTTGAACATGCCATTTACTATATCACCAAGAGTTTACATGGACCAGAGCTCAATTATACAATCACTGAAAAAGAATTGCTAGTTGTTATTTATGCTTTGAATAAATTTCATCATTATGTTACAGGACACCCACTCTTTTTTCATACTGACCATACAACCATAAAATATCTTATGAACAAACCTGCCATCTCAGGTAGGTTAGCAAGATGGCTTTTGTTGCTATAGGAATTTGGTATAACTATCATTGACAAGCCAAATAGAGCTAATGTTGTGGTTGATTATTTATCAAAGCTCCAAAATAATAACACTAACACTTCTACAATTGCAATTACATTCCCTGGTGAGCATTTGTTTCATATTGTTGTCAAAATCCCGTGGTATGCTGATATAGCTAACTATCTTGCAGCTGACAAGATGCCTACACATTTTTCTCCCAGGGAAAAAAAACTGCTTGTTCAAAAAAAAAATTCAATTTTCCTAGATTGATAATATATTGTTTTATACTAGTCCAGACCAAGTCATGCAAAGATGTGTACATGAGGATGAGACTTATGAAATCCTTCATGCTTGTCATGATGAGCCCTATGGCAGACACTTTGCATCCAAAAGGATGGCTATGAAAATATTGACAACTAGTTTTTGCTAGCCTACACTTCATAAGGATGCAACCAACTATACCAGGAAATGTGATAAATGTCAATGAATGGGTCACCCTACAAATTCAGATGAAATGCCTCTAAATCCACAAGTGGTGGTCACACCATTTGATAAATGGGGCATGTATTTTATTGGTCCTATTGACCCAATATCTAATGGAAAATCTTACATTCTAGTTTGCATTGACTATGTCACCAAATGGGTTGAATTCAAAGCAACGAAGCATGCACATGACAACAAAGTGGTTGAATTCCTATATGAAGAAATATTTACCCACTATGGTATACCCAAAGAGCTAGTTACAGATCAAGGGGAATGATTCACATCAACCCTGATCACAACACTTATGAATGAGTACAATATCAGACACAGAAAGTCCAGTCCCTACCATCCTCAAGAAAATGGTCAGGCAGAAGTTAAAAATAGAGAAATTGAAGCTATTCTTACCAAAATAGTTCAACTACATCATCAAGATTGGAGTAGCCGTCTTCCAGAAGCAGTCTAGGCTTATTGTACAACATGGAAAATAACAACAGGATTCACTCCTTTTGAAATGTTCTATGGAAAAACTATAATTTTGTCCATTGAATTTGAACATAAAACATTGCGCACTACCCTAAAGCTCAACATTGATCTTCCAGCAACACAAGGAGATCATTTTCTCCACCTCAACTATTTAGATGAGATGAGAAAATTGACCTTGGAGATAACAAAGATAGTCCAAAAATAGAGAAATAAGTGGCATGACTCATACATAAAGAAAAAATGTTTCTCAGTAGGTGATTGGACATTGCTATTTGATTCACAGTTTCAAGAAATAACTATCAAGTTACAAACATGGTGGCTAGGACCCTATGAAATTGATCATGTCTTCGACAATGGAGTAGTCCAATTATCCACCATTGATCCTGTCCATTTCAAGTTGCTAGTAAATGGTCATAGACTTCATCTATACCATATGTCATAGGCCAAAGATCATTTCCTACAAAAATTCTATGATAATACTTCAGACTCACAAAGGGTATTACTTCTTGCAACAAAAGGTGCCAACCTTCTTCCTGCAGCTTCACCCTAAATTCCATTGGGTATGATCATAATAAACACTTCATTTTCGATGAAGTTTCTTTCTCCATTCATTTTCTACATTCTTCTTTCCATTCCACTACATTTCTCTACCTTCCATCCAACCATTATGCACATCATAACATTTATATTTTATTTTCTTTCAATAATCGCCACATCAGCCGATGCGGTCATCTTTAGCACCAATTCTTTGGACACTTGTCTTAATTACGTAGGGGGTTGGAAAGTGTATTAATTTTCCAGTTCACTATTGTCATACTCATAATTCCTTAAGAGATTGCTTGTCTTTTCAAATCTGTACTTATATTCTATTTTATTAAGTTCTTTATGTTTCACACAAGTGGCATACCCCAATTTCTAAATTATCTCCGGTCTCTGACTTGATGTAACCCTAAAATGATATAATCAAGTTATGTGAAAATTAATTGCATTTAAAACTATAATTCCCTTGCCTTAAGCACCATTATTATCATTTTCAAAATGTAACATAGAGATTACAAGGGAATTCATAGTTAAAAGTGCAGTTAGGAGTTTTATGAGATGAATTTCAAGGTATTATAGAGGTGATTAGGGGAATTTAGGAATTCTAGAAGGGATGGAGAAAAATATAATTGACAAATTGTAGAGTGAATTGAGGAAGAATTGGAATAATAGGTGGTAAGTTAATGCGCCATGAACCAATGGTTCACACCATTTTGCTTACAGGTGTAGAAGCAGTCATGAGATTTCACACTTGTGGGTGGCTCAGATATTTTCTAAAATTAACATAATTTGATGAGGAGGTAGCTACCCAAATCATGAATACCTTTAAAGAAGGAGAAGCAAATGTGTGGGGTTTGATAGTTTTGGCAACAAAGGAATGAATAAAAGAAGTAACTAGGTTGCCTATGGTTGGTGAGCATTATCCTAATGAGCATGATGCTAGGTCAACTTGGGCCTATTTTACCCTACCCACAAACCCTCCATTGGAGATGAACAAGCAAGGATGAAAGCTTGTGTCCCTTCCTTCCCCATTTGATGAGTTAGAAATGCAAATTATAAGGTATCTCACTTGTGAAGGAAGGTTTTCTCATTTATATGCACATCATTTCAAGTTTCTTAGTTATGTTAGGCATAATTCTCTAGTCAATGTTCCAAATTTTCTCTATAATATGTTGAGTATTGGTGTTGAAGAAATCCAAAAAGGAAAAACAAACTCTATCACCTACCATGCTTTGATTAAATTTCTTGTTGAGAGGTCACTTGGGGATGTATCTCCCTTAACCTGGGATTAATTTATTCAAATCAAGACTTTGCATCCCCAGAATGACCCTATTGAACAACCTGTCCATTTGAGTGATATTCCCTTTGAACCAACTATTGAAACAACCAGCCAAGGAGTAGAGCTTGAAAATCTTACGGAAGATAAACCTCACCCTAATCCAATAGAAAATGTATCTACCTCTACCCAAAGAAAAGGGAAAAGAAAAATTGATGAAGGAACTTTAGTTCCTAAGGTTGAAGATCAAACCCAAAACCCTACAGTTTCTAGAAATAAGCAAAAGAAGTCAGTTCCTGCAGTAACCACTCTTGCAGCAGAGAGACTGAAGAAAACTGTTACGAAGAAAACAATAGAGGTTACAGAGACTCCATTGTGGAGAAGCTCTCGAATGAGAGGAAAAGTGCCAAATATTCCTCTAGATGGCCTATTTATCTCCTCAAATCAACCTGCCAGTGAACCTCATATGGATCATATTTTATATATTTCTCCAACACAAACAATTGTTCTAGATAATTCCCAAATTTTGAATGATTCACTCGGTAATCAGCCTGAAAGTGCTCTCCAAGAGCCACTTTAGAAACAAAATAACCCTGAGGAAATGCAACAAAAAGTCTAGGAAAACATGCAAAAATAACCTCAAATGGTTCAAGCTTCAACTCACTTTTGTCCCAGGAATGCTATTGTGCCCTTTAAAAGAACTTGGTTAACTAATTATCTAGAGAAGAGATGTAGGGAGAAGAAGAAGCCTCAACTCATATAATTTTTCCCACCTACTCTTTAGTCTATTCTTTTTAATTTGTATAACCAGTTTGTGTTCAAAAGAACTCTTTGGAAAGAAGAAAGAAATAAAATGAAGAAAGAAATTGATGAACAAAGGGAGGAAATAGAGGATTTAAAAGAGAAATTGCAAAGGAAAAGGCAAAAAATGAACCATGCTTTAAAGTTGGTTGATCAGATCATTGCCTGTAGGCCTCCTCCCAAGGTTTATGTTATATGTTTAAAAGAAAATTTTCTTCTATTTTAATTAATGATGACTATTAAGGATAAAGAGTCATAATTTAAAAAAGCTAAACAATTATATGGTTTGTGCCAATCCCTTCCTTCCTAGCAACAAAATCTATTTTGTGAACTTTACCTCAATAATTTTATTATCCTTGATGAAATTGATTGGAATCTTCTACTCTATATTGGAGATATATGTCTGAAAGCTCTAATGTCATAGATGTACAATGAGACTAACTATGGCAAGTAGTTAGATGCTTACAAAGATCTTGAGAGGTCAAAAAAGTTACCCTTAAGGGCTGAATGCAGTAAGCCTAATGTTTTATTAAGGGTCTGGTTAAATCTTACTTATGGAAAAATAAAAGAAGAAACCAGTGAGAGAATTTTTTTTGTTAAAGGAAAAGTTTACAAAGAATATCAGGGAATTCCCTTTTAATTTCTAGTGAGCTCTAAAAAGTGCCAGGAATAGGTGGAGCAGATTGCCAGAAGATTTTAATAAATTAGAGCCACATAGCCCCCTTAACCTTGAAGCAACCATAAACAGGGCACCCAAGTATATGCAATTGGGGAGACATATTCGGCATGAACTCTACTGTCAGACAGCCACCAATGCTCATGTGGCCCATGTATGATGTTAATGCTACAAAGATAAATCAGCTTCAAGAGGATTATAGGCTGGATTACTAGGAGAAGACGATAGGATTTTATTATACCTTCAAGAGCAAGAGAAGAGGAAAGACTAAAGTTGGGGAATTCAAAGGAATAGCTAAGAAATGCAATGCTTGAGGACAAGCATTATGATCGTAGGGTTAAAATGATAGGTCTATAATTTTTCCTTGTTTTATGATATTTTTATGCTTTGTTTCAAACATTTCTAAGACACTTGTTATACCTTTTCAGTATTGGAACTTGTGAATATGTTATAAGTATAGTCAAACCATCAAAACCCATGGGTAGATAATAGTTGATATACTCTAAATACCTTTTTGTCAAATATTATACATATATTACAGTATTTCATATAGTTGTTTGAATGTGTGTTTTAATATTTGGATTAGTTGAATGGTGAAATACTTGAAGATATGTATATGCTACTAACTTTCCAAAGAAAGAGGAACGACTGAAGAATGGATCAATGAGTATTGATGAAAAGCGAGGAAGACTCAGTCATGATGGTGGAAAGTCATTATGGTACCATGAGACATGCCTGATAATTTGAAGGAAGAACCATTCCAGGAAATATAGGAACATGATTATGCTATATCTTCTCTATAATAAATGTTATGTTAAGAGGTTATGCAACCTTTATGATATTTTGTCATGGATTGTTTTACTTTCCTTTCAAAAAGGAGTGAATTAGTTAGAAGTTATCTTTTGTGTTCAAATAAGAATCGATCCTCTATATAAAGGGAGATGATGGTTAGATATGAAGTTAGTCACATGATTGTATTATTGATATAAGCTGAAGAAAAATTACTTTTCTAGTTATGTGTGTTGTCTCATTATAATGTAATTAGTTTTATGGAAATATAATGAAGAATTGATTTTGAGTTTAATGTGTTGGTAGCTAGCAAAATCTGACCAAGGGGGCCCACTTAGAAGGTGGATTAGAGTAGAGTAGATTAAGTTGTTTAAGCATTTACAACAGTTCAAGTAGAGTTCATTGTTCTTTCTTATAGCACTATACATTGTGTATGTTCTTGCAACACTTGCATAAATGATCATTGTGAATGGTTTGGGTTGAGAGAATAGATTAGGATTGAAGTTATAGTTGTCAGCACCATTTTCATGAGTAGATGTGTTTGTTTACTTTCCTGCAACAATAGTGTAAGTTTCTTTCATGTATTTTCCTTCCTGCAACTTTAGCAAAATGACTCCATGAGAGACTTAGTAGGGTGAGGATTTTTTCTTATACGATAAGTGTGAGAAACCACTTGACAATTCTTAATAAAGTCCAAAGGAATCTTTGATTTTCCTTTTATAGTTATGATTGGTCTATTAGGAGTTTGAAAAAAAATATTTCTCATTACAACCTTTAACAAAAATAATAGGTTTATTTTTTATTGGAGGATTATCTCGAGCAAGATGAACAACTATCCTTTGGTTTCTCAACATTATTAATATAGTCATTCAAAGGAAGAAAGTTAAGAGATTTTTTGGCAAAAGGATGGTTTAGGAGTCATAGAGGAAGATTGAATATAGACGAAGTCATCAAGAGCTTCATTTAACATATCAAAGTCATTACTACTCAATGGCTTATCAAAGGCTCTAGAATATTTCATAAAGAAATCTGTCATTTTGAAAGAAAACTATGACTAAACAAAGAAATTTAACAATGCAAATATAATTTGTTTTTGTGTTTTTTAAGATACAAATGTAATGCAATGTTACTAAAGAAATGAAAAGATAGTATTTTAATTTTTTTAATGATTTGAGATGTACACAAATGCAATATCTAACTAACCAAAACAAAAGGTAATAAGCATGAAATAGACGGGCTCAAAAAAATGTGCAATATGAAATGGGAAGCAATGTAGAAAGGGTTATTTTTCAATCCATAAGGCACATTGGAATACAAAACCACCTCCAAAAAAATTAGATCAACAAAACCTAATGAGAGGTATGCTAATGCATGATTTATGTTTTTTGGGGGTTTCTATTCCTTTTATTCTTAAAATTGAGAATGAGAGATGATAACGACATGAAAAAGACTAAACAATAATAGATCAAATATGTATAATTAAAAAGATAATGGTAAAGGGAATATATAAATATTATAATGTGCCTATAAATGAAATAGGAGGAATAAACATTTAGATCCAAATTCTTGATTTTCAGAATCTTAGAATGATCTGTTTCTACTAATCTAGGATCTAGAGACTAGTATCTTGTTGTGCCTAAAATTTTATTGTATGCTAGGAGGGACAAGTCACAGATGTCATCATGTAACTAGGGTCATGTCACCAATATCTTCATGTACCCTAGTTTGTCTCAATCTCAGGAAGTATTTTCTACTCTAACAACTTGATCTGAGGTATTCTATGCATGCAAATATAAGATTTGTGTGTGGTGGTGTCTATATAGGGGTTTTCCTTGGTCAAACCCCCATTTTGGTGATTCCTACCTCCATAGATAGCCAATATAATAGATATAATGTAACATCTCTTGAATCTAGAATTCATCTAAATTTGTATGAGCTAAAATGCATAAATGAAATGCTAAGATCTACCCTAAGTGTGATAAAGTAAAACCTTATATGAAAATGCAATCAGTATGTGATTAAGAGTATGCAAATAAACATTCTGAATAAAAAATGTATATATATAAAGATAACAAGAAACCATACCCAATCCTTGACTTTCCTTGAAGTTGGTTCGTGATTATAACTAAGTCCTTGATTATTATTTGATCCTTGATGTGATTCTTGACTAGTACTAGGTCTTTGATTTGAACTTATTTCTTGATTTTAACTTGATCCTTTACTTGTTCTAGAGATAGAATCATAGGTATGAATCAAATCCACTTCTTTTTCATGGAAAGAATCTTCGAACAAAGCATCCCATTCCCATTCACTATAATCTTCATCACTTTGAGAATTTAATTGTAATATTTTTTCATAGAGTTATGTATGATTCATTTTAGTATACCCTTTCTCTAGGTAACCTAGTCCTAATTTTTCCTTACTATATCTCCAAAAAAATTCTATTGACTCCCAAAAACCTTCATTTTTCCTTCCTAAGGGTCTTTTTCCTCTGTAACCCATATTTTGCATGATTTGATATCCTTTACCATATTAGTGTGTAGGAATGTTGATATTTTGAACCCTTTCTTCATTTGGACTTGGTGCTTTGTTTGAACTTGATGATTCTTCCTCTTTATAAAGCCATTTTAAGATCTCATTATCATTCTCTTCTATGGGTGAAGAAGTACCAGCTCTTACAAAATGTTCATTGTATTTTTGAGGAGGATAAGAACTAGATGGTTCTCCATGTGATCTAGGTGAAAGAGGTAAGTCCATCATTGATAAGGAATATTCTCCAACACCTTTTTGCTTGATTTTGCATTGTTTCTCAAATTATTCATCATTTTATCCCTCTTTTGGTAATGTGTTTATTTGGTTTCTTCTTTTTCACTTTTAGAGGATTTTGAATTTTCCTCTTCTTGGTGTGAAACACTTGGGCTAGCATGCTTTTTATCTTCCTCTTTTGAATTTAAAAGACCAATTTTCTCTTTTCCCTTAGTCGATGTAGGTAAGTTAGTGCTTTCTTTATTTGAATTAACAAGAGTACTTTCTTCTTCCATACTTTATTTTCCTTTTGATGTGGGACTAGAATTAGAACCTTGTTCTTGAGTTGTTTCTTTGGATTTTCTTAATGTAACTCCTTCGCTATTATGTGGGACCAATGGTTCATTCATAGGTTTGATGTTGTTACAATATTGGAATGGATTTAAATCTCCACTCACTGTGATTTATCGACCCATATAAGGAAACTTTAGACATTGAAGATATGTTGAAGGCATTGCTTGCATTTCATGAATCCATGGCCTTCCTAGCAAAATATTATATGTTAATTTTAGATCAACCACTTAGAAAATTGTTTCCTTTTGGATTGGACCCACTCTAATGGGAATAATAATCATTCCTTTTGAAGATCTTTCCTCATCATCATATGCCTTAATGGTAATTTTTATTTTTGGGTCCATGGCATTCTTGGAATATCTTAGAGCTTTCACAAGGTTCAAATTGCAAATATTTAGGCTAGAGCCGCCATCATCTAGGACACTTTTGATGTGGTGTTTATGTATCAAGAGTTATATATGCAATGGGTGACTTTAGGGATGATTTAGGGACATATCATCTTGCTTGGAAAAAGATAGGCAATGAGGCACAATGAGATGTCTAACCATGTTTTGAAATCTATCGACATCCAAGTCATTAGGAACAGTAGTCTCAAAAAGAGCCTTTTCAAATATTCCTTTGTGTGATGGTGAAATTTTTAAAAACTCCAAGATTGATATTTGTGTTTGTGTCCTTTGGAGTTTGTCCACAAGGTTGTATTGTATCACATAGGAGGATGATTGAGTAGGCAAAGTTTTTTAAGGGGCAGTCCCTTGTAATGTCATCTTTGAACCGTGTCCCCTAGTTACAACATTGGAGGTTTCTTTTTCTTGTTTGTCTTTGACCAAAATGACGTTGATAATATTTTCATATTTTGAAAAATTATTGATGGTATTATCATAGGTGTGGGAAAAATTTATCTTTTCATTACCTCTTTTGTTATTTTGTTGACAATTAGAAGGTTTGCCTTTCTCGGGATTAAAGAAAGGATTTTTGAATTTTGTATGATCCTCATTGTTTTGAGGACTATCCACCTTGATCGTACCATTATCTACCAAGTCTTTAACCACATGTTTTAATATCATACACTCATTTATTTTATGCCTTTTATTTCTATGATATTCACAATGATGGTCATAATTCCACCATGAAGGCTTAACTTGTGGTTCATCAAGTCTTGGCTATGGTAGAATAAGGAGTTTATTAGTGATAAGGGTTCTTAGTGCATTTTTTAGGGGTTCATCTAAGGGTGTAAACTTCCTTCTTTAGTTTAGATTGAAGAAACGTCTTGGTTTTTTGGTTCCTTGATTATTGAATGAATCATTGTTGTTGTTGTTAAAAGTGGTCTTGGTTGTTTGATTGACATTTGTTAGAATTATTAAAAGAATGAAAATAATTTCATGAAATAATCCAAGAAAGTGAAGTGCAAGAAGGAGATTACCATAAGCCAAATATGAGATAGAGTTGCAAGATCAATCACAAAAACATGAGAATACTCCAAGAATCCCAACAAAGAGCCAAGAGATTTTTTTAAGGGGAAAATCAAAGAAAAACTCCTTTGTGTATTATGAATGAGGAATGGAAAGCCTAAAGAGAGAGAGAGAGAGAGATAGAATATGAGCAAGAATCTCAATACAATAATGAGAGAATTAATATGACAAGAGGAGAGAAAATTATGTGTAGGAAATGTGAGAAAATTATATCAAGTGTGTGGAGATGAGTGAAGGAGTTTGCATGTAACTCCCATGTGAATGAATGGCACATTCATACTAAGTGTGTGCCAAGTGTGAGCATCCTCATAAGGAGGAATAAACTAATTTCCTTATTAAAGGAATTACAAGAAATGAGTTGTCCTCCCACTTGGACTAGAGGATAAAATTACATGTAGAGATTCCTATAGGAATATCCTAAAATAAATAAAAGGAGGATACCTTGGTTTATCCTCAAATTAAATAAAACAACAAAGGAAAGATTACTAAATTCTAACAACATTTTTATTTTGATTGGACCCACTTGATAAGTTTAAAGGAGTAACTTTAACGTTGTTTGCCTCTACCAACCCATAATTCACAAGGTTTTTGTTGGTATTCTTTAGCCAAAATTTAGGTTTTTCATTGTTATTATTGGAAACCTTGTTGTTGTTGAAATTCTTGTTAGTATTATTTTCATTGTAATGTCATATTTCTCCTTTTATTACTAAAACTTCTTCTATTTGATCCCATTTTAATGATTTTCTTAAAAGTGGATGGACATTGGAGTTATAATTGATAGTTCATCTCCATATTTATATTATTCATGAAAATATCATTTTTCTCCTTCTCAGGTACACTTCTAGGATAACAGGAAAAAAATGCTCTCCATCTTTGTAAGAAGAATAAGAAGGATTAACCATCTCTTTGTTTAGTATTGCATAGATTTAGCATGGTGACTTTGTGCTCAATATTGTAGGAATAATGTGTTAAAAACTTGGAGGCTAACTCTTCAAACATTTTTATTCCTAGGGGTAGTTTTGAAAACCTCCATTTCTTTCCCTCCTAGGCTTTTAAGGACTAATCTCATTAAATAAGTTGTGTCGTGCATGAACTCAATACTTAAGGCACAAAATTAATTCAAATGGTCATGTGGGTATGATTTACCCATATACATGTCATACCTAGAAAGACCACATTTGGAGGAAAAGGTACCATGATCAAACTTTTGCAAAGGGAAAAGTTCATATGGGTTCAATTGAAAATTGTTTAGGATTTGCTACCTTCTTCATGTTATCAATTTGGGTTTGAAATAGTTTAAGTTGTTTATTCATCACCCCAATTAGATTTTCTTATTCATCATCCTTCTTTAAGGTTCATGTGGCATAGTCATGAGGAAGCTTAACTCCTAATCAACCTAAGTTTAAGAAATGTCTTTCTTTATCTCTTTCCAAAAAAAATTCCATGACTTTGAGGAACAAGGGATCTTGGGCTACCTCATCAACCCTCTCTTCAGTTGCTTCTTCATCTTAATGTCTATGGCGATTTTGTTCTTAGTTTTCCTTATTTTAGTTTTGATATTAATCATAGTTGTCATTAGTTTCTACGTCCATGGGATTGATTCTTTTTTCAAGAAGATTAGGAATATTATCCTCTTGTTCTTGTTCTTATTCTTGTTCTTCATCAAATGGTGGAAAAAGAGATTCTGGGGTTTCATCTTCGTACATGATCTCTTGTCTAAGATATTTTCCATCTTCTTGCAAAGTTATCTTAATGTGATGAGATATGGTGAAGACCAACATTAACAAGAATTGAGAGTTTGAGATTTAGACCTTTCAAAGACCAATCTTTGAATTTTATTTGATAGTCTAAAATTATAAGGATCTAACCTAGTTTTTGGCTTGAGCAAACAAAACTCTAAAAAGGGTATCTGAAAATGTATTCAAGTTTGACTGACTAACCCCTGAAATGCTTATTGTTTAGATTTTTTATTTTGTACACATTGGGATAGACTTTGTATGCATCATAGAAATGCCTATACGTACTAACGAGAGAAGGTTTACATACTATTTTGATGTTCAAAAGCATTATTTGAATGTTTAAATGCATCAGAAAAATGTTTGTATGTACTAATTTTGTTCTCAAATGCGTTGAAAACCTTTTTGAATGTGTTGCATGATTTTTTAAATGCCTTACAAGATTTTGCATACCCGTCATAGGATATATCAAGAAATATTGCTTTATTGTTCTGGTCTCCAATTGATTTTTTATTTTTTTAATTTAGGTTGATTAGATTTGAATGTATGTCTTTTTCTTGTAAACATGTATCATCAACCATGCCAAGCTCAAAATAATTGTATTTTACCCTTAATCTCTAAACACAAAAGTTCATGTTTGAGAATGTTTACACGGGTCTTTCACGATAAGAAACTTCATGCAAGCTACCTAAGGTTAAATTTGGCATTTAACAAGGATCTAAAGGTAGGGATTGCTAGAATAATTAGGTTTTTAGTTTGGGTTCCAAACAAAAATATCAAATGAATCATACAAGGAATACACAGTCATGCACATGTGATTAAGGCCTATAGCCCTACGAGTCCAGACATTTCATATTTTTTCCCTCTAAGGTTTTCAACTTAATTGAGGTATTTATTTATAGTGGGTGGAATATTTTGGATTCACCTTGTTCCCACTTTGGGTCGTCCCTCTCACCGGCCTCGTTAAGGCATGTTCTCAGGAGGCAGGCCCATTAAAGCTCTAACATGTTCATATGAAAGCAAGAAATTAAAATGAGAGAAAGCCTAGGAGTTTCATTCACGAAAAGGTGAAGAGCATATCCCTATTTCTTAAAATCATAAATACATTTAATATTGTTCTTTCTCGAGCCTTTTAATCTAGGGGGACTCGAGTATGTTTAGTTTTTTTATTCACCAAAAAGGTGAAGAGCATATACCTAGTACTTTTGTGAACAAACAAGAAGTTTAGGTGTTTGGTTAAATCCTTAGCTTATTGTCCTCTCAAAGTTGGCATATCTAGGAGTTTGATTCAAAAAAAGGTGAAGAGAATATCCCTAATGCCTCGCTTAAGATTCAAATTTGCTTCTAATTAGGCTATATTTTTAATTGAGTGCCTAAATTTAAGCAATTGCATAAATTTTTAGGATTACCTTATTCAAATATAGCAAGGGCTAGGTGCATTTTGAGATTTTTTTTGAATTTTTGCATTTATCACTCACCTAGTGGCAATTGTTCCATCTCCTAAGCCTCTTCCTTTCATACACGACAAAGTGAGGAAAATCCAAAAATTTAATTAACTTTGCAAATTCTTTTTCCAAAAAAATGATCAAAATATCGATTAAGGAGAAAAAATCCAATTGAGGGAAATGTATTTAGATTTATAAGCATTAATGATTTTCTCATATATATCATATGCTTTAAATCCTTCACTCATATCCTTAAGTAAATTTGCAAAATGAATTTTCTTTTGAAATTTAGATAACTTCATTTTTTCCTTATTCTTGACATAATCCACATATCTATAAATAGGCTTGTGCACTTTCTTATGCTCTATCATAAAAAAAAACAAGTGTTATAATCATTAAATTGATAGAATTTAGACTTTGACAAATGACAGTGTTATGCGCTACATAAAACTTCATACGCATTACTGTATTTTCCTACGTGTTACAAAAAGTATTAAACATGCTATTTAATTTCTTCTAAGAGTTAACAGAATTATTTGAATTTCTTAAATGCATTAAAAGATAGATTAAATGCATCAAAAGATTCTTCTACACGCACTCAAAGAAAGTAAGATAGAGATAGAAGGTTATGCAAATGCATCAGAAGGTTGTGTAAAGGCTTTAAAATTTTGTGTGCATGTGTTATTTCATTCTGAAAATGCATCGAACTTCATCTTACACATGTCAATTCACTTGTCAAATGTGTTGTTGTACCTACAATTTAAAAATTTGCAACACAAATCTACTTAAAAATATCAAAGATCATCAAAAAATGTTAGTATGAGACATGAGCCCCACGGTGGGTGTGTGTGTCAAAATTGTACCTAGTTGCAGACACAACACTTCAATAAAACATTAGAGGTTAGCAAAATCAAAATCTGTAGATAAATGAAACTAAGTTAACCAGGTGATTTATTACCTTCTAGTAGGTGCGAGTATGGTATTCTCAAATTGAAATCGAGATCAGTGACAATGCAACACCTAAATGAAGGATTTGAAATGATGAAAGCAATGAAATATGAATGCAAATTAATCTATTTCTTTGAATTTTGTATGCAATAAGAATGAAAAACTTGATATGAAACTAATCTAAAATGAAATTGAAATGATATGCAGATTTAATCTAAGAATGATATGAATGAATGAATGCTATGATATGAAAACTATGCAAAACTATGACCAACAATGAAAGATCTCACAAATCACCTTTCGCAAGTGCTTAATCCTTCAATCGCAAATTCGCCAGAGTGATTGTGCAAATTCGAGGGTTCACTATTGTGAAGAGCTGAGCCTTGTTTTTATAGAAATCTAGGGCTTGAGGATGCATTGAGAAAAGCCATAAATCACTCTTGATAAACTCAGGTTGATTTTTGAGTTATCAAGAAATCAAAGATAATTAACTCACAAAAATCATGCAAAAGCAGTGTTTAACTCAAAATAGAGTTTAGACCAAATTTCAACTCATCATCAGATTTTGAGTTTAAATTTAAAATTGGTTGTTGATTTCTAGTTGACTGCTTTTCTAATTGTGCATGATTTAATTATAAATTAATTTAAAAAATAAAGTGATTTATTCTCAACTTAACTGATTTTTGAGTTAAAACAACTGATTTATGGGTTAATCAATTATTAAATCAAACTTTTATTCAAAAACTATATTATTAAATATTGGCAACTGACATTAATTAATTAAACAAGAATTTAATCAATTAGTCATGAGATTTTTTATTTATTGTCAAAATTAAATAATACAATTTAGGAATAAACAGAATTAAATCTAATTAAATAATTAAGTGGCAGAATTAAATTTGATTAATTAAATATTCAGAATATTCAATTAATCAAACTTTAGGATAAATAGGATTTATCGCCAAATAATTATTAAATCAAAGATAATTAAATTAGGATAAAATAGGGAATATTCAAGGAATATTCTCCGATGTTGAATTTAGGATAATCAATTAGCTTTTGATGATTTGATGTGCAGATGTGCCTTAGCTTAGGACTTTGATGTCAATTTCGATCGAATTAATGATGTAGGAGGTTAATGAGCCTATAGCCCATTTTTGGGGTATTAAATTTTGCCCCTCTTTGAATTACTGTGTGAAACGCAGTGGTTCAAAGATTAGTCTATGTTTGATGAAGATGTTTGAGATTGATTTGAAAGATTAACCGATTTCGAGACAAAAATTGATTGAAAGATTTGAAGATGTTAGGTCCTGATTGACCAAAGATAATGTTAACTATAGCAACAATGAACCGGTGATTACGAAAAAGTATCAAAACACCTGATTCTGAACCTTATGATTACAAAGAAGTGAGTGACCTGATTCCAGACCTGAATGTCTAGAGGAATCATAGTGGTATCACATCCGAACCCTTTAGTTACGAAGAACCAAGGAAATAACACTAATGAATCGATGGTTACGAAAAGCTGATACAGTTTACAAGATAGATTAGGATACCAGATTGATATGGATCTCGATGAATCTGATATGCCCCAAGCAATGTGCCCCAAGTGACGAGGTCTTTAGATGGATCAGCAACTAGACGTGGTTGTTGTCTTGATCATTGAGGAAAGATTTGATTGATAGAATTAGATTTACAGACTTGAATGATGTGCAATATCATGCCCCCTTTGGAATTAAAATTGAAATCTGACAAGAAAAGTCAGCATTAAATGGTTTAGAAGCATGTTAATTGATTTCAGAAGTGGTTATACATGTTCGAGAACACGTTCTGCATTATTTGGAGGTCCTGGAGACCAAGTCTGACTAGGTTTGACCATGAGTTGACCATGGGTGACCAAGTTAAAATTTGAATAGTTTGATGTAAGATAATCAGTTAAGTTGAATTTTGGATTTCTGTGATGATTGAAGGTCGATTATGCAAGCAGTCGGTTGTCCTAGGTCCGAAAATTTTAAATAGTGATTTTGACATAGTAAATGATCTTAGATTTCAATTTTGATCCCAAAAATGGGTTAAGAACGTTGAAATTAGCTAGGGGTGTAATTTTTGTGAAAAATGGAGCACTTTTGAAATTAGGTCAAAACCTATATAAGGGCCAAAAGGGTCATTTTCAATTCATCATTCACATTTGACTTTTGAAACCTTTGTGGAGCCCTCTGAGCGAGAAAAATGGTTGAGATGAAGGTACATGTGTCTTCACACCATTTTGAGTGCAGCCGATGACATCAGAGACCTCCGTAGTATGGACATTCGGTAAGTTGACCTCTGTTCCTCTTCGTAAATTCCATTTTTTGCATGTTTTTAGCATTTTTAGGACTTTTTTTGTATGTTTGAATTTTTCAATTTTTGCATGCATGGAAACTCGTACGATTGTCCACTGTGACTCATATGAATTTTCAATTTCATTTATAATGTCATCCTAGAACCAATAGAAACTCATATGAGAGGGGCCCAAGAGTCGTATGACATTTTGTCAGGTCCCTCATATGTCGTACGATAAGATATACATTGTCGTATGACCATGGTTTGTTGTATGATAAGCTACTGAAACTCGTACAAGTTTTCATGCCAGTCTCTATTGTCATATGGATAATAGCGAGCTAAAAACACCTTCTTAGGTCAAAATTTTGAATTTTTTGATTTCATAGGTTGATTCTTGAGCATTTAATGTACCTTCTAAGATAGTCAACTTTTCAATTTTTGTACTGTTACCTATTTTTCAACCAAGTTACTGATAGGATTCCTTGTTTCTGTACTATGTAGGTTGTATATCTCGATGTCCATGTGTGTATCTCACACCCAGTGACTCAGAGATTATGTGTTTCACTACCTGACCCAATGAGGGTACATCTTGCGACTTGTGGTTTTGAGTATCTTATTCGGTTGCCCAAGATTAGGGTAAACCATGGACTTCTGACTGCATTGATTGAGAGGTTTCACTCAGAGACCTAGACCTTCCACCTCCTGACAGGAGAGATCATGGTTACACCAGAGGATGTCTATCGGATACTCTATATTCCTTTCCATGGTCCACGACATGATTATGTGAGTTCAGGGAACTCTAGATTACATGCTTTTAGATGATTATTTGGAGAGGATACCCAGCATACCGATTCTATTTCCTGGGAGACTTTAGTTTAGCGCTATGGGAAAACCCATATATTAGAGTGTATTATAGCTGACATGATAGGAGGGATTATTATGTCTGACTATCAGTAGAATGGTCTCTTGATGGGTTGGGCCCCGATGGTTGCACGGTTGATGGCCACTCCATTTGAGTTGGCTTGGGGTCAGTGTATGCTGGCTCACATGTTCTCTGAGATACACAAGACTGTGTATCAGGAGAGCAAGACCTTTTCTTCTGGTGCTTTGGTACTTTAGATTTTGGCCTGGGAGCGTATCCCAATATGTAGACCAGTATGCCAGGGTCAACGCCAGCCATAGGAGCCGATGATATACATTTATTTAGGATATGTTACACAAGTTCACATGGGCCACACAGAGTATTGGAGATGTTTCCTTGATGATAGTACATTTGTAATTTGGCATCCATATCTTCATATAGAGGCCTGACCTATTGCTCGAGAGCAGTTCAGTCACTTTTTCCATAGTCAAGTGCTTATTGGGAGATCTACCACAGTGCTTGAGTGATTTATCATTACCAGAGTGTAGTGACAGTATGACATCATTCAGGATGCAACAAGATCATGTTGCTTATGCACGGATAGTCAGAGAGCTTGGATTAGGATGGGGTCCTTGATTGTCTTATGCTCTTTGTACACAGGAGTATAGCGACTATGTTGGTAGAGACTGGGACTACCAGCCATATGTTCTAGATGTTGGGCTTCTAGATGGTTTCATTGCATGGCTCACAGAGCATCCCATTCACAAGTTTTCAAATCCCATAGAGTTGCTTATGAGTATAAAGGATGTTATGGATGTGATAGGTGCTCCTATGGTATAGGGTCAGAGACATACACATGTTCTGATGCCCTAGCCTACACCTCTGAGGCCAAGAGCAGTGATGACACCTCCACAAAGATCATCTAGTCATATGAGACCACCTCATCCTACTAGCTCTACAGCAAGTAGGCCTGCAAGTACATCGAGGAGATATACTAGAGGAGAGAGTGGCACTTTAGGCAGTATAGGTAGTGCAGATGAGGTGCTAGGTGCACAATAGGATGTAGGTGTTGGTCCTGATCTTACACAGGATGATACAGATTTTGACCTTGGTGCTGAGGTGAGACCTCGTAAGGTGCAAAGGGCAGAGGTTGTTGATCAGCCAGTTAGAGACATAAAGATGCCCACGGTAGATGCAAATCTGAGTGTAGCACTATCCTCCCAAGAGATTATTAGGTGATTGAGATTACAGGTAAGAGACCTGAGAGTGCGGAGTGCTTGTTTTGAGGAGCGGCTTATAGAGGCCAATAGACAGTGATCAAAGCTCCAAGAGGAGAACAAGAGATTGCAAATAGAGGTGACACATCAGACCTTTCGAGCTGCCTATTATGTGTCTGCTTATTATTCTATTATTCTCATTGATCAGAGAGTACTGACATATTCCTAGTATATGATAGCTTCAGAGGGAGCCAAGGCACCTCGAGCTGAGGCAGTGCCTGATGCACCACCACCACCTCCACTAGATGCAGAGGATCAGGAAGACAGTTGATCTATCTAGATATTCTGATAGTTTTTTCATTTTGTTCATAGATATTGATCTATCTTCTGATAGCTCACATGAGCTCATTCTTTTGTACTTTGTGCCAGTAGTGCACCCTTGACTAGTTCGAGTTATATGATATATATGAGGTCAAGATTTTGGTTATGACTTTATTTGTACTTGTCATGTTTTGATTTATGATGATATCATGTGGTGTAAATGCTATGAGTAGTGTAGAATGTATGTATGGATTGATGCAATGCAATTATTTCTCTCAAATGTATGAATGTTATGCAAATGTAATTGATTATGGAAATGTATGATTTTGATGATGCTCATGTATGTAATGCAATGTAATAGATGGAACGATCATGAAATACAATGTAAATGCAACAATACACATGATATGTTCTACAGGTATTGATGAAGACAAGTACTCAGTCTTATGTCAAAATGACATTTAATCTGAGGATGGTGACTGCTTGCAGTTATGTTAGGAAATCTTCATGTGAGATTCAGCTCTTCATGTCAAGTTTAAGTTTAGTTTTGAAGAATTGTGTAAGCATTTTGAGTATATTCAGCAATTTGTGAGATCATGCAATCATGCAAAGTGCAAAATGACATGCAAAATGAAATGCAAACCTAAGACCTAGGACCTAGTCACTGATCATGTGTCAATTTGTTTTCATCAGTGAAATTTTTAGGTAACCGGATAAATCAATACAATGCCCACTAGTTAGGAAACTATAGACATATGAATATTGATTTGTATGTGCAAGAATCAATACAACGCCCACTGATTAGACAACCATGGACATATGAATATTGATTTTGTTTTCAGAATGTCAGAGTATATATAAGCACCAAAGCATAAATGCTAGGATGACCTGAATATCATGTCCATTTTGATATAGCAATTTGTATAAGCATCAAAACATAAATGTCATGATGACTTGAATACAGCTTACATTACAAACACATCAAGCAGTCAAGAGATCATTCTAAATCCATTGTGAATTACCCGTAGTGACCCTTTATCTTTCACATCCTTAGGTAAGATCGCATTTCACAGTAGGAGTAAGAATTCACTCAAAAAGATAATAGTTAGATCAAACTTCCTTGAATTTTTTGGGTATCAATGGTTGAGGTACTCATGGCCATCCAATACGAGATGGAGGCTCTTATAGATGGACACCATTTCAATCCAGAATTTCCAAAGTTGTTAGATTTTCACATACAAGTAGAAAATAAAGAAAAGATTATGCCCCCAGTCATCACCCTCTAAATCTTGTAAAGGACATCATTGAAGAGCTCGAAAGGACACAATATGAAAAAATCTCAATGCGAATCAATAAGCATACAAGGAGATAAAAGCATGAAAAGCATAGATTATTTTTAGTTTGTGTTATTCTTTGATTGCGTTGTTGTAAATGCAAAATCCTTTCTGGAGAGGAGACAAAAAAACTAACTTAGATGTAGCTTCAAAGGAATTTGACTAGATATGACACACTTAAGATACACTGGAGGCCATAGGATATGACTTTGATTGCCCCCAAGTTTGAACATTGATAGGATACAGACGTTTGAGCTGACTACTATACAGACCAACTTTATTGAAAATAGGAATGCAGAAACAAACCAAGAGATATGTACAAACTAAAGCAAGACTGAAAGCTGGGAAAGACCAAGATTGCACTGATAGATGGAGCATTTTGAACAAGTAGCACCCATTTGCCAGGTTTTCACCATCTTGGCAGAGATTCTATTTTTGCTACCAAGGCGCCTGTTTCCAGGTTTTCACCAAGGCACTTTTTCTTTTTCTCATTTTTTTGTATTTTTCATTTTTTAAAATTTTTTTTGTACTTTTTATTTTTATTGATTTGTTTTTGTGTGAATCATCAAGGTGCCTATTGCTAGGTTTTCACCAAGATGTTTATTTTTTTAGGACTTTTTCTTATTTTTATAATTTTTTCAGGATATTTTTGAATACTGAATGCCTTAGGTGTAGAATTTTTTCATATGGAGAATGTTGATTGGTTCTCAGAGCTATTCTCCTTTGGTCGTTGAGATTTGATAGGCACCAGAGCCAAAAGTAGCACTGACAACAAAGGGACCCATCCAGTTAGGTTCAAACTTCCCCTTGCGTTCTCTATGTGATTGATTTTTAGGATTCTCTCTCAAGACTAGATCGCCAACCTAAAATTATTTGTGTCTAACTTTCTTGTTGTAACCTCTAGACATTCTCTTCTGATATACTCTAAGATGATCATACGCTGCTTGTCTGTGCTCATCTAGTAATTCAAGTTCTTGCAACCTAGACACTTTGTAGTCATCATCAGTTACTAGACCCTGCATTTTGATTCTTAGTGATGGGATTTCAACCTCAATAGGTAGTACTGCTTTAGACCCATCAACTAAAGTGAATGGTGTAGCCCCAGTGGGTGTTTTGATACTTGTTATGTAGGCCCAGAGAGCTGGATTGATCATGAGATGCTAGTCTCTTCCTATTTTATTTACTGTACGGTGCAAGATTTTCAATAGATTCTTGTTAGAAGCCTTTGCTTGTCCATTCCCTTGATGATAGTAGATAGATGACCAATGTTGTGTAATCTTGAATTTGGCACATAGATCATCTAAGTCTTTTTTCTTGAATTGACCACCATTATTTGTGACTATAGAGTGTAGAATACCATACCGACATATGATGTAGTTCAGAATGAACATGGAAATTTGCTTGCTGGTTGCTTGAGTCAAAGGGACTGCTTCTACCCATTTTGTGAAATAATTTGTAGTTGTCATTATATGGGTATGTCCATTAGAAGAATGAGGATGTATGGCTCCTATGAGATCAAATGCCCATTGGTGAAAAGGTCATTGTGTAGTAAAGGGAATTAGATCTCTCCCTGGTGCATGAATTAAGTTACCATGTACTTGGCACTTTTGATAGTTCTTAGCAAACTTGATAGCCTCTTTCTCCATTTCAGGCCAATAGTACCCAGCCCTAATAAGTTTTTGAGCTAGTGTTAAACCATTCTAGTGTGACCCACATATACCTTTGTGGACTTCCTCTAATGCACATTGAGACTCTTCTCATTCTAAACATCTAAGTAGTGTACCATCTAGACCTCGTTTGTACAGATCATGACCAATGATGACATACCAGGATGCATTTCAAATAAGGTATCATTTCTCATGGCGGTTGAAGGTATCAGGAATGATTTGATCTTAGAGATAGGAGAAAAGGTTTTTATATCTAGATGAATCATGACCAATAACAATGCAGATCATGTGGGTTTTAGGGGAATCATATGCAGGATAAGATAGTGCTTCCACCAGGAACTTGTAGTGTAGCTCATGTTCGGGCTGCTGTAGTAGAGTAGATAGCATTGTCATAGCATTAGCCTCCCTGTTCTCTATTCTAGGTATTTTCTCAAAGGTGATAGATATGAAATATTTATTTAGATCATCTACCATTCTCTTGTATGGGATTAGCTTTCCATCTTTCATTTGATACACATCATTGACTTGATGTATTACAAGTTATGAGTCTCCATGAATGTGTAGTTTTGTTACTCTCCACTCAATTGCTATCTTCATGCCATTAAGAAGGGCTTCATATTCAGCAATATTATTTGTGCAAGGAAACTTGATTTTGAATGCTTTAGGGATTGAGTATCCTTGGGGAGTGATGAACAATATGCCTACTCCAGATCCATTTTGTGTATAGGAGCCGTCAAAGAATAACTTCCATGCTCTAGAAGAGAGATTCATGGTCGAGGAATCTGGGAATTCCGTTTGCAATGGTGTATCATAAAACAAAGGTGCATCTGCTAGTTGATCAGCAATAACTTGGCCTTTGATAGCTTTTCTTTCAAAATATTCACTATCAAATTCACTTAATAACATCACCCATTTAGCTAGTCTACCTATAAGGGCAGCTTTGCTTAGTAGGTACTTTAATGGATCAATCTTAGCTACCAAATGTGTGGTATGAGCCAACATGTAATGTCTCATTTTATATGATGCAAAGATCATAGCTAGACAAGATTTTTCAATCATTAAATAGTTCTTTTCATAGGCTACCAATGTTCTACTGATGTAGTATATAGCTCTTTCCTTCTTGTTCTCATCATGTTGTGCTAGCAATGCCCCCAGTGATGTATTTGTTGCGGAGATATATCAGATCAATGGCTTCCCTTGAATAGGAGGCATTAAAATAGGAGTATTTGATAGATATTTCTTGATATGATTAAAGTTCTTTTCACATTCCTCGTTCCATGCAAAGGTCACACCCTTATGTAATGTCTTTGTGAAAGGTTGTGATATGTCTGCTAGCTGAGATATGAAGCGTCTAATAGATTGTACTCTCCCTTGTAATGTTATCATTTGACTGATATTCTTGGGAGGTTGCATCTCTATGATAGCTTTAAATTTTGCTAGATCTACTTCAATTCCTTTCTTTAAAAAAAATGTAGCCTAAGAGCTTTCCAAAAGTAACACCAAAAGCATACTTCTTAGGGTTCAGTCTGAGACTAAACTTCTCTATTCGATCTAGTATTTTTCTCAAGTCATTTAGATGTTCAGATCTTATTAGAGATTTTGCTAAAGTATCATCAACATAATCCTCCATGGTTCGATGCATCATGTCATGAAAGATGGATGTCATAGCTCTTTGATATGTAGCACCAGCATTCTTAAGCCCAAATGGCATGACATTCCAACAGAAGGTACCCCACACACATGTGAAAGTAGTTTTCTCTTGATCTTCTATAGCAATTTTGATTTGATTATATCCAAAAAAACCATCCATTAAATAATACATCTCAAAGCCCACAATCATGTCCACTATCATATCGATATTTGGTAGTGGAAAATCATCCTTAGGGCATGCTTTGTTTATATCTCTAAAATCTGTGCATACTCTTATAGACTTGTCTAGTTTTGATATAGGTACAATATTTGAGATCCATTTAGCATACTCAATAACATAGATGAATCCGAATTTTAGTAGTTTCTCTAATTCAGCTTTGACCAAGAGTGCAACATGTGGATGCATCTTTCTCAATTTTTGCTTAACAGGTTTGACCCCTAGAGCTATAGATAAATGGTACATTATAAGATCAGGATCCAACCCTGGCATATCTGAATAGTTCCATACAAAGTTGATCTTCTTTTCAGTTAGGAATGTGGTAAATTTTTGTTTTTCTTCTTCTGATAAGGATTATACTACATGAATCAATTGTGGTTCCTCTATTGTTCCCAAGTTGATAGATTGAGTGTGTTCAATTAGAACTAGAGATCTGTCCTATAAATGACTCTGAAGGACATCAAATATCTCATCCTTAGGCACCTCAGAGAGGTTTTCACCTTCGGATATGTCTTTTATTTTTACTTTTGTAGGTTTTGAAACTGCCACAAGTGGTTTTCACCCTCAGAACTCCTTTTCTTTTTCTTTTTATTCTTATTCTTTTGACTAAGATACTTGATGTCCGACTCCGTCATGCTAATGCTCGGTTCATTGATGGAAGTCATCATAGGTTCAACTGCATTAAGGTAGCAAGCAAGAGCATAGTCATTTGGAAAGGTATAGATACCGTGGCTCAGATTCATGGAGATTTGGTCAAGAAGTTTGGGATGTTGGATAGTCAAAGTGGTGAAAGATTGGGAAATAGTGTTTATAGATATGGATCTATCATCATTGGTCCTAACCTGACTCTCAAGTTCGAAGGTGATATTACAACTCAAAATGTTTAATTCATGAATAGGCTCAATGTCATTGTGGGAGTCCACTTCAGCCATCGGTGGATCAGACTCATTAAGTTCATTATTTCACTCTAAAATTACATTGGTTTTAGGTGCATATTGGTGAATAACATCAATATGTTTTTCTGTGATAAGTTCATCTTCTTCTAGAATGGATCCCCATTCATAGTCATTTGATTCCTCATATATGCCTCTAGGAAATTTGAGAGCGTGTGTAAAGTCAGGATGGATACCCCAAGATTCTGATTTGAATTCATACTCATGAGAATTTGTCTCAAAATAGTTGCCACCTCCCTCATTGTCTATGTGTTCTTCTTTAAGATCAGCGGGTTCTTGTAGTGCAACTGTCTTATGTGCTATAGTAGGTTCTTGTGTTTCTACTACATTGATTCTTTTTACTGGATCATCTTCAGCTTCAAGGAGGTCTTTTATTTCTTTAGGCAAGCATGCATAAGGAATGAGATCATCAATGATGTCTGAATCATCATTGTCAGATTGTTGTGTTGTTTCCTTTATTGGTTCAATGTGTTCTAAGACATGTGGGGAGCTCTTGCTAAGATAGAAAGGCTTCTTCTTATATCCTAGACCTATTGTATTCTTGTTGGTTTGGCCATGATGATCAAGAGGTGATAGAAGACCTTTACCTTGTAGTCCTAGAGGTCCTTTTCCAGAATATCCCATTTTTGTGATCAATTTGTCCCCTGGTCCATATGACTTCTAAGGAATTTTTCTTGAAGTGGAGTCACATTTTTGGACTGATTGGGATTGAGGCTCATCCTTGTATAACCATGCAAACACAACTTCATCTTCCTCAAACTCTTATTTAGATACTTGCTTTGTGACAAAACTTCCATTAAATATGACTTGGGATTCTTTAGCTGTAGGTTTCACTTTGTCAGATGGTTGTCCATAAGATTTTGGAGACAACAGGAGAGATGTAAGAGATAAAATAGGTTCTGTTGTGTATTCTCCCATGCCATTATCTTTGATTTTGACTTCTTTAGCAATGTCTTCCATTTTGGAGGTTGAAGCAATGTCTAGCTGCTTAGTGGAAGATTCTTTGTTATTAGGAACAAGTTTATCAACACTTTCTTTCAAAGTATTGCAAGTTGTATATAGGTCAACTGGAATTGTCACCTCTACTCCTTCGTAAGGGAATTTCATACATTGATGGTATGTGGAAGGAATAGCTCTCATTTCATGTATCCAAGGTCTCCCTAGGAGAATGTTGTAAGCCAAAGGTAGATCAAGAACTTGACATATGGTGTCTCTAATAACAGGTCATGTTCTGATAGGTAAGACAATAGTTCCTTTGGAAGATCTTTCTTGCTCATTGTATGCTTTGATAGTTATCTTCTTCTTAGGATCAATGGAAGTTTCAAATAATCCCAAGTGTGTGATCAAGCTATAAGAATAAATGTTTAGGCCAGTGCCCCCATCTATCAATACACATTTGACATGATGGTTTTGGATCAAGACTTCAATGTGCAAGGGCTAGTTATGCGGATGACTCAAGGAGATATCATCTTCCTCTAAAAAAGAGATATACTGGGGAGATGTCAGATGACCAACCATAGTCTGGAATCTATCTAAATCAAGGTTGTTAGGAACATTGGATCCGAGCAGAGCTTTGTCTAGAATGGCTCTATGAGCTAGAGATATCCGAAGCAACTCAAACATGGAGATTTTTGCATATGTATGCTAGATTTGTTGGACAATACTGTATGATGTTGGCCTCATGTCTTTAGGATTTGATGATTTAGAGGCAGCATTCTATTTAGAAGAAGATGAAAGATTAAAAGGCATCTTAGGGACATGTGATGAATCTGGGATTTGTCCTTGCAGATGCCCTTGAGCTTGTGATCGAGTAACTACATTTTTTGATTGATTATCTCTATCTTTTCTTACAATTGTGATGAACATTACAACACTCAGATAGGCATGGTTCAACCATATTTATGACATAATTGTTTCTAGAGTAGGCATAATTGACCTTAGCACCCACATTAGGTAGAGAAGATGAATCTCCTTGATTATGTTTCGAAAATGGTTCCGTGAATGTTGTATGATCATTATTGCTTTTATGATTGTCAATTACGATTTCTCCATTATCAATTTTGTCTTGTATGATGTGTTTCAAATAGATGTAGTTATTAGTTTTATGACCCTTGTTGCGATGGAAGTCATAGAAATCATTCTCTCTCCACCATTTCAGTTTAGGTTCAAGATCAAAAACTTTTATCTCAGGCAAGGAGATGATGTTGTTAGCCAATAGAGTTTTCATGGAAGATTCCAAGGACTTTCCAACAGGATTAAACTTGTGTTTAGGATCTGTAGCCCAAGGTTTATAACCAGATGACTTCTTGTTTGATTATGTTGCTTTAGCTTCAGAAGCTTTGATATCTTGCATGCCAATAGTGAGATTGAAAGCGGGTGCCTTAGATGGGGCATAGATAGTATCAACAATGTCATCAGTGACAATGTCTTTATTCTTGTTCCAGTTTTTGCCTTTATCTTTAGAATTAGATCCATATTCATACTTGTCCTTTTGAAGTGATATGTCTCCTTTTTGGACTAGTACCTTCTCAATTTTGATTGCATTCTCTACCATCTTATCAAAGGATGTATGGTTTTGCATTTGCAAATGGTAGTTAAGTTCTAGAACAAGATTGTTGATGAAGATTTCCAGCTTCTCAGTTTCTGGAATAGGTCTAGCATATAGAGAAAACTTCTTCCTCCATCTTTTGAGAAAAGTCAGGAATGGTTCCCCTGAGTTCTGTTTCAGATTGCAGATGTCGATCATAGTGACCAAATGTTGAATGTTGTAGGAGTATTGTTGATAGAACAATTTGATTAAATCTTCAAAATTTTTGATAGTTGGAGACATTTTTTAGAACCAATGAATAGCTGACCCTCCCAGAGATTAGGGGAAAAGATGCATTAAGTAGGTTGGTTTGTGCATGAACTCCATAGATTGAGTACAGAACTCTCTGACACGATCTTGAGGATCAGAGTTTCCATCATACTTATCATATGTAGGCATTTCCACTCTTTTAGGGAATGGCAGCATGTACAAGTCTTTATCAAATGGAAAAGGGCATAGAGCTTCCATGGAGAACTCCTTAGGTTCCTTCTCTTTTTCAAGTTTGTTAAGCTTGACTTGCATGGCATGCATCTATTTCATCATAGCGGTGATTAGATTTTCTTCCTCATGTGTAATGATATCTTCAACATTAAATTTGGGAGGAAGTTTAGCTCCTTGACGAGCTAACTCTAGGAAGTATGTTTCTCTGTCTTCCTTCAAGAAATGCCTCATCATTTTCTTGAAGTCATCATCATTTTGATACCAAGCAATTTCAAAAGGTGTGGGTTCTTGATCTACACCATGTTGAGAGTGATGTCCTTGAGAACCATGGTTTGTCCCTCCTTGAGACATGTTAGGAGTTTTAGGACTCCCTGGGATAGATTGATGTGGAGTTTGTTGATTGCCTCTATGGGTTGATGGAGGGGGGTATGTAACCAATTTTTAATCAAAGATTGTCGAGACCGTCATCTTTGTAGAGACCTGAATTGTAGATTTCCTCAAAGATTGGACCCATGTGAGTAGACAAAGGTAAGGTTTTGGGTGCTTCTCTGGATTTCTTGTGTGAAGAAGCTCTAGTTTCCACCATTAACCTTGGGTGAAGCAAGAGAGCAGGATGAAGACAACTGAAGAATGACCTGATTCAAGAAGATCAAATGACGCAACCTTCTCAAGATTGGGTTGATTGAAGATAATTTTGACAAGGTTTTGACACAAGATGAAAAAGACTCAAATTGATAAATCAGAAGGCTAAATCAGACTCAAGAGAACACTTTAGGTAAATGATCAAATTATTTCAATTTTCTACTCTGTTCCTGACACGGTGAATATTTTGACAGAATCTAGAAATAGGCTGTAAAAACTATATTTCTGACAAATTTGACAAGTTTCTTATAACTTTTGAAAATTTTGATACAAGTTTCTCCAGGCTCGTACGAGTCTGCGTAAGCTTTGGCACGACAATTGACAAAACTCGTACAACAATTTGACACCAGGGTTTAATTTTCTTGACTTTTTCTGACAAAGCTCATACGATAATGTATAGGCTCCTGACAATAATCTGGGAGTTCTGAAATGACTTTTGGCAAAACTCGTACAACTTTCTGAGACTATGGGATGACTTTTGACTCCAGAAAGGAATTTTGTTTCAAAATTTGCAATTTTTAGGTTTTCAGTTTCAAGATTGTTGGCAAAGTTTTATGTCCAGTTTTGAAGATCTCTGTAATAGTTTGTCTCAAATAACCAAGTAGATATCAAGCACACAAAACAACAAGCAAGGGAAGCAAGAAATTGTCTAAAAATAATGAACAAGGGCAAAAGCAACCTTGTGCATGAACAAGCAATAGTGACTTAATGTGCTAATCCCTAGGAATGCTAGTTGTGTATGTTCCAAAAATTTTTTCAATAACGCACATATTCCTAGAAAATGAAAAATTTGGCCTCACTAGGGTTTGTAGTAATGGTCTGACTCTACAACTTTTGTGATCTCAAGATGGTGAACTCCAATCCAAGCGCACCGGGGTTTTGACACAGTTTGAGAATTTAATCAATCAGGAGCTGCTACGGAGATCTGACAGCCCAACAAGAGACCACACCTGTGAAGATTTCCTCCACAAGGACATTTATATAGCGACTGTTGCTACCATGATGAAAATGGCTATTACCACTTGAGGTTCCATCCATGTGGTTGACCCAATTAAGGGAATGTCCACTATGGTTAACCCTCTCTAAAGGTGACTCACAAAAGATACCATAGGGGGACTAGATCAGATTTAAGGATCTGGGTTTCTGGTACTATCCAAAAAGGAAGTAGAGCATAATCCCCTAGCCTCTTCACTTCACCAAAACAAAGTAGACAGATTAATCTGACATGCTAAGACTAAAATTATCTCACCAAGATCTATGATGTCAACCACTTATGGTCTATCAATCTCTCTGGAGAGAGAATGTATCGATCAAAAGTTGAAGACTCAAAAACACAGTAGAACGCAAGATAATCCTAGTATCCTCTCTACCTACAAGGGGATCCTTCATCAAGAAGAGCTTCGCATGCGTGAACAAGTGAAAGAAGCCCACTCTCTCGAGATCATCCACAAATAGTGTTCATAGGGCCTATTTACTATGTGTAACAGATATGCAGAAAGAAAATCTATGTTCGTTTTATAGCCCAAAAACTAAAGTTTGTGATATGAAAGCAAGAAAAGTCACACAAGCTTGATATGTGAGAGTTTGTTTTATGTCCAAATCAAAGTGTTATCAAATTGAGAAGAATACCTGAATTCCTCACAACGTGCTTAGTAGATTTTACCTATTTTAGCAATTTGTCTTGTGCTTTTCCAATCATAATCAACAAATACCAATCAGAAATAGAAGATCTCAATTGTTAAGGTTAGCTGTTAATCCAAATCCAAAAATCAAATCTGACAGACTACCTCAAAATATGAAACGACAATTGAATCCTGGTACCAAAACTCATACGACAATGGGTTACCTCTCATACGACAATCCAAATCCCATACGACAGTGGGTCACCTCTGGCACGAGTGTCTGGAAACTCATACGACAATGGGTATCTGTTCAAATGACAAAGAAGTTTCCAAATGACAATCTGTGGTTTTTGGTACGAACCTCAAAATTATCAAATTTCATATGACACTCAAAGGGTTTTGGCATGATTTTCTGACAAAACTTGTACGAAAATTGTATGGACAAAGAATAAAATCATAGAATTGACCAGAAAATGATAGAAAATTGATATAAATTGATAGAAATGAAATGGAAACCTATTTCAAGGCCCCACGGTGGGCACCAAAAATGTGTGTGTGAAAATTGTACCTAGTTGCAGACACAACACTTCAGTAAAACATTAGAGGTTAGCAAAATCAAAATCTATAGATAAATGAAACTAAGCTAACCAGGCGATTTACTACCTTCTAGTAGGTGCGAGTATGGTATTCTTAGATTGAAATTGAGATCAGTGACAATGCAACACCTAAATGAAGGATTTAAAATAATGAAAGCAATGAAATATGAATGCAAATTAATCTTTTTTTTAAAATTTTGTATGCAATAAGAATGAAAAGTTTGATATGAAACTAATTTAAATTAAATTGAAATGATATACAGGTTTAATCTAAGAATGATATGAATGAATGAATGCTATGATATGAAAACTATGCAAAACTATGACCAACAATGAAAGATCTCACAAATCGCCTGTCGCAAGTGCTTAATCCTTCAATCACAAATTCGCCAGAGTGATTGTAGAAATTTGAGGGTTCATTATTATGAAGAGCTGAGCCTTGTTTTTATAGAAATCTAGGGCTTGCGGATGCATTGAGAAAAGCCATAAATCACTCTTGATAAACTTAGGTTGATTTTTGAGTTATCAAGAAATCAGAGATAATTAACTCACAAAAATCATGCAAAAGCAGTGTTTAACTCAAAATAGAGTTTAGATGAAATTTCAAATCATCATCAGATGTTGAGTTTAAATTTAAAATTGGTTGTTGATTTCTAGTTGATTGCTTTTTTTATTGTGCATGATTTAATTATAAATTAATTTAAAAAATAAAGTGATTTATTCTCAACTTAATTAATTTTTAATTAAAATAACTGATTGATGGGTTAATCAATTATTAAATCAAACTTTTATTCAAAAACTATATTATTAAATATTGGCAACTGACATTAATTAATAAACAAGAATTTAATCAATTAGTCATGAGATTTTTGATTTATTGTCAAAATTAAATAATACAATTTAGGAATAAATAGAATTAAATCTAATTAAATAATTAAGTGGTAGAATTAAATTTGATTAATTAAATATTCAGAATATTCAATTAATCAAACTTTAGGATAAATAGGATTTATCGCCAAATAATTATTAAATCAAAGATAATTAAATTAGGATAAAATAGGGAATATTCAAGGAATATTCTCTAATGTAGAATTTAGGATAATCAATTAGATTTTGATGATTTGATGTGCAAATGTGCCTTAGGTTAGGACTTTGATGTCGATTTCGATCGAATTAACGATGTAGGAGGTTAATGAACCTATAGCCCATTTTTTGGGTATTACAGTGGGCACCATTTTATTTATAGTAAATACCTTCGTAGTATTATTTTATTAAAATATTAATTCAATTAGGCCAAATACGCAATTTAAAGAAATTGATTTGAAACAGAGATAAGAAGTGTCATATGGATCTAACTAGAAAAGCTAAATAAATTCTCTCAAATTATCATCCATTAGAGACAATCCTATAATGAGAAAATAAATATCTATGATGCATTTATCCCTAATATAGCTCAGTTATGCTAATATCAAACTACAATGCTCTATTATGATCACTACTCAAATAAATTCCAAATACTATTGAATGGCTAGAAAAAATTCACTAGAGTAAGAATGCACTAAGATAATGGATGATTTTCCCATTTAATTCACTCTATTTAAAGGATTCTTAAAATTAGGAAGGTGAATTGGATATGAGTTAGGTTAACTTGTGGTTAGAGGCGAGTTGAGTTGATGGTTTCAAATGTTGGGACAAAGAGACAAGAATGAATGGTCAAGATAGAAAAGGCAAGTTAGGATGGTGGAGATAGCAAATCCTCTTGAGTGATCCATGTGTTTCAAATACTCTCACCTCATTGGTTGATTTCACTTTGTCCATATGTGGTTGGTCAGAATAATAGGATTTATTAATTTCTTTAATTAATTTAATTTATCCATGTATCCCCTTTGAATAGGTTGGATTGAATTTAGATTTAACTATACAAATAAATTACATAATTATTTGATATTTTGTTTTAATTAATCCTCTTGGCTTTATTTTTTAATTAATACCTACTTTGATCCTCAATTGCTTGCTTTGACTTTTCTTGACCATATTTAGGTGTATACAGGGGGTATACATAGGATCTCCCTTGTATATTATATGCAATAGAACTATTTATTTGATCCCTAAGGAGACAATGCTTTCCTTAGGACTAGTAATTTTTTACAGATCCATAATCCTAATCCCTAAGCCACCCATGTATGCAAAACATTTTTAGGTTGCCTCTATGCACAAAAAAATTTCAAGCCCTCCCTATGCACAAAACATTTCCTAAGTTGTCTTCATGCACACAAATATTTCATGATAGAATTGACTAGCATAAAAAAAAACTTTATAGACCATCAGTTTTGCTTTCTCTCTCTTTGAGGTTAGTGAAACTAGCATAACACAGATTGCTAGCCTTTCTACTTCTACCCTTCTCTTTTCTCTTCCCATGGGTCACCTAGCATAGCACAACTTGCTAGCCTATCAAATTCATGGTCTCTATCTTCTTTACATGCTTTCATGGATATGCCAATGGGTTAGATCATGGAATTTGTATTGTCTTTGGTAATTCCCTTTTCATTTATACGTGATCATTTGTGCTCTTGCAATATCTTTCCAGATATGATATTAGTGAACGGGACATTTTCAGTCGAGGTCTCTTTCACTAGTTGATTTAGAATTTTGTTTTTATTACTAATCCCTTTTTGTGTTGTGCCTTTTGTCTTTATTTTTCCTTTTATTTTGCTTTGATTTTGTTCCCTTGTGCATGGATATTGAGTTAAGATCCTTGGTTTGGGAGCTTATGTCCTTGAACTTAGTGTTATCTTATCTCTTTGTAATTCACCTATGATCATCTATCTCCTTCATCATTCTTTCTTTCTTCTATCTTTTCCTTTACCATAAGCATGAGATTGTCTTATACTCCCACTAAAGTGGGGGCTAAATGTATAGTCCTAAAAAGTAAGCACTTAATTTGCGCTCAATTTAGGACCATGTTGTGCCTACTTTAGTGTGTTTTCTACAGTAGGACCTCACATTGCACCTTAATACACATCTAATTCAAATATAGGTACTCCTCTAATATTTTTTTAACTCAAGGTTAGATCCCATTTCTATGCATGATTTTCCATTCTCCATCCAATCCCATAATTCATCTCTTCACCTAGGCCATATGCATTTATTTTTGGATTTACAAGTCTTCCCAAACATCCTAGCAGCCTGTATTTCCTCCTCCCACTTCATATCACTCTCTTCAAGATCTTGGAAAAATTGGAGCCTAATTTTCATAGAACAAGTTGACCTGTCCCTAGGTACAAGTCAACTAGATGACTTCTACCTGGGTTTTTAGGCTCATATTTGGCATGGGACATGATGTTGGGGTTTTCCTATGAGGTTGAGATTTATAGTCACCTGTATTTGGTTCAAACCTTGAAATGTGTGTAAAAGGACATCATACCCTCTCATTTTCATCCATCCATTAGCATTTAATTATTGTGCATCCAATATTCATTTGATTGTACATTCAAGATCTCCAAGAGAAAGCTACCATTGTCAAGCATTCAAGTGCAAGGAATTCACCAAGAGCTTATTTCCCCCATTGGAGGCTAAGAAAAGGAGTTTGGCATCAAGGATTGAGATATACTTTCATCCATCAAGTCTTCCTCTTCTCTCTCTTCCATAATCAAACATTGTGGTGAATTACAATATCTACCACATGACGTTTTCTCAATCTATTGCATCAATATACTTGATCGCATTTAAAGAGGTAATTGCATCTACATGATATGATATACTTTATTGTTTAGATCTAACCTCTACTACATGTCATCATACTTTTCCTTCATTTCATTTCATTTAAAGGTTGATTCCTATATAGGGGTTTGACCAAGGAAAACTAATCCCTTAAACCTTCTTCCCATTCTTTCTTGTATGTAGGTATAGGTGGCAAAGTTGCAGATCTTAATTTGGAAGGTACATATGCAATCACAAGTCCTCAAAAAATTTCATTATATTTGGAGCTATTGAGAACAAGTTGACTTGTTGAATTGTCCAAGAAATATCTACTTGTCCCTACATTGTTTGGTTCAAGTTTGAAAAATAGATAGTTATAGATCCCAGGTTCATATATTCAGAGTTACAACAAGTTCTGACATTCGGGTGATATTCAAATTCAGATCCAAAGCTCAAACCTTCATATCCTATTTCAAGGTGCATGCATTCTTCCCTTTTCTTGCATTTACTTTCATAGATCAGATTTTCTATCATCTCTTCAATTACCAATATCATCTCTATCTATTTAGGAATTCCAAAACCCTACATTATGTAGATCATAGATTGGCACCCTTTCTCTTTTGGTTGTGCTAATCAAACTCCCTTTGTAGGAGATTTTATATTCCTAGTGTATGTAGAATTTGGGTTGTAGTAGCTTCTATCTTACTTCTCCCATTTTCCATTATACAATATTTTATTGAAGACCTCATTGATTCCAATGTTATATCTATTGAGGGTGTTAATGATCAAGGAAACAAGTCCGTAGCACCTCCCAACCAAAACTCACAAATTTATACCAATCATTTTCCTTCTAATTTGACCAATACCATTGATTATACTCAATATTTACCTTCTTCCACCCATGTTATTGACTATGAAATTGAGTGTACTAAAGCTAAAAATGTTGTCAACCTTATTGATCAATGTGAACCCAAATCCAAACCTAGACCTGATCTTTGCATTACATTTGATCCTAAAGAGATTATTAAATCGCTTGATGGTCCTATTTACATTGTAGCAAAGGTTATTAGTCTTCTTTCTTGTTTCACGGTGCATGAATTCTTCTTTTTTCTTGCATTTACTTTCATAGATCGGATTTTCCATCATCTCTTCAATTACCAATATCATCTATATCTATTTAGGAATTCTAAAACCCTACATTATGTAGATCACACATTGGCACCATTTCTCTTTTGGTTGTGCTAATCAGACTCCCTTTGTAGGAGATTTTATATTCTTAATGTATGTGCAATTTGGGTTGTAGTAGGTTCCATCTTACTTCTCCCATTTTTAATTATAAAATATATTACTCAATACCTCATTGATTCCAATGCTATACCTATTGAGGGTGTTAACGATCAAGTAAACAAGTCTGTAGAACCTCCCAACCAAAACTCACAAATTTATACCAATCCTTTGCCTTCTAATTTGACCGATACCATTGATTCTACTAAGTATTTACCTTCTTTTTCTACCCACGTTGTTGACTATGAAATTGAGTGTACTAAAGACAATAATGTTGTCAACCTTATTGATCAATATGAACCCGAACCCAAACCCAAACCTAGACCCGATCTTTGCATTACATTTGATCCTAAAGAGATTATTAAATCACCTGATGGTCCTATTTACAATGTAGCAAAGGTTAATAGCCTTCTTTCTTGTGGTGTCCTTATAGATCCTACTATATGTGGTTAAAACCTACCTATGGAACAATTTCAAACATGCAAACATTAGTGGATAATCATTCTAACAATATAAAACATGTTATTGAAACTTGAACAATAAACACAAGAGTTCCTTCCACAACCTCCAATGAGCCAAACAAGGTCACCCATTGCCTTGTTGATTTTCTCTTAGAGATTATTGTGGGTGTGCTCTCCCAACACAATATAAATCCCATTAGATTTATTTTTGAGGTGGATGATCTAAAATGAAAGCTAATGGATGTTTGAGTGATTCATGAACAAGTATGAGGAACTTGTCACAAACTTCAAATAAATGATGAAGAAAAAGATAAAAAGCTACAATGAAATACAAACTAAGTTTAATTCACCATTATATTAAGTGTGCTATGTGATCTAGATTCAAAATGAAAAATAACAAACTATGATAATGTTTAATGCTTATAAAATTCTAAAGCTAAACTAGCATGATAACAATACATAAAAACAAAGGATGATTTGGTCTTGGCAAGGATCCTATTTATAGATTTTTTGGAGCAACTTGGAGGCTTGGATGAGGTGGCACCTATGTGGTATCCACATAGGAGACACAAAGTCAAAAAAGACATGTCATGCAAAAGTCAACTCAAGCCTTTAAGGTTTGAGAGGCTCAAGGTCGCTAACACATGTGTGAGAAACTTTGGGGGAAATGTGTGGGGGACAAATGTGTAAGGAGGAGTGAGAGAATTTAAGGAATTTTGGTGGCTTAGAAGAATATTATGAGGTGTAGGAATTAAATAAATAGCAATTTATTTAAAAAGGGATTTATGGGGGGAATGTATTAAATACAATTTAATACATTAGGGGAGGTATGTAAATTAAATTTAAATACTAAAAGAAATGAGCCTATTTAATTTAATATAAAGTTGAATAAAATAAATATAATTAATTAATTAAAATTATTTATAATATTAAGGGGAATATTAATTAATTTAAATTTAATTAATATAAGTATGCAAGGACGATTTTGAACAAAATTGTGTCAAAGAAAAAGAAAATAAGATGCCTCAAAGAGAATTGGGTATGTAAGAGTCATGCCAAAGCAACGATAGTGAGAGAGCATGCCCCCTCAAGAAAATAGCATAAGATAAATAAATTTAGGGTAATTTTCTTGAAAAAAGCTAGATGAGTATAAATTTAGTAGAAAAGAGTATAAAATGGACATTTTGAATGATAGTCCAGAAAATGGGAGAAAACGAGATGAAAAATATGGACTGAGATGACAAACAGGGACTAAGACAAAAAAAAATGGACCTAAGAGGGGCCTACAAATAGGCCTAAAGGACCCTATGAAGGGTCACTTTCACCATGATCAATAATAAAAATTGAGCAAGTGAGAGCGAGATGGCTGGTGAGAGGGAGAAGCTACAACTTGGAGATCATGTTGGAACCTAACAGAGACCCACCGACCAGGGACCACATTGTTAATATGATTTAGAAAAACAAAGAGAGAGGGGGTGAATCATTTGTTCTTAGGTCCAGATGTACCAATTCAACATTCAAACACTTCAACAAACTCATATCTAATCACCAAATCAACTCGGTCATCTATCAGAAAAACATATAACATGCAGTCCACTATCGAATAGTATTTAACTTGCAGAATATCAAAACATTCAAACAAGTATGACACCAGGATTTATAGTGGAAACCCAATTTGGGAAAAAACACTTTGTAACATGTTACTAATATTTTCACTCTTCTGAAGTGAGCTCTATGAAAAGCCAACCTTGTTAAAGGTATAGAAACACACTATTAGGTGTGACCCTTTTAAAGGATTTCAATCACCCTGTTAGGAGTGGCCTCGTCAGAGGACTTGAGTACATTCCATTAGAATGCCACCTTGATTAAAGGATTTATCAATGACTGTTAGGTCAACCTTGATTAAAGGATTTTGACTGTTACAATGGTTAGAAAGTAGCAGTATTTTTTGATCTATAAAACATACAACTCACTTTGCAGATATCAAATCCAATTCGCACATATATGCTAATTTACTGACTGAGTATAATTTCCATCTCCATCTTTGATCTTCTTAGAATTCACTTCAAGAAATCACAACTATGATCTTCACCTTTAACCTTCTACTTAGACTTATCATTCAACAACATCAACATCACCAACATACTCTATAACTGATGCAGGAGCATCTTGGGTCTTGAGCAATCTTACATCACCAAAAACATTTTTCATTCCTATACCTGTCTGATGTTTGTTTAGTAGCCATTTTTGCTATTGGTTTCTTGCCTTGCAAAGTTAATGCAGTATTGTGGACCTATTCTTGAGCACTATCCTAAGATCACACGTCCTAATTCATTCGGATCTGGGAGTTATCTTCATTTTCTTTGGGTATCAATTTTCCTTAGGTATCAATTTTCTGCTAGTTTTGCTCATGAAATGTGTGATGTTTCACCTTGCGCAGTTCCGTACGGGGAAATTGGAGCTTGTGCAGTTAGGGATATGTACTTAGATCATGTGTGGACCTAAATGCATCTTCGCATCATGTTTCGTTATTTATGTCTTTAGTTTTGGTATCTCTTCTTAGGTTGGACCTATAATGTAATTAATACCTGACTGGCTGACTTGTGGCTTGGCTGGTTATATATTGAGAGCCTTGGTTGATGTAGAGGAGGATGATAGGAGAGTAATAGATAAGAGTAGAGTGGAATCATAATTGGATCCTATAAGATCTTGAAGATCAAATGTTTATCTGATATTGTAATAGCAAAGCTAGTGGTTTGCATACTTGCAAACAAGGAGATTTCTTAGAGGCTTGCGAGCTCAAGTTTAGATCTACCTTAGTGTTTCCATCAGTTGCTAATATTTTTTAGAGCTGGACTAGCTAGGAGATTGTTGAGATACTTTTTAATTTCATTGCATAAGGCCGAAACCCAGAAGGCCTCACAGCCAAGCATGTTGAATGAAATTCTATTTGAAGCCTTATATTGTTGTATTCTCCTGTGCTTGTTGTTGTCATAAGTGTTGGCGTAGGTTTAGACTATCCATCCTTGGATCCTCCATCCCTACCCTGCGTCAAGTGGTATCATAGCTTGAAGATCCTAAGTGTGTGGATAGATCATCGAGGGTGAGGTAGTTTGCACCAAGACCTTGGATTGAAGATGCCTCCAAGAAGAGCTCGTGAGATCTTAGAGGAAGAACCTGCTGGAGAATTCAGTCTTGATGATTTTAGGGCTTTGCAGAAACAAATGCAAGATCTACAAGAGGAATTGAGAAAGAAGACTACATTGAAGAATGACAATGATGATGAGTATGAGGAAGATCACTTTAAAGAAGCTATACAAGAAGCCAGGGATCCAAAGGAGAATAGAATCCTCAAGGCTATCATGTCTAAAATTGGGAAAAGACCTAAGGTTGAAGTTTCTACATTTTCTGGAAGCCTTAGGCCAGAAGAGTTGATTGATTGGATTAATGAGATAGATGAGTGATTTGAGTATGAAGAAATAGAAGATCCTGATAGAGTTCGATTTGCAAAGACTAAGTTGAAGGGTCATGCAAATATTTGGTGGAGAGAAGTTCAATTGGAAAGAAGTAGGAGAGGAAAAGAAAAGATCACTAGATGGAACCGAATGGTTGACAAGTTGAAAAATCAATTCATTACAGTGGATTATGAGTTAGAGATGTTTAAAAAGATGCAAGCCTTGAAGCATAACAACAAGTCAGTGCAGGATTATACTGAGGAGTTTTACAGAATCTTGAATAGGATTGGTCATTATGAAGTTGATAAAGAGAAGGTTGTTAGGTATGTTTATGGCTTGAGACCTAGTATTCAAGAAGAGTTACTTACTTTTTGGATGACAACTATAGGAGATGCTTATCAGATGGCATTAAAGATTGAGGAAAAGTTGAACAAGAGGTTTGAAGGAAGACAAAATAATGGGAACCGAGGTGGTAAGACTAATGAAATAATTGCTGGAGGTAATGTGATAGAGAATCCTAAGAAGACTGATGAAGGATCTGGTAGTGGTCAAGTCACTAAGAACTACAATAATGGATAGAGAGGGAGATGGAAAAATGAGTTCACTGGTACTTGTTTCAGTATGGTGAAGAGGGTCATAGAAGTTTTCAATGTCCTAGAAAAAGAGTTTCACTAACTATCGAAGAAGACAGAGAATGTTGCAGAAAAAGGAGAGTTTCTTATCACTAGGAGGTTGGCTACATGTGCTAAGGAACTGGTGCAAAGAAGGAATTTGTTCAGAACTAGATGTAAGTGCAAGAATAAGGTATGTAATGTTATAGTTGATGGTGGCATTTTTGAAAACTTTGTTTCATAAGAGATGGTTAGTAAGTTGAATTTGGAAAGAAGGAAACACCCTAATCCTTATCAGGTCAATTGGATACAAGATGTTTCTAAGGTTAGGATTGAAGATAAATGCTTGGTTAATTTTTAGATTAGATCTTATCATGATGAAATATTATGTGATATATTGCCTATGGATGCTTGTCATCTATTGCTCAAGAGACCTTGGAAATTTGATAGACATGTTTTGTTTGATGGTCATGCAAATACATATGTGGTAATGCATGGTGGATCCAGGCATAAGTTGTTACCTTTGTAGGAAGTTGGGGCTAGTGGATGTGGAGTTATCAGGTGTTGTCCTTATGAAAGTGACAAACATTAGGAGTAGAGAGTTGATGAACCTATTCCTTTGGATGAAAGGAAGTTAAGTTTAGGGAATGATATAGCTGAGGAACTTATTGAGATTCAGAGGTAGATGGTCTTTCTGACAAAGATAGTGCAACAAATGATGACACTAGTGACACAGAGAGATGCAGATGGTGCCGAGTTGATTAGTAAGTCTGGAGAATATGTGATTCACCAAAGTACTAGTGTAATTGATAGTGGAAAGGATGGTTAGAATCAATTTCTATTAGTTGTAGAAAGGAAAGATGAGAAAAGTGCAGGACAAGATACTTTGCTAAGTATGACAGTGGATAAAGTGAAGACAACATGGAGTGAAGGACAAGAGGAGATATGGGTTAAGAATAGATATGGTATACCTATCCTGATTCCCTTAAGATGTCCGTGAGAACATTCTTTTTATTTACCTAGGGTGCTTGATGCAAGACCATCTTGGGTCTTGAGCAATCTTGCATCACCAAAAACATTTTCCATTCCTATATCTATCTGATGTTTGTTTAGTAGTCATTGCTGCTATTGGTTTCTTGCCTTGCGAAGTTAATGTAGTACTATGGACCTATTCTTGAGCACTATCCTAAGATTGTGTGTCCTAATTCATTCATATATGGGAGTTATCTTCATTTTCCTTGGGTATCAATTTTTAGCTAGTTTCACTCATGAAACATGTGGTATTTCACCTTGCGCGGTTCCATATGGGGAAATTGGATTTTGCACGATTAGGGATATGTTCTTTGATCATGTGTGGACCTAAATCCATCTTCACATCATTTTTTATTATTTCTATCTTTAGTTTTGGTATCTCTTCTTAGGTTGGACCTATAATGCAATTGGTACCTGACTAGCTGACTTGTGGCTTAGCTGGTTATTTATTAAGAGCCTTGGTTGATGTAGAGGAGGATGATATGAGAGTAATAGATAAGAGTAGAGTGGAAGCATATTGGATCCTACGAGATCTTGAAGATTAGATGTTTATATAATATTGTAATAGCAGAGCTAGCAGTTTGCATACTTGGAGAGAAGGAGATTTCTTGGAGGCTTGCGAGCTCAAGTTTAGATCTACCTTAGTGTTTCCATCAGTTGCTAATGTGTTTGAGAGTTGGACTATCTAGGAGATTTTTGAGATACTTTTTAATTTCATTGCATAAGGCCAAAACTTAGAAGGCCTCACAACCGGGCATATTGAATGAAATTCTATTTTGAAGCCTTATATTATTGTATTTTGATGTGATTGTTGTTGTCATAAATGTTGGCGTAGGTTTGGACTATCCATCTTTGGATCCTCCATCCCTACCCTACATCAATAACCTCACCATTAGGTTTCCTTTATAGCTCTCCAAATAGGTAGATCTATCTTTTGCCTCTTAATATTTTATATAGATCTTAGGTTAGGTTAGATCCCACAGATCTTTTCAACATTTAAGTCCTTCATACATCCTTCTAGAAACATCTTCAATCTCCTCATTGAATCCATAATAAAATGATTTACCATGCATTAAATTCTCCATATAATCAATTAATAAAGTCAACTTGATTTACATAACCCAAGAATTCAACTGTGTTAGCTGGAAATCTGAATTCTTCCTCCAAATGTAAATTGTTGATGCTCAGTCAATACCATGTTCATCTCCTTGGTCATCACTATGTAACTTGGTCATCTCTTCAAACTATCTTCCTCGGCTAACACTGTCTTGCTCGATAATTTCCTGTCGCTCGACATAAACTGATGTTTGGTCAACACTAGATTTACTCCGCATATACTGGTGCTTGGTTGACACTAACATCACTCAGCTTAAACTATATTTCTTCACTTTTGCTCGATTAAGCTTACTTCTTCAGTCTTTCTTCTTACTTAGATAAACAATACATTATCTCATGATAGTGCCAAATAATCAAGTACCCATTAAAGTATCAAATAACTCAACCTTTCCTTAGGTGCTATTGTTATCTCCCTTTCCCTAATCCTTTGCATCAACCAATAGATATAGTACTTTCTTAGATAAAAACTATCTTACCAGTTAAGGTTTGACATCAATAACAATACAACAATTGTTTCAATTGTAGTTTCCAACAATCTCCCTCTTTGGCATTGATGGCAACACCACATGAATACCACATGATTTACCAACCAATCCAAACTTTGTCATTGCATAAGAAATATTTATAATATCCTTAGCTTCATTCTTATTCTCAATAACTTAGCCTTACTTGACTATTTACATAGTAACTCCCTCTAAATCTTTTATGTGTCTCTCCCTCTTTGATTATATCCTCTTGATGTATATTCATCTCTGAAATCTCTCCCTCTTTGACAAAAATGCCAAAGTAGCAACTAGAACTTACATCTTCATATGTAAATGTCATCTTGTCAGTTCAGTAACAATATTTCTCCCTTTGTCATCTTGCTTATGACTGATTATCAGCTTTGTTGTTCTTTTCACAACTCTAGGCAGCTCCTAAAGTGTGACCTTTCCTGCATCAATTTGTCAGATATTCTGTGCAGCACATTTGATGTGGTGCTCCTAGCTTGACTAGGCAGCCTTAGTTTGGGGAAGCACCCCTAATTTACCTCTTATATATTCATGAGCATCCTTAGGTAAAGCTTTTTTGAATATGTCTGCTAGTTGTTCCTTTATGTTCACATATTCCATTCTCACTTCTTTCTCCTATACCAATTCTCTTAAGTAATGATACTTAATTACAATGTGTTTGGTCTTTGTATGCATTACAGGGTTCTTTGATATGTTAATGGCACTAGTGTTATCACAGAAGATAACAATAGGTTCAGTAATTTCCTCTTTCATTCCTTTCAATAATTGTTTGATCCATACCAGATTTGAACATTTCACTTCAATTGCCACATACTCAGCTTCTGCTATAGATTGGGAAATGCAATTTTATTTCTTGCTTATCTAGGAGACTAATCTTTGTCCAAGAAAGAAAGCTCCTCCACTTGTACTTTTCTTGTCATTAACATTTCCTGCCCAATCAGTATCAGTGTAAACTCTCAGTTCAAATTTCTCATTTCTCTTGTAGTACAATACATACTCTTATGTCCCTTTTAGATATCTTAGTATTCTTTTCACAACCATCATATGATTTTCCTTAGGATTGGCAGAGAATCTTGCCATAATCCCAACTGCTAGAGCTATATCGGTCTTCTGTGAACAACATATTGCAGCTTTCCAATCATGGATCTATACAAGGTTTTCTTCACTTTAGCAATATCACCAGTCTTAGATAATTTATGTCCAGTGGCCATAGGAGTACTTACTAGTCTTGAATCCTCCATTCCAAAAGTTTTTAGTATCTCTTTGACATATTTAGATTGTGTTATGAAGATACCTTTCTCCATTTGATATATTTGTAAACCAACAAAGAATTTGATCTCACCAAACATGGACATCTCAAATTTAGTTTGTATTTCATTTGAAAATTTATAACATAGGGCATCTTGTCCACCAAATATAATATCATGTATAAAAATTTATGCTAACAAAATCCCTTTACCTTCTTTAGCTTTCATGTATAGATTGTTGTTGTCATTTGTCCTTGCAAATCCAATCTTGATCAAATAATTGTGCAACCTCTCATACCATGCTCTAGGGGATTGTTTCAATCCATATAGTGCTTTGTTCAGTTTGCAAACCATGTTTTTCTTGTCTGAATCAACAAATCTTTCATGTTGTTCAATATATACTTCTTCTTCTAATATATCATTCAAAAATGTAGATTTGACATCGATTTGGTATACCTTAAAATCTCTGTAAGCAGCTTATGCAAGTAGAGTTCTCACTCCTTCTAATCTTGCTACAGGGGAAAATGTTTCCCCGTAGTCTATTCCTTCTTCTTGTACATAACCTTTACATACTAGTCTTTCCTTGTTCCTTGTGACTTGTCCATGTTCATTGAGCTTATTTCTAAATACCCATTTTGTTCCAATAACATTCTTGTTTTCTGGCCTTGGCACCAGAGTCCAAGTATCATTCTTTTAAATTTGATCCATTTCTTCATTCATAGCTTGAATCCAATCTTCATTCTCCAAAGCATCTTTTATTGTCATAGGCTCAAACTCACACAATAAACATGTAGGGTCTTTCAACTTACTTCTGGTCAAGACTCCAAATTCTTTATCTCTAATGATTTATTTAGGCTTTTATGTCTTCTCACATACTGTGCCAATGTAGGTTCATATCTCTTTTCAAGTTCATCATGAAAATTATCAAATTCTACTTCTGATTACTCGGCAACATCCTTCTGATGCTTAACATCATCCTCCTGATGCTCGACATTGCTTACCTAGGACTCGGCATCTGGTGTAGGTGTGTTACTTGCCTCTCCTTCTTCCATATAGATAAAAGATCTATAGTCTATAGGTTCTTTATTGCTTTCTTGTTCATTTTTCTCTGCATAGTCATCAACTCTCACATTTATACTTTCCACAATTTTGTTAGTGTTAGAATTCAAACACTTATAAGCTTTACTCTTAGTGGAATAGCCTAGGAATATGCCTTCATCACTTTTAGCAACAAACTTTCCATTTCTATTATCCTTCAGTATATAACATTTACTCCCAAAGATTCTAAAGTATTTCACATTAGGTGCATATCCATGCCATAATTCATATGATGTAACATTTGTACCTTTCTTGATTTGTACTTGATTCAAGGTATAAACAACTATACTGACAACTTCTCTCCAGTATTTTTGTGTAACATTCTTCTCAATCATCAGTGTCCTTGCACAATCCATAATAGATCTATTTCTCCTCTCAGCTATACCATTATGTGGAGGTGTTTTAGGTGCAAACACATGTCTCTCAATTCCTCTATTATTGCATAATAGATTGAACTTATTTGATATAAAATCTCCACCTCGGTCAGATCTTAGACATTTTAGGCTTCTACCTATTTCTTTTTCAACCTTAGCCAAATACCACTTAAACAACTTAAATGCATTATATTTTTCTTTCAAAAACATTACAGTCATCATTCTAGTGTAATCATCAACAAATAGAATAAAATACTTAGCACCATAATATCTTTGTATTCCCATAGGTCCACAAAGGTCAGTATGAACTAAATCCAAAATGTTCTCTGAAGTAAATGTCTTGCTCTTGAAACTAGACTTTTTCATTTTTCCCAACTGACATTGTTTACACATCACATTATCAGATTTCTTCAATCTTGGAAAATGTCTAACTTTCTTCTTTTTACTAATACTTACTAGATTGTCAAAGTTAACATGACATAGCCTCTCATGCCATAACCATACATCATCAAATTGTGCAAACAAACATGTCTCTTCAGATAGATCTAGATAGAACAAATTACCTCTAGTATGTTCACTACTTCCAATCAGTTCACCAGTAGCATCAAATATTTTAGCCTTTCTGTGATGAAATTCCACTCAGTAACTAGTGATATTAAGTTGTGCAACACTCAGCAAATTATAGTTAAGACCTTCAACCCAATAGGCATTTTCACAAGTGATCTTATCAGTTAGCTTAATTGATCATTTACCTCTCATAGGACATGGTACATCATTACCAAACTTAACACTTCTACCTCTGTAATGATCTAGGGTTTCAAATTTACTTTTATCACTAGTCATGTGATGTGAGAAACCATTATCAATAATCCATTTACCACCTTTACTCATATAAGAAATAAGTGCAATTTTCTCATCCTTATCATAATCATCTTTCATAGCAACATAAACTACTTCAATATCAAAATTATCACTGTCACTATCAGTTTCCTCTTCTGCAATGTAACAGGATTTCTTACCTTTTTCCTTGTAATCTTTGTACCTTTGGTGATCTTTGTTATCTCTCTTATCTTTGTACTTGCTTTCTCTTTCCTAATCCTTGTCATTCCTATTAGGACACCTTGCAGTAATATGGCCAACTTTATTACATGAAAAACAAATTATAGGAAGTTTACCTTTGTATTTGTCTTTTCCTCTCTTGAATCTTCTATCCATGAGTGCTTCAAGATCATCTAGTTCCTCATCATAAGTGTCACTATCACTTCCACTTTCACTTCCACTTTTCACACATTTATCTTCTTCTCTCTTAGATTTATGCAAAACCATTTGTGACTTGAATGCAGATTCAACATTAGGAACAGTGTAGTTATCATAGTTAGACAGTTCAAAAGCGGTAAGCTTACCAACAAGGCTTTCTAGATTCAGAACATTACCAGGGTTACATCTTGATTCTTGAATTGTTGAAATTATAATAGCATATATATAAAGAAAAGTTCTTAATACCTTTCTAATGAAAGTCTCATCATCAATGATTCCATTAGCTCCTCTAATAGCATTCACTATTTCTTTGATTCTTCCACAATACTGAGCAATATTCTCACCTTCTAGCATTTTCATTTCATCAAAATTACCTCTCAAGCTTTCAGCTTTTGCCCTCAATACATTTGTATCACCACCATAGATGGTTGTAAGAGTATCCCAAATTTTCTTTGTAGTAGTGCATTCCTTGATGTCCTCAAATTCAGGATAGCTTAAGGCAGATGCAATCTCCAACATTGCTTGATTGTGTTCTTGTTTTAATTTCATCTCCTCGATAGTCATAGGTGTAGCAGGTGCAACATAGTCATGTTCAACATAGTATTTTGTCGAATCACCAATACCAACTAGATGAAATTTCATCAAAATTTTCCATGTAGGGAAGTTCTCCTTGTTCAACTTTGGTACCTCCTTATACATCTTGATCATTAGCTTCAATTACCTTTAAAAAATTTCTCTGTAAGCACCAGCAACTCTGATACCAATTGTTAATATGATTTAGAACAATAGAGAGGGGGGTGAATCAGTTGTTCTTAAGTCTAGATGTACAAATTGAAGATTCAAACACTTCAATAAACTCATATCTAATCACCAACTCAACTCGGTCATATATCAGAAAAACATATAACATGCGGTCCACTGTCCAATAGTATTTAACTTACAGAATATCAAAACATTCAAACAAGTATGACACCAGGATTTATAGTGGAAACCCAATTTGGTAAAAACCACTTTGTAACATGTTACTGATATTTTCACTCTTCTGAAGTGAGCTCTTTGAAAAGCCAACCTTGTTAAAGGTATGCAAACATACTATTAGGTGTGACCATGTTAAAGGATTTCAATCACCCTATTAGGAGTGGCCTGGTAAGAAGACTTGAGTACATTCCATTAGAATGCCACCTTGATTAAAGGATTTATCAATGACTATTAGGTAAACCTTGATTAAAGGATTTTGACTATTACAATGGTTAGAAAGTAGCAGTAGTTTCTGATCTATAAAATATACAATTCACTTTGCAGATATCAAATCCAATTTGCATATATATGTTGATTTACTAACTGAGTATCATTTCCATCTCCATCTCTGATCTGCTCGGTATTGTGAATCACAACTTTGATCTTCACCTTCAGCCTTCTGCTTAGACTTATCAGTCAATAACATCAACATCACCAGCATACTTTGTAACATCACAATTAGGTTTCCTTTATACCTCTCTAGATATACATCCTTCTAGAAACATCTTCAATATCATCATTGAATCCATAATAAAATGATTTACCATGCATTAAATTCTCCATATAATCAATTAATAAAGTCAACATGATTTACATAACCTAAGAATTCAATTGTGTCAGCTGGAAATCTAAATTATTCCTCCAAATATAAATTGTTGGCGCTTAGTCAATACTGTGTTCATCTCCTCGATCATCACTATGTAACTCAGTCATCTCTTCAAACTGTCTTCCTCGGCTAACACTGTCTTGCTCAGTAATTTCCTGTCACTCAGCATAAACTGATGTTCGATCAATACTAGATTTAATTGGCATATATTGGTGCTTGGTTGACACTAACATCACTCGGCTTAAACTGGATTTCTTCACTTTTTCTCGATTAAGCCTACTTCTTCAGTCTTTCTTCTTACTTAGATAAATAATACATTATCTCATCATAGTTCCAAATAATCAAGTACTCATTAAAGTATCAAATAACTCAACCTTTCCTTAGGTGCTATTGTTATCTCCCTTGCCCTAATCCTTTGCATCAACCAATAGATATAGTACTTTCTTCGATAGCAACTATCTTACCAGTTAAGGTTTGACATCAATGACAATACAACAATTATTTCAATTGTAGTTTCCAACACACATGTGAGTCCCTAAACCCTTTTGTGTGATTTTTCATTTACTTTTCATTTGTGCATTTAATGCTCTTTTCACATTTATTAGAAGGGGTAACTTGTTAGGGAGGAGACATTGATCGATAGATCGATGTCTGTGAAGATGAGGGTTGGGGAATCAGAGACGATGACCAAAAAATTATCATTTCTAAGATAGGGATTAGGGTTTGACCAGTTGATTAGAGAGTGAAATTTCAAATTTGTGTCTCCACAAATGGCATTTACATTGATCCTAGATTGTGAGGCCTAATCGGCATCTCCGCAAATTGGGCCAAAAGACAAGGGATAGTGTTTGAAAACAAAACTAGGGGGATTCAAGACTGACCAAGGAGTGGGTGGGGCCATGATACCCTAATCTAGACTAGATAGGGGAGAACTTGGCTATAATAGACTAACTGACATAGTTGAACTGGATGTAGGATCGGGTAGCTCCCTTTGTTTCGAGGGAGTGCTAGCCAAATACCACGGATCTACATAAATAGTTGACTACTATTGAGTGGGGATAGGTCACTTTGTGTGGGTTTTAATATGTGCATGAGTGGCCTAGGATTAGAGCGCATAATGTGTTTATGATCACCTTGGTGGAGAGATGGCACTCTGATACGTCTAGATTTCATCTAGAGACAAGAGAGGTCATTGTCCCAATATTAGATGTGTGACGGATATACAAAGTGTTGATCAAAGGTGTTATCTCTAAGTACATATCAGAGGGTGCAAAGCCCTAAATGGAGATATGCTTTAAATATCAATTTTTCAGGTCACCTCGTTCACAACAGTGAATGTTGTAATCACCCACAAATGGTCTTATAAACCTTGAGCTCCACTCTAACATTAAACATTAAAATAGTAGACCTTATCTTATGCTTAATCAATCTTGTGTATTGATTTAATGTCTTATCTCTTGATCAAATCATCATTTTATCATTTATTTGATGATATCTTTGACCACTTTATCCTAAGTCTTGTTTGATTAAAAGAACATGTCCCCTTTTAATTAAATAAATCCACTTTATCTTATGTGTGCATATGAAAAAGGAATTTCCTAATTTGAAAAAAAAAAGACAAAAAGACAAAAAGTGGAATCTCTTTTGCCCATTAATCTTCACCACTCATTTCTATCTAACCATTCATATCCATTGGTTTTTCCTCTTGAGAATCTTGTGCCCTAAAGTCAAAATAGGGTTTATTTCTCCACCCTTGGATTTTGCCTCTTAATCTTGAATCTCCATTCATTTCTAAATTCTATAAGAGGAGACTCTCTCCTCATTCTTGGCTAGTCCTAATCTTGAATCAATCAATCTAGCATTTTTAATCTTGCATTCTTAAGAGCATTCTAGCTTAGCATTTCCTTATTGCATCTAGCTTAAATCACATAGCTTAAGTAGGAGGTATTTTAATCTTGTTAGAATAAATTTTCTTTCTTGCTCCTATTCTTGCATTTGAATTTTAGTTTAGATCTTGAATTTCATATAGATCTCTCATGCTTGCATCTTCATTTTGAATCTTTCATTCTATGGTGCACCTTGCAAGGGTTTCTTATTGAGGTTCATTTGAGAGCCATCATCCATAATGCTTACATTCTTACATGTCATAGATCAGAAGCTATAAGTTGTCTCTTAGGGTCTCCTCTTCATGGATTCTCTAAAGAACAATGGTTTATAGAAGTGTGTCATCTTTTGATCACACATTTTTGGTGCCCACCATGGGGCTAGATATGCTTTTTTAGCTCCCTTTCTTGCATTTTCAGATTTCTCTTGTCGCGGGTTTGTCATTTCTATTTTACAGCCCAGATGTCGTACGACATTTCAGCATATATCTGTGTGACATTTCTTAATATTGTCGGGTGAAACTTCATACTTTATAGAATATCACTCTGTTATATAGAGAAATATCATATTCTTTCTTGCAAAGTGTCACATGACTTGTTTACAAACCGTTGCATCATTCTAAAGTCTCATCTAGTTCGTAGAGAACTATCATATGATTTCCTGGCAAACTGTGAAGTTTCATCCAGATTTATTTTGTCACGGTCCAATTTTTGGCCGAGTCTTCTTGCATTTTCCTGTATTTTTGGGTTTGTTGATTTTCTAATAGCAACTAACAAGTTGTTTTGTAGGGTTTTTTATCTCATTTGCATGCTATTTTATGCCCTAACTTGTGCTTTTGTAGGAAATCGCTTGTCAAAGAAGTTGCATTGAAAAAACTACTAAGTTGTGGTCTTGGATGTTGGCTTGGGAGATACAAATAAACATTGTGTTGCTTATACATGATTTTCTAGGAACCTAGTTTAATTAGTGTTCTTTTGGTAAACTAACAAGTGTTTTATGTGTTTGGGAGACACTATGGAGTAGGAGAGTATGCTCTTTTCCTTATGGAAAATTAGAAATCTAGACCTTCATTAGTTATCCATTTACTTTCTTGCATTTACCTTTAGAGGGATTGCCAAAAGAGCAATCTTTTGGGAATGACCCAAGTGGGGAACAAGTGAACCTAACTGCTCCACCCCACTATAAACAAATGCTTCCTTCAATCCAAAGAGAGGGAAGATGTGGCTATTTCTACTCCTAATGCTTCTTCAATTGTAGGGCCTAGTGCCTAAATCTTGCTAAGCGAGTCTACATTTGACTAGGTGCTTGTTTATAAGGGAAGTACATTCAACTTGTGTAGGGCCAAGAGGTCTAAATATTTCTTGTGAGACTATGCATTTTGGGTGTCATAGGGTTGAAAGGTCTTAATTCTTCTTGTGGAACTACGGGGGTAGTCATGAACAGAGACCCTTATTAGAAACCTAGGATTTAGAGGTTGACCATTTTGGTTGTGTGACTTCCTTTGTGCAAGGATTGATATAAGTGGATTACTTGGATCACCTCAAGACACTCACCATATATGTTCCCTTGGATGCTAAAGCTTGAATATGGAAATATGGAAAGACATGCAATTCGAGCATCGTTCTTCTCCAATTGATCCATAACTTGCATAGTCCTAGGAAAAGCCATTCAACCACCTAACCATGGGGCTAAGAACATCAAGTTGTGGTAAAAGGTTGAAGCACTACCCTTTTGACCTTAGGTAGAACTTTCTTGATGTGTCTTCAATTCGTGCAAGACTAGTGGAAATTATTTTAACATACTCATTTTGGTTCCATTCATGGAGTTTTCCTTTGAGACCTCATAAATGTTTGTATCATGCAAGGTTTCTTTTTCCATTGCTTGATTGTTTTAAGACTACTCTATGCACCACAATTGCTTTGAAAACATCAAATTTATTGTTAAACTTGTTGATAAACATTGCCACTTTGTTAAATTAGTCAAAACAGCTAATCAAAACAGAGATTTTAAGTCAAAATTGTTCCTTCATTGTTTTTTAATTAAATTTTGTTTGCCTTTAGTGAGAAATATCACACAATGCTTTAAAGTGTCATCTGCGGTCCAGTAAAATATCACCCCATTGTATTGGGTATATCATCCCACCTGTATACAAAGTATCACACGATCTTAAAGTGTCATCATGCTTTACTGGGGTATGTCATACGAATTTTGTCTCCTTGTTAAGTGTCACATAGTTATTTGAGGTGTATCGTGCTAATTCTGATCCGAGTGGGCTTGGTCCAAATTTTCTCTTAGCTGATTTAGGGAGCTTACATTTGACTCTTTTTTATCTCTTAGTTTGAAATTGATATAATATGAGTTGTTTCTAGCTGAAGAGGAGTACTTAGATTCCTTGGTTATGTTATGGACTAGTAGAGTTGTTCACTAGTCTAATTTATCTTAGTTGTCTTATCTTATCTTGACTTTATCTTTTGACTCGATTCGCAAGTAACGTACCCAAGGATCTTACCCACAACTTGGGTACTTTGTGACAAGTCATCTTGATCTATCTCTTTTATTATATTTTTCTTGCTTTTGGACAAGTGAACACTTTGCTTTTCTAGGATAGACATCAAGTCATCTTGTGTCATATTAATTAGCTCTTTACATGCTTATTTATGCCAGTAACAACTAGATACCAAATTGATCAAGGAAAGCAACCACCAGTTAGCTTTGATGAATTACCCTTTCCCACTAGGCGTCAACACCATCATGACAAAGACCCTCAAGTTATCTTTGACAAGGAAGAGGAGAATATCGGAATCTGGTTTGATCATTTTGGAAGCACCTTTGATAGAACTTGTGAGATACCTATTGCCTCATCAAAACCTGAAAATAGTCTATCTTTGAGAAAAATGAAAGATTAAGATGAATCGAATTAGAAAGAGAAGCTTACATGGAAGAACAAACAGTCAAATTGGCTCAACAATTTAACAACAATTTCTACAATGGAAATAATGGAAATAATTCACCACCAAGATCTTCTCCAAGATCTCGATACAATGTATATGATTCACCTATGAGATCTTCACATTCTCGGACAGGGAATACAGAACAGGAAATTATTGAAGAAGAGCTCCTGAACTTTCAACAAGATGAACGTTACCAAAAGATTATGTTGAAAACATTAGAACAAAATGGTGACCAATAATTTTTACATCTAGATGCTAAAGGATTAAAGCTTCCACATGACTTTGATGTTGTTGGGTTGATTCAAAAAAGAGAACCCTCAGAAATAGAGGTTACTAGAAAAGAAATATAGAGTTTGAGAGATGCAATATCAAGCTTAAGAAAAGAAGAAGAGAAACCTAAATCATCCAAAAATAGTCTAGTAAACCTTGAGCTCCACTCTAACATTAAGCATTAAAATACTAGACCTTATCTTATGCTTAATCAATCTTGTGTATTGATTTAATATCTTATTTCTTGACCAAATCATCATTTTATCATTTATTTGATGATATCTTAAAGTTTTACCACTTTCTCCAAAGTCTTATTTGATTAAAAGAACATGTCCCCTTTTAATTAAATAAATCCACTTTATCTTATGTGTGCACATGAAAAAGGAATTTCCTAATTTGAAAAAAAAAAGACAAAAAGTGGAATCTCTTTTGCCTCTTAATCCTCACCACTCATTTCTACCTAACCATTCATGTCAATTGATTTTGCCTCTTGATAATCTTGTGCCCTAAAGTCAAAATAGGGTTTATTTCACCACCCTTAGATTTTGCTTCTTAATCTTGACCATCCATTCAATTCTAAATTCTATAAGAGGAGACTCTCTCCTCATTCTTGGCTAGTCCTAATCCTGAATCAATCAATCTAGCATTTTTAATCTTGCATTCTTAAGAGCATTCTAGCTGAATTGTATTCTAGCTTAGCATTTCCTTATTGCATCTAGCTTAAATCACATAGCTTAAGTAGGAGGTATTGTAATCTTCTTAGAATAGATTTGCTTTCTTGTTCTTGCATTTTCATTTTATTTTAGATCTTGCATTTCATATTGATCTCTCATGATTGCATATTCCATTCTATGGTGCACCTTGCATGGGTTTCTTATTGAGGTTCATTTGAGAGCCACCATCCATAATGCTTACATTCCTACATGTCATAGATAGGAAGTTATAAGCCACCTCTTAGGGTCTCCTCTTCATGGATTCTCTTAAGAACAATGATTTATAGAAGTGCGTCGCCTTGTGATCACACATATGCTTTAGAATGGGGTGTTGTAGGTCAGATTACCACGAATGACCCTATAATTAGCATGATAGATAGGCAGGAAGATGTGTCCAGATCTTGTGAACATAGATTTCCACATGGTTGGGTGAGGTTTTTGAGTTTCATGCTAAAAGAGGAGGGCACAGTGTACTGTCAGGAGTACACCATACTAGGTCAGTTATACTATGACCTACATATGTGCAACTACCAGATAGGGAGGAGTTTGGGAGATGGGGTTACATTGTTGCTAGTATGGGTGTGGGAGCACATAGTTGTCATGTGGCTCATCTGTCTGGAGGAGACACGATGGATATATAAACCATATGCATGTCGATATAGACCTCATATTAGATTTGGGTATACTAGATCAATGGGATATTGGAGGAAACTTCTTGATGGCCTAGTGGTTTTTTATTAGACATCATACAGGGGATGTGAGGCCTTGGACTAATGGGACAAGTAACAATAAATGGAGGATGGTGTTCTAGACACACATTATCTTGGTTATGTACATACAGACTAGTATCTTATAGGTAGATCAGTATATCACATCTAGCCAAATGTATGCCCTCATGAGTCTGACCTTAGTTTGGTAGGATCAAAGATGCAGTACTAGGTTGTTTCCCTCACCCATTGGTTACTCAATATGTGGGGTCATTATGGGAGATTGGAGTGGACTTGAGAGGAGAATGATAGTCATGGAGGGGGATAGATCCTATAGCATGGACATTGAGACAATACATAGTTGTAAATGTAGGTGTTAGAATAAGTGATGTAGTGATGCTAAGTGTTGAATTGATGAAAATTGGTACAGATTTGATGATAGGAGAATCAGTTATTAGGTTGTCATTAATGTCAATTGATTGACTTAGTGTTTTCACTATGTTACTAGATGTTGTGTAAGAAAAACATGAGTTGCAGTATGTTTCTAAAGTTTCTAATCAAATGGAAGGATGTGTCATGTGTTGTGATACTAAGTTTGCAACTATGACTTTTGATATGAAGTATTGAGTTGGTTATGTTTGAACGAAATCAAACCGCATAACTGCTAAAATAGTCAATGATAGACAATAAGTGATTTGGATGTTATTTCAAATTGGTAAAGTATTTGATGGAGTGGTCATAGGATATGATTGATAATAGTGTCTAGATACTATGTTGAGGATTGTGACTCATATTGGTGATTAGTGAAGATAGTTTAATTGACTGGAAGCGATATTAACATAATGAATAGGTAAATAGGACATAGTTCTTGAATAGGTAATGAAGATTTGTGAATCGGTGAAGAAATTCAAAGTGGCAATGGGATCAGTGATGTTTTTAGTAAATTATTAAGGAAATTTAGTGATTTTTGGAAAATATTTGACATTGCTCAAGGTATGTATTTGAGGTAGATTCTTCAAGAAGTTTCTTTTGGTCAAACAAGATTTTGAAGATGGTTCAATTTACAAGGTGAAATCCATGTGGAAGCCAACATGGTCAAAGAAAAAAGGTTTATAAGTTGTTAGATACATTGTATATTACCTAATTTGATATGGATCATTAGTGTTTTAGATCTAGGGTTTATTTAAAGTTGATGGAAGAAAACATATATACTAGAAAGTTGAAAAATAAGTTATTTGTTGATTGTGAATTGCAGAAGGATTTGGTGGCAAAGCAAGTGAAGGAATCAAGTGCGATCAAGCCAGGAAAGATTATAGTGTGTGGAGAAGAGTTTGAGAGCTTAATAGGAACTGATCATGTAGAGGTAGTGCAATTTCACATATCATTTTCATATGTTGCTTTCTAACCATTGTAATAGTGAAATCCCTTAACAATGTGGATCCTAACAGATCTTTATTATAAATCCTCTAAAAAGGTGGCATTTGTATTGAATGTTTAAAGTCCTCTAACAAGGCTACTCCTAACAAGGCAAAGATCCTAACAGATCTAAAGGCAAATCCCTTAACCAGGTAGCACCTAGCAGTGATTTTGTAAACCTTTAATAGGATAATCTTCTCATAGGGCATATTCCAAAAGAGTACAAATTTAGTGGGTACCAACTCCCAAACATGGATTTTCCCATTTGGGTTTCCATGAGAAAAATATGGTGTCTTCATTGTGTGATTGATTATTTTTGGATGCATGGTTTGAAAGTTTCTATCTATATTAGTTGTTGTTAAATGTTTTGGTGCTTAAAATTTAAAGAGTTTAAAATCAATGAATTTGGTGATTAATGATTCACCCCTCCCCTCTTAGTAATTAGACATGTATTAAAAATTGGTATCAGAGCCAAGTTCCCCTATTGAGTAAGCCTAACAACTTGAGGGAAATGATCTGAAGATGTATATGAAGAAAGCACCTAAGTTCACTACTTGGACAATTTCTCTACATGGGTAAGTAGGATAAAGTTGCATTTGACAGACATTAGAGATCAAGAATTAGTTCATCTCTCAACCAAGTATGTTCAACCTACTGGAACCCTAACTGATGAACAAATAAAGAGAAAGTTGGAGCATAACTTTGTAATGATAGAAATAGAAAGTTCTTTATTTGATGTTGAGTTTGTAGATATCAAGGACATGGATAATGCTAAAGACATGTGGGACAAGTTGATAACAATGTATGGCAGGGATATTCATGTTTAGAAAGAAAAGGTGGACAGTCTCAGAGGAAAGTATGATGAAATGAGAATGCATGAAGGAGAGAACATTTCTCAATACAACTATATAATAAAGGAGGTTGTTGTTGCAATAAAAGGAGTTGGTGGACAACTTGAAGAAGATGATGTGGTAAGAAAAATCTTGAGAACCCTAATACCATATTGTGCTATTAGAGTCTCTGCTATATAAGAATTGAGATCTGTTAATCCTACAAATGTGACTCTAGATTCCTTGGTTGGAAAGCTCACTACTTCTGAGTTAAGTAATTTTGATAACAATATGCCTAGAATAGAATCTTCTTTCAAAGATTCTCTAACCATTGGCTCATCAAAGAAAGGAAAAGAGATCTATAAAAGTTCTAAAGGAAATCATGATTATGATTCTATCTTGTCTAAAGAAAGAGAACAAGAAGAGTTGGAGGCATTGCTAGCTAGGAGATAACCTAGAGGAAAATGATAGTACAAAGGTAAACTTCCCTTAAAATACTTTTCATGAAACAAAATATGCCATATTGCATCTAGTTGTCCTGACAATGACATGAAGGATAAGATCAAGAGATTTAGGAACTTCCAAGACAAAAGCAAGAAGGAATATTACCTAGCAGAAGCAGTGATTGATGAAGAATTACATGGAAGAGATGAAGAGGAAGAGAGAGTTTTTGTTGCAATCAAAGATTAACCCTCAACTGGTGTTGATGGAGAGAATGAGGAAAAGGTATTTATTTCAAGCATGAATTGCAATAGTGACTAGATAATAAATAATGGGTGTACACATCACATGACTAGTGACAAAAGAAAACTTATTTTAATGGAGGAATGTGATGGAGGAGAAGTCAGACTCGATAATGGTTATCCATGTGTGGTAAGAGGTAAAGGTTCAATAGCACTTAATGATAACACTAACTATGATGATGTTTATTGGGCTGATAGATTAAAGTATAACTTGTTAAGTGTTGCTTAGTTGAATAACAAAGGTTTTAGATTGGAATTTCGTAATGGTGTTTGCAAGATCTTAGGAAAATCTAGAGATTTTATTGTTATTGGTGAACAAACTAGAGTTAACCTATTCTGATTGAACTCTACAAATAAACATTGATTGTTTGCTAAAGTTGAATATTGTTGGTTGTGGCATAAAAGATTTTTTCATGTTAATTTTGATAATATAGTAAAGGTTAGTAAGAAAAAATGTGTTTTAGGTGTGCCTAATTTAGCTAAGCCTGATAATGCTATGTGCAAGGAGTGTTAGTTGGGAAAGTTGACTAGTTCTAGATTTACTATTAAAGTCTATTCATCACAGAGCATTCTTGACCTTGCACACACTTATTTGTATGGATTGATGAGAACTCAAATCTACTATGGAGATAAGTAATTTATCATGTTTGTTTATGATTACTCAAGATTGATGGTTGTTATGTTTTTTAAGGATAAATCTGACGCATTCTACATGTTCAAGGTGTATAAAGCAAGCATTGAAAAAGAGATAGGTAAAACACTTAATTATATCAGATCTGGCAGAGGAGGTGAGTTTACTTCTCAAGATTTCACAACATTTTTTGAAGAACATGGAATCAAGAGACAAATTTCATCACCAAGGACACCCCAACAAAATGGAATTGCAGAGAGAAGGAACATATCCATAATTGACTATGCAAGAACACTTTTGATACAAAAGGGAGTGACTCAAATCTTTTGGAGAGAAGTTGTAAGTAATAATGTATATACTTTGAAATGGCTACAATGTAAGAAAGCTACAAACAAAACACCTTATTAGCTATGGCATGGTCATACTCCTAGTGTCACTTATTTCAAAAAAAATGGGAGTAAATATTACATAGAGAAGGATGAACAAAATGGAAAATTTGAATCTAAGAGTGATGAAGGGATATTTCTAGGATATTCTACTAAAAGTAAAGCTTATAAGTGTTTGAACAAGCATACCAACAAGATGGTTGAAAGTGAGAATGTTAGAATTAATGAATTTTTTGAGAAAAATGATAAAGATAGAAAGAAGGAACCATAAGAGTATGACAGATTTGTTTATGTTCAATTGGTGGAACTAGATACAGTACCACAGATGAATGAAGCAATGAACAATCCACAACCAGTGAACAATCCACAACCATTGAATGATCCATAATTGGTGAATGATGATGAAGGTAACCAAAGATAAGAACAGGTACTTCCAAGGTATGTGAAACTTAATCACTCTCAAGATCAAATTATTGGAGATAAAAATGTTAGAGTGATGACAAGGAGTGAGGTAAGGGAAAGTACTTGTTTACTATCTAAATTAGAACCTAAAATTGTTAAAGATGCTTTAAAAGATGATGATTGGGTAAGGCTATGAAAGAGGAATTAGATCAAATAGAGAAAAATAAGACATAGACTTTAGTACCTAGGCCTACTAACAAGAATATTATAGGTACTAATTGGATTTTCGGGAATAAGATGAATGAGAAAGAAGAAGTGATAAAAAACAAGGCAAGGCTAGTTTGCAAAGGGTATGCACAAGTAGAAGGAATATACTATGGTGGGACCTTTGCACTTATTGCTAGAATTGAAGGTGTAAGTATAATTTTGGCATGCACTTCTTATAAAGGTTTTAAGGTCTATCAAATGGATGTAACATCTACTAATCTGAATGGTGTATTAGAAGAATAAGTATAGATTGAACAACCTGAAGGTTTTGCCAATGAAAAAGGTAAAGGAATGGTGTATAAATTGCATAAAGCATTGTATGGACTGAAAGAAGCTCCAAGAGCATGGTATGAAAGGATACATGCTTATATTATTTAGATTGGTTTCACAAGAACTAGTGACAATAGTAATATATATCTAAAATCTGAAAGTGAAGACAAGATATTGATTGCTGAAATTTGTGTTGATGACATAATATTTGGTGGAAATGAAGCATTAAGTAGGTCATTTGCAAAATAAATTAGGAATGAATTTTAAATGTTGATGATAGGAGAGACCAAATTCTTTATTGGTCTTCAACTAAAACAAATGAAGAAAGGAATATACATTAGTCAATCCAAGTATGTGAAGGAGATTCTAAAAACTTTTGGCATGGATGACTCAAAACCAGTGGGAACACCTATGGTCACATGTTGCAAATTGTCTAAGGAGGATGAATCCAAAGAGGTAATGAAACTCTATATAGATCCATGATTGGTAAGTTATTTTTTTTTATTCACAGTAGACCAGATATTGCTCATGTTGTTGGTATTGTTGCAAGGTTTTCCTCAAATCCAAAAGACTCACATATGGTTGTAGTGAAGAGGATCTTTAGATATCTAAAGGGGACTGAAGATTATGGGCTATGGTATGGTAAGGATGGAAATTTTTCTTTGAATGTGTTTATTGATGGAGATTGGGCAAAAAAATTGATGGCGGGAAGAGCACAAGTGGTGGAGCATTCTTTCTTGGTGAAATATTAGTCTCTTGGACTAGTAAAAAGGAAATTTGTATTTCTCAATCTATTGTAGAGGAAGAGTGTGTTATTTTTTCTATTAATTTTCATCAATTGATATGGATAAAATAAATTCTTGAGGGAATTCATGAGAAGGTCACATAACCGGTTGTTATCTATTATGATAACACTAGTGCAATTAACATTTCCAAGAATCTAGTGATGCACTCGAAGACAAAGCACATTGCAATAAAATATTATTTTTCAAGAGAATAGGTACAAGAGAAGGAGGTAAGGCTTGACTATGTTCCTACCAAATAAAAATTTGTCGATATATTCACCAAGACATTTACAAAGGATACCTTTGTGTATCTCAGAGGTAGATTAGGGGTCATTCCACTATCTGAAGTTAATTAGAGGATGATGTTGATTGCATCAGTTCATATGTGTTTATCATAATATCATATGTATGGATTGATGTAAAGGTTGAATAATCCATATGGGGATAAGTTTTAGTAAGATGTTGTGATGCGGTGATGAGGAAAGAACAAGAAACGAACAGTCAAGTATAATCCAAGATGACTGAATGATAAGACAATGTTGGCATTGTTGTCAAAGGAGAAGAATATGTAGAGTGTTTGCAAGGGATAATATGCATTATAAAGAGAGAATATATGTATGAACCAATATGATAGAGTGAGAAGATGCATGAACAGAGGTACAAACATAAGTGGAAACATATTGAAAAAGTTAGTAAGAGGATTGTCACGAGATAGACATAGTGTTTCCAAGTAGAACTTACAAGTTAAGAGGAGAAGTTAAGAGTGTTGTGAGTGTTTCCATCAATGCCAAAGGGGGAGATTGTTATCATAACTAATGCAATGATGTTAAGTGTTGCATTGATGAATATTGGTGCAGATTTCATGACAAGAGAATCATTTATTAGGTTGTCATTGATGTCAGCTGATTGATATAGTGTTTTCAGTATGTTACCAAATATTGTGAAATTAAATCATGAGTTGCAATATGTTGTTGAAGTTTCTATTCCAATGGAAGGATGTTTCATGTGTTGTGATACTAATTTCCAACCGTGACATTTGATATGAAGTATTGAGTTGGTTATATTTGAATGAAATCAAGAAGGGTAACTTCTAAAATAGTCAGTGACAGACAATAAGTGATTTGGATGTTATTTCAAATCGGTAAAGTATTTGATGGAGCCGTCATAGGATATGATTGATAACAATGTGCAGATACTATGTTGAGGACCGCGACTCATATTGGTGACTGGTGAATATATTTTAATTATCTGGAAGCAGTATTAACAAAATAGACATGTAAACAAGATAGAGTTCTTGAACATGTGATGAAGATTTGTGAATCAGTGAAGAAATTTAAGGTGGAAATGGGATCAGTGATGTTTTTAGTAAATTAGTAAGATAGTCCCATGATTTTTGGAAAATATTTGACATCACATTGCCCGAGGTATGCATTTGAGGTGGATTCTTCAAGAAGTTTCTTTTGGTCAAACAAGCTTTTGAAGATGGTTCAATTTACAAGGTGAAATCCATGTGGAAGCCAACACAGTCAGAGAAAAATGATTTATCAATAGTTAGATACATTGTATCTTACCTAATTTGATCTAGATCATTAGTATTTCATATCTCAGGTTTATTTTAATTCAGTTGAAGAAAACCTATATATTAAAAAGTTGAAAAAGAAGTTATTTGTTGATTGCGAATTGCAGAAGGATTCGGTGACAAAGAAAGTGAAGGAATCAAGTGCGATCAAGCTAGGGAATATTATATTGTGTGGAGAAGAGTTTTAGATATTAATAGAATTTGATCATGTAGAGGTAGTGCAATTTCACAAATAATTTTCATATGTTTCTTTCTAACCATTGTAACAGTGAAATCCCTTAACATGGTGGATGCTAACAGATCTTTATTGTAAATCCTCTAACAAGGTGGCATTTGTATTGAATGTTCAAAGTCATTTAACAAGGATCCTCCTAATAGGGAAAAGATCCTAATAGATGTAAAGGAAAATCCCTTAACCGAGTAGCACCTAACAGTTCTTTTGTAAACCTTTAATAGGGTAAGCTCCTAGTAGGGCATATTCTAGAAGAGTACATATTTAGTGGGTACCTACTCCCATGCATGTTTTTTCCCATTTGGGTTTCCATGAGAAAAATATGGTGTCTTCATTGTGTGATTGATTATTTGTGGATGCATGCTTTGAAATTTTGTATTTGTATTATTTGTTGTTGAATGTTTTAGTTCTTAAAGTTTACAGAGTTTAAAATCAGTGAATTTAATGATTACTAATTCATCTCTCCCCTCTCAGTAGTCAGACCTATGCTAACAGTAGGCATGACCCCAACCTATGCACAGTGGTGCATTTCGCATATATTAATGTGAATCACATATTCCTTATAAGTGTTGGTCGAGGAGCAGGCATGATCTGATCGGGATGGGGAGTGGGAGTGGGGATATGGAGATGATGGAGGGGATGGTAGAGAATAGAGGGTAATCCCTAGGGTACCCACTGGTAGGAGGAGAGGTTTTGTACAAATATCATTAGGGGGAGTGCCACCACAGGTACCAATATCAGGAGAAATACAAGCATCATTCACGCTATAGGTACAAGGATGGGAACATACCCTAGTGGAAACATAGGTACTATAGGGACCACCAATAGGGTATGTCACTCAAGAGGCATATGATGCCTTATAGACATAGTTTTTGGGGGTGAGGGGGAGCTAAACATGAAGAGGGAGGATTATACAATGACTAGAGTTGAGAGGGCCAACCTATAGACTAAGGTGGATAGGATTCAGGGTCTCCTCACTATAGACAGAGAGCACGAACATAAAACACATAAATAACCTTATATGCATTACAAAACAAGGTGGATTGGTGTATAGAATCATGGAAAACCATCAAACTTCTAAGATCCTAGTTATCCAAACATCAATTTCAACATGTTCATCAACACCTTTACATATTCAATAATGGAGGCATAGATCAAACCATCAACCTTATCACACCAAATCAACTCAACTAAATTCAATTCATCTTTTAGGATCCTTAATCCATAAGGAATCCAAACTCTACCCTTGAAAGAATCCTCCATGCTATCCTTTATCCAATATTCTTCAAACTTTCATGTTTGTTGTCCACATTGCATTGTTTGCACACAACTATTAATCACATGGTTCATTAATCATCAACATCCTCTCAATATCCTTTATTCAACATAAACCATTAGTACATCATCATATCATGTACATCTCAAAAGATCATCACATCATACTCCTTAGGAATTAGAAACAACTCCTGTCAAATCAAATAAATAAACTCTTGTCATATTGTCCTTGTCTAGATTGGTTATCCTGATCATAGTCTTAAATATCACTAAATCAAATAAATAGATGCATGTTTGTCTACCAAAATAATTTATAGGTTCAACCATAGATTCATTTCTATTTAACTTTGGATATTGTGTCTTAAACTTTAATCAATAATTTGACTTTTATATAAATCAAACTTCACCATCATTGTGATTGACTTTGCAATTGATAGTTAGACTGTACTTATTGGTCTAGACCTTCAAACCTACATAGATCCATCCTTCATACCTACTCAGGGTAAAAATGCATTTCCTTACCATTACTATACCATTAGGTTCCATTCACAAGTCATATAGATACTAACAAGGATCAAAACCTTAGATTGCACTATCAAACCTAGTAAGTTTATTGGTTATACCTACTAGGGCATCAATTTCCTCACAAGATACAAAACCAATCAACATAAAAATAGGACCATTTTGAAGACCCTTGATTCTACTTTATAAAAATCCAAGGATTAAATTTCTCTATCAGTTAAACTTTAAGATATTTACAAACCCTTGTTCATGTCTCTGGCATAGAGGGTTTAGTGACAATATTAAAAAAAATATTAGATCTCTCTATATAACTCACAACTAGATACAAAAGAAGGTTAAAATGAAACTTAATTTATTTTTCTACATATCCAAATCAAATTCAGACATCAATAAATCAAGTTACATATTAGAAAACACCATAAAATAGTGAGGAAACATGATTAAGACATGGTTAATCCAAGGACCCTAACAATATTGTCTCTTTATTTGGTAAATCCTCAAGTGAAGTAAATTTGAAATGGATGTATACCATAAATTCTCATTTTCACCCCTCTGATCTTCATCACAAAGAAACTATGCCTTAATATTCATGCACATATCCTTGAGTGTTCACCAAACCTGTAGGGACCTTGGTGATAATCAGAGGTTTAATGGATATTTTCTTCACAAACTTCCTCTAACCCTGCCACACTAACTCAAACTCAACCTTCAAACACTTTATAACATTTCTTTAATAGTTCCAAAGTGTATAACCAACTTTTGGATCAAATACCTTCTCTTGACAACCTTATTCTAATGCAACTTTTTGTGCACAAATGACAACTTTTACATTTTTTGACACAATGACTCATAAACTTTGTATGAACACCCTTACCACATTACAATGGAGTATTTGTGACCTTTTACAATATATAGGTTTTTTGACACACTTTAACCTCATAGACCAACTAGGACCTTAATAGGACAACTTGGACAACCTTATACAAATGGCTTTAATTAACCTTAAACGTTGATTCCAATTGACTCAAAACATAATGAAATGACTTTATGAATTCAAACATCAATGAGATTGTTCATGAAAGAACCATTTGACCTCCTGTAGCCTCCTAACATGTTCTTGTGCTAAGTTCTCTTGCACCATGGATGTAGGAGACTTCACCATGGTAGAGACAGATACAGTTGTAGTGGCCAATCAGGAGTTACGGGACCTGAGGCAGGAGGTGGAATTCCTAAGACAATAGGTACAAGATCTTACATGTGATAGGGATACATTTTAGGTTCTATCTTAGACATACATGGATAAGTGTGATATTACACATTAGATATCTACACTCCTAGGGGAAGCACGGTTGATGCTAGATGTCTTGGCAACATAGAGAGATGCAGTGAGGGCTTGTAGAGAGGTTGTGTGCTACATGACCCTATAACATCAAGTCATTCCTAAAGGACAAAGAGCTCCACCCTTATTAGAGAGAGGGGTTTCACATACTATAGGGAGGTCATGAGGATCCATGAGCATTTAACTACTCAGGGATAGAGGAGGAGACATAGGGGATCATCCCAGCCAACTGTCTGAGATCCACCCAGCCCCATTAACACACATTTTTATTTATTTATACTATAATACGTGACTAGATGTACAATGACACCTAGGTGCATGTACTTATGCATATTTGAGATGTATATTTTTTATCATACCATTCAATAACCTTTGATGTAGTTTTATTATTTTATGAAGACATTATGATGGAATTTTTAAGGACTATGAACTATTGAAATTTATTCTTTTGTGATCAATATATGATTATACAACTTTGGTCTTATGTGATGTGTGTGTATATTAATTATGGATGCATTTATGACTCTACATGATTATGGATGTGACTTTATGATTATGTGAATGAATCTTTTGATGCAAGATGTGTGTGATTAATTTGTGATTTATACTAGATGTCATGGTTCTAATGATTTGTGTTGCAAATTGACATGGATTATGTACATGTAATTTGTCTATGATGTGATGTTTATGGATATGTTGTGTATGCAAGATTTATTTATGATGTATTGATCTGATTATATGTGATGGATACTAAATGTATATGGATTTTTATATGTGCTTATGTTTATGCTTTTTGGGGATATGTAATGATTAATGTAGATGATTAAATGTATAAGTGAATTTAATGGTTTAATGAATAATGAATGAATGTGATATATAATAAAATGAATATAATTTGGTAAATGAAGATGGACCTAATGATCTTAATAATCACTAATGATGTTAACTACTTAGGGGGATAGATAATCATAATAAGAACTGCAAATGGAATGGGTGAAATATAATGGATAATGTTGAAATGAACCTAAATGATATGAGAGAATAAAATGAATTAATGCAACTAAATATGAGGTAATGAATGTAATTAACTAATGCAAAGGAATGCAACTTAAACACAATTTAATATGACATGCACACTAATGCAATTAATGCAACCTAATGAAAAAAAATGTAAGAGTGCACTGTAATGGATACAACTAATTAGAGACCACTAAATATAATTAACCATGCACCTATTTGAAGACTTCTAAATGAGACATGTTTTTGTGTGTATCAATGTAACTAGGAGGGACAATTATCTAGCTACGATGGGAGGGATAGTGAATAAATAGAAGCCTTTCCAAAAGAAAAATGAAAAATGAATCTAAAAATATAGCTAATCTACATGCCGAAGGATTTTGGGATTATATTATGTTAATTTCATAGAGCACACCCTAGTTTGATTTTGCAAGAGGGCGTATGCACCATGTGTTACAAACATAGATGACATGGTTCCTTTGTGTGGACCAGACTCTTAGACAAAAGAGGTAGTTTTAGGAACATAGATGTGGATTAACAACCATGATATAAATAACACATTAACATTCATAGGGAGGCCTAGTACACAAAATCCTTTTGAGGGACTTGGTGGAAGTGCACAAGACCCTACCCCCAGTGAGGCATGGATAACCATAACTGTAATTAACACAAATACACTAAAGTACCAACAAACAAAACACACAAAAAATGAAATGTTTTCTAATGAAACCATTCAAAATATTCTAAGATATAGAAGATCGAGGAAATCATGAGTAGGCTTCACTATAATACAAAGATAAAATCAACAAAAAGGCCTCATGACCAAGTAGTCATTCAATCCACAATTCTTTCCATGAATAGGATTATGATCATGGATCTGATAAGATGACTTAGGGAGTATGCATCTTGAAGGAAAAAATTGATTGAGTGTCAAATGGTCATTCACCGACAATAGATGTGAAAGGAACAATAGCTCAGAAACTTGATCTCAATACTAATTGATAAGCACTTATGTGGTCACTGTGTCTATGAGAAGCTCAATTTAATGGGTTAAAGTTTAGTGTAATGGGGTTCTATTTGTGAATCCTTATTATGATCAAGAATAATGCCTTTCTATGCAAGCGGTGAAGCGAATGGTGGAATGTGTGAAATTGTAGGATGGTGAAAGCAAAGTGAACAAAGTAGGATTCTTGCACAGATATGGAACCAGGTGGAGGAATCTACAAATGGAATAGATGGGTTGAAAAGTGAACCTGATAGATAATGAATCCAACTTTATTACACATAGTGCCTAAAGCAAGTTTTCACAGTGGTACTTGTCCAGAGCACTTGATTTCCAAGTTTTCACTACTGGATGATTTATTTCTCTTTACTTTTCTAATTTTTTAATTTTTTGTATTTTTCCTAATATTTCAATTTTTTTGGTATTATCAAGGCACTTGTTTGCTATGTTTTCACCATGATAACAATTTTTAGGACTTTTTCTATTTTTCATATTTTTCTTTAGGATCATTTTGTACTATTTTTTGGAATTTTGTTGATTTTATGATGTTTTGGGATTTTTCATTGCCTTTTTTGTTGTAGAAGAGCATGTTGATGAACTACACATAAAATCACTTCAAATATAGAATATTTATAGGATTAGAGAGAGGATATCCCTCTAGTGTTGCTGTCTGATATGCTCCAAATCCAAATTTATCTGTAACAAAAAATGTTCCCAAATAGTTAGGCTTAAATTTTCATTTCTTTTCACGGTTCTAGAGGTTCTTCATGTTGTATTGCAGGACAAGATCACTAACCTCAAACTCTTGGGGTTTGATCTTCTTATTGAATTGCAGGTGCAATAAATTTTGATATATACTAAGGTGATTCAGGGCATTGAGGTGTCTTTCATCAAGTATTTCAATCTCTTTCAAGCGACCAACTTAGTATTCTTCTCTAGACCTTCATGGAGATTCTAGGGGAAGGGAGCTCAATTTCAATGGGAAGGAAAACCTTGGTACCATAAACAAGGGCAAATAGAGTGGCTCCAATGGGGGTACAAATGGAAGTGTGGTAAGCCCAAAGGGTAGGATTCAACTGAAGGTGCTAATCATGGCCAACACCATCGACTATCTTTCTAAGGATTTTTAGGATAGTTTTATTCGTAACCTATGTTTGACTGTTACTCTGTGGGAAGTATTTTTTGGAACAATGATGGGTAATTCCATATTATTTACATAGCTTTGTGACATCCTTTTTTTTGAAGGGGGGCCATTATCATTAATAATATCTTGAGGAATTCCATAGAGATAGATAATGTAGTTTAGGATGAACTTTGAAATCTATTTTCCAGTGGTCTAAGTGAGAGGAATGGATTCAACCTATTTTCTAAAGTACTTAATAGCGATAATGATGTACTTGTGGTCATTGGAGGAATTTAGAAATATCTAGCCAATAAGGTCAAATCTCCAAGAAGAGAAAGTTCAAGGTGTGATGGTTGGCTGAAGTACTTTAGATGGTGTGGGTATTAAATCACCATGTTGTTCATAAACCACACATTTATTCACATAATGGTAGACATCCTTCTCCATGGTCAACCAATAGTATCCAGTACATAACAAATTATTTGTAAGAGTAAGTCCATTAGAGTGAGACTCGCAAATTACTTGATGTACCTCTTATAATGATGTTTGGGATTCTTTTGATCCAAGACACTTGAGGAGGGTTTTGTCAAAGTATTTTTGGAAAAGGGTATCACCAAGGAGAGTGTATTGAGAGGTTATGTGGATTAGAGTATTTCATTACTTAGGTTTAAGGTAAGGTGGAATGATTCCATCATGAAGGTAAGAGTAAATCTCAAGGTACTAGGGAGAGTCAGGATTGACAATCTCACATACCATTTCAGAGTTTGAAATGCCATAGGCAGGGACCATAAGATTCTTGACAAGAAATTGACAACATGGACTATGCTCTGGCATAGTTATGATGGACCCAATGGTGGCCATTGCGTCTACTTCTTTGTTGTTAGTTATGGGGATTAATTGAAACACTATCCCTATAAAATTTTATTTTAGATACTCAACCATATGCGATAACTAAGTGGTTTATAATCCTTTATCTAATATTTATCATTGACTTTCCTGATAACTAACTAGGAGTCACCAAAGAAAAGGAGGTTGGTGATTTTCCAAAGAACAACTTGACGAAGTCCTATGACTAGGGTCTTGTATTCTACTATGTTGTTTGTGCATGAAAATGTCAACTTGTAAGACTTCAGGATGAGATCTCCTTGCGGTGTCACAAACAAGATTCCTGGCCCTGATCCTTTTTGTTTGAAAGATCCATCAAAGTAAAGCTTTCATTATATACATGGGGTTACATTCATAATAGATTCATCTAGAAAATATGCAATAATAGGATGGTCTCTTGGAGTAGGATATTTTTCTAATTGATTTACAATTACTTGTCCTTTAACGACTTTTTTGTCCACATACACAATGTCAAACTCACTTAGGATCATGACCCACTTAGCAGTATGTCTAGTAAGAGCAGTGTTTGATAACATGTATTTGAGTGGATTGATCTTGGCGATGATTTGTATTTTTTGATTAAACATGTAATGACATATCTTATGCATACAAAATACAAGAGCCAAGAACACTCACTCAATAGCCATGTAGTTCAACTCATAACTCACTAATGTTATGTTGAGATAGTATATAGCTTGCTCTTTTCCATTGTCATCTAGCTGTGTGAGAAGTACACCCAGTGAAACTGTGGTAGTTGATATGTACAAGATTAATGGTCAACCTAGAATAGGTGGGACCAACACTAGTTAATTAGCTAGGTACTACTTCAATTACTCAAAATCCTTCTAACATAAGCAATCCCATATGAACTTGATATCCTTGCATAGAAGATGTAAAAAGGATGGATCTTGTCTACTAGCTATGATACAAATTTGTGGATGGGTTAAAGTCTTCCTTGTAAGCTATAGAGTATCTTGAGTGCCTTTGGTGGAGGCATTTCCAAAATGACTTTCACCTTCTTCAGATATACCTCTATTTCTTTGTGGGACATAATGTAGCCTAACAATTTTCTTGATTGTACACCAAAGACACACTTTTTAACATTTAGCCAAACCTTATACTTCTTCAATCTATCAAATATTATTATAAGGATAATAATATGTGATTCTTGCACCTTTGATTTTCCTAGAATGTTGTTTACATAGTATTTTATGATGTCATGCAAAAGGTCATGAAAGATTGTTGTCATAATGCATTAATAGGTGGATCTAGAATTTTTTAGACCAAAGGGCATGAAATGATAGTAGATTGTATTCCATGGTGTAGTGAATGTTGTCTTGTGTTGATCTTCTACTGCAATTCTAATTTGATTGTATCCTGAAAAGCCATCCAATAGGGACACCATCTCATGTCTTGTCATCAAATCTACTATAATGTCTATATTAGGGAGTGGAAAATTATTCTTTGGACATGTTAGATTTAGGTCTCTAAAGTTGAAACATATATAGATACCCCTAGACGGTTTCCCTACTAGTACAATATTTAAGAACCATTTAGGATAATCAATAGGTCTAATGAACTCAACATTCAACATCTTCTACAACTCTTCATTTACTAATAAGGCCACCTATGGATGCATCTTTCGTAATTTATGTATGACAAGTTTCACTTTGGGATCATCTGCAAGATGATGTAGAACTAGGTAAGGATCTAGTCTAGGCATATATTTTTAATTGCATGTGAAGTTTATATGTGTCTTGTGAAGGAATTATGTCATATCATTCTTTTCTTTCTCACTAAGGGATGCTTCTATGAATGTGATCCTAGGATCCTCAGATGTTCTGAGATTGAATTTCACCATACCTTTAATGAGGATAGATGATTTCTCTAGCGGTAAAGATCAAAAGGGAAAGTCAACTTCTCCCTCTTCTTGCACCTCAAAAAGGTTTTCACTAGAAGACACATCCTTTATTTTATTTTTTTCTTCATCCAAAGGTGCCTAAGAAAGGTTCTCACCAGAGGATGTTCTATTGTCCTTTTTATTTTGATTTTGATTTTCACTTTTGTAACTAAGAGAGTTGACTTGGGTACCGAAGTAGGCTTGATCATTGTACCATATCTCATGCTCATAAGCTTGGAGATCTCTTTGGCTAAAGAGGGCTAAAACTGCCTCATTTTAATAACAAATGTCCAAAGCCAAAGGTGAGTCTTATTGGTCCTAATGTATAAGTTTAGGGTGTTTTAGTGGGAGGTTGAGGGATGGAAGGTCAAATTTAGTGATGGCTAGGGTATAATGGGTATCTATGAGATCATTTTCAATGTATTTCAAGGGTAATTCAAATAATTCCTCCTCATCAATGTCTAAATCAGTTTTGACCTTACAGTATTCATTAGTAAAGGGCACCTTAGTCTCTAGGGAGCCCACTCTATGTCCACAAGGATATCCAATCACTTCAATAGGTTTCTTCATACCTTATCCTTTAGCTCTAAGGCCAGTGTTGTGATATCCCATACTTTCCATAATGGGAGTGGCCTTCACATATTTATCTTTAAGTATATCTACCGACTTGTCTTCTCCTTCCTTAAAGAGCCAAGACAAGATATATGATTCCACATTTTCATCTTTAAGGGATCCCTAATGTTCAAAAGTGATCATTTTTCATTCCATGGCTTCTTTGTCTTTCTTTTTGGGAAAGAGTTGTGAAGGTTTATCATAGGACTTTGGGGATAAAGGGAGTTGACCAATGCACATGGAATTCTCAAACTTGTATTATCCCATTCCTTAATTAGTGAATTTGACTTTGTTTTCCATTTCAGGAATCTCTTCTATAGTAAACTTCTCTTTTCCTTTGTCAGGCTTAGATGTTATGGTCTCATTAGTGGAAAGTTTGGTTGATTCTTCAATAGAGGATTTGATGTGTTCCGTCTTAGAAATAGGTCTAACAAACTCATTTAGTGGGAAATAGTATGACTTCTTTCCTTCCAACCTCTTACAATAATGGAAAGGCTCTTGATCTCCAAGAATAGTGAGCTCTCTGAATTGGTGTGGGAACTTTATACATTGATGAAATGTGGAAGGTACACCTAGAATAGCATGTATCCAAGGTATTCCCAAGAGTATCTTGTAAGACAGATCAAGATCTAGGACCTGGCAGGTAGTTTCAATCAAACAAGGACCCACTTATAGAGGGAGTGTAATCAAACTTTCTAATTCCCTTTCTCTATCATCATAAGATTTGATTGTGATTATCTTTATTAAATCAATAAGATCTTTAGGGAGTCCTAAATGTTCTATCATCTTCATGGTACAAAGGTTCAAATCAGATCCATTATCTATCAAGACCACTTTTATTTTTGTGGAGTGAATGATGGCTTCGATGTGAAGGGGTTTGTTATGGTGGAGGTCATGACTATGGAATTTTTTATCGGTGAACACTGGGTGTTTTTGTACAACCAAGTTCCCAATCATGACTTGAAATTATGAGGTGTTGATATTCTTAGGAACTTGTGACTCATTAAGAGTTATTTCAAGGACTTCTTTATGTATGGGTGATGTGTGAAGAAGCTCAAGTATAGATATATGTGTGGGAGTCTTCCTAAGTTGTGCCAAGAGGTCATAATATGAAGTGGGTTGAGTGGAAGTGGATGGTGTAGTTGGTGGAGTGGCAACAGATTGAATAGTAACCATTCCTCTTCTAGTGGAAACATTAAAATAAACACCCTTAAGTTTAAGGGTCTATACATGGTTGCTAGATTCTTCTATGTGACTATAAAGGGAATCAAAGCCACAACAATCATTTTCTTCAATAATTCCACATGTAGAGTCAAAACTTTGGATGTTATTGGTGGAATAGTCATATGGCACTATTTTGGATGACAATGCATTATTTTGATTGTGATTTCGAAATGCTTGGTTGTATATCTTGAGCTACATATTTGATGAAGATGATGCATATCCTTAAACTTCAATTTTACCATCATTAATGAGATATTGGACAAAGTGTTTCAATTTTATACATTTCTTGGTGTCATATCCTTTAAGGCGATGATAATCACAATACTCATTATCTTTGTACCAAGTCGGCTTAGATTGATTCTCTTCATATGGCCTAGTCTTTGTAAACACCATCATGTTTTGGTCAGCAAGTCTATGTAAGATGACATCAAGTGGTTCCACAAGGGTAGTAAATTGTCAACATTAACGCATGCTAGAGTTATTATTGTTGTTTGAACTATTGTTGTTTTTATTGCATGGAAACAAGTAACCCTGATTGCGAGGTTGTTGTGAATGTTGTTGTTGTGGTGAATTATTATAATTTTGTTGATTGTTGTTTTGATTTTGGTTGTTGTTGTGGTGAAATGTTTTTATTTTGTTGATTGTTGTTGTGATTTTGGTTGTTGTTGTTGTTACCATTATTGTTCTGATTTTGGTTGTTGTGATTGTCTTGGTTGTTTTGATTGGATGCTTGAATAGTTTGAACATGTTTGGTATCGGTCACTCAATCATTGACAACCCCTTTGGTTTTAGACCATAATTTAGGTTTATCATTGTCAGAGGAAGGGGTATAGTGCTTAATGGTCCCCTTTTTCAAGGGTACTTTGATGGTCTTCCCTTTCTTGAAAAGAAGTTCAAAAGTGTTAGTACCAACCATTTTCATTTGGAAGGACATATCAGCTACCAATTTTTGTGTAAAGATGTTAATGAGATGTTGTTCAAGTATTTTCCAAGGCATGTGTCTCCACCTTTGTAGGAAGTTGGAAAAGGTTTATCCATTCCTTTTTCTAGTGTTGCACAAGTCACTTAATGAATCTTGATGTTTGATGTTGTAGGAATATTGTGAAATGAATTTCTCTACAAGGTCAACAAGGGTAGATATGGACCTAGGAGGTAAATTCATAAACCACTCCAGGGAAGTGCCTCCAAGGCTCTTGGTGAAGAGTCTCTTTATTTGGTTTTCATTGTAAGATACTTCTTGACATGTGACATAGAACTCTTTGAGATGTTGTATTGGACATGTTTCTCCCTTGTATTTGTCATATTGAGGGATCTCATAGTTTATAGTGAATGGTTGCATGTTGATTGACTTTTCAAAGGGATAAGGACATATCTCATCAAAGGATAACTCCTTCTTTCCCTTGTTTTGCATATTATACACAATACTATTGAGTTCATTGATTTGATTAGCCAATTCATAAGCACTGTGATTCATAAGTAGTTCTCCAAAAGATTATCCTCCTCCAAGTTGTGATGTTGAAAAACCTACTGATGTAAGTCTAAGTGTAGGAGGAGGTGTGTAGTGGTATGCTTGTGATGATGTAGACATGGAAGTCTTTAGTGAACCCAATGGAATTTTGAAGAGTGATGAGGTGTTTTGTTGGGTTGATTGTCAAAATTATGCTTGTGGAAGTGAAGTTTGACCTATGTTCAAGACACTAGCACCCATGGCATTAGATGTGTTTATCATTGTGGTTTAAGTGCTATTATGCAAGGTCATGTTAGGTTTAGCACTAAGGTTTTGATGGATTTTATCATTTGTCAATTTAAATGTTTGAGCGAGTTGTGATGTTAACATGGGCAATGATGTAGAAGGCCTACTAGAAGTGTATTTCCTTTATCTTATGTGGATGCCATGTTGACTATTGAGACTGTAGCAATATTGATAGAGGCTACAACCTTGATGACATTATTATAAAGCAAGGAGTCATAAAAATCCACAGGGATCATGATTCCATGAACAAGGTTCATAAAAAAATTCTCTTTGTTGACTCTAATTACTTTCTCCATCATATCTAGATTATAAGGGTCTTTGAGGAATTCCTAGACTTGTGGTGTAATGTCATTTTGATCAGGTTGATCAACAAATTTAACCTCTTCCTCTGTTTGATTGGCGATGTCTATGACATGCACCTTGATGCTCCCAAGAAATGTTGAAGCAAATGAATTCTCATTATCTATGTTGGTGTTGGATGGAAACCTCACCATGTTTCTAGCTTGTGAACGAGTCATGAACATACAAATGTTACCTTTGAAAGATGAGAGATGAAAGATGAAGTTTAATAATTTTGATTGATGGACTTGGGACTAGGATAAAATGTGTAGGACTTGTTTTGATCACGAGGGAATGGCCACAAAGATGTTGGATTTGGATGAAGGATTGTGAGGAAAGGGCCTCAATTGGATTGATTTTGATTTATTGATATTTGGATGAAGGTTTTGGACAACCTTAGTGAAAGTAAGATCATTTTTAAGCACAAATGGTCTAGGATAATGATGATATCTTTCTTCTACTTGGAGATAGACTAATGATCTCAAGCAAAATAGGATATGAATAATTGGATTATTCACTCAATATGGACTATGTTCTCAAGTAATATGACTCAACTAGTGTTTTTCTAAGGATGAGGATCTCAATGACACCTTGATAAATCTTTCAACATAAGTTTTATGAAGTTATGAAAGGATTGATTGGATTTAATCTTGACTATGATTGGATGTTAATAAATAAAGACCACTATGATGAATGTCCAAGATTGATGGTGCTCCTAAGTCCAAAGTTGAGAATTTTGATGAAAGTGGAAGTCTATAAGATTAATGAAGGATTGATGGAGTGTTGAAGGACTAGTTATGGTCAGCATATGTCTCTCTAGAAAGTGAAATGAAATTCTGGTTCACTTGGAATTTGGCAATGAAGTCACAAACCTTTTTGTTAAATATCATCTTCTCATATCTCTCAACTTGTCGTGCACAAATTTTGGTAGCTTTCATAACACTTTTTTGGTGTCTAATGTTCCTATTAGCTTCTTTTTTTTATCTCTATACACAAGAACAAGTTGAATTTTGACCTTCCTATGTTTTTTGGAACTTGACATAGCCTAGAAAATCAGAATTTGGATGGCCAAACTGATTGATTTTGAAAAGTGGTTTTAGGGATCTCAAGATGGCTAAAAATGTGAAATTTTGATGGCACTTGGAAGCTCACTATTTTCATGTGGAGACAACAATCCCAAGACATAGATGTTGATCTATAAAGATGAGGATTACGGGTCGAAGATGACGATTGGTGAAACATGTTAAATTTTCAAGTTTTGACTCAGTTGGGCTGATCTTGGACTGATTTGGTTTGATTTGTTCACTTACAAGAATTTATTTCAATCACATGTCAAAGACATTGACTACACTAAGAATACCTTGAATCAAACTGGATCATTTAAATTTTTACAAATACACATCTGAAAACAATCCAACAGGGACAAAGAAACCTTGCAGGAGACAAGCAATTTGTGATCTTGGGAAACTGATATAATAAAGAGAAATTTCATGTGTATGTTCAAGCGATCTTTTCAAACCACTTATTTTTTTACTTGGCCAAAAAAATAATAATATTTCAAGCACATGATACCCTAGGAAATGGCTTCGAATAAAATATTATCTAGGCCCATTGCTTGATAGTCTATTAGCTCACACAACCATGTCACCCCTAGAGGGTGCCTGTATTTTTTACTTTTGTCAACCATTGTCACCTTGATATGAAGATATATTTCACAAAACAATATCATATGACCCTTATGATGGGAATCTTGAGGGGATATTCTTCCCTCCTCTTGCATTATAATAAAACATTGTCTGGAGGTGAATAGGGTGGGCTTCTAATTTAATAGTTTATAGTCATATTCCTAGCATCCCCCCAATCAATTTATATGCATTTGACTCACTTAAGAGCCTAGTGGACCATGTTAGCTCCATAGGAAAGTTTTCCCAATCCAAACTATCATCCACACACCACGCCCGAGCTTGGTTGGATATAAAGCCAAATTTTACTCGTAGTCTTATTTATATACCAACCAAAGGGATTTATTGGTTTGAGGGATTTCCAACACAATAAAGATGAAAGCATATAAGAATTGTATGTTTGATTTCCTTATGGAATTCAAGATTGTGTTAAGTTCATTCCCTTATGCATTCAAGATAGAGATGATGTAAATTGACTTGAGAGCAACATGCATTCCAAGACTATGTTTAATCCATACAAGTTCATTTTATTTTTTTTCAAAAGTGACACCATGGAATCTGCAAGAAAAAATGTTAATAGTCTTAAAAATTCCTTCAATTTGACATGCTTCAACAAGCCGAAAAGATTATTACCATGAAAATCAGAAAAAAGTTAAAAATTTATGTGACAGGGTGGAGACGCCAGTTCTTAGACGTAGACTATGGTCTGCAGAGATGGCGGTTAGCCAAAAATGATAGATAAACAAAAACTTAAAGTGACACATGTCATAATAGGTGCACTTACTTTGAGGTGTAGAGATGCTAGTTTTTTGTCATAGACGTCAATCTACAAAATATCTAGGTTAGCTAACTATGGTTAAAAAATTGAATTTTTGGTAGCATCTAGTTTCGTAAAACTAGAAACTTGTAAAAAATTCAGAGCTACAGAATTAAAATACCACATAAAGCATTAAAAAATAATATTTTTTTTTGAAAATTTCTAGTAGGGAAGAGACGTTGGTTACAAAATGCAACTTCTACAACAATTTGTGTAGATGTCGATCTGCATAGACAACGATCTCAGAGTGGAGACACCTGTGCATAAGAAGAGATGACAATGTGCGACCTGGGCATGTAAGTTACAATTTTTTAAAAATTTAAAGAAGGATTTAGGGACGTGGGTTCCACTAGGCATGCCAAAATGTATGCGGTTGAAACCTACCTATGTGGAACAAGCTCAAACATACAAATGTTTGTGGATAATCATTCTAACAATCTAAAACATGTTCCTTCCACAACCTTCGATGAGCGAAACAAGGGCACCCAATGCCTTGTTGATTTGTTCTTAGAGATTATTGTGGGTGTGCTCTCAATATAAACCCCACTAGATTGCTTTCTTGAGGTGGATGATCTCAAAGGCAAGCTAATAGATGCTTGAGTGATTCATGAACAACTATGATGAAATTGTCACAAACTTCAAATAAACAACGATGAGGAATATATAAATGTATAATGAAATGTAAACTAATATTGAATAACCATTAGATTAATCATGCTATGTAATCTAGATTCAAAATGAAAAACAACAAACTATGATAATGCTAAATGCTTATAAAATTCTAGAGCTAAACTAGCATGATAACAATGCATAAAAACAAAGGATGATTTGGTCTTGGAAAGGCTCCTATTTATAGAATTTTTGGAGCAACTTGAAGGCTTGGATGAGGTGGAACCTATGTGGCATCCACATAAGAGCCACAATGAGACACAAAGGTAAAAAGGACATGCCATGCAAAAGTCATCTCAATCCTTTAAGGTTTAAGAGGCTCAAGGTTTCTCGCACGTGTGAGGAACTTTGGGGAAATGTATGGGGGACAAATGTGTAAGGAGGGAGTTGGAGAATTTAAGGAAGTTTGGTGGCTTCTTTGGGATGAGTTCCTCACATGTGTGAGTAAATTAGTAGCACTAATGAAGTTAGAAATCACTTTTTAAGTGTGATTAGTGGGTGATTAGCAATAGGAGTAGATTTAACAAGTGAAGTGATGGGTGTAGACTAGGTTTTAGGTAGAGATTTAGATTTATTCAAATTAAATTTAAATTAATCATGGCTTAGAAGAATATTAGGAGGTGTAGAAATTAAATAAATAGTAGGTTATTCAAAAAGGGGTTTATGAGGGGAATGTATTAAATAAAATTTAATACATTAGTGGAGGTATTTAAATACTAAAGGCAATGAACCTATTTAATTAAATAAATTTAATTTAATAGATGGTTGAATAAATAAAATATAATTAATTAATTTAAAATTAACTATAATGCTTAGGAGAATATTAATTTAATTTAATTTAATTAATATAAGTATGCAAGGATGATTTTAGGCGTCTATACCTACTTGCATGGTAAATGTTATAAATGAAGAATATCTTTCCACTAGACAATTGTAGTGAGATTTCTATGATAAATCTAATGTGATGATCCAAACTTTCAATAGTTTCACTTATTCTACCCATGGTTCTGTTACTTTTCCCATAGAAGTTGGTGGTAAAACACTAGATGTCACCTTTATTTTCATCCCAACTTATGATTAGTTTTAAGTTAGACATGGTCTTTCTTGGCTCACCTCCGTGAAATTCATTGTCTCTCCTATTCATAAGTATTTGAAATTTCCCCATGATAGAGATATAATCACGATTAATCATAGTCTCTATCAACCTTTAGTGCCTCGAGGGAACTTTGACCTTGAATTATTTTGGCCTTCCATGCCTCAATCAATTCAACCTCGCAAATAAAATCTTTTACAATCCTATCAGAAATTCAAAATCTAAAAGATTTGTGAGCTTAGTGATCCTAAGGATGTTCCATCTCCTTGACGTGGACGTAGAATTCTTTTTTCACCTTCCACACCTCCTCTATATGCTTCCATTCCACATCTTATATCCTATGAATTTTTCACTGGTGTAACCTCTCAACCTAGTTTGGTACCTTCCATTCTCCCCCACTAAAGAAGAAAAGGACCTAATGCTGACTAGTCCTAAATCAAACCAAATCTAAACAACGCCAAACATAATATTTGTGCTCATGACCACCATTGTAAATATTGTACTAAAGCCTTTGAGCATGCTTCCCAAAATCTTTCATCCCTTAAGACACCTATTGATGCTTTGATTCTCTTTGACCAACCTATGCATAGCCCAAGGGAGGAAGTTAATTTGAAAAAAAATAATGAAATTGAACACACATGATAATTTTATTCATATCTTAGTTTCTATTAAAATTAATTTGGAAGAATAAGATAATCTTGATGATAATGATTTCAATGTTTCTAATGCAAATGATGATATTCATGCTAGTGATTCTGATGATGTGTATGAGATTTTTGATGTTAATCACAATTTACCAACTAGATTTACAAAACAATTATCTCTTAGACCTAGTGACTAATAAAGCGATCCATCTTCCCAACATGGTCCTTGTTTGGAACTGGCTATTGTTCCATCTTCCATGCTTGATGTTGCTCCTCTTGTGTGTTGCTCGCCTTCCCTAAATACTATAGATCGAGATGGGGGGGGGAAGGCAAAATGATCAACTAACTACTCTTATACAATGGATTCTTTATGTTTGATTGTTGTAATGTGCTTCTCCCATGACATGATGCTTGTTATATGTTTTATTTAGATTTATTTAGATAACCCCTCTTTCTCCATTGGTGCAAGGTGATGATGAGATCAACTTGTTGTGACATTCCTCTATTTTTATCTCATTTTTTTTATATGTCATTCCATGTTATGTTGTGTATGTTCCACTATTCGTAAATGTGCCTTTGTGTTATTTGATTGGGATGATGTAGAACAATAGCTACCTATTCTTTTTGGTCTTTGTGATGCTAACCCCAAAAAACTCTTATTGTTAACTCTTATGTGACATTCTTCCATTGTGCTTGTATTTATACTACTTTTAGGAAATGATGGCAATTTATTTTGATATACATGAGTTATCATATGATTATACTGACCCCTAAGTTAGTAGATCTCTTTTGTGTTGTCTTTTGTCACATGTTCATTAACCTTAGTTTGTCAATTTTGGGGGGCATCTTATAGTGGAAACGTCTCTTGTGGGTGTATGTAGCTATTATGTTTGTTAAAGCATTTACAATCACTTTAGCGTGGGGGCGTACACTTTTTCCCTTATTCACATTTTACACACACACATATAATGCTTTAATGAAATAACTCTTATGCATATGGATAAGGAGACAATGCTTTTATTATGTTCATCTTTTCATTATCATGCCCTTGTGCATTATTCAACAGATCCCTTAACGGAGACAATGCTTTCCTTAAGTATTGATTCTCATTTTATAGTTCCCTTTAGATATAATGCTTTCAATAATACTAATCACCTTTTTAGGATCCCTTAATGGAGATAGTTCTTTCCTTAAGGGCTAACTCCTTTCTTTTGATGTGTTAACTAGTATAACATAGCTTGCTAGACTATCAATTCTATATTTTATAACAATGATTTCTCTTTGCATGATCCATAGTAAGGCAATACCTTACTAGGCTAGTGGTTGTACCACTTTCTCCTTCTCTCTTTATCTCTTTCAAGTGATACCTCTTTTATCTTGGTTTTGGATTTGATGAGGACTTAAGCCACTTGGGGGATTAATGTTTATTTGTCTCCTTAACCTTGATAAGATCATTCTTATGCATTCATCTACTTTAACACGAGCACGAGTTTGTCTCATACTCCCACCAAAGTGGGGGCTAAATGCACCTTCCTAAAAATTTAGCACCCATATTTGGATGCTCTATTAGGTCCCATTTGATCTAATGTCTGTTATGCTTGATCTCAGCAACCTGATTCTTCTTTTCCTACATCTTTTCCACTATCCTGACACCTAGTTCAAATTTGGGTTAATTATCATAGGTAAAAGATGTTTGAAACTTTCTATACCTAGGAAGAAAAAATTTCATTCCTCCCCATTCCTAAACTTTTGGCCTAAATTTGGCTCAGAGCCCCATGTCGAGGTGTTAGTGGGAAATTAGATCTCATGGTTGGCCTGAATTATTTTTGACTCCCAAAATGATGGATGAAGTATATAAACACCCTATCTCTCCTCATTTTGAGATCCACTATTATGAAATTAAGTTTTCATAAGGCACTCAAGCTATCAAGTGAAATCAAACAATCAAAGGCAATTGAGCAATTGGATTCAAGATTTGAAGGTGAGCATCCAAGATCTAGTTTCTCTAATTCATTCAAGTCAATTCAAAGGAAATATTCTTCATTAAATCAATTTTCTCTCCCATGATAGCCAAGTAGAGGAATTATCAACCAAGAAATAAGATCCTTCCTTCCATCCACATTCATCTCTCTTTCATTGCAAGTGGTTATAAAACATACCTACATTGAAGATCTAAGAGTGGAATTCATATATCCATGCATTTTTGAGGGCATACTTGATTTTTATTCTAAATTCCAAGGTCAAATCCTTGATTTAAAGCACATTCAAACATCTTCATGGGTATGCATGATTCCTACATTTGTCCACAAGGGTTTATGAAAGGCAAATCAAACATTTACCTTTTTACATGCTTTCCTTTATGCATTTTCCTTTCATTTTCAAGGTTGATTCCTAAATAGAGGTTTGATCAAGGAAAACCCCTTTTACCCAACATTTTCCCCATTTTCCTATGTGCAAGAACATGTTACAAAGTTGTCAAATCTTTTCTTAGCAGATCAGAAATAATTGGAGGATCCTTGGAAATTTCAATCAAAAGTACCAAGTATAAAAATTAAAAATTTTATACTCTAAAACTTCATCCCAAATTGAAATCACAAGTTAATATAGTAGTCTTGACCCCAATTCATCTCATTTTTGGTTTTTGAAAATTAGTTATCAATATGGTATTTCTAGTTTTGTCTCTATTCATCTATTTTGTCATCTACATTACATCTTTCCTCTTTTCCATTTTCAAATTACATATTTAGCAAAGGATCACTGCCCATTCAACACTTAGGTCCTAACTTGATCCTATTGAGACATCTTCCTTCTCAGTGTGTGAGTTTGAAAAGGAGGAGTAATCAACCCCTTTGCCTTTGTACCAATTTTCACCATGTACAAGAGATTATATGATTAAACTAGTAAGTAGTTTAGGATGGGAGAAATCAATAGGTGGAGGTTGGATAACTTTGAGGCACATATGAGTTGGATCGATATGATTGGTAGGTTGGATAGGTTAAAGGTATGGTGTGGGTTTTGGATTAAGACTAGATGATGATCTGGATGAGGATAGTGATGGAGAATGAATAAGCTTTATAAGATGGATGATGGATGTCTGGGGATAAAAAGTGAATACCTTATAATTTTGATATTCAAATGATGAATTTTGATTAAGGATTATGGGTTAGAAGGTTGATTGAGATAAACAAATGGTTAATGAGTGATTGATTTTGGATAAAGGAGTAGATATATTGGATTATGATTTTTTTGGATAAATGGATTGGATTAGGATGACGATAATGATGATATTGTACTAAGATAAGTGAATTTTGATGTGGATTATGAAGGATGATATGAATAATAATGATTATGATGAGGATTAGGCCCTTTATTAGACTAGGCAAATTAATTAGGATTTTTGTCTAAACAATGGATTATGGATATAGATTAGGGATGATGAATAATATGAGGAATGATTAGTATGAGGTTGATAAATGTAAAGTTTTACTTGGAGATGATGTGGAAAGCTTAACTTGGAGGAAAAATACACTTGAACAAGACTTTGTTTGATTTTTGAAATGTTTTTTTTTAGTATTTGATTTTTTGGACTTTTGAGATTTATGATTTTTTATATTTTTTGATTTAAGATTGTAATGTAGAAAATGAGGATCAATGGTAGACCACCAAATCCTACATACATTAGAATGCAAAACACTCTAACAAGGTGAATCTAATTAGCACAACGAAAGAGTAAGGGCGTCAATTCATGATATAAACAATGTAGGGTTCTGGATTCCTTATGAAATAAATGTTAGTGATATGTAAAATATGATATGTAAATGTGATAATTTATTAAATCATAGTAAATCTGATATATGGAAGTATATTCAATAGGGAAATAAGAATTTATGAACTAGCCTTGAAGAAAGAAGAGGCAAATAGACCTTCAAATATGATTTCAATTGTTACAGAGATGTCAAAATCAGGTATAACTTTAGATATGGGCCTCTGGTTCCTATAACTGCTTTCTATGAAAATCTGGATAAGGTCGAGCTGGATGACCTAGTCCAAGACAAGGGTGGAAATTCCAGCCTTGTCCTTTTAACTCCAAAATTGATGAAATTTGTAGAGGTCCTATAACTGGTTTTGAAATTCCTGAATCTTGATCCAAAACTCTGCCACCTGTTGCTAGACACAAAAAAAGAAGGGGAAAAAGGTTGAGGTGAGTGGTTTACCTTAGTCAAACCCCTTTTTAGGAATAAACCTTGAAATAAAATAAATGTAATTGAAAGAATGTTGTCATGTAGTAGAGATTAGATCTAAACAATGGAATACATAATGCAATGTAGATGTAATTGTCTCTAAGTATGTGATCAAGAATGTTGATGCAATAGATTTGACTCAACACAAAAACCACAAGGAAATCATGTAAGACAAAACCTCATGTAGTAGATGTTGTAATTCACCATAATGTTGAATTGAGAAAGAAGAAGACTTGATAGATGAATGTAGATCTCCTTCCTTGATGTTAAACTCTTTTGCTTGGCCTCCAATGGGGAAAAGAGCTAGATCTATTGAAGGCAATGCCTTGAATGTAATGATGGAATGAAGACTTGAAATGCTTTGAAGACTCTTGATGGCTTCCTTGCACTTTAATACTTGATAAAGGATGCCTTCAAATGGATACTTGCTCTCACTTGAATCTCTTCAGTAAACAATAAATGATAGCTCACATGTATGTGTAATAATGGATTATAGATGTGAAAATGAGAGGAAGAGGTCTCCTTTCATACACATTTTGGGACTTAGATTTCACAAGTCAACCTCAATTAAAGGTCTAGGAGAAAAACCCCCACATCAGTACCAGAGCCAAGTGAAGCACAAGGCTCTAGGACAAGGATGACCCGATTGACCTTGTCTAGGCAAGTCAAATTTTACCCAGGACTTAGAGGAGTGTGCTAGAAAGAAGTGGTGAAAGCCACAATTTTCTAAGAAATCAGGGTGAATCTTGTAATCTAAAATTGAATAAATAGAACCTAGGTAGAAAATGAATAATGTGAATGGATGGAAAATGGGAAATCATGCATAGAAATTAGAGCCAACCTTGAGTTTGAAGGAGGACCTATATTTGAATTAAGTATGCATTTAAGTGCAATATGAGGTCCTAACATGAGAAACACACTAAAGTAGGCTCAAAATGGTCCCAGAATGAGCACAAATTAAGTGCTTACTTTTTAGAATAGTACATAGATAAAAAAACATAATGAAATAATGTAAAATACAAAATTTTTATGGCTCAATTTAGATGATGTGTCCCCTTTTGGTTTCTAGTGGAAAGGGTGTTCTAAACATTCAAATACATAAGACACACCAATAAGGCTATTCAAGTGGGATCATCAATCCTTGTATGAACATGGCACCATAAGAAAAGATGACCAAAATGTTTCAAGTAGGCTTCACAAGCTCAACTAGGGGTTGTTTTCTAAATACTCAAGGTACACGAGGATATAATTTTTAGATGAAAGAGAATAATGCCAAATATTTAGGAGGAGATGATAACCCAATCTCCACCTCCACTTCCCCAAGGTATAAAGTTCCTTGGGGCTTATCCAAGATCAACAAAATTCTACTTCCAAGAGGGGTATCTTTCAATTCACCCCCAACAGCTAAGGTCATCCCTTGGGGTGCTCAAATACCCTAAACAAGCCTCCTTAAAAAAGAAAATAAGACCACTTATTTCTAGTGCACTCAAATTCACCCTAGGACACAAGAGAATAGCATACACGAATGAGTCTTAGGTTAACATACACTTATTTGCTATCTAAATAAATATTAATTGTACAAATGCATTCCTCATGTCATTCTTATCAATCTATATATATATATACATATATATACATACACACACACATATATATACATATATATATACATGTATATATATATATGTGTGTGTGTGTGTATATATATACATACATATACATATACATATGTATATATATGTATATACATATATATATGTATATATATGTATATATACATATACATACATATATGTATATACATATATGTATGTATATATATATGTATATATATATATATATATATATATATATATATATATATATATATATATATATATATATATATATATATATATATATATATATATATGAAATTTGATTAGTATTTAAGTACACGGTCCCACCAAAAATAGAGATGAGGAAAATGGAGAAGAGATACAATAGATAAATAAATGAAATACAAGATTTGCCTTGTTTTTCACCTTGTCATCTAATAGATTGAGAAAACGTAGATGCACCCATGTCTACTTGATTTTCTCCTTTTGATTGTTATTGTTGGTGGAATGTGGTTGCTCAAACCAACATCAATATGTAACAATTATGAATTAACTGAGAGATGAAATGGACAATATAAGAATATGAAGAAGTTGCATTCCTAAATGAGAGAAAATGCCTCAATTTATAAAATTTTTGATGGGGGTGAATCGATGGCTATGATCAATGATTAATGGATGGCTATGATTGATTGAAGGAGATGACGTGGATTGAAAGCTTAGTCACGTTAAATCATATAAATAATAAATATTTATTTAATTGACTATGATAGACTAAAATCAAGTGTGATTAGATATGGATGAATTTAGGTGTCCACCCATACAATATAATATAATATACATATAAAACACACACACACATAGACGTGCATACATACAACTTTTCTAATTTTAAAATATTTTGGTAAATTGTTAAACGAAAACAAGGCAAAACAAAAATATCACATTTTTCTCTCTATATATAGTAAACTCTTCAAACCATTTTTTAAAATTTTAAAATTAAAGAACTTATAATAAAATATAAAATATCTAGAAGCTATAATCTAAGAGGTATGCAACCTAATTTCACATTCTTTAAATTCTAACAAATCAATCTTTTTTTGAAAAATTATCATATTTAAGGTAAGTTATGAGTAAGCAACATTTATATAAGGACACGTGTCTCATGTATTATTATTAAACTTGTGAAAATAAATACTTTTGTTCTTTTCAAATAAAAACATAATAGATATTACTACTTAAAATCGTTAGTAACTATACCTTTCAAATTATTAACACACAAATCACTAAACATAACTAATACTTCTAAAATTCTCAAAGTACATGACAATAACTTTTGACCCAATATTGAATCCTCTCCCATAATAATTATCTAAATTTAAAAATAAAAATACAAATGGAATTGAGTTGACATCCATAAATTTAAATCCCCATCTTGGGAATCATTTTTCTTCTCTCCTACCCTTGTGCCGAATTTCTTTTTTAAGCATTACTGAGGCCAACAGCAAAACCAAACGTCAAACAAAACTCTAAAAATAGAAAAAAGGCAAAACAAAACAAGGCAAGCCAAAAATATGTAGAATAAGTAGGGAATAGCTATTACTAGTCTAGTCTCACCTAAACTACTCATGCATGTGGCTCTATATCCATCACCATATTATTTATTTGTTTATTTTTTTTCATAACTCGTACACGCAACGTATTCTTTCATTCAAACCCTCTGTAACTCGCCATTTTTCTCTTCCCTTCTGCTCCAAGGTTTCGCTTACACGTTTGTAATCTTTTTTCAGCAAGCTACGAGAGGAAGGAAGAACAAATGCCTTTGTTTTTATGGGTAATGGGTAAGCCGATTTTGGCCTGCACTGATCGCGTCAAGGTAAGAGATTTCGACTCCCTTTTGCCTTATGATTTGCCTTGTAAAATACGGCAGCAAAGGGTAAATTAAGGCAATGGATTTTGTTTTTTTGTAATCCTTCGATTTGGCATGGAGTTCGATTGATCGAACTAGATTATTACGGTTTATAATGGCTTGAGCTTGTTGGAAATCGAATCCCTGACCTGCGGCAAAGCGTTGGATTTAAAAACTCAATTGTGGTTTTTCTTTTCTCGGAAGTAAATCGCTCTGGCATGAAATTAGTGCGCTTTGAATTTGTTTTGCGCACGGAGATTTTATTTGGAGCATTGGAATTTTAAGTCGGAGGTTTGAATTGACAAGGATTTTGCTATTTGTCTGCGAGAACCTAGAGTTGGGGTTTCAACAATTTTTTTTGGTAAAATTTGGTGCTCTTGTTTTCTCCAGAACTTAATACACAGGGGAGTGCTTGAATTTGTTACCAATACAATCACGGTAATTTTTTTTACCAATACAGTCACTGGAATTTTTTTTTGGTGGGGGGAGTTATAAATATTTAGGACAGTTTAATTGTACAGTGAAGATCTTGTTTATTGTTTAGTTGTACAGAAAAGGTTTTGTGTACTTTTTTCTTGGGAGGTCTCCCCTTACATGGGCTGCATCATGATTGCATCCTTGGTGTTGAATGGGAAGCGAAGCAAATCAGAGGGTTTTGTAGCTATATTGTGCATTCAATCTTGTACGGGCATGCTTGAGCAACACCTTGTAGATAACCTGTGGAAAATCTTAACTATGTGCTTGCCTATGGAGCGATTACAGTTGGCGTATGAAGTGAGTGGCTAAAACATAAATGCGAGGAGGTTGTGTGAATGATGATGTATATTGATGCTTTGTAAAGTGTAATACGACATGGACTACGGAACTTTGTCATTGCCAGCCTAGGGTCGCTTCTGGTATAGTGGCTTCGCCTATCTGATTTGAAACTGTGCATGATTTGATCTGAACTGAAACTGTGCATGATTTGTGGTTGACACTACCTAAGTGATGGCGTTGTTTGGCAATCTCCAAGCTGATGTGCCAAAAATTGAACAGATACTTGCTGAGTTATTTGCCAAGAGCCTGCACATTATAGTGGAGTCAAGGATTCCATCTAGATGTTCTACTGGGGAACATTCTGGGGCATCATCCTTTTCTTCATCTTCTTCTTCCTGTCCCAAGGACAAATGGTTTAACTTGGCTCTTGGAGAATACCCCGTTGTTCTAGAGAAGATGGAGCCAGCAAGGTTAAGCTTGCTGGAGCCTATGATAGTTGATGTGATTCTTTTACGGAACTCTGATTACAGGGTTGATATTCCTTTGGTCCTTACTTCAGGGGAACAAGCTTCTAGCAGCAATGCATCAGAAGATTTTGGTGGTCAAATAATAGTGGAAAGATGGACTGTAAAATATGAGTATAGAAAGTCCAGTACAAGAGATATTCATTCTGGTCGGATATCTTCTGGGAGTGGAACACCAAGATGGGAAGACGGAAAAAAGGTTGGCAACAAGATTGGTCCTGGCAAAGGAAGAGGTTTGTCAGGCACAGGAGACAGTCACCAAGGGGCTGGGGCTTCACAGTCTTCCTCTCCTGCTGCAGAAGTGCCTGTTGCCTATAAGAAAACATATAAGAGAACATTAATCTTGCTGCGTTCTCTTTATTGCACTGCCAGGCTTTTGCCAGCATATCGGCTTTTCCGTCTCGCAAATTCTTCTAGCAACGATTGCAACTTTAGTCTTTATCACAGGGTTTCATCTTCACCTGAGCCTCTATCACATGCTGACGAGGCTGAAATGCATTCATATAACTTCACTCCAGTTGAGACTCCCTGTGGCAGAATCTGTTTTTCAGTGTCATATCGCTCAACAACAGCAGTTACTGCACTAGAAGATGCCGCTCCTCTGTTACCAGAAATAATCACAGATTATGTAGGAAGTCCTGCTGCAGAACTGCCAAAGAGGTTTCCCAGTGATTTGACTTTCACTCCAGGGAAGAAGAAAGTGCACATGACCACACCCCCTTCATCAGTACCTGGATCCCCTGCTTGTACAGGATTTGTAAGGCGCCACAGTTGGAGTGGCAATATCCATAGAATGCTACCTTCATCCCAATCATCCTTTTCCCTCTCACATCGCCTCAGCTTATCTCCTTCTCCATCTCCATCCTATTTAGACATTCATGGTTCTCCTAATGTCCCCAATTCTTGTCCTGTTGCTCCTCATCAATATCTTAGAGTGGATCATTCCCCCTCACCCAGGGATTCACCTCAGCATCCTTTATCATCCCGGACCTTTTCCTCTCAAGGCCATTCTGATCAACGCACTGCTAGTTTTGATGAATATTTTTTGTCACCTCCATTTTCGTCATCACCTTCACCCTCTCCGCCAGCACATTTTGCAGAGGGTAATCTTTCAGGCCCAAGCCGATATCCGGGAAGTGCCCCTGTAAGCATTCCAGTGAGTTCTGCTAGTAGGACTCCGAGGTCTTGGGCACCTGACTGCTATCAAAACAGGACCTTACTGCCTCCTCCATCCCCAAAAAATCAAAAGTCTGATGCTTTACGCAAGACAGCCTCAGCTAATTCCAGAATTACTTCTGCTCAATCCCCAGTCTATGATAGATATTCATCTGAGTGGCAGCGTCCTAACAAACCCACTGTATCAAGGCCTTTGGAAGCCCAAACTGAAAGAACAGCTTTGTATGCATATGGAGGCCAAAAGGTAATGTGGACAGGACCCTAAAAGAAGCTTGAACGAGAAGTATTTTGTTTCAATCTAATTTGTTTGGGCAAAGCTTTGTCTGTTTCTCATCTCAAATTCCTTACTTCTTTCCAGTTAGTCATGGTCATTGATAATAATGGAGAGTTAACTTCATTCAGGTGTATAAAGATGGAAAGGATGGCAATGCGGAGGTGACAGGAGTCAGATTCTCATCCAGTGGCTCACCAAAGATTCCATTTTTAAGAAGTTTGAGCAAAGTTTCTTATCATGATGATATTGATGATGAAGAGTTTTCATGCCCCTTTGCAGTAGACGATGATGAGATTGCTGATTGTAGAAGCAGGTATAATCTGATTCTCATAGCTAAATGTTCATCAATTGTGGAATTTAATATTTACAAAATCGGTCATTTAATCAATAGCTGTCCTATGTAATTTGTACTTTAGGTTTTGTTTGACTTTTTAGAGATGTTTTAGATAATATATAATAGCTTTTGGCCATATAATTGTTAATTTTCAATATTTCTAATGGCTTTGTTGGATAAGTTTAGAGTTTTTTTAGAAGTTATTACAATCTTCCCATTTCTTGGTAAAAGATTAATATTTAACTATTCTGTGATTCTATACTGTTCTATCCAACAAACTTTCATAAACTTGATTGAGATAGGTTGAAAATTACTGTAATTTGTAGCTGATTTCAAATGTCTATCTATTGTCATTTTTTCTAAACATTGAGTGTCTTGTGTAAAGCATAGGAGTATGCAATGGTATCTTAGATAGTTATGATTGTATCATATGAAGCTGAATATAAGTTAGGATATTGGAAATCCATGTGTTGTTATTGGAACATTTCTAAGCATGGTTACCATGAAACCCCAGTATATGAATGAAGCCCATGTTCCTGTTCCTGCACTCACAATATTTTGTGATTACATTTAAATACAATACAGCTGTATCCTTACTCGTTTAATCACATATCCTAATCTTAATGATATCCCCATACAGGTGCATGTTTTTCCGCATCTCCAGGGTAACCATGGTTCTATTTTTAAGGTTTTATAAACTGTGCTTCTCTGTCATTTATAAGAAGCAATCTAAGACAGTGACTGTGTCACACTCTAAGCATCACTAACTTGTTTTGTCAAGTAAATTTACTGAGGTCTAGACAGGATCACTTTATAAAGAAATTATGATTACTTGCAACTGTATGGATAATATCAAACAACTGAACTACTGATGTATATCACTTTATATTAATCTCTCAACTAGAATCTAGCAGCAATTCTTTTTTGTTAGATGTGTGAATTTCTGTCTCTCTTTCGAACAATCGGAACATTTTTGTGTGAGCTTTATACTGTGTAAAGGGTGAGCCAAAAAGTGTTTGCTAAGCAAAGAAGAAAATACTCTTATTTTTGATCGAATGATTTTGCATGTTCAATCCATGCATGTTGCTTGTTAATCCTTGAAAACACAAAGCGGAAAGTAGATCTGAATTAATCTTTGTGCGAGTAACAAAAAGCTGGATGCTTATTATCAAGAAGCCCTGCCTGCATTCTTGGTTATCTAACAAGAATACAAAATCTTATGATACAAAATCCTCTCTTAACAGAGATATGGGGTCTTAGTCATAGCTAACACCTGCACAGATTTCAGATGATAGTTTGGTCCTCCAGGGTGACAAATTCCTGGAAAATTGGGCAAGGATCTATCGACAGAATGAATGTTATATGCATAGATTCACCTAACTGTTGATTAAAACAACACGCAACTGCTTCACATATGGTATTACCCATTCTCTCAACTGCTTCACATGATGTAATGATGCTTTATAGGGTTTTTAGCTTAGAAGGGTTTTTTCTTGTATATATTGTGTAATGTGTTGAATCTCTGTATCTTTTAATTCTTATTTTATTTATCATGAGGATTAGGAATTGATGATCTTAAGTTCTAACATGGTATTGGAGTAGGTTAAGCTATACCAATTAATCTTTATGGGTGCACGATTGATGAGATTTCTTTAGTTGTTTTTTTGATTTACTTGAGATTCTCATCCATATATTTAAATTAGAATAATCTAAAGTAGTGTTGTGACCTCTTTCACACATCGCCCATCGAAGATTGGACCCCTTGCCTTTTCGGGTTTCTTGGTCGTTTTGGTTTTGGTTTTTTTAGTGGCTCTAGTTTCCTCTCCTTAGTTCTTCTCTTTCCTTTGAAAAGTGGTGGGTTAGGTTCGAGCCTAGATTATTTATGTGCCTTTAAGGTCCCAGTTTTGGAATATTCCCTAATTCGGGGTTGTGACTTTGAATAAGGCAAATTTGAATGCAGTACAAAGAAGTCTCCAAAATCTCCTGTAAGGTCCCAAATTGCACCCAAGTTGAAGGAGTGCAATACAAAGACAAAGTTCCATCACTCATACCAATTCATGTCCATGAAGCTCTACTTACTTTCCACAGGCTAAAGAAAATGCTCAAATTCAAAATTCGTCCATAAGATCGAGTCTCTGCTCAGAGAATTTACAAGAATGACTGGTTACATAGAAAAGCTTTGTGCCTAAAGGGCCTCCTGCAACTGATAATTGAAGACCAGCAAAAAAAAATTTGTTTCAGAACTTCAAAAATCTCTCTGCAAGCTTGATACACGCCTTTGAATGTTCCAGACACAGGGGTTAGAGAAGCCTGTTATCAAAATAAAAAAGAGTCCCTCACCAGTGAAATATCCAAAGTCTGAGAATCTTTTTTGCATGTGCACAATACGCGATGGTGAGGAGAGTTTCCAATGCAGTATTGAACCATTTCCTTCGTTGTTCATTTAGTGACTATGATGATAGCTGCAGAAAAGGCTTCTGTACAGAGTCAAAGGAATTTGTAAGTCTTCAAACAGGGCTAAATTATGGAGTTTCCTTTAATGCGAGTCATTGACGGCAATGAGATCCTTTGGCAATAAATTGATGTCCATATTCCTGGCCCACACCTGACACAAGGCTGAGACACAATAATATGTTTTCATGTTTGGGGTTGCAGCATCAAACCAAAGCTCTCCCATCATTTTTCTGTAATGTTGATTAACTGTATCTATCCTCTGGGACAAGCATTTCATTAGCAGAGTAATAAGGGAAGGCTATTGATAATGTTAATCGTGCATCACTTGTCATTCTGGCCATGCTCTTTGTTCCAATGCGGTGAGGAAGGGTGCAGGAGGTTCGTATTAAGTTTTGTGCTCATTATTTAGAGTCTGAACCATGACGCAAGTTCACGCAGGTGAAGAAATCCTGCACGTGAAAGAAATATCCACTGTGGTTCTCAAAATGTGCCCAGTGCGTATTAGCGAGTATGAGGGGATTTTGCAAAAAGAAAAAAAAATCCTACTCGATAATGGGGGTCATGAAGAAAATCCATTCAGTGTTACAAAGACAGCATACCCTGCAAATTGGTGCTTGCAAATGATAAAAACGATGGCAAAAAAATCATGCTAAGCACAGAATATGATGAATGAAGGAACTTTCAAGATCGGAGTCCACCATGAGGAACTCTAATTGGTCCCTTTCGCACACAACCAAGAATGTCTTGAAGAAATAATTAATTTTTTTTTCTATTTGCAACCCGAAATGCACTCTTAGTGCTAATCCAAAACCATCAAGGAGCCTGTCCAATGAAGAAACTCATCGCAAGAGTCCACAATGCACTCCAAGTCGCGCCCAACGTATTTTGAAGGTAGTTACATAATGTTCCAAGAAGGAAAAGATCCATGGGATAGTCGAGAATGCGCTTTGAGTGCATATGGCAATGAATGAAGGAAACGTTGTAAAAAAAGCAATCCACAATGGAAGCCTGTATGCGCCCAACTCATCTCAATGATAGTTAAAACAAAGGAGTGTTTGGAAGAAAATATCCATGGGTGAGACCTAAATGTGCTTGAGCACATTTTTACGTTAGTGAAGGAATAGTTTGGATGAAGAAAATCCACGTCAGTGCATGAAACGTGTCCTGAGCGCTATTTGGACACAATGAAGGAATTCTAACAAGTAAAAAAATCTGCTAAATGCCTTTGGACACGCTCAGTGCAAAAGTGACTGGGTTGAGATAGAAGTGAAAGAAAAACATCCACAAGAGACCCCAAAATGCGTAATTCCAGGGCAATTATTAGGGCCCATTTGGTTGCCGGAATTAACCTGGAATAGGAAAATGGGAATTGGTGAATTGGCGTAAGTTAATTCTCATTTTGGTCCAAAATTAGCATTCATCTAATTCCAGGTTCTGAGAGGAATTGGATGAATTCTCATTTTAGACCAAAATGAGAATTAACTTATGCCAATTCACCAATTCCTGTTTTCCTATTCCAGGTTAATTCCAGCAACCAAACGGGTTAAGGAACTTCAAGAAAAGAAAATTCCATGAATCCCCCCTAATTGCACCCAGTGCAAAAATGACCAAGTAAAGGAACATTACAAAAAAAGGAGTCCACGTGGGAAGCAAAAATGCGCTTAGAGTGCAAAAATGCGAATATGGAAGAATTTCTTTAAGGTGAAAATGCGCTTGCAAGCACTAAATGATAGGTGTCAAGAAGATTCATTTGAAAGATTAAAATCGTAGACGTTACCTTATATGAGCTCATGGGACCAAGAGTTTTTTCGCTAAAGAGGGGGGGGGGGGGGGGTTAAAAAAAATGTGAGTGAAAGTGGCTAAGCGTGGGGGTTTAAAAAATAAATGTGAGTGAAAGTGGCGAAGTGTGATAAAACTTCCCCATGTATATTTCATGCTAGCAAAGGGTTGGACAAATATTGGAAACGACGAAATATCAAGTCTTCTTAAGAGATAAAGTTCCAACAAAGTCGACGAGGTGAGATTTTATAAGAAATTGTTCAAAATTCAGAGATTTATGCCCATGTCTAAAAGTGCGCCAAGTAAAGGAAATTAAGTGAAATAATTTAAAATTTGCGATAGGAAATATTGAAAACTCATTGAGGAATCACGAAGGATAGATTTGAAGTTCGTCAAATGTGGAAAATTAAAGAAACTCAAAATTGCAATGATGGATTTTAAAATTAATTAGAAGAGAAATTTTTTCAAGACAATATCGAAATTAAAGTATTTTTTGGAATTATTAAATATTGGAATTTTACATCCAATATTTAATTAATCAAGTGTTGGAAGTAGTTAATTGTCGGAGTATTTAAATTCCAACCCCTTCAAGTATGTGCCTAAAATGGAATTTTAGAGAGAGAAAGAAGGTTAGAGTTTTGGAGAGAGAAAATCTCTTTCTAGAGAGGTGAAGTTTCATTGAGTCGGAGAATTGAGAAAAGAAGTTGTGAAGTTCAGAGGAAGGCAATCTGCAATAAATCTGGAAAAATCAAAGAAAAGGCATAGATTTTTTGAGGAGAGAAGAATCTGTCTAGAGAGAGTGGGGATTGTATAGCAAAATTTTCAAAATTTTCTTTTCCAAAAGTCAGAATTCGTTCTAGGAACAAAGAAACTTAATCTGCTTTCTATTCCTTGCATGTTCTTATGTTGTTTATTTTATTTTGTAGGAGGAAGAATTCCAGTTCCACATGATCAAGGATGACATTCAAGTTCCAGAACTCCAATTGCAGTGTTGAAGACGTTCGAGTTTCAAGTGATCCAGTTCAAAATGTTCAAAGTTTGGAGATGGAGTTCGAGTATAAAAGAAGAGTACAACACCCTGAAGTTCCTATGGAAAATCCAAAGGTCCCAGTCAAGAAAAAGCAAGGAGGAAGAATTCTGATTCCAGGCATTCAAGTTCTTGAGATCCAATTTAAGTATCTAGGACTTCAACAATGACAAAATGGTCAACAAGAATGGCGCTCAATCACCTTCCTAGGTTGACATGTCCCGATTCTCTGTGTTGAGGAAAGGAATTAATCATAAACTATTTTGGGAAGACAGAGCATTTAATGCATAGTGGGCATTCATTTCGCCCCACTCTCTTGTTGAATGGGCACGCGTAGTGGGCATTTATTAACCTTTAAGCTGGTGGTTTTCTTTTTGTTGGTATGTGTGGACCCCTTCATTAATGTAGATTCTTTCTTCTTGCCCTAACCCTTATTAGGGTAGAGGTGGTAAAATCTAGGCTATTGATTATTTGTTCAATCTGGGCCACTCGTTGTAATCAAGGATCTATATAAAGGCCTCAACTCTTGTTTGTAAATGATAGAATTCATAGATTGTTGCTATGAGCTACTAAGACAATAGAAATTCCAGAATAACCAAGCTTCACTTTACCAAGATAAACTACAACTACGCAAGAACTGGTGCAATCTTCAAGGGATCATGCAAGTGATTTTCATACCACAATGATCACCATGAAAATGAACAATGCGCGTTGAATGGTAGAAGTTAAGCATCTATAAAAGTTGGGTTCAAGCTAACTTTGCAAAACAGCTTACAATCTATAAACCATCAAAAGTATGAACCATGGAATTCATCAAAACATCATCACATTCTCCATTGAAACCAAACACTTTATCTAACCAATCTAATCTAAATGAGGGAATAAGAGAACAAGAAAGCACTAAGACACATCAAATGATCACTAAACTTCAATGATAATACTAAGACATCAGTATTATCATTGAAGTTTGGTGATCATTTGATGTGTCTTAGTGCTTTCTTGTTCTCTTATTCCCTCATTTAGATTAGATTGGTTAGATAAAGTGTTTGGTTTCAATGGAGAATGTGATGATGTTTTGATGAATTCCATGGTTCATACTTTTGATGGTTTATAGATTGTAAGCTGTTTTGCAAAGTTAGCTTGAACCCCACTTTTATAGATGCTTAACTTCTACCATTCAACGCGCATTGTTCATTTTCATGGTGTTCATTGTGGTATGAAAATCACTTGCATGATCCCTTGAAGATTGCACCAGTTCTTGCATAGTTGTAGTTTATCTTGGTAAAGTGAAGCTTGGTTATTCTGGAATTTGTCCATCAAGGCAATATCTATTGTTGTCATTACCATTAGGAGTAGATTAGAATTCCTAAACCCTATTCTGTTTGCTTTCCACATATTTCTGAAATCCCCCCCAAAAAGTACTTTATTGCAATATCCTTCGATAGCTTCCACATCTTGCATCATCCCAAATCAACTTGAGTAATACAAATGTAAGGTCCCTCGTGATTAACAACAAATCCCATTTACCATTGAGCTTATCCACGGTCAAGACCTAACACGAAAGGAACCTTGGAGGTACCTGTATGATCTTTCACAATCTTAGCATACACGGGATTTTGATCAAGAGAGGATAAGATATCTTGATATTTTGTTGTATTTTTGGTGGGTCATAAAACACACATCAACAAGTAGTTTTTTAGTTGATTGTATTGATAGGAGTAACATAAGTATTTTTCATAACATGTAGTTTTAATTATTGCATATGAATTGAGTAGGTACTAACAAGTGGTAACAATGTTGGTTAAGTCAACCATGAGAGAAAAATAGTACATGTTATATTAAATAGTTGCAAAGTTTTATGACAAACAAAATTCCAAGGATATTAGACTTTTAGTGATAGATTAAAACTTAAAATATAGTTACAAATTTTTCCCATGTTGAAATGTAAAACTTTTGTAGTTTGGGATGTAAAAAAGCCTATAAGAGATTACAATTATGTATATAACACACATTCATTAAAGTAGAGGAGAAGTTTGTAGCCATTAATACTATTGTTTCGTGAAGGTGCCATAGCAGATCGTCGTTGCATTTTATTGCGTAGCAGGTTCCGCAAGGGAGGCCTTTGTTCAATAGAGTGGTGGTTAGAGTTGTCAGAGTTAATCATGTAGGGCTCTAATGAAACATGTCTAGAAAGAATCAGATATGTTATTGGAGAATACATCACAATATTAGAATTCACTAAGAACCTAAGCTCTTATATTATATTTAAATATGAATGAATATAGAGTTTGACAAGCCATTTCTAAGAGGCTTTTATATTATATTCAAATATGAGTGAATATAGAGTTTAGACAAACCACTTCTAAGAACTTGGGCTCTCATATTATATTCAAATATGAGTTAATATAGAGTTAGACAAGCCACTTCTAGATATAATCATAATTAATGTGGGAGGAATTAATTGGGAGAAGCCTCTTGTCTATGAGAACATCTCATTTAGATGTCAATTCTACAATGTGCACTATCACATGGAAAGATCACTCCTAATTAAAGACGTTGACAAATTGAATACAACATGCTCCAACAATTAATTAATTATTTTTTCGATCCTTGACTATCCAAGTATAAAGAGTTAACATATTATGGTCTTGTTTGAAGTTGGAGTGATATTCAACTTCAAAAGTTAGGCAATAATCATAACATTTCATTTTTTAACTATTTCAATTATATAGTTTTTATAAGCACACACCTTCTTGCCATAATATAACACATATCAGCCTTGTCAACCAAAGGTAAATTTGAAGACGAAAGTGAAGAGATTGAAGACTATAAATTTAATTCATCATTCAAATGCTTAGCTAGGTATCTTAATTTTTTAGCCTTCACCATTGTGTAATTTTTTCCAGGAAACTTATCATATTAACCTTAGTAGCTGAATCACGCCTTGTCTCATGGCAATTGTAGGTACAAAACATACCTAAATCATAATTGGGTACAAAGCCTTGTGAGAGTGTCCAAGAATTGATTTTTGCATGTCCAAAAAAACTTGATATTGCTGTTTTGTTTACAAATGATTCCATTGTTGACATGGGGATTTTAGGTCGGTTCTAGGTGTTTTGTATGATTTTTAGGACTTTGAGATGCAAATAAGGTGGAAAACATTGTAAAATGGGTGATGTGAGTCTCCCATTTCATCATTTCATAACCAAAAGAGCTTTATGCAATGTAGGAGAAAAGACATGCAATGTAGGAGGGTTTTCAACAATCTTCAATATTCCAACGATGATTCTAGGTAGGGCTTCAAACTTTATTTCATTTCCGCAAACCTCCTTAGCTAGAAAACAATTAAACTTAAATTTTAAAAGTGAAAATCCAAACAAAAAACTGTTGTTTATTTTTTGTGTGGTTTAAAAATTGAATGAAAACCTAATTTTCTTAAAACCATAAGCTAAGTTAACTTATTAATAATTTACAAAATATTATAAAATAGAAACTATCAATGTATAAATGTTTATTCTCAATAGTAAACCTACTTTAATTTTATTTTAAATAGTTACTTTAGTTTTATTATTCATGTTTTTTTGATCGGTAAAATATTTATCATATTATTAATATTTAATAAAGAATTTACAAGAGAGGGCTATGTCTTGATGTATCCTTCAGACTGTGACTCCATGACCATCTTGAATGCTATAACCACTAACACTACCTATCCGACCAACATCAGTGACCCAAACTTTTCATAAATGCTATTAATATATGTTACCACCATTGCATAGAACAAAGCCCTGACTGGGTATGATCCCAAACACTTTCAAAATATTTACAATATCAACAAAAATGGACTATGCCCATATAGTATAATTGATGTCCACTACACAAAATATACCAGAGGGAAAGAAAGACATGTAGGATCGAGATTACCACCTTGACATACGCCTTCCTCGACTTCTCCATTGGCCCATTGAACCAGTGGACTTTAGGCTCGAACATGACCTTCTCTCCTTTGCTCGATTCTTCATTCTTTGCTTCCACCTTTATCTTCTTCTGTTTCATCTCTTGTGCACATAGGTAGTCCTTCAACGACTTTTAACCTATAGTTGCCTCTGCATGCCTCTCCTCCCTATTGCTTGTGATGCTCTACACTAGGAAGGGGTAAATTGGGGGTTGCGGGTCACCAATCCTCCTCTAGTTGCCTTGGTGAGCTTGAAAGCCGACAACAGGTTTTGCCATGGCCAACATTGGGACCAAGTCACAACACCACTCCGGGGGCACTCATGTTTTCATGACCCACAACACTTCCTACATCGAACCAAGCTTGAGCGCCCATGCCATGAATGCAAACACAATGTCTACATTGGCTTTGTAACATTGTTTTGACCACATAAATTCCTCCCTGAGAATCAAATCAACAATTTGCCAAAATATTGGTTCATCTAGTGCAAAAACTCCCCTCAACCTCTTTTCCTAGATCTTCCCCACAAAACACTGCATTTGTTTTGTTGCGAGTAGGGTGAAATTAGTTCCATTCTCACCAAAATCTGCATAGTCTTCGACCACCAATTGCGAAATGAAAAATGACAAATAAAAAAAATGCAAATTCCAATAATGAATTTAATCCGCCTTGCATGTCCTTCACGTGCCTGCCCCAGCTTGTCACTTGAAGGCCCAAAAACCTATTGTGTACAACAATCTGTCACCACCTTCCAATGTTTTCTTGGTGATTGACCGCATCGTTACCTTTAGCTTCGACATTAAGGACACAACAAGCTTTTTTTAAAAAAAGACTTTGCCATCGTGTAATTACACCTCACTCGAACAATCAAAGTTTGCATTCATGGTGGGGGTTTAAAATTTAATTTTAAATTTTAAATTCAAGTATGGAAACAACAAACGCCTACTTCAATATAGATTAAGCCCCCTTAAATCTTCAAACACCCCACCTGAATTTTGAAAGGATAGTACCCATTTAGATAGAGTATCAACTATGCAGTCAGCTTCACAAAGTAAATTTGTAATTTTGAAATTTTTGAAATGGGCTATTTTTTGCTTAATGATGTTTACCTTTTTCTCAATCTTTCAAGCATGCACCATGCCCACAATGGCATTAATGATAATCTGAGAATTACCTTATAGGTGAAGTTGCTTGACCTCAATTTATTTAGCTAGTTCAATGGCCAATAGAGCCACCTTCGCCTTTGCATCATTATTTGCTACACCTTAAAGTCTACTAATTGCGAGAGCCAAAATATTACCTTCCATGTCACGAGCCACACATCTAGTGCCAGAGGGACCAAGGTTCCCTTTTTACGCTATGTCAATATTGATAGTATGATACACGGGGACATGTCCCCTATTTTTGGCCCTTTAGGAAACGTCTCACAAACACGTCCCCCCGTCCCCATCCTCGAAATCCCATGGAACATGTTAAAAATCAACACAAGGCAATGTTTTTCTCAAGCTAAGTTACGATTCGATGCAAATGCGGGTATGAGAATTGGGTGCGCGGATGCGTGAATTTTTTTTTTGGGTTTTGGATGCGTTTGGGTGCATATATATATATATATACAAAAGAAATGCAATAATGATAAATAATAATTAATTATTAAAATAAGCAATAAGAACAAAGTTGAGATTATAATATCTTAACTAATATATAAAAATAAATAAATAAACAGATAATAATAAAATATAATTATAACTATAAATAATAATACTTAAATTAAATATAGAAATATTGAAATTTAATAATAAATTAATAATCTATTATTAATATATTATAATATAACATATTATTTTATTAATAGTATAGTACTGTCCAGTTTGTATCATTATCTAAGAATTGCTATAATACTAAACATAAATAATAAATAATAAATGCTAATAATAAAATAAAATAATAAATAGCAAATATATTATAAATAAATAAAATCACAAGACCAAATGAACAGCGTAGAGGAGCACGCAATTGGAGGATCTTCTGGACTTTGGCAAAGGCTGCGGTAGCTCAAGAAATGGAATAATGATCCCAATGTTGATGTGTTCATACTGCCTCTGACTCGTTGCTTTCACTGGTGAAGAAATGAAACAACTCTTTGTTTATATTTTTTATGTCAGAAGTATTTTGCCCATGTTCTTGCTCTTCAATCGCTGGAGATACCAGTCGGGATTTCACCGTATAGGATATAATATGCAAAATAATCAATTTCAATAAAAGTCTAGGATTGGCGTCTGAGAATGCAAGGCAATTATGATTTATTGTCGCTAAGGATTGATGGATATTGAACATTAATCATGGTTGCTAAGTTCGCAGAATATTATGATGAGGCTTAAAAGATAACCTCTGTTAAAGGCATCCACAGGGAGATTTTACGCTCCCTGTGGGCTTCCGACTCCACCTCTGCATTGCAGTGCCTCCGCCTCCGCCTCCAACAGTTCAATGAGCGCATCCAGTAATTCAGTTCTCAAGAAAACAAGTAGAAACAAATCCAAGTGGACTTTGACATTAACTAATTGTTCTATGCTGGCACTAAGTTGAATCTATCTTTTATGCATACACTGAAGTGTTGGAGTTGCAGGCTTATTTTGTGTCAGACAAGACATTTTCTGATTTCACTATAAATGTTGTCATTAAAAGTTATATAAAACATAAAGAAACATATAATATATTAATATATTTTGAAAATTTAATATACATATACATATACATGCATGCATACATACATATATATTTAAAATTTGTATACTGCTGTCCCTCGTCCTTGTCCCTGAAATGCCGTGGAACATAGTATTAATCTTTATCCATCCTCTTTCTAGTTTCTGGCACTTGACTTCTGATCTAGCATTTTGATTGCATGAACTTGAGAGGGCCCATAAATAGGTGTATTGTTCATTTTATTATGTTTATTAATTATTTTGTTTTAGGTTTTATGTTTAGTTTTATTACAATAAATAATATATTAAATATTAATGATGTAAAATTAAATATAATTAAATATAGATAAATCATTAATATTATTAAATTTAAATATTAAATATTTATAGTTAATTACTTAATAAAATTATATTAATTGTTTATTTATATTATAAAATCATTAAATAATAAATTTTATTATTAAAATATAATTATATATGAATATAATATATAACTTTATAAAATTTTAAACTGAGCATATTTTAATTATAATTGTATATTTTAATAAATTTATTAAATAAAAATAATATATTTAAAAAAATTAAATATCAAGACTAATTATAAGAAACTTTTGTTTAGATGTTATGTAGATTATTTAAATTTAATTAATTAAGTTGTTTCTCAAACTTATCTTTACAAACAAATTGCAGGCCTGAAACCGTTTTAAAAAAGTAACCATGGCAAGTAATTCTAATTCCATCGGCAACCCTTCATTCAGCATTTACAAATGGTAGAGTAGATTCTAGATGTCTTGGGTGTGATAAGAAGTATACAAGTCTAGGTGAAAGCATATTTGTGTGCAATTCTTGGAAAGGGGATCAAAGCCTATCCAGGGAAAGAAAACGCATGTATACCGCCTTCTAAAATAGCAGAATATATTAAGGAGCAAGAGGAAGTAGATGGAAGGGTTGAAAATAGAATGGGGCATCCATTGAATACAGGAAGGGGCTCATAGAGGCCACCTATTCCTTCATCTCATACACACAATGTTGCTCTTGATATTGTAGTTGAAGGCTATTTATTTATGAGTATTAATGATGATGAGGCTAGTATTATGAAGAGAGCAAAGCGACCATTGGAGAGGGCATTTTATGCTACAGATATTGCAGACCAATCCCTTGCTAGATGCATCTATGCAAACAATTTATCATTCAATGTTGTTCAAATACCCTCTTGGCAAGACATTGTAAGGAAAATAAATGAAGCTCCAAAGGGGTTCACAAGCCCAGGTTATGAGGTGTATAGCACTTTATTGTTTTAAGGAGGTCAAACACATATAAACTTCATTAGCTCCCATAAAGGCCTCATAGAAAGAGACATGCATGCCTATTATTTTCGATGGATGGAAGGATGCAAGGAATAGACCATTAAAATGTGATTGTAGTGTCCTAAAGGGGCAATGTTTCAAAAGTTGTGGATAATGGGTAGGTGAAGGTTGCACAATTTATTGCTGACATCCGTATATGGTGCATTAAGGAAGTGGATCCTAAATATGTTGTCCAAGTTATAATGAAAAATGCAAAGAATTGTAGAGCAATTGGTATTATAATTGAGACATCATTTGAACATTTATTTAGGACACCTTGTGCTGTGCATTGACTTGATCTCATGCTACAATAGTTATGAAAATAGATTGGATCAAACAAGTCTATGCTAAAGCTAAAGAGGTCTAAATGCTCATAACAAACCACCACATGTTGCAAGCTATTTTTAGATCATTCTTGCAACTAGAGCTATTGAAGGTAATTCAAATTTCAAACAATGAAATTTTTTTATTTGATGTTTTCCTTTAGTAATATGGTTACACATACACAGTTTTCTTTTTTCTAATTATTTATTAATTATTTATATTATTTTATGCGTTGGGTAAACTTTGTAACGATACAGGTGATCTTGGCACAATATGCCCTTGGTACTATACGAAACTCTTTTGACTGCGTTGGGTAAAATTTTTAACGTTATAGGCGATCCTGGCACAACATGTCCTTGGTACTATACGAAACACTTTTGACCTAGAGCTATGAATTGGTGAGGTCACAAATGGTGGAACTCATCACCAATTATCAAAGTTGAAGCTCAAACCCTCAAGCACATTGGATCAGCAAAGGCACAAGTTTCCGATCATGGTGGCCCAACGGGGTTTGAACCTTGGTGGTCCCAACTCCCAACCCCACCACCACCACTACCACATAACCAACACACTATGGGACAAACAAGTTTAATTTTAAATTTTCAAATAGGTTGCTAAGACTAAATTTGCATCCAACACAATCATCTCGAGACAACTTGTGATGGTGCGAGAGGCACTTTTTTGTATGGTCATTACTCAATCATGGGCCAAATGAAGGCAATCCAATGTTGATAGTGCTGCAAATGTAAAGGAAAAGATTCTAGATGGCACTCAATGAGCGACGGAACAAAATGACCACCCCACTCCATCTTCTTGCCTTCGTATTGACTCACAAATATTATAGTAAAGGGATCTTTGCTATGCCAATGAGGGTGCCACCATATCATGATGCGAAAGTCAGTGAAGGGTTTAGGAAAACTCTTCCCTATTACTAATATGGAAGATGCAATTACAATTGAATTTGCCGTTTTTCTAGCCTCCAATTGTCAAATTCCTTTTGCTCTTCGAGACCAGTATAGGAATGATACTCATTTTTGGTGGTACCTCAATGGTCGCAAATTGCCATATCGCCAAGTTCTTGTGATCAAAATTTTATCACAAGATAATGAATTTTTAGCCACTGTCAAAATTTGGTTGTCAATTAAAAGTTACTATTTACAAATTTGAACTTCAATTTACAAAACTGTTAGTTTAAAAACTCTAATGAGAGCCCCTTCACTTCAATAAGTTGCTAGTTCTTCTTCAGCTGAACGTAATTGGAGTGCATACTCCATCCACTCAGTGAAGCGCAATCAATTGGTATCAAGCAGAGGATCTATTTTACTTGCATTCCAACTTGCACCTTCTTACCCACAAAGCTGATGAGTTCAAGGACCTAAGGTGTGGGATGTGGAACCGGAGCATACTGACTTGGATGTTTCTTTGCAGAGTCTTCAGTTTTTGAGGTGTCTAGTGTCCAGCTTCTTTCAGTGCAAGTGGCAGTAGGCTCCATCATCTAGTGTTAATATTGATGGCAATTTTGGTCTTGATGATGACTCATATGATGCTGGACAGTGAACTGATCACTAATCGTATTGTTTAGATGTTAAACAATGATTATCTATCATGACATTCAAGTTTGATCCTTTTGATAATGAAAATTGAATTAAAATTAGTATGTTATGTTTCAAAATTTGAAATTTGTTTTTGTTTGATTTAGCAATGTATTGGTGTATGACGTCCTAAACTTAATTCTGTTTTTAGGCTGCATATATGTATAATTTATTTTATTTTTGTATGAATGTACCCAACCCCCCCAAAAATCTGCCATTCTGCTGTATTCTGCCCACGTACCAGTTCCCATACCCAATTTGGTAACTTTCTTTATTTTAATAATATATCATGGCCAAACCATGCAGTTACTAGATCAGTTCAATCACATTTGAAAGCTGATTCAAATGTTTTTGGTATGGTAGAAAAAATATTATTCCATTCTCAAATATTAGTCAATGGACAATCAATGCACTATTTTGTTTTGGATTAAGGAAAAAACAGGTTTTGAAGGGGTCCTGAAACCCTTTACAGAAAGAAACAAGATGTAAGCAATAAACACCACCAAAACGAAACACCGCTGGAAACAACCCCAATCAGCAGAACCCAGAAGACCAGCAACCAGCATGCCAACAAAAACAAAAAAATACAACATTGTCAGTTGAGATAAGACCTGAATCTCCAGACAACCCAAGAAACAAGAGCTCAAAGTAGCTCACAAAAACTAACTTTTAGCCCCACTCTTATGGGAGCGAAGAGTCATATCAAAAGAAGGTGAAGATTTCTTGTGTTTCTTTCCTTTAACAGTAGTCCAACCCTCTTCCACCTTGCCAGCAGCTTCCTGCAATCCGAAATGCCTAACTGAGGGAAATCCTTAGCCTGTGATAACAAACCAGCAGCACCCACCGACACTGAATCCGTAGCCAAAGCTCTAACAGAGTTCCTACACCCACCCCTCACAAGAGACACAATGGGAGAAGCAAGACAGGAAGACCCTGCCTCTGCAATCAAACCAGGGGACGGAACAACCAGAGAAGCAGTAGTAGAAACAGACTGACGCACAAGAACCTCTGCAACCCCAACATCAGAAACCGGAGCCGCTAAAGGAGAGGGAGCAGAAAGAGGGACTTGCGCAGCCACCTAGGAGAAACTCATTTGAGAATCAGATTTCTTGTCAACCGTGTAGTGTTGAGCAGAAGCACCATTCCACCAATGCACTATTTTTGTTGACAACAGTAGGTAGAAGGAATTGATTTCTTTTGAGGCTGTTTGAAGGCTGAGTCTACCAATTATGGCTCATCACAGGGCCAAAACCATACATTTTGTGGTTTAGCTTGGAGAAGGACTTCACTCTTCACGTTATCTGTTGTATAAATTCCAACTCTCTTGAGATGCAGACTTTTATATGTATTACCTTTTTAGGTATGTGATGTTTTACTTGGCTAACCACACTTTTTCAATTATCTTGCAATCTATGAAGCAAATCCTAGAAATATCATCAGGGATTTTGGTAAGACTAAGGATAGATATTGCATATGGGAATTAGTTCCTAAGCTTTCTTTTGTCAGTGGGAAGTAGTGTAAGAAGCTGATTAGTTCTGGTAAGAAATGTGTGCTCTTAATGGTGAGAAATGAATGCAAAATATACATACATCCTTACAGTACAGGTCAATGCTGCACTCCCCTAGCAGAACAACAGCATTTGAAATTTGAATAGAATGTTGGACTAAAAGAATTTTTAATTTTTTTTTGAAAAATTGCTTATTGGAGTGCCTAAATAGTGCACGGTGTATTGTACTGTTGATCTGATTCTAAGTTGAACTCTTGTAATGGAAATCAAGTGCAAGGTCAACGAACTTGTCTAAAGAAGACACTTCAATTGTTCACCTTGCATTGTTGCAACAATTGCCTTAATTCCAGAGAAGAATGGCACGTGCTGGCTGTGCTTTTACTAGAAAATATTAAACAAGATTGCTATGACGGACCTTAATCCTCTTCTCATGATTGAGGATCCAATGGAGCAGCTTCATGGGATCAAATACCTTATTAATATTGATCTTCAGTTGGGTTACCATTACATTCCTGTTGAATCCCTTTCAAGGAAGGTTTAGTGGTTTATTACATATTTAGCTTGACCAATGTACCTGTGATGTCTATGCAAATGATGAATGACATTTTTCAGTCATTTATGGCTTCAGTATTGTTGTATATCTTGATAACATTTTCATTTTCAGCAAAACATTGGAGTAACATATGCACCATAATCAATAAGTCCTCGACACTTTGCAGCAGCACAAGTTTATGCTAACATGGAAAAATGTCCTTTAGCCATAAAGAAAATATGGTATCACCGTATCATGGATGTACATATATTGAAACACCTGGATTAAATTGTGGATCTGATCTAGATCTGATTGTTCAGGAATTGTTGACACCAAAGACCCTCATGGGAGTTTGTAGTTTTTGGGTTTGGCAAATTTTTAATAGGAATTTTGTTCTTGATTTTTTGTATATTACCTGGCTATTGAATAAAAATAATGAAGGTGGTGCCCAGGTAACTTTAGTCTCGCTATTCAAACAACAAAAAGGATTAGAGGAATTAATATACAATCTCTGCTTGCATTACTCAATTGTCAACAACCATTTGAGTTTGTGACAAATTCAGGAGTATACATTATGCAGTTTGAGCAGTCCTCTCGAAATTTGGTCAGCCAGTAGCTTACGGTACTAAAGCATTCTTGCTTTTGTGAGAAAATATCCCGCATATGAATGAGGGCTTTAGGAAATTGCCCAAAATTGTAAGCCTTGGAAACACTATATATTGGTAAAATAGATCATCACCTATGTATTGCACAAATCATTGCAGTTTCTTAAGACATAACAAATTGTCGCACAAGTGGCATGGAAATTGTTCATATCTTCAATTTTTCTATTTGAATGTCAAGAACAAGAAGGGAAATTACAATTTAGTAATGCACTGCTTGAGATGATCTCTAATCCAAGCTCTTCTTTTTGTGCTTGACAAATGAACATGAGACCAACACTAAGCCATAATTAAACAAATCTGATTCAAGCTACGCAGATATCTATCAAGCATTGCCTAGGGAGAAGACTATTTTGGCTTACTATGTGCAGGATGAACTGTATTGTTTAGGACACTTGTCTGCTTTGCACAGTGCAAAGAACTAGAGGTTGATAGCAGAGGTCCATTCATCAAGGTTATTTTGGAGTTGAATGAACCTATAGCTTTGAAGATATCTTAGATCTGATGTTGCAAATCGCATCAAATTTTATAGTGCCCGTTCAATAGCCAACTGACTAGCAAGAAATAAGGAATGTACACTCCATTGCCAATACACACATGCCTGGAAAATCAATTTCCATGATTTTTCTTTCATGTTACCTACTATCAAGCACTGTATGGTTGTGTCTAAAACCTAATGTAGTTGATAGATTCTCAAAGATGGCAATTCATAGCCTTTTAAAAAGTCAATTTGAGCTTTATAAACAAGTCAATCGAACTTTTAGAATGAATAGGTTTACTTTAAATTACTACCAACCATTATATCTTTTTAATAGCAGAAGATTCGTGAGCCATTTTGGAAAGTACTTAAGTCCATGATGAACAAAGCAGACAAAATCTACCACGTTTCGTCCTCAAACCAGTGGACAGATGAAAGTGGTAAATAGGATGATTGTGCATCTTTATGGAATGCATAATTACATGAAGCATCACACGTGATGAAAACTGTCTTTCATTCAGCATAGTGACAACAGAGCTCTGCACAAGTCTATTTGAGCTTGCCCGTGTTTATTTTGTTCTGGTTTCCAACTATGGGCACCCATTGGTGTAGCTTTTACTATACTGCCATCTACAACTCCATCTCCAAAGGAAGTTGATAAACTTAAAAAATTCATTAAGAATATTAAGAGTCACTTGATCTTATTGTGAACCTAATTTTATTCTTTGTGTCCTATGTGCTATCAGTAAGAAAGTTTCAAAGATATGTTTTTGAGATTAATCTTCCAACTAATATTGGTTTGCATTCAGTTCGGGACTTAGAATTCTTGTATTTTATTACTTCTCAGCTTTGTTGGACACAACAAAGTTTACAAAAACAACTTCATATTGCCCATGTTTGGTTTGTCTGGGTTTCCAACCACGGGCTCATACTCACAATAACTCATCTCCAAAGGAAGTGGGTAAATTTGTCAAATTCATTGAACACATTTTTGCAGCAGGTGCAAGCCATTCAGGAGAAATCTAATGCAAGCAGCATTGTGATCAACATTGAGGGCCACACGTCTTTGAGGTAAGCACTACATTGTAAAGCTTCGTTTGCAGAAGGAAATAGACGCACGACCTTATTGCAAACCTAATGTTATTCAGTGTGGCCTAAATCAGTAAGAAAGCTGACAATATGTTCTTGAGATTAATCTTCCCACTGATATTGTATCTAGTTTCCCGTTTAGGTCTTTTGTGCTGTTAATTTTAAGCTTTGTTCGATGCAACAAATTTGACAGAGATAACTTTAGCTTGGACAGATTTATCTTGATTGCAGCATTCTAGCCGAAGTCGATGTAGTAGTTGTTGCTAGAGTCAAATGCACTAGATTTCAGGCGATACCTCTTTATCATATCATTAAAGTGGGTATCTTCTCATGAAAAGGTTCAAAGAATTTCAAGTTGCTAACAACTTTCCCCATCGTTTTCCACAACTTGCTGTGATGAGCACCATTGTTACTCAAAGAGGTACTTTCCTGGATCACATGAACATATTAACCATATGTTATCTTCACCACTAAATTTGGGTACTTTCCTCAAATATGTGGATATTTTTCAAGGCTCTAATTACTCTTTGTAACGCCACTTTGATGGTTCAGCTTTTTGCACAATTGTAAAACATTTTTATACTAAATTACAAAGCTTTGATAAGTTAGCGAATTAGTGAGAAGATATCATAAATTGAAATATTGTAGCATACATTCAAGCTATGGATCTTTTGTATAACTATTCTATAACACCAGCTTGCATTTTACAGTTCTCTCATGGTGCTCTGTTATTCTAAGAAATATGTGGTCATTAACTGAATGCAATTGATGCAAATGCGGAATCATTTGTGTCCCAAAAGAGGTGCAAATGGGACTTAACCATATTTTTGTAAAGGCATATAGTTCGTCACCACTTTTATGTGCCTTACTGTCTACTGCAACTCCGCTATTCTGTTATGCCCCCACCACGACGACAAATGCTCACACCATTCTTAGTAAAAGAAAATTGTCTTTTTTCAAAGATTTCACAATTTTGAAATCTAAATTGAACCTAAACAAACAGCAAATAGACAGTGATCGATCTGACCTCACATTGATATAATCATATAAAGGTTGGTGTATATGCAGCAGTTTTTATAAGACCCATACACGTATGGTATTATTTATGGTCGAGGAGCAATTTCATTAAGGCAGCGATCTGATGTTTACAACACCAATTTGTTTACCAGCAAAGTACGGTGTGAAAAGGCAGCACTTTTTAAAAGGGGCTAGGACTGTAGGAAGGAACATGGCCCTTCCTTACTAATCGAAGGTAATAATAAGGAGAACTCCATTTGAAGAAAGGCATCAAGAGAGAGATCGGACAAGAGAACGGAATTCAGAGAAGATTATCTCTATTACAAGAACCTGCATTCTCATTCATAAATTTGGGTGATATAGTAAATATTGTGTTAGACATCGTGGTGGTATATTAAATACATATATTTTGTATAGGCAATAATAGGAGATGCTATTCCTTAAATTACACATTTCCCCACAAGCAATCATTTGGAGGTAAGGAAATACAAAGAGGGACAGCAGATATGAAATTCCCTTCTAAGTAGGCTACCCCATGATAGATGGATGATGTCCAGCCACATGTGGGCTAAGGGGGGTATTGTATCCCATCCTCGGGCTTAGATAAGAGGAATATTCTGGGCTCCCTATCTCAGATTCCTAGGTGGGTGAATAAGGTGACATGAATTGGGAGGGCAGAGATGAGCTCCCCCACCAGGTAGAACACCCCAGGTTGGATGGATGGCATCCTGCCATATGTGGGCCAAGAGGGTTGTTGTATCTGCCCTTGGCACTAGTGTGAGGGATGCTTTGGGCACCCTATCGTGCTTCCCTTATTCAACCCCTATTATTGTTGAATTCTAAAAGCAAACTATAGATATTACATGTTTTATCTAAATGGATTAAGATTATTAATATATATGCACTTATATGCTATTTGATCCTTAACCCTTATAGAAATAATTGGTCTTATGAATTATATTTCCAATATTGTCTACATGATTGCAGGACCTAAACCAGGATTTATCTTTCTTAAAACATTTTAATTGGTGAAGTTAAAATTGTAGCCTTATTACATTTCTTGCTTTAACTGAAGTTGTGATTTTAGGGCAAGATTTAGGGCAATACCAAAAGGGGACATTACATATTCAGTTATCCATCATCATCTGTTGCATGTACATAGCACAGTTTCATATTTTACCTGTTAATATTACCCTATTACCCAACTATAATGTCATTATGTGTGTCTGACTGCATTTATTGCTTTCTGTGTCTCCCATCTGTTCCCTTTATCCATTTACCATCAACTTTTTATCTCTGCCATTCACTTACCCATCATCAACTGTTGCATGTACATGGCACAGTTCCATTTTTACAGTTTATCTTGGTCAATTATTAGTTGTAATTGTGTGTTTCTTTCTACATTTATTGTTTTCTCCATGTCTCCTGTTTAGTTCCTTTAGCTGTTTCTGTTTGGTCCTTATTCCTTCACATTATGGTTGTCACATGCAAAACTTGCTTATTGTATATGTTAGTTGAATATTGAAAGTTGAAACTTAATTTAACATCTGTTTATAATGCATCTATTCGCCAGCTATAAGAATATAGCTAAAGATCTGTTTTTAGAATTTGGTCTGTTTTTAGTAACAATCCGTTGTAATTTCTTTTGGAAGTTATTGAGTTCTATGACTGATCTTTGATTCTCTCCCACAAAAATGGATCACACTGGCTTTTAAGATTTGTTGTCCATCTTAGTATAGTTGGCATCCTTTCCTATCTCTAGTTGGTAGGTGATGCATTTTGTGATCCTTTGAATAATTAATTGTCAAATTGAGATTGATTTTAATAGCATCTATGAGATGAAAGCAATAGCATGAACACAAAATACTTCCCTAACACAATGAATTTTGAGCTGCTCATTAGTGAGGTGGTTCAAGTCTTTGATGAATTTATTTAGTGCTGTATTATGAATCATGTACGTTAACATAAACTGGATTACCAGGTGTACTCCTGGTGGGGGAGTAACACACTATGTGAAACTCCCAAGGTCAGTACGTTTTAGAATATTCCCATGGGTTAGAGATAAGGGGATGACTTAGAATGTGCCATATGATTCATACCAACGATATCTATGCTCGTCAGAAACATATCTTTATTTTTATATTTTGATTTATATATCTTACATTTTATGAATTATTTCAGTTTTATGGATGTCTTGAAAGAGTTGTGCTACTTTTCTAAAACTATATTTGGTTTGCATACAGGACTGATTCCCTTGACGGGAAGGGAAGCGTTTCTGAATCTTCAGAAACTGTCGGGCAGGGTTCATCAGTGCATAAAAGATCTCCGGGTGTTGCTGTAGGTGCTCTTGTACACATGCTGAAATCTGCTTCTCCTTTGTGCCCAGATTTTGGTAGTTTATCAAGTTTTCCAGCTACCACTGCTCAGCTTCAGGGGACTACAAGTGAGCATGTTGCAACCACCCACTCCATCAGTACTACTTACTCTGAGAGAGATGTCTCACTGATGTCTGCTCGTAAAACAACTGCTGATGCACTAGAGGAGCTTAAGAGTTACAGAGAAATGAAAGATAATTTACTGAGCCAAAGTGGAAGTCAATCAGTGAGAAGGTCATTTATATGAGAAACAGCAAAGACTAAAGGTGTTTCTGTAGTGTCTCAAGGCATCAACAATGTGAATGCCAAGCCTGCTTGTACATTGTGTACAGATATATTTAGCTTCCCGATTCTTTTGTTGTGCAGGAACAGCAAAATTTTCCTTTTTTTTGTTCCCACATTCAGCCATTTGACCTCTTTATTGAAAGCAAGATTTGGCAAGCCATGTTTTTCAATTTATCGCTGGGATAAGGTATTCATTATTTAGTTTGTTGACTGTAAACACTGCTAATAGCAAATTTTGTTCATGGGTTTTAAATTAGAACTTGAAATATAAAAGGCTTGTGGTAGTTCAAAACTGTATAATTCTTATATTACAATAAAGTTACAGAACCGAGGCTAGGAAATTAGAAGGTAAAGCTTATTCAGATCATATTTGTGATGGGCTTCATCAGTTTTTGAATGTATTATTTAACATTTTTATTATAGCACTAGTGCATATGGGCCAAATCTATAGAATGTTAGTCAAAATGAGGGTTTCCTCGTGCACATTCTAACTCTGCAGAAATTCCTGAACATTGCTTCTGCACATTGCAGTTCCTTGCATTCCCTGCTTGATTGTGGCCTTACTATTGATTGTTCACTGTATCCATCCTTTTATTATTGGGCTCTTTATGTTAATTGTTTACCTTTGTCTAACTGTAATCAACCATGGGGTATAATGTGCATTGGCTGCCATCATCTGCCTATATTCAACCATGGTGCACAGTGTCCATTGGCTGCCATTTTTGTTCAGACCATATTCCTTCTTGTCATTCTCAACACCAGCATGTCATTCTTAGCTTGCAAAGATTTACACAACCAACAAGTTTGATCTCTGATCTTATGCATAAAACAATGAAATCCATAATTGTTCAAAATCTTTCACCCTCTTAAGAAAGAAAGTATTTTGGTTTGGAAGACCAGGGGGCTGTGTTTGCGCTCTCGAGGGCATTGTCCTGAACCTTATTGGGATGATAGTTTGTTTTTATCTTTTCTTTGCTGTTATAAAAGCAGATATATGCAGCATTGCATATTTGGTCTTGGTCTAGTTATGGCTTAGCATCCTTATCTCAAGATAGGTAGGTATTGTTAGCTCTTAGTTTGTTTGCCTTTTACATATTTAGATATTCAATTGGTTAATGATTATAGCTTCAGTCGGATAAACAAGATCATTCATATATATATATATATATATATATTATATTATGTATTTTGAATGATATATTAATCGACCGAAACATAACATAAGGTGGCAATGTCGACAAAGGTTTTTTTTATGTATGATAATCAACTTTGTTAAATGCTGCCTCCACTCTAAGGTGGCGGGCAGACCAATGGGCGTGACTGCATAAGGAGTCACGACCATCGTGGAGGTGACTCCACAATGGGATGCATTTCATATATATGCACTGACATGTCGTGCTGGGAATACACAACAGCGACGTAAATAAAACAGTCTTTGGTGTATTCACAGCAATACAAGTCTGTGTCATATTCAGTGATCGTTTTCTCAATGATAAATTCATAGCAACTTCGTACTATCTCAGTTTAGTACTGATTCATACGAATCAATATTTGATGATATATATTTTAGAAGATATTAGCATTAAGTTTAGAATAATATCAAATCAAGAGCAATATATATTCAGTTGTAAGACAAGTATTAAATCTGATCGAAGTTTAACATGGTATTAGAGCAGGCATAAAATAAAAGATCCAGATCAGATTTGTAAAAGACTTCTCATATACATTCGAATGCTACATTCAAAATGGTGAATGCAATGAGATTAGAAGATCATCTTCAAGGCGCATCAAACTATGTGGCATGGAAATTACGAATAATGCTCATATTAAAAGAGCATGAACTAACACCCATGGTAGAAAAATCTGACCTTGAACAGAATGGAAAAGATGAACAGATTAAATGGGACAAGGACAACACCAAGGCAATGAAATTGCTAGTAGACAGAGTTAAAGATCATATAGTGCCTATAATCATAAAATTAGAAACCGCATATGAGATGTTTAATGCACTAAAAGATATGTATGAAATTAACCATACAAGCAGAGCGCTTACCCTTGAGTCAACTCCATCAAATGAAGATGAAACAAGGGGAGACCATCACCTCCTACTTCATGAGAATTACAAAATTAAGAAATCAACTCTCCACTATTGGTCACTCTTTTGATAGTAAGGAATTAACAATGGTTGCACTCAATGGACTTCCCCTTTCATGGGAATCTTTCATTCAAGGAGTAAGTGCTCGAACCAAAATTCTTAAATTTGATCGATTGAAATTGGATTACATTCAAGAAGAATCTCGATTATCAATAAGAGGGATCAATACAAATGCTTCAAAAGAAGTCTCCCAAGTACTTAATATAGAATCACACAAAAGGAAAAAGAAGACTAACTTCAAAAGGAAAAGAGGAAATGAATCAAATAAGAAACCAACATGCAAGCATAGAGACCTATTAAAAGTTCAATGTTACATACGTGACACATTTGGTCACCTTGCTCAAAAGTGCCTTGAAAGAAATAAGGCACAAGCTTCTTTTGGCCAAGTCAGTGATACAAAGGAGAATATGAATTCAGAGAAAATTGTTTTCTACTCTGCCTTATCAAGTCAAGTTTCAAACAATTGTAGCACTTGGGTTGTTGATAGTGGGGCCTTTCGGCATATCATTGGATTCAAAGAGCATCTAGACTCTATAAAAGGATGTACTGAACAAGAAGTTACGATTAGAGATGATACTGATTATCCAGTAATGGGTATTGGGACCTGCACCATATATCTTGAATCCGAGATATCTCTACAACTTATTGGTGTTCTATTTGTACCTGGCATAAAAAAAAACTTAGTTTCTATTTCAGTGCTAGAAGACAAGGGACATAGAATCACCTTCATGGATGGGAAGATCTTAGCTTGGCCTAAGAACTCAAACATAAAGAATGCTCTCACTATTGGAGTTAGAGATGGAACCCTCTACAAATTGTGTACCCTTTCTCATCAAGCCCTAATTCATGCATCAAATGAAAGTGAACTATGGCATAGGAGGCTAGGGCACTATCATTTTCGTGGTTTAACCTCTTTAGAGAAAATGGTTACATGACTACCTAAACTAAGATCTAATCATATTGGAGCTTGTAAAGGTTGTGCATTAGGAAAGAATACTAAAAATACTTTTCATCATAGTGAAAGTAAAACCAATGATGTACTAGAACTTATTCACTCTAATTTATGTGGCCCTATGTCTGTTCTCTCTATTGGAGGATATTTGTATGACATTATTTTTGTAGATGATTACTCTAGGAAGACATGGATATATTTTCTAAAATGTAAAAGAGTCAGAATAAATTCTTATGGAATTCAAATAATTCAAGGTTCTAGTAATTTTCGCAATTAACCTTTTCACACTATATTTCACTTTTGGCATAACCATTGTACCTCATTTTGGTGCAAGTGCTAGTTTATTTTGAAATAGATAATGGCTAAGTAGCAAATTCTATACTACCAAGATTTTATATAAATAAAAGTAAAAAAGAATATAAGACATGAGTAAAAGTGAGAATTATTAATCAATATCAAAGACAAACATTTATAGAATAAAATAAAATATTATTAAATAAATAAAATAATTTTAACCAATAAATTTAAATAAATTCTTTAAAGTATACAAAATATTTTAAATATATGTAAAAAGTGAAATGTTTTATTTTAAAATCATTCAAAGTAATTAATTGCTTATATACATATATTTAAATTTTTTTATATATTTTAATTAATTTGATTTTATTTCAAAATGATCTTCTCTCAGGTAAGAGTATTAAAATATTAAGAACATACAATGGTAAAGAATATATTTCAGAGGTATTTCAAAGTTTTTGTAAACATGTTGGGATCAAGAGGGAGTTCACTGTTCCATACAACCCACAACAAAATGGGGTTGTGATGTAGGAGCATCCTGGGTGTAAGAGCAATCTTGCATCACCCAAAAATATTTCTATTTTTTTTTTGTTTTCAATAAGGGCTATTTTGTGCAGAGCTGTTATTTATGGAAAGTTACTATTTTTGGTAATTTTCGTATGTGCTCAGAATGATCTGATTTCTTTCTTGGAGGTTCATTTTGGTCATATAAGTCTGCCAGTAAAGTTTCATTTCCAGATCAAGTGTATATTGGAAGATATTAAAGATTTTCGGTATTGGCAGCAGGGTACAGAAACTTCGAACTCAGTTTTGAAGGCTTTAGAGGCCCCGGATGAGGTCGAATTTTGGGCTGAATGAAGCTTGCTTAATTCAGGCGTTGTAGAGCTCCTCGCGCCCTTTCTGAAATGGGGTTACAATAGTCAATCGGGTCAACTGGGGATGACTTATGGTCTTCAGAAGTTGGGTCACCTGAAATGGCGGAAAATGATTTTTCTTCAAAATTTCTGTTCGGGTTTCAAAATTTATTTTGAGCCGACTATGATGTAATGAAATGTAAAATAAAAATAATTCTAAGTTTGGTCGGCCTTATTGGCTAAAATTCTGGAACCTTCCCAGGCGGTGGAAAATTGCCTATATAAGGAAGGCTGTATTATTGTCTTAGGCAGTTCAGAATAGTTCTAGGTAGTAGATCTGGGTAATAGTTCGAGGCTTTGTCCTACAGAATATTGTAAGGGAATGCCCATGTGGCTTTGCATGTTGTAATTCTGAAAATTTGTAATTCCACATTTGTGGAGATAATAAGAAGCCAATTTTCTGTTCTTGCATATTATTGTTGTTGTTCTCTATTTCTGTTATGTGTTTGTGGTATTAAGGGGAGCACCCTTCATCAAGTGGTATCAGAGCAGGGGTTCTTGAGTGTGTAAACAGATCGCCGACTATGAGGCAGTTTGCACTAGGACCGTGGTTAGGGTTTCAGCGCGCATCGCGAAAATGCCTCCACGAAGAGAACGTGGCGGAAGACCTGGTGTTGTGACACCTGAGGTTAGAGAGTTGCAGAGACAAGTGCGAGCATTGCAAGAAGAGATTCGTAGAGGAATGAATCTTAATGTCAGAGACGAAAGTGAGGATGAAGCCGAAGAAGAATATGAAGCAGGAGAAGTTGAAATTGTGAACCAGGAGGAAGAGAGACTTTTTCGGGCCATTTTCAAGATTGGGAAAAGACTTAAGATTGAGGTTCCTACATTTTCTGGAAATCTTAACCCAGAGGAATTGATTGACTGGATCAATGAATGTGAGGAATATTTTGAGTACGAAGATGTTGACGATCCTGATAGGGTCAAATTTGCGAAGGCCAGATTGAAAGGTCATGCGAAGATCTGGTGGCAAGAAATTCAATTGGAGCGAAATAGAAGAGGGAAAGATAAAATCACAAGATGGGATCGGATGGTGGATAAATTGAAGCGACAGTTCATTCCTGTTGATTATGAGCTTGACCTACTGAAGAAAATGCAGAGTTTGAAGCAAGCAGGAAGATCTGTTCAGGAGTATACAGAGGAGTTCTATCGACTTCTCATCAGAACAAGCCATGCAGAAGCTGATAAGGAGAAAGTTGCCCGATACCTTAATGGGTTGAGGCCAAGCATTCAGGAGGAGCTGAATCTGGTTCGAATGAACAGTATTGAAGAGGCATACCAGTTCGCCCTAAAAGTAGAGGAAAAGCTGAACAAGAAGCTTGAGAGCAGACAAAACAGAAGAGGTCGCGGTGGATGATCTGGTGGATGGTCATATGGTGGCCGAAATGAAGATCCGAAAAAGAAGGATGAGGCCAGTAGCAGTCAGAATCAGCGAGGAAATAATTTCAATCGCTTCCAGGATCAGAATAATAGAGATCAGAGAGGAAGAGGAAGAGGACAAGGATCTGGAAGAGGTGGCTTCCGTGGAACATGTTTTCACTGTGGAGAAGAAGGTCATAGGGCATTTGAATGTCCTCAGCGCCAAGGCAGAATAGACAGGAGAAATGAAGGCCAGGCCAGAGTTGCACATGTAGATGAAGATGCCAGATCATCAAATTCTGAAGATGCTGAAAGAGGAGAAACGTTGATTAACAGAAGAGTCCTGTTGAGTGGTGAGAATGAACCTGAGCAAAGGAGGAGCCTGTTTCGCACTAGGTGCAAGTGTGAAGGTAAATGTTGTGATGTGATTATTGATAGTGGAAGCACTGACAATTTGGTGTCAGAAGAGATGGTGACAAAGTTGAAGCTCAAGAGACAGAAACACCCACATCCATATCGGATTGCCTGGGTACAGGATGACCACAAGGTCATGGTCAATGAACAATGCCTAGTGAAGTTCAAGATCGGTGGGTACCAAGATGAGGTACTATGTGATATCATCTCTATGGATGCATGTCATATGTTATTGGGTAGACCGTGGCAGTTTGACAGATGTGCTGTACACGATGGTCGTGCGAATACCTATTCCCTGACAAAGGATGGAGTGCGACATAAGCTAAAGCCATTGAAGGAGACCGAAGAAAAGGTATGTGGTAATGCAAGGATAACTTTTGTTGATGGAAGAAATTTCCTAGATGGTATGAGGCATGAGCATGTATGTTTTGCTTTAATTCCAAAAGTTGGTAAAGAGGAAGTAGAAGATGTTCCTGTAGAAGTTGCAGATTTGTTGAATGAGTTTCAGGATATTGTATCCGATAACGTGCCTGATGGATTACCACCAGTCAGGAAGATCAGTCATCAGATGGACTTGATCCCAGGAGCGAGTTTGCCAAATAAGGCAGCACACAGAATGACACCTGCAGAAAGTGAGGAGTTGAACAGACAAGTACATGAACTGTTACAGAAAGGATTGATCCGTGAGAGTCTGAGTCCCTGTGCTGTACCAACAGTATTAGCACCAAAGAAGAATGGAGAATGGAGGATGTGTACAGATTCTAGGGCAATAAACAAGATCACAATCAAGTACAGGTTTCCATTGCCACGAATGGATGATATTATGGACTGTTTGAGTGGAGCTGTGTATTTCTCAAAGATAGATCTGAAAAGTGGATATCATCAGATTCGGATCAGAGAAGGAGATGAATGGAAGACTTCCTTCAAGACAAGGGAATGACTGTATGAGTGGTTAGTCATGCTTTTTGGGCTAACCAATGCACCGAGCACTTTCATGCGGCTCATGAACGAGGTTCTGAAAGAATTTCTGGGTAAGTTTGTCATTGTTTACCTAGATGATATTTTGATCTTTAGTAAGACATTGGATGAGCATATGATGCATATTCGTATGGTATTTTAGAAGTTGAGAGAAGAGAAATTGTTGATTAATTTGAAGAAGTGCAGTTTTGTGAAGAAAGAGTTAGTGTATTTGGGATTTGTAGTTTCAGCAGAAGGTCTAAAAATGGACCCAGAGAAGGTACAGGCTATCCTTGAATGGCCTACTCCAAGGAGTGCTACTGAGGTAAGATCTTTTCATGGTCTAGCTAGCTTTTACAGAAAGTTTATCAGAAATTTTAGCAGTATTTGTGGACCCTTGACTGAAACAATGAGAGGGGATAGAAAAGAGTTTAAGTGGACTAATGGGGCAGAAAAGAGTTTTCAATTATTGAAACAAAAAGTTACAGAACAACCTGTTTTAGCACTTCCAGATTTTAATAAGGTATTTCAAGTAGATTGTGATGCTAGTGGTACTGCAATAGGAGCTGTTATGAGCCAAGAAGGTAAACCTATTGCTTATTTCAGTGAGAAGTTGAATGATGCCAAGAGAAAATATTCTGTTTATGATCAGGAATTTTATGCTATAGTTCAAGTATTAAAGAAGTGGAGACACTATTTGCTTCCTAAGGAGTTTGTTTTGTATACTGATCATCAAGCTTTGCAATATTTGAATAGTCAAGGAAAGTTGAATCAAAGGCATTTGAAATGGGTTGAATTTTTACAGAGTTATACATTTGTTTTGAAACACAGGAGTGGAAAGTCTAATAGGGTTGCAGATGCTCTTAGCAGAAAGCAACTATTGCTGACAGAGATGCAGATTGAGGTGGTTGGGTTCAAGGAACTCAAGAATTTGTATCCAGAAGATCCTGATTTTGGTGAAGCTTGGAAAGCTTGTACAGAACCTGTTACTCTAGACAGGACGAAATGGTTGGATTTCATCATCCAGGATGATATGCTATTCAGAGGGAGTCAGTTGTGCATTCCACGAAGTTCTATGAGGGAGAATCTCATCAAGGAGAAGCATAGTGGAGGGTTGGCTGGACATTTTGGTCGTGATAAAACCGTTAGTTTGGTTAGTGAGAATTATTATTGGCCGCAGTTGCAGCAAGATGTGAAGAAGTTTGTACAGAGTTGCAGAGTATGTCATATGGCGAAAGGAGTGAAGCAGAATACGGGATTGTATCAGCCATTACCTGTACCAGAGAAGCCTTGGGAGGATATCAGTATGGACTTTGTTCTTGGTTTACCGAGGACTCAGCGGGGACACGATTCAATTTTTGTAGTAGTTGACAGATTCTCGAAGATGGCACATTTCATTCCCTGCAAGAAGACTAATGATGCTGTTCATGTAGCAGAATTGTTTTTCAGAGAAGTAGTGAGACTTCATGGTTTGCCAAAGACCATAGTTTCAGATCGGGACACTAAGTTTGTTGGATATTTCTGGCGTACATTGTGGAAGAAGTTGAAGACCGATTTGAAGTTCAGTTCATCACATCATCCACAGACTGATGGACAGACAGAGGTGGTGAATAGGAGTTTGGGAAATTTGCTGAGATGTTTGGTTGGAGATAAGCCAACAGGATGGGATTTGATTTTACCACAGGCAGAATTTGCATACAATAATTCTGTCAACAGAAGCACTGGTAAATCACCATTCCAGATTGTATATGGAAGTAGTCCAAGAAATGCATCTGAATTGAGGAAGATAGATAAAGGAGAAATAAGTAGTGCTGAAGCTGAGGATTTTGCAGAACACTTGAAGAACATCCATGGGGAGGTGAGGAAGCATATTACCAAGATGAACGCACAGTATAAGGCTAAGGCAGATGAGAAAAGGAGGTATAAGGAATTTCAGGTTGGTGATGAAGTCATGGTTCATTTGCGGAAGGAGCGGTTTCCAATTGGTACATATAACAAGCTGAAAATGAAGAAGTTTGGACTATGTAAGATACTGAAGAAACATGATTCAGGAAACGCATATGAAGTAGAATTGCCTACTGAGCTAAATATTTCACCGGTGTTTAACATTTCAGATTTGACAGAGTATCATGAAGGAGGTGTTGAAGATGAGATCACAGTAGCACAGTGGAGTATTCCAGCAACTAGTTCAGACACTAAGGAGATCGAAGATATACTGGACAGTCGTGTTGGCAGAAGCACAAGGAACAGGACATATGAAGAATATCTGGTCAAGTGGAAAGGACGACCTATTGAAGATTCATCATGGCTAACAAGGGTGGAGGTTAACCGTCTTGGTTTTCCTCTGCACACTTGAGTCGTGACAGGGTCACTTCTCAAATTACCCTGGGTGTCTGATGCAGGAGCATCCTGGGTGTAAGAGCAATCTTGCATCACCCAAAAATATTTCTATTTTTTTTTAATTTTCAATAAGGGCTATTTTGTGCAGAGCTGTTATTTATGGAAAGTTACTATTTTTGGTAATTTTCGTATGTGCTCAGAATGATCTGATTTCTTTCTTGGAGGTTCATTTTGGTCATATAAGTCTGCCAGTAAAGTTTCATTTCCAGATCAAGTGTATATTGGAAGATATTAAAGATTTTCGGTATTGGCAGCAGGGTACAGAAACTTTGAACTCAGTTTTGAAGGCTTTAGAGGCCCCGGATGAGGTCGAATTTTGGGCTGAATGAAGCTTGCTTGGTTTAGGTGTTGTAGAGCTCCTCGCGCCCTTTCCGAAATGGGGTTACAATAGTCAATCGGGTCAACTGGTGATGACTTATGGTCTTCGAAAGTTGGGTCACCTGAAATGGCGGAAAATAATTTTTCTTCAAAATTTCTGTTCGGGTTTCAAAATTTATTTTGAGCCGACTATGATGTAATGAAATGTAAAATAAAAACAATTCTAAGTTTGGTCGGCCTTATTGGCTAAAATTCTGGAACCTTCCCAGGCGGTGGAAAATTGCCTATATAAGGAAGGCTGTATTATTGTCTTAGGCAGTTCAAAATAGTTCTGGGTAGTAGATCTGGGTAATAGTTCGAGGCTTTGTCCTACAGAATATTGTAAGGGAATGCCCATGTGGCTTTGCATGTTGTAATTCTGAAAATTTGTAATTCCACATTTGTGGAGATAATAAGAAGCCAATTTTCTGTTCTTGCATATTATTGTTGTTGTTCTCTATTTCTGTTATGTGTTTGTGGTATTAAGGGGAGCACCCTTCATCAGGTTGCAGAGAGAAAGAACATGACGATAGTAGAATATGCTAAAGTTATGATGCATGATCAAAGCTTAGAAACTCATCTTTGGGCTAAAGCCTTTAACATTGTTGTATATGTTCAAAACATATGCCCTCACTCTTATCTTGAAAATAAAACTCTTGAAGAAACATTTACTAGTAATAAACCTAATGTAAGTCACTTGAGAACTTTTAGGTGTCCTATTTACATTCACATTTCTAAAGAGAAAAGAACTAAATTAGAACCTTCAAGAAAGAAATGAATCTTTGTTGGATATAGTGAAAATTCAAAAGCCTACAAAATCTACATTCCAGGACAAAGAAATATCGAGTTAAGTAGAGATGTAATATTTGAAGAGGACATTGCACTCAAAAGATCCAAGGAAGAGAATAATGATTCTCTAGAAAACCCTTCTCCCGAGATTTAGAGGGAGAATCAAGAAGTTGAAGATAATGAACCTTTAGATATTACTAATGAATATGAAGTAGGAAAGAAAATACCTCTTTGGGCTAGAAAAGTTATTGAAGAAGGTGAGAACTATGCTGCTCCAAACAGGGCTATCAAGGAAAACAAAAGACCTCGTAAATTCTCTAGTTATGTTGCACTTATGAGTAAACTTTTGAATTTAAAACCCTCAAACCCAAAAGAAGCTCTTCAACATCAAACTTGGAAGGATGCCGGGATAGAAGAGTATAATTCTATCTTACAAAATGATGGATGAGATATTGTACCTAGACCCATAAACAAAGGTTGGAAAATTCATTAGATGGATGTAAATACGACCTTTCTAAATGGTGTGATTGAGGAAGAAGTATATCTAGAGCAACCAGAAGGATTCATAATACACAATCAATAAACTCATGTTTGCAAACTAAAGAAGGCATCGTATGAGCTTAAGCAAGCACCTCGAGCATGGTATGAAATGATAGATCATTATCTATCTAAACTTGGCTTCTCTAAAAATGATGCAGACCCAAACCTCTACTTTAAAGTGGTAAAAGGGGATATGTTGATTTTGATTCTTTATGTAGATGATTTGCTAATAGCAGGAGAAGATTATCTAATTATTAAGTGTAAAGAAGATCTTGCAATTGAATTTGAGATGAAAGACTTCGGGCTACTACATTACTTCCTAGGCTTAGAAGTTTGGCAACATGCTAATGAGATTCTTTTAAATCAAGGAAAATATACTTTACACATTCTAAAAAGATTCAGAATGATGGATTGTAAGCCCATGTCCACCCCCATGGAAACAAATCTACATAAACTAAAAGAAGAAGCATCAAATTTAGAACTTGTAGATTCTACTTTTTATAGGCAAATTATTGGGTCTCTGATGTACTTAATAAATACTAGACCATACATTTGTTATGCAGTTAATGCACTCAGTCAATTCATGTGTGAACCAAGAAAATTCATATGGTACTAGCTAAGCACATACTAAGGTATCTTCAAGGCACAATAAGTCTTAGACTAAGGTACAAAGATGTAGATTTACAACTACATGGTTTCATTGATTCAAATTGGGCTAGAAGCACTATGGATCAAAAAAGTACCTCTAGGTGTTGTTTCAGTTTGGGTTCTGTAATGATATCCTGGTTTAGTAGGAAACAATCCTCAGTTGCTCAAAGTTCCACAGAAGCAAAGTACATCGCTACATCAATGGGAGCACGAGAAGTAGTTTGGTTGAGAAAACTTATTTTTGGTTTGTTTGGATAATCTCTAAAACTTACTATTATTCATTGCGATAATCATAGTTGTATAAAGCTCTTCTTAAATCCAGTATTTCACAACAAGATCAAGCATATTGAGATACCTTATCACTATATTAGAGATATGGTGGAAAAGAATGTTATTGAGTTGAAGTATATTAGTACAGAGGAACAATCAACTGACATTCTCACCAAGGCTCTAGCAAAGACAAAGGTAGAACACTTTAGAGGTAAACTTGGTATGATTGTAATTTCTGAGAACTTATCTCAGTAACTTTTGATTATTGTACTAATAAAACATTTTTTTGTTATGAGTGCTATTTCATAACCATGTGTTCTTTGTGTATATCATAAGGAAGTGACGAGCTCCAAATGATTTCCACTTATTGTTGAAAAAGTTATTATAAGGTGACAATCTTATAATAACTTATTCATCGATTATGATAAATATCATGATAATGATATTTAAATTATGATAGTTTATATGCTATAAATCAATATGGACTAGAAAGTACAAGTTAAATTACTTACAAGTTCTATTGTATGGATATATCATGTCTATATGGTAAGTATCACATATGTGATACTAGTGCACATATTATACTAGACATCTTGAGTACTTAGTAAATATCATGGACTTGATATTTGAAGACCATTACTCTGAGTACGTGGTGAGTATCATGGATTTGATACTTGGAGACCATTACTCATGATAATCATTTTTGAGCACTTGGTGAATATCTCGTGAGTGATATTTGGAGACCATTGCTTTGAGTACTTGGTGAGTATTATTAACATACTTGAGGACCATTACTTGTGATATCAATAAAATGATATAAATTTTAAAATGATTCTATACTCACATATTACATTGAGGTAATATATTTATCCTCCCTAGCTAAGAGGGAGTGTTAATGATTATAGCTTCAGTTGGATAAACAAGATCATTCATATATATATATATATATATATATATTGTGTATTATATATTTTGAATGATATATTAATCGATCGAAACATAACATAAGGTGGCAATGTCAATAAAGGTTTTTACGTATGATAATCAACTTTGTTAAGCGTTGTCTCCACTCTAAGGTGGCGGGCATACCATTGTGGAGTCACCTCCACGATGGGCATGACTCCATAAGGAGTCATGCCCATCGTGGAGGTGACTCCACAATGGGATGCATTTCATATATATGCACTGACATGTTGTGTTGGGAATACACAACATCGACATAAATAAAAATAGTCTTTGGTGTATTCACAACAATACAAGTCAGTGTCATTGTCAGTGATCATTTTCTTAGTGATAAATTCATAGCAACTTTGTACTATCTTAGTTTAGTATTAATTCATACGAATCAATATTTGATGATATATATTTTTGAAGGTATTAACATTAAGTTTAGAATAATATCAAATCAATAGCAATATATATATTCAGTTGTAAGACAAGTATTAAATCTGATCGAAGTTTAACACAATTCCTTATGTTAGACAATTTTCATAGCTATTTTATTGAGCAACAAGTCATGAAAATATAAAATGTCCCCTATTTCACCCATTTGCTTCAATGCCTTTTGATAGATAGCAATTAAGTTACCTACTCTCTTGTTCATTAGTGGGCAATAAAGATTTGTGACGAATGAGTCTATAAGGTTAGCAATCCTTGGGTGAAATTTGGTCATCATCTTGAAGAGTTTCTTTAACAAACAAAATGTTGTTAGAGATTCCCTTACAATTTGTCTGATATAGGGTTAGAGTTTGATATGTCAAAAGAGGTAGTGGCAAGAAGAGAGCAAGAAAATGAAAGAATGGACAAAGGAATAGAGGTATAATTTGGTGGCCGTTTACCATGTCAAAGTGGTCTAGCCCAGTGGGAAGAAGAGAGCAACTGAAAGAAGAACGAACAATTTAGCAGTGAAGGTATAAAATGAGTAGTCATTCAAATTTGAATAGAATGTCATCGTGAAACTGAATAGGACATGAAAAAAGAAGTGGAGATATGCATGAAAGGCTATAATATTGATAGAGACAACAATGGATACAAATATGTGCAAGATAGACGTGACTAATTCTAACCACTAAGAAGACAAAAGGGAACTTCACTTTTATGTTCAATGTAATTAGATTACTAGAAAACCATATTTGTTTTGAATCATTTCTAGTGGATGGGTTACTGACTACACTGCAGGGCCAGGAGGGTCCCTTAATCTGGTTAGTGAACTACTGAGTTCTATTGGAACATGCAACATGAAACACTGTCAATTATCATACATTCATCTTAACAAGTAAATCACAAGGTAATGCTTCTTTTATATAGTGCAATGAATGTGTACTATAGAAAACCAGCAACTTGAGATGAAAATTGTTGTGAAAAAAAACTAGGGAGAAAATACTATGGAAATCCAGTAGGTTGAGATGAAAATTACTGTGAGAAAAAATCCAGTGAAAAAGTACTATGGAAATCCAGAAGGCTAAGATGAAAGTTCCCTTATTAAAAAATGAGGGCAAAAATACTATGGAAAACCATAATTAAGGCTGAGATGAGAAGTCCCTTATAAAAAAATAGGGCAAAATTACTTAGCCCTTTAATTTAATTGGAACAAATGTGAATGTTGGATTGTCTTTGTATGGTGACTTAAAAAAGAGGGTACAGATTATGTATAATTTATAATTACAAGACAGTTGCAAAAGGGTGTGGCAATATGATGATTCAGGTTCTCTAAAAATTGAGAATACATATGTTGAGAAAACACAAGCCTTCAGAGTGCAGTTTGCCACATTGTGAGCCTTTGGAGTATGGTCTAACACAACATGATTTGTCATAAGGGTTGATGTTGCACTTGATATGTGCAAACAATCTTGGTGTTGCATGCCAATTAATGTAAGCCATTAAAGCGCTAGCTGGGAAGTTGTTTCAGATGTTGCTAACTTGTTGGCATAGTAGCATTGAAGTAAGTTGCCATTGTGGATGTGGTGCTTATGAGAAGTGGCACGAAGGAAATTTGATTCTGGCATGGTTATGAGTTGGGTGGTATTATAGGCACAAACAAAGTGCAATGCAACTTGATGCTGGTTGCGTTAGATCATTTGCCCTTTCTTCTAAATCAATGTTTCTCAATTATGTCTTCAATCAATGTTAGAAACTGTAGTCCAAGTTACTGAAGGTTATATTACTTATCTTAGTTGTCTGGCCTCGACCATTGTAGATCTAATGTATGCCACTGTGTCTATAGTTGTTTTAGAATTTTGCAAAATGTTCCAAGACTAAAGAATGCTTGGTTGCTCTTTGCCCAAGCAAAGGTGGAAAATTTATTTTCTGGAGCTCTACATTGAATGTTCGATAAAAATCCATGTCAGGAGATTAATGAGGAATACATTCCTTAATTGTACAAAGTATTGTGTGTTGGTTCTCGTCCTTCAGGACCAAACTTGAATCAAATGGTTGGGCTTCAAACACAGGTTAGGCACTCAAGTTTGACAAGGAAAACAAACCAATTGATGAGGATAGAGAGAAATCCTCCTTCTTTGAGCTCCACATTCACTCAGGCGGGTATTGCCTTATCTGCACATTCAAGACACCTCATGACAAAACCAAAGGCCTGCAGACAAATTAATGTGGAGCTCAAAGAAGAAGGAGGATTTCTCTCTATCCTCATCAATTGGTTTGTTTTCCTTGTCAAACTTGAGTGCCTAACCTTTGTTTGAAGCCCAACCATTTGATTCAAGTTTGGTCCTACAAGGAAGAGAGCCAACAAGATGGTGACTCTGCTGGGGAGAGTCTAGAACAGAGTCAGATAAACAAAAGGCATTGACTATATCTTCTCACTGCGTGTTGAGTGGCGACTCTAAGTTCTTTGTTTGATCAGTGTGTTTCTTGATAAGCAGTGCATGTTATCCTGGTGAGTTTTGTGTTGGTTGGGAGCAGAAATAAAGAATATACTTTCCTCTTCAAGGAGGTGGCGACTCTATAAAGAAAGAAATTGATGGAGCTGAATGGTGAGCTCTAGATCTGCCTTGCCTTCCAATCAACAAGCAAGGTTCTTGCTGCAGAATTCCCAAGTATTTTTCAAGTTTTAAATGTCTCCTTATTAAGTGGTCAAGCACAAAGAAAGGAGTAAGGTGTGATTAGAGGTTAGCATACTTCAAGTTCTCAGCTGCAGTTTGGCAGAATTTTATAGAAGTATTGCATTGGTTGTAATGGATAGGATAAATAATGAGATTGCATTATTAGAACAGGGCATCCTTAGGGATTACATGAGATTGGTAAGGTTGAAGGTAGGATGCAGACAAGATCTATCCATATCTCTATTTTATGATAGATTTTGTGAGATGTATGATGAGCTTCCTGAGGATGTTGAGTTTCCTGAATCCGAGTTCATTGGTTTATTCTTGGAGCTCTATTTTCATGAGTCAACCAGTTGGTCAGATGCTTTGTGGGAAGAATATTATGTATGTATCAGGGATTGGATACTTAGTGATGACAACCTTGAGCTTGAGGATGCACTCAGGGTCATGTCCTTAAATGCTGATATTGAGAGTGATGAAATTTATGAAGATGTGTCAGGTGTTGACACTCTTTCTTGCAGTCATGAGAGTGATGCCTTTTCTCAATATGGGGCAGAGAGTTTATGCAGTCAATCAGAGGATGGGATTGATGAATATGTTGCTGATGATTGTATGTCAGAGGAGGGTGTTCTTGTGGACAGCTATTCACTTCACAGTGAACAAATTTCAGATTTATTATCTTGTGAGTATGTCAGATATTCAGGGGGTGATGGCTCTGAGTTCCGACATCCAGCACACATTGATTTTGACCGAGAGCATGAGTCAAAAGGTTGACTTTGACATGTGTGCCTTTGATTCTTTTGTTGCCCCCACATTACCAGATAGCATCCAGGATGCTCCTATTTTTGATGCTCCTTTTTCATCAGAGATCCCCTCATGTAATGACCCTGTAGAAGAAGAGGTAGAAGGACATGATAGTGTGTTTTCCTATCATCAAGATTGCAGTGATGAACAAGTCTTTTGTTCAAGTTCTTTTCCTTCTTTTGCCAGATATGATAGTGAAGAAGACCTTCACTTGGTTCATGATGCAATCAGTGAAGACACAATGGATGAACCAGGTTGTTCAGTGGCTGAAGTAATGTATGAAGATAAATCAGAGGATTCAAGTCCTTTTTAGCCAGGTGACTGTATTGTAATGCATGACACTCAGTATGTTTTATTTTTTGATGTATTACTAGATCAAATTTTTGCTTCCAGTCATTAGGATGAAGTAGATGATGTTCCCTACTTCTTGGAATTTGAATGTGAATATGATGGTTGTGACTGGAAAAACATGGGTAGTAATCGACATAGTTTCATTCTTCAGCCCATGAATATTCACATATGTTTGCAGCAAGGTGATCATAAAATTTTCAGGTGGTTGGTTGCATATGTGGATGAAAATCAGACCTTTGATTCAGGAGGGTTTCTGATTTTCTTTGGGTGGCTCGGGGCCACTTAGTCAAGTTGTTAATCTTGTAAATCTTGTAAATATGTTCTTTCCCTTTCCTATTGTGTGCTTTTCCTTCCTGTTCCCTGCATTTTTTGAGGGTCCCTGCCTTTTTGTCCAGTTGGTGGTGTGCTTCTCCCAGAGATTTGAATTCTTTCCATGCCTGCAAGAGACATGCATCCCCAACTAGAGCCACTGTTAGGCCATTTTTCTATCATAGCAAAATCTTATGGAAATGGCCTCCTCCCTGCAAATGTTTCATGGTTGGTGCTCTTGCCCTGTGTTCTTCAATGTTTCACCTTGCTCCAGTCTATTTGCATGTGCTGAATCAAAAAATCCAAAAAGTTGTCCAAGTTTAAAGCCTGCTGGAAATATTTTCAAAATCTGCCACAGTGTCGAAAACCCACAGTATTTTTGAAAATCTATGATGTTTTCGACCTTTTTGGCTTGCATAAAGTCCTCGATATTTTTGCATCCTTGTTTACCTTTGTGTCAATGTCGAAAACCTTGTGTGTTTTCAATCCTTTGTTGTTGTGAAAACTTTGTGTATTTTTGACCTCCCAGTTTCATGTCTGCCGACATTCCTTAAGTGTGCAAGTGCGATGATAGGTGGGCCTGGGCCTTCGAAAGCTCTTCCTGATTGGCTGTCGCATGGCCTCATGTTAGATTTTTTTGACATGCGATCATGCGATCACCTACCACCTGTCCGCGTGGTCCCAACTTTTCATTATGTTCGACTATCTGGCGATTAGCTTTTCTTCTGGCGACCTGGTGACTATGTAGTCGCGTGATCTCTTCTCTTCTAGAGGTTAGCGACTAACATCTCGTGACCTGGCGGGTAGTCTATTTCTCTTCAGTCATGTAATCTCTGAATGGTTGGCGGTTAGTGGCTAACCTCTCACGACTTGGTGAACGGTTAGTCGCGTGGTCACTAAGTGCTTGGCGGTTAGTTGGTGGGCCCGATACTTCTCAAAGTGGAGTAACAATGCAGATGAGATCTACGGTTGCCCCATGATCGTGAGGAATATTCCTCCCCTTTGCGATCAGGCGACCACCGTCTGATCTTCCCAAATGGTAAGGTTTTTCTCGACGGTGGGTCCTGTGTCTGGTGGCTCAGCGGTTTCAGCGAATGGCATGTTGACATGTGGCATCAGGCGGGCCCAGGTGGGGTCTGAGGTTTGGCGGAATGGATAAGGACCTAGCGGTGCCGACAAAGTTTCATTATGTTCGTGCATTCGCGCAATAAAAAGGTGATGCCCTAGTTCATTTGGTGATTCAACGAACCATGGTCGCGTGGTCGCTAAGTCTTTTGGCGATGGTGTAAAGTATTCCGTGAACTGGCGAAAGTTCTTCGGTCGCCAGTTCGCCAGATAAGGTGGGGCTGGTGTTTGCGGTGACAAGGTGGCAATCTCATGGCTTGTCGTGTGTTCGCATAGCCCAGGTTTTGGCTATGCGATCATACGACCGTCGTTTGGTTGTCGCGGTTGTGGAGTTGTGTGGGTCCATGGTGCCGTGTTGCTGACGTGCCCATTTTTCATTTGCCAAGGGATTTATGAGGTGGCCGAAGACTTTTCTGGGTGGTTTGTGACGACATTGCGCAGTTAAGGAGACCGCAGTCGCATGATCGCAAAGGTTAATTTGGTGCCTTGCGATCATGCGACCAAGCATAATTTGAAGCTCGGATTCCTGTGGCGGTGAAATTGATGACTGAGCGATTGCGCGACTAGGGGCAAATAGTTGAGGAACGTAAAACCCGCGAAGTGCAAAGTAGCCATTTGTTTTCAAATTTGAATTGTCTGAGGGTTTCCAGCGATAGAAAGGACTAAATTTCAATGCAGAAGTGATTGGAACTGGTAAAAAGTGGTTTGTTTGCCGCTCCAGTGTGGTCCAGGGTGCTTCATGATTGTTTGAAGGGATCTATACCATGTAAGGAATGATTACAATCTTGTCTCGAGAAGTGTTTGCAGGTGGTTGATTAGACTGGTTTTTATGGCAATCTCCTGGTCTTGTGGCCTAATCTTAATGTCGGTCTGAGATCTTTTCTCTTTGGGTTGCCTAACTTTCGTGCCCCTGCAATAAATTTTTGACCATTTCCAATTGGTTTAGCTATTGTAACCTATGCCTTAGCTGTCCATAGCTTGTTCCAACCTGTTATGGGTTTCTGAGGTAGCTAATGGTATAAATTGTCAAATTTTTGACTGTGTAAGGGTTCTGAATTTTGTTAGTTCCAGTGAAGGGTCCTTTTCCTGTAGATTTTTCTCCTTCTCTTTGCATATAGAGTGTTCCTCTTTCTCTTGCTGGTTCAGAGAATACAATACATATTGTAACAGATTTGTCTTATGTGTGAGGATTTAATATATTCTTACTGTTACCAAGCTATCTCCATTTGAATTCTGGATTCATTAATCATACATCAAGGGTGTTTGATTTTTCTGTTTGCACTGCCTATGTGCTTGCAAGTGGAGTTGTCTTCTCAGGGATAACTGGTTCAGGGTTAGTGTTTATGTATGTATGAGCTGAGGTGTTAAGGATATTTCATGCTTGTCTTCCAGTGGATGCTGGTTAATGTATTGTTTGTTTATAGGTCTCTTCTAAGGGGAGGGTTAAAATCCTTTGAGTGGATAATAACATACTTAAATACACAGGTGGGTGCTAAGTTGAGGTTTGGTTACGGTGTGTGATTGATGTCAGGCATCAACACATTGGGTATATTATTTTCTTGTTTCATAGCTGTCCCTTGCAATATTATATTTGACTTTGTGGTCCATTGGATAAGGCACTGGTCTATGTGAGACTTAGGGTATCTCAGGGGTCCCTTCTATCTCATTTTCAAATCATTTCCTTTCAGTCCCACCCTTTCCCTTTCATGTTGTTAGGATAGGTCTCTAGCTTTTAGTCTCATTCCATGCAAGTAGGGCTATTGCATGAGACTTTCTATCATTGGGGTATAGGATACCTATAGGAGATTGACTGCTATTCCACACCAATCTGTCTGCAGGCCTTTGGTTTGTCATGAGGTGTCTTGAGTGTGCAGATGAGGCAATACCCACCTGAGTGAATGTGGAGCTCAAAGAAGGAGGATTTCTCTCTATCCTCATCAATTGGTTTATTTTCCTTGTCAAACTTGAGTGCCTAACCTGTGTTTGAAGCCCAACCATTTGATTCAAGTTTGGTCCTGCAAGGAAGAGAACCAACATTGTGTAAAGAATTTCTTGTAGGGGTGCGATTTTTCAACGTGGCCTTTTGTGCTCATGGCTGCTTGTGCTCTTATCTAATTATGCAGTTGGACTTAGGTTAACATATGGGATCTATGGAAAAAACTTCTTTGCCTTGCCCAAATAATTCTCTTGTTGGCAAGAGTGAGTGTCTAGTATCATCCAATAAGAAATGTCAAGGGGTATAGTTAAATGGAACTGATGAAGGGTGCTCCCCTTAATACCAAAAACACATAACAAAAACAAAGAAACAACAAAATTATGCAAGAACAAAAAATGGGCTTCTTATTATCTCCACAAATGTGGAATTACAAACTTTCAGAATTACAATATGCAAAGCTACATGGGCATTCCCTTACAATATTCTGTAGGACAAAGCCTCAAATCAATACCCAGATCTACTACCCAGAACTGCCTAAGACAACACTACAACGTTCCTTATATAGGCAATTTTGCACCGCTTGGGAAGGTTCCAGAATTTTAGCCAACAAGGCCGACCAAACTTAGAATTATTTTATTTTACAATTTATTACATCAAAGTCGGCTCAAAATAACTTTTGAAACCCCAAATTTTTTTTTGAAGGAAAATCATTTTCTGTTATTTCAGGTGACCCAACTTCTGAAGACCATAAGTCATCGCCAGTTGACTCGATTGACTATTATGACCCCATTCCGGAAAGGCCACGAAGCGCTCTACAAGCTTGACTCGCGCAAGCGCCTATCACCCAAATTTTTGACCTCATATGGGGCCTCTAAAGCCTTCAAAATTGAGTTCAAAGTTTTTGTACCCTGTTGCCAATACCAAAAGTCTTGAATATCTACAAAGCTAGACTTGATCTTCAATGAAACTTTACTGGTGGGCTGATATGACCAAAATGAACCTCCAGGGAAGAAATCAGAACATTCCGAGATCGGATGACCAACTTACTACAAATAGAAAGTTTCCATAAATAGCAACTCTGCACAAGATAGCCCATATTGAATACAAAAACATAAATATTTTTGGGTGATGCAAGATTGCTCTTACACCTAGGATGCTCCTACATCAGACACCTGAGGTAATTTGAGAAGTGACCCTATCATGACTCAGGTGTGCAGAGGAAAACCAAGACGGTTAACCTCCTCCTTTGTTAGCCATGATGAATCTTCAATAGGTCATTCTTTTTATTTGACCAAATATTCTCCATATGTCCTGTTCTTTGTGTTTCTGCCAACACGACTATCCAGTATGTCTTCAATCTCCTTGATATCTGAACTAGTTGCTGGAATACTCCACCGTTCTGCTGCGATCTCATCTTCAACACCTCCTTCATGATACTCTATCAGATCTGAAATGTTAAACACTGGTGAAATATTCAGCTCATCAGGCAATTCTACCTCATATGCATTTACTGAATCATGCTTCTTCAGTATCTTGCATGGCCCAAACTTCTTCATTTTCAACTTGTTATATGTACCAACTGGAAATATCTCCTTTCGTAAATGAACCATGACTTGATCCCCAACCTGAAATTCCTTATGCCTTCTTTTCTCATATGCCTTAGCCTTATACTGCAAATTCATCTTGGTAATGTGCTTTCTCACCTCCTCATGGATGTTCTTCAAATGTTCTGCAAAATCGTCAGCTTTAGCACTACTTATTTCTCCTTTATCTATCTTCTTCAATTCAGATGCATTTCTGGGACTACTTCCATATACAATCTATAGATGATGTGATGAACTAAACTTCAAATTTGTCTTCAACTCTTCACTTTCTACTAGTGTCATTCTGTGTGCTGCCTTGTTTGGAAAACTAGCTCCTGGAATCAAGTCCATCTGATGACTGACCTTTCTTACTAGTGGTAATCCATCAGGCACATTATCAAATACAATATCTTGAAACTCATTCAATAATTTTGCAACTTCTATAGGTACATCTCCTACTACCTCTTTCCCAGCCTTTGGAATTAAGGTAAAACACATATGATCATGTCGTATACCATCTAAGAATTTTCCTCTATCAACAAAAGTTATTTTTACATTACCACATACCTTTTCTTCGGTCTCCTTCAATGGTTTTAGCTTATGTCGCACTCCAACCTTTGTCAGGGAATAGGTATTCACATGACCATGGTATACATCACATCTGTCAAACTACCATGGTCTACCCAAGAACATGTGACATGCATCCATAGGTATGATATCGCATAGTACCTCATCATGGTACCGCCAATCTTGAACTTTACTAGGCACTATTCATTGACCATGACCTTGTGGTCATCTTGCACCCAGGCAACTCAATCTGGATGTGGATGTTTCTGCCTCTTGAGCTTCAACTTTGTCACCATCTCTTCTAACACCAAATTATCAGTACTGCCACTATCAATAATCACATCACAACATTTACCCTCACACTTGCATCTAGTGTGAAACAGGCTCCTCCTTTGTTCAGGTTCATTCTCACCATTTAGTAGGACTCTTCTGTTAATCAACATTTCTCCTCTTTTAGTATCTTCAGAATTTGAGGATCTGGCATCTTCATCTACATGTGCCACTCTGGCCTAGCCTTCAGTCCTCCTATCTATCCTTCCTTGGCATTGAGGACATTCAAATGCCCTATGACCTTCTTCTCCATAGTGAAAACATGTTCCACGAAAGCCTCCTCTTCCTAAACCTTGTCCTCTTCCTCTTCCTCTCTGATCTCTATTGTCTTGATCTTGGAAATGATTGAAATTATCTCCTCTTTAATTCTGACTATTACTGGCCTCATCCTACTTTTTCAGATCTTCATTTCGATCTTCATATGACCATCCACCAAATCTTCCATCACGACCTCTTCCTCTTTGTCTGCTCCCAAACTTCTTGTTCAGCTTTTCCTCTATTTTTAGGGCAAATTGGTATGCCTCTTCAATACTGTTCATTCGAACTAGATTCAGCTCCTCTTGAATGCTTGGCCTCAATCCATTAAGGTAACGAGAAACTTTCTCCTTATCAGCTTCTGTATGGCCTGTTCTGATGAGGATTCGATAGAACTCCTCTGTATACTCCTGAACAGATCATTCTGCTTTCTTCAAACTTTGCATTTTCTTCAATAGGTCAAGCTCATAATCAACAGGGATGAACTGTTGCTTCAATTTATCCACCATCCGATCCCATCTTGTGATTTTATCTTTCCCTCTTCTATTTCACTCCAATTGAATCTCTTGCCACTAGATCTTCGCATGACCTTTCAGTCTGGCCTTTGCAAATTTGACCCTATCAGGATCCTCAATATTTTCATACTCAGAATATTCTTCACATTCTTTGATCTAATTGATCAATTCCTCTGGGTTAAGATTTCTAAAAAATGTCAGAACCTCAATCTTAGGTCTTTTTTCGATCTTTGAGATGGCTCAGAAAAGTCTTTCTTCCTCTTGGTTCACAACTTTGACTTCTCCTTCTTGATCTTCTTCTTCGGCTTCATCCTCACTTTCATCTCTAACATTAAGATTCATTCCTTTACGAATCTCCTCTTGCAATGCTCGCACTTATCTCTATAGTGCCCTAACCTCAGGTGTTACAACACCAACTCTTCTGCCACATTCCCTTTGTGGAGGCATTTTTGTGCTTCTCGTTGAAACCCTAACCATGGTCCTGGTGCAAACTGTCTCACAGTCAATGATCTATTTACACATAAACCCTACCCCACGGTCTTGGTGCAAACTGCCTCACAGTCGGTGATCTATTTACACACTCAGGAACTCATACTCTGATACCAATTGATGAAGGGTGCTCCCCTTAATACCACAAACACATAATAAAAATAGAGAAACAACAACAATATGCAAGAACAAAAAATGGGCTTCTTATTATCTCCACAAATGTGGAATTACAAACTTTCAGAATTACAATATGCAAAGCCACATGGGCATTCCCTTACAATATTCTGTAGGACAATGCCTCGAATCAATACCCAGATCTACTACCTAGAACTGTCCTGAACTGCCTAAGACAACACTACAGCCTTCCTTATATATGCAATTTTCCACCACCTGGGAAGGTTCTAGAATTTTAGCCAACAAGGCTGACCAAACTTAGAATTATTTTATTTTACAATTTATTACATCAAAGTTGGCTCAAAATCTTACACCCAGGATGCTCCTGCATCAGGAACCCAACACATTTGAAAGGGACCATGACTTCAATAATTATATAGAGCTTTGTTGTAGACACACTAAATGAAGAACAATTGTACATGGAAATCAATGAAACAAATAAATGAGTGTGATTGACCACTTCAATTCTACCTTTTGGAGGATAAAATATTGTTTATCAAACCAATTATATAACATATCCTAGAAGCTACAACAAAAATTACAAACAAGTCTTTAGGGTTAGATGTAATGGATGAAGGTAGGACAAAGTGAACTCGAAACATGATTAAAGAAGAGGTAGGCTAAATCCGGGTGTTGATATTTCTTCTTGCATACAATCAAGATGACATTTTTTTCAAAATTCCTTTGTTAAATACAAACATCATGTGATTTTAGCATTTTGTGATAAGTAGTTAGGACAAGAAATCCATGCTCACAAATTCTCAAGGCCTAGATGGAATCAGTATATGTTAATTTATAAACTTGGCTATGTAGCTCAAAGTGTGACTTGATGATAGCTCAAAGTTTGACTTCATGAATGTTGTTAAGAGCATAGATAAGGTCTAGCATACTTGAGTATCATCTTGCCTTGGAATAGTGCAGTGACCATATTAGTTGATGGTGCACATAAAGATCCCATGCTTGTAGAGAAGTTGATTGGATGTGTAGCACTTGGCAACATGTTCACCTTGTGTAATTATAGTTTAAGATGCAAAGGATCCAATTAGAGTCGTGAACTTGTGTGCCTAGCACCTAGAACAATGATTGCACCTAGCTCCTCCATCAACAATTGGAACTGAAACTTTTTGTGATTTGATCTAGTAGCTAGGTGCAATTGTTGATCTAGGCTCCTATAATTGTTCATCAAGAACTGATACTTTGAAGGAATTTGTTCAAATCACAAAAAGCTTCAATTCCTTCATCAACAATTGCGCCTAGCTCCTAGCTCATGTTGTATAGTCCAATACAAATTGGTACAAGCTTGCACATGCTGGAAAAAGTTGCTAATTTCTTTTAGCTTCAAATGCAATTGGTTTCATGTAAATTAGGTTTTGAGAAAGTTATAACATTTTTGTGTTGACTGCCCTGAACCCTACCTAGGGTTTCTAGTGAGTAAAAAAAGATCATAGACAGTTTTCACCATTGAAATTTTCATGAAACTTGATGGAAATCTCTGTCTTAATGTTTCCCACACTCCCTCCAAAGGAGAAGCTATGAAATGTTCATTTGTGCAAGTTATACATAACTATGCATTTCATTTTGTAGGGTGACAACCATAGAACTCTAGTTGATGGAATGTTTGATAGGATAGTGGATGAAGTGATATGTTGTAGACCATCAAGATGAATGGTGAGAGGGTTTGAACAACCCAAAATTCTATGCCATTTGTTAAGATAGGATGATGTATGCCTATAGACTCAAGAATCAATGTGCTTAGATTTTGAATTTGGGATGCACTTAGTGTTGTTTGGATTGGATCCATTGTGAATGTGTTGTGTCCTCTTCCTTCCTCTGCATCATTGTGAATGTGTTGTGAAAAAAGGTTTGGGAAGAATGAGTTGAGGATTTTGAAAGGTATGATGAAGAAGTTAGTTGTGTTCATAGATTCTTGGACAAACATGTGTTGCAAAATGACAGGTTAATGAAGTGAACTAGGTACCAAAAATACTGGGCAGAGAAATAACAAAGATAAGCCTAGGTGAGGTATCATGAAGTCAAGAAGAGAAAATAGGAAGATGTAGTAGAAAAATAAGAAATAAGACCTCAAAAAGAAGGACAAGATGTCAGTCAATAAGATAAGATGAAGGAGATTTTGATAGAGAAATGACAGAGTTGAGGAAATGTATTAAGCTTATAGTACAATAGTGGCTTGAGGAGGGATACCAAGAATATGTTGGGTATTGACCAATGCGCAAGAAGGTGAAGTGACCCATAAAGATGATTGTTAAGAAGAGAAGATGAAACTAATAAAGAAGACAAATTAATTGTCTTTCGTATGAAGGAAGATCAACAATGTCTTCAAGCTAAGCGAAGCGTAGGAGCAAGTGTAGAAGTAATGGGAGAAAAATGTTCTCAAGTAAACACCTATACAAAGGTCCATCGACAAGAGACACACTCAAGTAATTTTTAGGTTGGTGGCAATAATAAAGTTGATAAGAAGATAGGTTTAGCTGAGATAACGAAAGAAATAAGAAAGCAAGCACAAGGGGCTAGTGAAGAGGCACATTGCCCTCATGGTTTTTATCTTATGTCTGTTGATGATGATGTTTTTATAAGTGTAGACCAAGGAGAGAATGAAGATGATGAATAAATAGATAGTGGTAATGAGGCATATGAAAGAGAAATGTAATTTTGGAGTCTTGCAGTTGAGAAGGAGATAAGATGGAGAAGATACAAGGAAGAGAGAAACAAAAGACGTAAAACCAAGCAAGATAAAGGCAAACATAAAGAGGATCACAAGAAGGTTAGGGAACAACAAAGAATGTAACACAATTTGAAGAAGAAGAAAAGGCCATCATTGCAGATGAAGGATTGGGTGTACAATCCATATTAGATCTTGATTGGATAAAGGGCTTACCACACACCAAACCGACAAAGCTGGAGTGCATTCTTGACACAGAAGAGAGCAAAAAGACTAGAGGATGACAATGCTTTTAGTATTTGGTCAAAGACTCAAATGGAAGAAACTACCACCTAAGAATGCCACATGGATGATCGAAGAAAACATTCTCAAACATGGGAGGATAGTTGAAGATGACCTCTTAGGTGGAACTTGAGTTCTTTCTTTCCCTTGGGGAGTATGATGTAGGAGCATTCTATTTGATGCATTTTGTACTCATTTATATGTTTAGGGATTTTTATGGAGTTGATGTAGGTCTTAAGATATCATTGAGGTCCATTTCAATGAGTTAAGTTAGGTTACTAAGTCTAGAAACTAAAAAATGAGAGTTTCTTGCCAAAAACCAATTTGAATTTCATAGTGCAATTTTGGCTTGTAAAGTGTTGAGGTTTGTTCCTCAACCTTACTTTTGGGTTGATTTGCATAAATAAGGTTTTTTAAACCATGTTAATTTTATAGGCATTAGTTTTTACCTTCATTTTTGTAGGAATGAAATTAATTATCAAGAAACTGAAAAGTTGTAAAAATGTTGTCAACAAAAGTGCATACCTTGTTGCAACTTCTAAAAAGAGCTTAGGAAATAAATTTGGGGCAATTAGAGGGGATCTAATGTGATGAAATAAGTCTTTACCGATGCCAAGAAGGAAAAAAGAAGTTGGAATGTAAGAAAACTTCTTTAGAAGCATGAATAGACTGCTTTTTTGAGTTTTTGCTAGTAAACAACTTGTAATTTGTGTTGTATAGTACAATATGGACTAGTATGGGCTTGCACATACTGGGAAAAGTTGCCACTATCTTTTAGCTTCCAAATGCAATTGGTTTCATGTAATTTCATTAGGTTTTGAGCAAGTTATAGCATTTTTTTTGTGTGTTGACTGTCTTGAACCTACCTAGCGTTTCCAACAAGTAAAAAAACATAGATAGAGTTTCCTTTGTTAAAAACTCATGAAACTTGATGGAAAGGTTTTCTTTAATGCTACCCACACTCTCTCCAAAGGAGAAGTTCTGAAATTTTCATTTGTGCAAGTTATACATGGTTGTGTTTCATTTTGGAAGGTGACAATAATAGAACTCTAGTTGATGGAGGGTTTGATAGAATAGTGTAATGTTTTGAGTTAGAGGATGGACTGATAGATTTTAGACCATCAAGATACATGATGAGAGGGTTTGAACAACCCAATATTCTTCCATTTGTTAATATTGGATGATGTATGCCTATAGACCCAAGAAGCAATGTTCCCAATTTTTGAATCTAACATACACTTAGTGTTGTTTGGATTGGATCTATTATGAATGTGTTGTGAACCTACTATTCACCTAGCTTGATTTGATCTAGATAACTGTGTGTTAGATTGAAATCAATCCTTTCTTTGCATCACTTGGTAAAATAGAAGGGCATAACCAACTATTCACATAATCTAGATTGTCTTGAATGTTGTCTTCCAAACATCTTTAAGATCAATAGGCATTTGATAATCAATTGACTACAAATTATTGATAGAACGATGGTATGCCTTAGTGCTAGTATAAATCACTAATATGATACAATTTTTAATGACCAAAATAGTGTACCTCACAATTGCTATTATTGTGTTTTGCATCAATTTAGTTGGTTGTTTGCATCTTTTTCAACTCTTTTACCCTCTTGTCTAGGCTTTTTTTTTTCTCCTTTTCACACCTAGTCTTTCCCTAATGAATATGTTGTTTTCCCTATTTTCTTTTTTGGTCCCTTTTCATGCATTTGAACCCTTGTCTATTCCTCATCCTTATCTTTCTCTTTCAATCTTTATCTCACCCACTTTGCATTTTATTTCTCTCAAACCTTTGATATGTTTTCAACCCTTATTTGGTTTTCTTTCCCTTATTCCTCACATCTCTTATTTTTGTAGGCAACTCCTTGTTTTGGATTACTTTCACTATCTTCTTCCTTCCCTATAACTTTGAGGCCCCCAATATTGAGTGCTGGACACACCATATGTAAGGTACATATCCCCCAAGGCTTCTTTATGACTTTCATGCTCCCAATATTAAGTATTGGACAAACCATATGCAATATACATATCTCACATAGGGAGTGACCTTGGTAAGTGTACTATTTGGTTATAGGACATAATAACCCAACCAAAATAACCCTAGACACAATAACCTGGTCAAAATAATCCAAGGAAAAAATATCACAGGGTCATAATAACCCAAGCCAAAATAACCCATGGTCAAAATAATCCATGGATAGCCCCGTAAGAATATAGAGTAAGGAAAATAAAATTTACAAATTACATGAGCATTGCTGAAAAACTTTATTATTCAGATTATCAATTACAATGCCAAAGTATGAGCAACACCTCTTATATAATCTAAAATATAATGGTTGTCATAACCATCAACTAGTCCCTTTAGTCTTTCTTTGAGTTCATGATATTTTTTCTTGATTTGTTGCCTAGTGTATTAAACCATATATTTTTCTATTTTATTCTCTTGGAGACCTTGTTCTTTTCTCACTGCTTTGATGATTTTCCAAATTGAGCTGTGCAATGCTTGAAGCAATTCACTAAATCCTCTATGCCATCCCATAATAGTATTATTGGTTATGGGAAGATCATCTTGAATAGCTGAATATTAATTCCACATTGAGATTGAAAACTTGGGTGATCATTTGTTGCCTCTTCTGGTTACTTTGTCAATCCACGTGTCTTCAAAATAATTAATTATATCATGCAAATTGTCCTCATGTTTTCTATAATAAAGAGATTATAGAAGTGTTTCAAATGCATCAATTGTGTATATCGAAGGCACAAAAGCTAATGCAACAAGTTTCTTGATCTCAAATGCAAAGACTTCATTGACATTCCAATGTGTTTGTAGACCTTCTTGAACTTTTCTCACAAGCATTGAGAGAAATGGAAAAAACATCCCCATATATTGACATTTGAAAATTCTTCAGACATAGCTCCCATGAAACCTATTTCAAAATCAATAAGTATATTTTTTGGGCTCCCTACCCCATTAATGAATTGGTTTCGGATAAAAATCTAGTTGGTTCGAGTTCTCAGAAAAATGTTTGATAGGCATCGGTCGATTCACCGTGTTCATTCGGTTACCCCCAGGGCCAAGGCACAGTCTCGGGTACACCCCATGTTGATCTGGATTTATTTTGAAGAGAAAGGGGATGGGTTCTTGTTGCTCGCCCTCACCGATTCCTAATTCATATCCAAGAGTCAACCTTTTCTCACGAATTGACCATTCACTTTAAATTAGGTTGAAGCTATTTTCTGCAAGTACTTGTGTATAAGTGGTTCTTGTTTTGCTGGTCATAAGAATATAAATGAGTGAAAACATTGCATCATTTTTCAATCCATGGATCATCTACAACTGTTGAAAAATACTTGGCACTAATTTGAATGTACCGTCATTGAACCAATTTTTAGATTCTTTAAGTAATGAAAATTCTATGTGGTGGTGAATATTAAAAAATGATTCTCATCATTACTATCATGAAAAATAAACTTTTTCCCTCTATCCGTAATTGTATATTCAACTGGTAAGATAAGATTTTTTGATGTGTGAGGATTTGGTGGTGGCACTTCACACTCTTCATCCCATTTATAGGTCACACCTTTGTGTAGAGTTTTAGTAAATGGTTGGGATTTATCAGCTAATTGTGAGATGAACCGCCGAATGGATTGTAATCTTCCCTGGAGACCTCTCATTTGACTTATGTTTTTAGGTGGAGGCATGTCCATAATAGCTTGCACCTTTTCTGGATCCACCTCTATACCCTTGGCTGAAATAATGTAACCCAAGAGTTTTCCAGAAGTAATGCCAAATGCACATTTCTTGGGATTAAGTCTTAGACTAAACTATTCCATGCGATCAAGAATAGGACCCAAATCTTCAAGGTGAGTTCTTCATTGCATACTTTTGGCTAAAGTATCATCCACATAATCCTCCATGGTCTTATGCATCATATCATGAAAAATAGTGGTAACAACTCTCTGATATGTCGCTCTAGTGTTCTTGAGCCCAAAAGGCATGACATTCCAGCAGAAAGTGCCCCAAGCACATGTAAAAGCAGTTTTTTCTTGATCCTCTAGCGCAATTTTTATTTGGTTATAGCCAGAGAAGCCATCCATTAGTGAGTACATCTCATATCTCGCTGTCATGTCTACTATCATATCAATATTTGGCAATGGAAAGTCATCTTTTGGACATGCCTTATTGAGATCCCAAAAATCTGTACATACACGAATGGACTTATCATGCTTGGTGACGGGAACAATGTTTGAAATCCATTCGGCATAATCAATTACTCTGATGAAGCCAGCTTTAAGAAGTTTCTCTAGTTCAGCCTTAACCAAAAGTGCCACATGAGGGTGCATCTTTCGAAGTTTTTGCTTGACAGGTTTGATATCAGGTGCAATGGATAGATGATGCATGATCAAATTAGGATCTAATCCAGGCATATCAAAATAGGTCCATGCAAAGTTTATTTTCTTACTTCGAAAGAAGTTAGTGAACTCTTCTTTCTCTTGCGTAGATAATGACTGAGCTAAATGTATGATTTGCGGAGCATCCTCTGTCCCCAAATTCACTGCCTGTGTCTGTTCTATCAAAACTGATGATCTTTCTTGGAAATGACTTGGGAGAGTATCAAGTATCTCATCTTTGGGTGCCTCAAAGAGGTTTTCACCCGCAGATACGTCTTTTATTTTTACGATTTTGTGCTCTGACATTGCCACAATGTGGTTTTCACCATCAGAGCTTCTATTTTTTCTCTTTTTGATTTTTTGACTAAGATACTTAATATCCCCCTCTGTCATGTTAACACTATATTCGCTAGTGGAAGACATTACAGGCTCAATTGCATGAAGGTAACAGGCTAGCTCATAATCATTCTGGAACATTAGGACTTCATTGGATGCAGAAGGGGAGTTCCAGTCTATGAGATCGGGACGACGGAGCAAAAGAGTAGGTGTAATGGCTGGTTCGATTGCATTCACAGTATGATTCTCAAAAGCACTGACAAGAAAGTCAAGACCCAAAGTGATTTCATCCAAAGGAATGTTTGAATTCCTATGAGACCCTACGTCAAAAGTAGAAGACATGTTAACACCAATAGCATCTAATTTGGGTACCCTAGCATTAGACCCCTCACCTATTTCAGTCTTTCATACTCATGAATAGTATCAATGTCTACATCAAAAGTAGCAACAGATAAAGAGTCAAATTCATATTCATGCGAGTCAGTACTTGATGTGGGAATTCTATTAGCATTGGCATCATCATCAGACTCATTATCATCTCTGGTGGCATTAATAACTTGCTGAAGTTTTTCTTGTTCATACCTCTTTTCAAAATGTGGGATTACATACCGCTCACCAGTATAACGGGGATCATTAGTCAATGTTTCTTTCCATTGTTCATAAGTGAATTCATGCACTGAAGAAGTTTTATTAGAACTAGCCTCAGAATAGGTATCAGCATCAGACTCAGTCTCAGTCTCTACCATATGAATAGGAATGATAGGCTCATCAGGCTCTTCAAAGAGCATAGTAAGATTCAGAGGTATGGGATAAGGAAAGACATCTTCATCAGTGCTAGTTTCTGGATTTACCTCTGGTATAGTATTGTCAAATTTTGACTCAGGTTCAGGTTCAGGTACAGACACAAATTTCTTCATTCCTAAATGGAAAGCCTTCTTTTTAAAGCCTAGGCCAGTAGTGTCCTTTAGGCAACGGCCCATGGCTTCAATAGGCTTCAGCAATCCATTATCATTTATCCCTATAGGACCACTCCCCTTGTATCCAAAGCGCTTCATGATTTTGAAGCCTTCACTATAGGGTTCTTGTTCTAAATCTGGGAGAGTAGTCTGCTCAGCTATTTCTTTCTCTTTGTAGATCCAAGCTTTGAGAGCTCTTTCTTCTTCCTCATCCTCTAAAGGTGTTTGAGCTTTGACAAAGGCACCATCATAAACAATCTGAGAGGAGTTATTGGCAAACTTGTTACTCTCAGAAGGTCTCCCATAAGAACATGGAGACGGGGGTAAAGCCACTAGAGATAGCACAGGTTCAATTTGGTACTCTCCCATGCCGGTATCTTTAAGTTTCAGAGTTTGTTCCATTTCTCTAAGCTTAGCATCATAGAACTCAATGGAGTCTCTGTTTGTTGGGACCAAACTGTCGGCAGATTATGTAAGAGTGTTGCAAGAAAAATTGGTATTAGCTGGAACAATAACTTCTGCGCCATGGAAAGGAAACTTGATGCATTGATGGTAAGTGGATGGTATAGCTTGCATCTCATGAATCCATGGTCTACCCAACAAGATGTTGTATGCCAAAGGAATATCCAAAACCTGAAAAGTCACATCTCTCTCAATGGGTCCTATGCGGATAGGGAGCACAACTAAGCCTTGGGATTTGTGTTCTTCTTCATCATAGGCTTTGATGATAATCTTTTTGCGAGAGTCTATCCAATCTTCATCATAACCTAGCTGAGTAAGTAATTTGGCAGAGCAAATATTAAGACCAGCACCATTATCAATAAGCACACGATGAACACGCTTAGGACCTATCATCACTTCTATGTGCAGGGGAGCATTATGTGGGTGACTCAGTGAGTGATCATCTTCTTCAGAGAAGGAAAAATAATGCAGTGAAGTTAAATGACATACCATAGATTATAATCGATTAAGATCAAGGTCTTTGGGGACGTTTGCCTTAGCAAGGGCTTTATCCAAAATTTGCCTATGAGCAGGCAATATTTTCAGCAACTCAAAGATGGTAATCTGAGCATTAGTTCGCTGGAGTTGATCTAAAATGATGTAGCTAGCAGCATTAGGTGCAGGGGTCAATTTAGAAGCTTTGCTAGTGGGACCAGTAGTAGTCTTATCAGCAACTTGTTTTGGAGCAGCCTTGTCTACAGTTTGTCTCGAGGAATTGTTACCCATAGTTTGTTTCAGAGGATTAGGACCTTTCAGCACAACTCTTCCACGTGAATGAGTAATGACATTAGCACAATCATGAGTTTTTTTAGATTCAGATGAACAAGAGGTGGAACTATGAAAGATAAATGGAGTCCTAGGTTTGGGAACATTGTCATTCCCCTCAGAAGAAGCCATATTGCAATACTCAACTCCAACAGGTTCAAGCATATTGATGACATTATCCGTAGCAGTGTATGTATAATTAACCTTGGCATTGTTGTTCTTAGGTGTGGAAGACTCACCCTTCTCATGAGGAGGGAAAGGATTCTTAAATGCTTGATGGTCTGAATTCTTATTATGGTTTTCCACAAGAATTTCATGCTTATCAATGAGATCTTGAACTTTGTGCCTCAGCTGATGACAAGTAGACATCTTATGGCCAATGTTTTGGTGGTAGTCACAGTAATCATTGTCATTCCACCAATAAGGTCTTGGTTGTGGTTCATAAAGATGCTTTTCCAATGGAGTGAGCACCTGACTCTCTACAAGAGTTTTAAAGACCACATCAAGAGGCTCTCCCAAAGGAGTGAAGTCACACTTGGGTTGATCGGCCCAAGGTTTGTTCCTAGAAAACTTTGAATCTTGCTGATTATCTATGGTTGTGGTCTTTTCAACAGCCTTAGCCACTTGCATACTAGAAGTAAGATTAAAGATAGGCTTCAAAGGCTTTGTGGTGACATTATCAACCACTCCATCATTGACCACATCTCTATTTTTGTTCACATTCTTTCCTTTGTCTTTGTTCATGGAGAATCCTTGCTTATTATCCTTATTCAGAGTTAAGTCTCCCTTTTTAATCATGAATGCTTCTATCCTTACAGCCTATTTAATCATATTATCAAATGTCAAAGGACCTTGTAATTGTACCTGATAATCGAACTCTGGGAGAAGATTATCCAAAAAGATATCAAGTTTCTCAGATTCAGGCAATTTACGAGGATATTTCATGCATAGTTGTCTCCACCTTTGGAGGAAGGACAAGAAGGACTCTCCTTGTTGTTGTTTCAAGTTGCACAAGTCATGAATGTTGACAGGATGTTGAATGTTGTAAGAGTAATGCCGAAGAAAAAGATTAGCAATCTCATCAAATGTCTTAATGCCAGGAAGCAACCTACAAAACCACTCCATAGCTGGGCCACCCAAGCTACGGGGAAAAAGTCTCATAAGGTACGTTTGGTTATGCATGAACTCCATAGACAAGGCTCCAAACTCCCTTAGATGATCTTGAGGATTGGTTGTTCCCATGAACTTGTCATATTTGGGCAACTCCACTCCTCTTGGAAAAGGAGGCATGTGAATATTCTTATCAAAAGGAAAAGGACATATACTCTCCAATGTGAATTGTTGTGTGGACTTATCCTTTTCTTTTTTCAGTTGAGTAATCTGATCTTGCATACTTTGGATCATCTTTTGTAGCTTGGCGATTTCAGTTTCTTCTTCTTTAGCTACAAGTGTTTCAACTTGAAAGTTTGGGGGTAATTTGACCCCTTGTTGTGCTAACTCAAGAAAATACTTCTCCTTATCTTCTAAAAGGAGAATCTCCATCATTTTGATAAGGCTTTTGTTAGCTTTAGCAAAATCTATATCACATTGGGTTATCACATCATTTCCATCACCAAGGATCTCATAGACACTAGGAACTTGATCTTGTTGATCATCTTGGTTTTGATCAAATGGGGGAGGGCGATAAAAATGTGCTTGTTGATCCCCTTGAGTTCTACTTCGAGATTGGTCATCATTATGAGTCTGATTTTGGTCATGTTGAGATTGACCATGATGTTGATCATTAGAAGACTGAGCATGGTATTGATTGTGGGTTTGGCCATATTGGCCTGATTGAAGGTCAAATGGGTTCTTGGTTCCCATCTTGTTGAGATGAATCTGTGCTGCAATCAAAGCTTCAGTAAAGTGATGTTCACGGTGTTGAAAAGGCATAGCTAAGGTAACCTTTGGTGTTTAAATAGAACTAGTAAGATCAACAGTTTCAAGTGAGTCACTATCTTCAGCAATATCAACGATCTTAATAGCAGGGTCTATCCAAAGAGATGGTCTTCTATAGTTATGAAACAACAAATTGTCCTAGAAGAATGAATTATCTTGATCTTGGAGTGATGAACCAGATTGTGATTCAAACAAAGGATTAAAACACTCTTGGAAGACCAGAGGTGATGATTGAGATAAAGTATCTTTCGAAGTACTCAATGAAGAGCTTGAGGATCTCTCACAAAGTTTAGATTTTGCAACAGATTCAGGATGACCTATTCCTCGATTAGGGGGTTTATTTTGCTCTGGACCAGTATTCTGGATGGGATAAGTCTTGCCACTTTGAGTCATGACAGTCATAGATGTAGATGTAATGAGAGAAGATTCAAGATAAAGCTAGACTCTGTCTCCAAGATAATGAAAGGAGATGAATGGCTAGAACAGCCAAGATGCAAGATGGACCTGGTACGAATCGTCAAAAGAAGTGGCTAGAACAGCTGAGATAAGACTATCACAACATGAGGTACAAATGGCATAAAGAGATAAGATGAATAGATGAGAGACAACACGAGTCAAAGCAAAGATTGATCGATTCCTAACTCAAGACAACCAGCTTCTAATAGTGAATCGACAGGAAAATAGAAGAACAAACCACAAGAAAAAAGTAGATCAGCTAGAAAGTCAAGCAGTCAACTGTAAGTAGGTCTCTATTTTAGAAAACTGTGCCACAGGTTCGCGTGAGAAAATGCCAGTCCGCGCGAGAAAATACAAGCTAACGCGAGAGAACACAGAACTTCGCGCTATAGAACACAGTCTCGCGTGAGGAAGTGCTCTGAAGCTGAAAGCTCACACGGGAAATAGGCAAAATCTGACAGTTTTGATGCAATTTTCAAGGTTTGAGTTGAATTTTGAGGTACAATTTGAACTGATGTCTGACAGAAAAATCCAGTTTCCTGACAGGTTTGCAAAATTGTTTAATCAACACACTTGTTTTAGGATTCCAAGCATTCGTTTAAAGACACAATGGTTTAAATCAAGCACTTGTGAAGCAAGCAATAGTCGTTAACAGACCTATCAAGGACAAAGCAACTTGATAGTGTCGGGGAAGTCTTTGTTTGATAATGTATGGACAATGTTTAAGACTCAATAACAAACACATAGCCTAGTCCTACAAAAAAAAAGAAATGGCGAGAAGCCAAAACCTTTGCCCCATTGCTTATGTGCATACGTGCACCTCACACAACCGTGTCACCCCCTAGAGGGCGCCTGTGTTTTTGGTGTTTCCAAGGACTCAACAGTGTACGTTCAAAGGTTACCCTTATAGCAGAGGCCAGTGTCACAACCGCCTCCAAACGTCCAAGTGTATGCCTATGATGGGAATCTGTGTATGATAAACATACAGAGAGATTCTTCCCCCTCCTTGCGCAAAGATAATGAATCCTTTCGGAGGTGAACCAAGTAGGCCACTAGCTAAGAAGGTTTTTACTAGGCTTCCATTCACAATAACCTTTGGTGCCCCTGATATAGGGTTGAGGCCTTACAGCCACACCAACACCTAAAAATCACACACCCCTGCAAGCAGGGCTCAAAGCGGTGCTGCTCAGTGTAATAGACAGGGCCTTTCCATGATGATCGTCAAAGTCATGAAAAGGAAGTTACCATGGTTTTGGAGTCTTTATACTCAACAAAACTTTCTTTATTATAGTGAGGTGGAATCACCGGCAATAGGTGTGTACTCACTTGGGTCGTTCTCAGAGGTTCAATACCGGCAGGCCCTCTAAAGGTGACACTGGACTTGGTTTAGATTCGGGGGTCTGATTTTCTGATTCTCCCAAAGGGAGAAGAGCATACTTCTCTATCCTATTTCCTCACCCAAACACATCAAGAAAGTTCATCACCGAGTTAGTTTCACCTCACCAAATCTATACGCTTTTGGGTTTCTGGTTCTCTCTCAAGGAGAGAAGAGCATAATCCCCTGATGAATAGAAGTGCTAAAGATTCACTAACTTTCTCCACTTCCCCAAGAATTCATCATATTAGTAAGATCATTAGAATTCCAGATTCATTCATGGTCATCACCTCCATGTAATGAAGAGCCAAAATTCCTACTCACTATCGAAATACTCAAGAAATTTTAACGGAGCCCTAATTAAACTAATGAATAAAGCAGGAAACAAACACAACGTTTTAGCAATCTTCGACAATCGTCCTGCAATCAAACCATTAGTATGTTTTCAAATTATTTGACAAGCGTCCTGCAGAAACTGTTATGCTGTAAAATATCAGAGAAATAAGCAACAACAGTTATCAGAAATTATTAGAAACCAGACACAAGAAAGATAGAAACTACAAATTTAACACCACTGAGACCAGGTCTCGTGCGAGAAAGTACTAGGTCACGCGAGAAAGTACAGCGTGTGGGGTGATATAACTAAAATTTCATGCGAGGTAGTATAGGGTCTGAGTGAAATAACTTAAATCTCACGCGAGAGAGAACCACAGGGGTGAAACTTCATGCGGCTTACTCTGGATTCTCGCGCAAAAATCCGTATACAGACAGTACGGACGCACGACAGAGCAGAATTTCCTGTCAGAAAAAAAAATGATAATGAGGCCAGAAATTGATCTTTCTACCCCATGGTGGGCGCCAAAATGTATGTGACTGAATGTGACCTCTAAATCAGGCACAACACAACATGGTCATTATTCACTTGATAGAATTTGGGAGAGAGTATGAAGGACTCAATCCAAATTCCATGGTGAGGTGACCTGTTGCCTCCTATGTGAATGGGGTGTTTGAATACTCTCAGAACGAGAGCCAACAACCTGGAGACCAATTCAATAATGGAGGATTTCCAAGAAGCAATAAAGATGAGAAAGAATGCAATTAAGCTAAGATGAAGTGCAATTTAATCTAAGAATGAGGATGCAATTAATCTAAGAGCTTGAAAATAAAGATGAGATGCAACTTAATCTAAGAACTTGAAAGAAATATGATATTAAACTAAGAACAAATAAGCAAATTTAGTCTAAAATGTGATGTAAAGATTATACTAATAATGAGATATTAATCTAATAAATGCAATAAAAAGCTTTGAAAACAATGAATCAAATGAGACTAAAAAATGCCTAAAATGCCTATAGTGTAGATGCTCTCAAAAATTGCTCTCTCTAATGAAGAAAAAGAGCCCAAATAAATAGAAGAGCCAAGAGGAGGAAGAGTTTCTTGATTTGAAACTCCTGACCCTTCATATCCCTTTTTGGGACAAATAAGCATGAATTACTTTATTAAAAGAATGGAAAATGCCACATGAGGACCTTTCGAATATCTCAAATTATTAATTCAAGAAAAGGTGTCCATTCAAATAACAAGCAATTAATTAATTCCTTTTTATGTGTATTAGCCAAAGGGGGTGGTTTGATTTAATTTAATTTAAAGCACTTAGGACTTTAGAATTAAATTAATTTATCATAGGGGTAATTTAGCCAATTAAGTCAAAGACTTTAGGAATTAATTTAATATTTGATTATTGCAAATTGGGGTTTTTGCAATTGACATCAAGTCAAGTAAAGTCAAGCAGGAGAGAGAAAATTGCCTAGTGGATAGGACTTTTGAAGATATGAAATTGAAGAAATGCACCAAAATTGATTGAAATGATTAGGTACCAATATTGGGGTATTACAGTAATGAGATATATAGGATTGGGGAAGATAAGACCCTCTTCTTAACCCCAAATTCCCAAAGGAAAGATCCAAATTGATTAACCACAAGAAGATGGTCAAATACATAAATGAATCAATCGATGGAGAATATCATGAAGAAAAGAGAAAACCTTATATTCCATTATGGAAAGGAAGTACTGAAATCTTAATTAAATTGAAGACAAATACTAACCTCAAAATATGACAAATCTGGAAAATGCTATTTTTTGGTGTCTGTACCTAGTTTTAGGAAATTCTACAACTGGATCTGGCCTGGAAACACAGAAACAAAGAAAACCTAGAAACCTTATGCTATTTTGAGAAATGTCAACCTTGACCCAAAACAGGGGTAAGATCTTACCCCGGGGCACAATCTTACCCCTTGATGTCGACCTTGACCTGCACTATTCCAACAGAAATTTTGTTCGTGGATCCTAAAAGTTCACTGAAAAGGGTACTCAGATCTAATCTGTAGTTCGTTGTCTTGCACCCATAACTACAAGAAAAAGGGTTTTGATCCTGAAAGTTCATCGAAAAGGGTACTTAGATCTGATCTGCGATTTGCTGTCCCACACTGCAAGAAAAAGGGTTTTGTTTGTTGGATGAGGGGTTTGCCTTGGTCAAACCCTAGTTTTGGAATTAACCTTGTGTATCATCTTAAAATGGAAGCACTTCCATGTTAAGAGCATTTAGCCCTCTGAGTGAGTAGTCTGGAGTCATGTTAAGCACCTTGATCGGGTCTTGGCATGTATCTAGCTATTTCCTCCCTATTCTGCTTCTCTCCTCCTTATTTCTAGCCTTTTCCTAACAGTTTTCTCTGAGAATCTAGAGTTTTTGATTGTCAGGGTCAAAGATGACCTGGTAGGGTCAAGGATGACCTAGACCCCGACCTAGGTCATGGATGACCTCGGATGACCTCAACCATGACCTAGGGCAGTGTCTACCTTGTCCCTGACCCCAAGTCCAATTTTTAGATTCTGGGAGTTACGGGATGTCGGGCTTCAGAAAGTTTATTTTTCCTGCTTCCGGGTCGGCCATTTCGGGTTTTAGAATGGTAAATCTTAAATTGCATTTAATTTGGGTCCATTTCTAGGGATTAAGGTTAATTATAATTTAATTCTCCAATGTCAGCCTTCTCTAGAGGTTTGTGCCCTAGATCACTATAAAAGGAAGCCTTCCTCTCTCATTTTCTCCATCAAGTTTCCTCTCTCATTTCACACATCACTTTTTGCAATCAAGCATCCATAATCAAGAAAGATCAAGCAAGCATTCCATCAAGCATTCTTAAGGAAGCATTCAAGTCCTCTTCTCCATTCAATTTTTCCATTGAAGATCAAGGATTCAAGCATTCAAGCCTTTGAAGGGATTTGGTTCAAGCATTCAAGATTCATCATTCAAACCCTAGATCTAGCCATCATGGTGGTGTGATCTTCCTTCAAGATCCTTTGTTCATCTTCAAGATCCATTTATTCTTCTATCAATGTGGATTCCAAGCATACAATCATGGAGGTTTTGGATTTACATTCATGATTTTGATTTACGAGCTTTCATATCAATATACTTGTTTACATTTGAAATACAATTGCATATCTATTGAATATCATAGCTTCGTTGTTAGATCTAATTCTACTACTTGCTAGCATTCTCCATTTCAATTTCATTATTAAGGTTGATTTCAAACTAGGGTTTGACCAAGGTAAACCCCTCATCCAAACAACAAAAACCATTTTTTCTTGCAGGTACATGTGTGGCACTGCGAATCAGACCTTGGATTTGGATACCCTTTTCAGTGAACTTTCGGGATCCATGACTAGATTTTCTGTCAGAGCTATTTTGGGTCAGGGATGAACTTCAGTGAGGGGTAGGATCCCACCTCGGGATAAGACCTTGCCCCACTATTTGGGTCAAGGATGACTTTCCTTCAGAAAGATAAAAGTTTTCTGGGTTTTCTCCGTCTCGGTATTTCTAATCCGGAACAAGTTGCAGAATTGCCCAAAACTGTACACAGACACCATAAATCAATATTTTCCAAATTTTCCTTATTTTGAGGTTAGTATTTGCATTTCTATTTTGTTTACTTTGTATGTCCACATCATTTTCCATCACTCATCCATACTTCATCTTTCAACCCTATCTATCCATTTTGAGGTGATTCCATTTCACCTCTATTCATTTTGGTGAACCCGAAATACTTACCCTCTTTTCTTTTGTGGATTTAGATGCTCTATTGTTTTTAGTAGATCTTTTCTTCAAAAATACAAAAAGAAAAAAAAAAGTCCAAATATTCAATAAAATACAAAAACATTTCAAAGATTGCATTTCATTTACTATGGAGATTGTTAAGATGCTTTGGTGTGTGGTCATGTTCTTTATTACCCTTCTTTTAGCATCTCTTTACCATACCTATGATGTTTATGAGAGTATCATTCACTTAATTATGTTGATGACACTTCATTTTGCACTTGCTTATGCTTTTGTGAAATTGACCGATACTAGTCTTCTTACATTCAAAAATTTCATTAAAGATTTATGTGGTAGCCTTATTACTCTTTTGGATTATGTGAAGAATTTGGTAGATGATACACCATCTCCTAATCTTCCAAGCATAATCCTATCATTCCTAATTTGATTCCTAATCTTCCTATTCCTAATCCGATACCTAATCCATCTGTTCATCCTCACTCTTCCCATACTTATGATGGAATTCAAGCTATAGTTTAGGATGCAGATGTGCAAGATTTCTTTGATTTACCTTCTCCTCTGATTCATGATGATATTAAAGGAAAGGGTAAAGAAACTTCTTCAAAACCTATTATTCCACCTTATACAACCTTTACTCATGAACATGATAAACAATCACCTCCTGTAGAAGCTTTACATGATATGTACACTACCATATATAATATGGTGACTAAAAAAGGTTATAAAAGGTTTAGGGCTTGGCGTTAATGAGCATGGTATTAGGTTTCCAATTCATATACCCCCTAAACAAGACCTTCATGGTGTTGGTTGTTCAAAATCTCAAGTTGAGGTAGGAGATGTTGATCGTCGTCCTCCTCTTCATATTCTTCTCCCTACACCTAAAATAGAAAACCCTAATATTTGACATGAAGTGGCTAAGAAGGTATATGTTGAGTTAATGAATTCCAAGAAAGAAATCATTATACCTATGCCGATAGATGCTTTATACAAATATAAATGTCCTTTTCATTATAGTAATACACATTTACTTGTTGATTGTAAACATTTCAAGTTATATGTTAGAGAAAGAGCTACTTTAGGAATTATATCTCACTCTCGTGTAGTTTTACAATTCCTTCATAATTTTGATATAGGGGATTCCCCTCCTTCTGATATAATATAGATTTCTTCTCCTCTTGTCTTTGGACTGGGGGGCAAGAGGTGTATTTCCATCCAGTCTCCTAGGATCCATTAGGTCTTTTATTGGGGCTTAATTGGTATTCTTTCTTTCCTATCTCTCTATGGTTTTGTATTATGTTTATAATCATCCATAGATCTTATTCAAGATATCTTTTGTAAGACATTTATTTTGCAAAGGTACCCCTTGTCTCTATCCCTACGGGGAAAGGTTCTTCCTTCTCTCTTTGTCTAGGGAACTTCTTTCCTTAGCTTAGTGGTATTTGTTTATATTGTAATATTATTTCATCATACTGATAGATGTTTTGACTATGGATAACCTTTTTTATATGAGAAGTTGTTGTCCTAGGTCGTCACTTCTTCTCTATGTTGCAAATTATGTTCTTTATAAACTCCTATCCTTGTTTTGGTGTTAGAGTTGTTTCCCTCATTTCAAAGATTCCTCTTCCTCTTCTTTGTAGGGGGCTTGATGATTGAATCTTTGTTCCCACCTTTGAAAGATGATATTTTATCTAAAAAGCACTCCTCTATGGTGGGGGTCTTGTTGATAAGATCTCTTTCATTGAGGATCCTTTTTCCATGACTGACATATCCTTTTCACAATTATCTATACTCTTGGATGTAAGGGTCAATATCCCTCATTTAGAATATGGTGTACATTGTTGCTAAACATGATATCTCCTTGCATTGTGAAGTAGGTATCTTCTTCCTCTTCCTTATGATGTCTAGTAGATTGCCACAATAAGGAGGGGGGTATATATAGGGTCTCCCTTGTACTATAGTTTTTATTTTTATATGCTAAATCTCTGAAGGTAACACACATAAGTTGCTAAATCCTGAAGAGACACACATTTATATGCTAAATCTTCCGAAGGTAAAATACATAAGTTGCTAAATCCTGAGGAGACACGTATTTTTCAATTTTCAACATACTAAATCTTGGAAGCTAACGCACAAAAGTTGCTAAATCCTAAAAAGACACACATTTTCAATATGCTAAATCTTTCGAAGGTAACACACATAAGTTTCTAAATCCTTAGGAGACACACATTTTATATTCATAGTGATACAAGAAGGTGGATCTATGGGTATTCCAGAAGCTGTCAGAAGACGCATTACAATTGCAAGCACAGTTTATGGGTGAACTATCAGGTTTGGCCACTTGTTTGGCTCTCCCTCTAGGGTGATTCATGGTAAGGTGGGCACCTTACTGGGTGAGGTAATCACTCTTTTCCCTTTCTCTCTTTTCGCTTTCATGCTAGTAGGATGGGATCAAGAAGCTATGTTATTTATAGTGTTGCTCTTGTCTTTCTTATGTAATCATTTATGCTTTTATGATAGCTTCCCAAATATGATATTAGTATGAGAAATGTTTCTTAGTTGAGGTTTCTTGTGCTAGTTGATTTGGGTTTGTTTTAGTACTAACCCCTCTTTTGTGTCTTTTTCCTTTTTCTTTTCGCACCCTCATGCGTGTATGTTGAGTTAGAATCCTTAGCCTGGGGGCTTTTGTCTTTAGCTAAGTATTATTTTATCTTTTTGTGAATCCACTTGGATCTCTGCTTTCTTCTCCTTTACCAAGAGTTTGCACTGACTCCATACTCTTGCTAAAGTGGGGGCTTAATGTATCATCTTAAAATGGAAGCACTTCTATGTTAAGAGCATTTATCCCTCCGAGTGAGTAGTCTAGAGTCATGTTAAGCACCTTGATCTGGTCTTGGCATGTATCTAGATGTTTCCCCCCTATTTTGCTTCTCTCCTTATTTCCAACCTTTTTTGGATAGTTTTCTTTGAGAATCTAGAGTTTCTGACTTTTAGGGTCAAAGATGACTTGGTAGGGTCAAGGATGATCTAGACCCCGACCTAGGTCAGGGAAAACCTCAAACTTGACCTAGGGTGGTGTCTACCTCATCCCTGACCCCAGGTCCAATTTTTAGATTCCAGGAGTTACGGGATGTCGGGCTTCATAAAGTTTCTTTTCCCTGCTTTCGGGTTGGCCATTTCAGGTTTCAGAATGGTAAATCTTTAAATTGCATTTAATTTGGGTCCATTTCTATGGGTTAAAGTTAATTGGGATTTAATTCTCCAATGTCAGCCTTCTCTAGAGGTTTGTGCCCTAGATCACTATAAAAGGAAGCCTTCCTCTCTCATTTTCTCCATCAAGTTTCCTCTCTCATTTCACACATCACTTTTTGCAATCAAGCATCCACAATCAAGCAAGATTAAACAAGCATTCCATCAAGCATTCTCAAGGAAGCATTCAAGTCCTCTTCTCCATTCAAGTTCTCCATTGAAGATTGAGGATTCAAGCATTCAAGCCTTTGAAGGGATTTGGTTCAAGCATTCAAGATTCATCATTCAAACCCTAGATCTAGCCATCATGGTGGTGTGATCTTCCTTCAAGATCCTTTGTTCATCTGCAAGATCCATTCATTATTCTATCAAGGTGGATTCCAAGCATACAATCATGGATGTTTTGGATTTACATTCATGGTTTTGATTTACAAGCTTTCATATCAATATACTTGTTTACATTTGAAATACAATTTCATATCTATTGAATATCATAGCTTCGTTGTTAGATCTAATTCTACTAATTGCTAGCATTCTCCATTTCAATTTCATTATTAAGGTTGATTCCAAACCAGGGTTTGACCAAGGCAAACCCCTCATCCAAACAACAAAAACCATTTTTCTTGTAGGTACAGGTGCGGGATTGCAAATCAGAGCTTGGATATGGATACCCTTTTCGGTGAACTTCTAGGATCCGCAAATAGATTTTCCGTCAGAGCTATTTTAGGTTAGGGATGACCTTCAGTGAAGGGTAGGATCCTACCCTAGGGTAAGACTTTGCCCCGCTATCTGGTTCAAGGATGACCTGCCTTTAGAAAGATAAAAGTTTTCTGGGTTTTCTCTGTCTCGGTATTTCCATTCTAGAACAGGTTGTAGAATTGCTCAAAACTATACATAGACATTAGAAATCAATATTTTCTAGATTTAACTTATTTTGAGGTTAGTATTTTCATTTCTATTTTGTTTACTTTGTATGTCCACAGCATTTTCCATCACTCATCCATACTTCATCTTTCAACCCTATCTATCCATTTTGAGGTGATTCCATTTCACCTCTATTAACCTTGAAATGTAATTGAAATTGCAACAATAAACAAAGTAAATGGAACAATTCACCTTGCTTATGTTGAAACCCTTGTGGAGGATTCAAATCCTTGAATCCACAAGTATGGATGCTCCAAATGAATGTAGAATTGTATGTAGGATGTCTGAAATCAATTGCATTAGATCTTCAACACCAATCTTGAATGGATCTTGGAATGGAAATGGATGGAGAAATCTTCAACAAAGGGGCTCCATAGAGATTGAATTCTTCAGTGGCTTCCAATGGATCTCCTTGATTAATTGGATCTTGAATTCTTGAACACTTGAATGCTTGAAGATGAATGAATTCTTGATTGATTTCTTTCTCCTTCTTTCTTGCTTGACAATTGCTTGAATTCGCTTGCTTGTGTGAATACTGGATGATTTCATGATGGAAAAAATGAGAGGAGAAGGCTTCCTTTTATAAAAGTTAGGGCAGAAACTTATAAAGAGGCCTACATAGGAGAATTAAATTCCAATTTAAGCCTTTACTCTTGGAATTGGACCCAACTTAAATATCATTTAAGAGTTTACTATTCTGAAGTTTGAAACAGCTGACCTGGAAGCGGGAAAATAAAATTTCTGAAACCTGACATTTGGAAACTTCCAGAACTTGAAATTTGGACCCAGGGTTAGGGTCAAGGTCAACCTTGACCTAGAAGGTCGACCTTGACCCTGAGGTCAAGAATCTCAATTTCTCAAGATCAGGTACTAGAAAAAGGCTGGAAAAAGGTGGAAACAAAAGTAGAACAGGGGGAAAAAGCTAGATCCAAGTCAAAAACCCATTCAAGGTGTTTGACATGACCCAAAATACTTACTTGGAGGGCTAAATCAGTCCTAAATGGAAGTGCTTCTATTTTCCAATCATAACAAAAAAATATAATCTTATTGAAATCAAAGGGACACATGGATCCTCAAGCCCCCAGAGACTCAAGTCTTCATCAACTCCAAGATTATAATAAGAGAGACATCTCCAAAAAAGAGAGAGAAGAGGGTGTGATTATATCACCCAATGAGATCTTATGTCCCATTGTGAACCACACAAGGAAACAACACAATTGGAAAGATGGAGTTGAACCACCTAGTGAATGTGGCTACTCACTAGTCAACCCATCAAGAATTTACCCTTAGGAATATTCTATTCTCAAAGAGCAAAGCCAAAAACAAAAGAGATCTAGTCTTAAGGACACCTTTGACCTTAAGGGATCAAATTTTTGAAAATTTGAAACTGGAGGGAACAAGAGATCCTATAAGACACAAATCCATGCTTTAAGGATTAGTCACTAATCCATAAAGGGAGAAAAGAGCCTTAAAAAATATATGTATTGAAAGTGCGTGTGTACAAAAAGTGAGCAGAGAGTATGCCCCCACATTAAAGTCATTGCTAACACTTTAACAGGAGTAATGGCTTGAACAGAAACATAAACAACTCCATTGATTATGTTTCCACTACGAGATTCCCCCAAGCAAAGACAAATCAAGGGAAATACCACATAAACATACAAAGAACACAAAAGGGATCTACCTACCATGGGGTCAGTATGATCAAAAGATAATATTTATATATGTGATATTATTGCAAATGAATTGACATCATTCCCCAAAGAAAGTAGAACGACAATCACAATGGAAGAAAGAAAACATAAGAGTTACAAAGAAGAGTTTTTTCAGACCACAACATAGAGACCAAAAATATTCAATGCTACCAAGTCACAAATCCAAGTGGAATACACAACGAAAACATTCATGAACAATAACACATGCACAACATAACATGAAAACAACATATAGAAAAATAGAGATACATATAGAGGAATAGTACAATAGGTTTGATTCCTTTATCACCTTGCACCAACAAAGTAACAAGGGTTGTATAAAATAATCTAACAACATTTAGCAAACACATTACAGGAGAAGCACAATACAACATGCAAACACACAAAAAGCTACCATGAAGGAGAAGCCAATCAAGCGCGTCACCTACTCTTCCCATCTCGTTCTATATCATTTTAGGAAGGTGGAAAACTCGCTAGAGGGACTATATCCAATACAGTAGGAATGATATCCAGTTCCAAACAAGGATCCTCTTGAGAATCATAATGTTTGATACTAGGTGTAATTATCAATTGTGATGAAAGCATATTAGGTAAATCAATGTCAATGTCAATAGTTTCATATTAATCATTAACATCATTAGTATCATCAAGAGTATCTTCTTCATCTAGATTAATCAAAATAGGATCTAAGATATGAATAGAGTCATCATAATCATGCATCTTCACATCATTATTAGTATTAACTTATTCTAACACATCATGCATAGACTGGTCAAAAGAAGGTAAATAACTTGGAAGAACAGAGGCACGAGATTTAGCTTGAGCCCGATGCTTCTTACGACGTTCATTAGCATATCGGTTACGTTTTGTCTTGTTCAAAATATTTTGAGAACTAGGAGGGACAAGCACTGATTCCTTCATAGGTTCTATAGGAGGATTAGTAGGATTCTCAGCAGGTTGAAAAGTTCACTAGGAGCTTGATTAATGGAACTAGAAGCCATGGATAAAGGAGGTATGGAAGGCGTAGGAAAAATACCACAGTTAAGATCCATCTGAGGCATGCTTAACTCAAGAATCTTGTGATGCTTATAGGCTTGATATGATCAAAAAATATTATCAGGTCGAGAAGGACATGAATTAGGTATTGAAGGCCAAAAGAAGTCAAGTGTAGCACAATCCCTAGGCCTAGAAGGTTGATATAAACTATGATTAATCATCTTCTCTTCTTCATCATGAATGAATTTAAGACACTTATGGATAGGAGAAGCAACGACATGCATGACATTCAACCAAGGAAAACCTAATTTAACTTGAAATTAATCAGAAGTAGGAACAACAATAAAGGTAGTGTCCATAACTTTACCACAAAGTTCAATAGGTAAGTTAATAGAGCCAAATGATGGATAAAGAAAACCAGTACAAGTTTGAATCCACACATTCGATGTATCATAAGAATCACATTGTAAGTTCTTCATAAAAAGATTTTCTTCAGTAATAACATTGACTAAGGATTTAGGATCAACAAGAAAACCGTGCGTAGGTATCTTAGAAATCCTAGCATAGATATAAAGGGGACCATCGGGAGCTTTAATAGTCTTAGAATCATCAAAGGTAATCAAGAGTTCCCTGGGTCTTTTATTCTTAGGTTGTTTTTGAGGTTTAGGTTTAGGCTTAGGTTGAGGTGGAACTTGAAGTTGAGATTGATATTGATGTTGAGGTGAAGATGTAGATTGAGACAAAAAAACATGCTCCACATGGTTAACAATGTGATTAAGATAATCCATCTTTGAATCATAAAAAATATCCACAGAAGATGGCTGGACAATGGTATTAGTATCATGTGCAGGCAAAGGATTCATATAGATTTGGAGATTTTGATTAGGAGGAGAGACAAACTTGTTCCCACTACCATCAAAATTATCAATAGATAAAGCATTAGAATCAATTAAATCTTGAACCTTATGTTTTAAAGAATAACACTTCTCAGTATCATGGCCATTTTGATGACGGTATTGACAAAAGGCTTTGGATGCCACTGTAGCAGGTAAAAGAGGTCGAATAAGAGGTAAAGTAATCATATTAGCAGTCAACAATTTATTCATAATAGAATGCAAAGATTCAAAAAGAGGAGTAAATATACAATTCAGATGAAAAGTAGTGGATGCAGAAGTGGCTTTGTTTGATGTAACAACAACTTGATCAACAACTGCATTCACTTGTTTGTTTATCTTGACATAGTTGTTAGGTTTTTGAAACTTGTTTGGATTAGGAGCAACATCACTCTTATCAACTGGAACAGGAGCCATTGGAGTGTTGATCTCAAATTGACTCACTTGTAATTGATAATGATGAAGCACTGCACAAAGTTGTTGAAAAGAGGTAAATTCAGTAAGCAGAATCTTATCTCTAATATCCTTTTGTAAATTTGAAATAAACATATGCTGAATATCAATATCAGGAACATGATAAGAAATTTGAGCATACAAATGCTTAAATCTACCAATAAATGCAGTCAATTTTTATTTAATATTTTGTTTACAATGCATCAAATCAGTTAAGGACACTTGTAGACAAATGTTATTTTGAAATTGTTGAATAAAGGAATTAGCAAGTTTTGGAAAAGAATCAATAGAATAAGGAGGCAAAGAACAATACCATTGCAAGGCCTTATCATGAAAATTTCTAGCAAACAACTTGGCTAAAATCCTATGGTCATGAGCATAATCACTACAAAGGATTTGAAATGTTTTAACATGAGTAACAGGGTCTCCCTTACCATTGTAATTATCAAGATGAGGCATATCGGCTTGTTGAGGAACAAGAGCACGGATAATGTCTAGGGATAAAGGACTGCCCATGTCACATGTAGGAATGCTAAACTTGGATTGACTTAAAGACACAAGTTTTTGTAAAGAGGACACAGTTTGAGCCAAACTAATAATTGTTGAATCATTAGATGAAATAGGAGGCATAGAAACACTAGAAAAACTAGGTAAAGTGTGTGAAGCAGCAAGAATGGAAGACACAACCGAGGGAACACTTGGAACCATAGTTGGAAGAGGATTGGAATAAGTAAAAGGAACATTATGATAATAAGGTTTTAAATTCTGTAGGGACATAGGATGAACACTCATAGGAAGAGAGGGAACTGATGTAGTCACTAAAGGAGTGTAATTAGGAATGCTAGGTAAAGGATCTTCAACAAAGGGGCTCCATAGAGATTGAATTCTTTAGTGGCTTCCAATGGATCTCCTTGATGAATTGGATCTTGAATGCTTGAAAAATTGAATGCTTGAAGATGAATGAATGCTTAAATTCTTTGTTTCTTCTTCTTGCTTGCTTGACAATTGCTTGAATTTGCTTGCTTGTGTGAATAATGGATGATTTCATGATGGAGAAAATGAGAGAAGAAGGCTTCCTTTTATACAAGTTAGGGCACAAACTTATAAAGAGGCCTACATAAGAGAATTACATTCCAATTTAAGCCTTTACTCTTTGAAGTGGACCCAATTTAAATATCATTTAAGAGTTTACCGTTCTGAAGTCCGAAACAACCGACTCGGAAGCAGGAAAATAAACTTTACAAAACTCGACATCCAAAAAATTTTGGAACTTGAAATATGGACCCAGGGTCAGGGTCGAGGTCAAATCTGACCTAGGTTAGGGTCAAGGTTGACCTTGACGCTAAGGTCAAGAATCTCAATTTCTTAGGATCAGGATTCAGAAACAAGCTGGAAAAAGGTGGAAAGAGAAGTAGAATAGGGGGAAAAAGCCAGATCCAAGTCAAAAACCTATTCAAGGTATTTAAAATGACCCCAGACTACTTACTCGGGGGCTAAACCAGTCCTAAATGGAAGTGCTTCCATTTTCCGATGATACACTATGTTATTTTCTCTTTTTATAGTTTCTATTTTCACTATCATATTCTATGTCTTTTACTCAAATTAAGGTCTCAATTCTTATAGTGTTTTTGCTAATTTGATCCTAGTCTTTGTAAGATTTAATAAACTTATATGATACAATAACCTTGCATTTGCATTAGATCTCAAATGATGATTGCAACAAAAATCGCTAGTGGTTTTTCCAAGATACACATGTGCCCCCAACAAGGTACATGCACCCCTTGTAACATACACATGCTCCCCTTTGACATAAACTTCTCTTGGGGCCTCCAAAAATTTTATGAACATTATTGGAAATATTCTAAACAATTCAATTTCTCAAATTTTTTTTTCTCCTAGGTGTAGTAATACCACTTTTGATGCTTGTAGGTTCATTTTTGAACTACAATTCCTATTTGTGTTTTTAATTTTCAATCATCTATCTCTAGTTTTAATTCCCATGTGTTTAATTAGATAATATTTGGACTCATTTGCATTTGTTCACTTTAAAAAGTTTTTTTTAATTCAATTACACACTGAAGAAAGAAAATATTATTGTGTTTTCTTTCATGATGGATAATGGTTTTTTATTGTCATATTGTGGAGATTGAAATAATGTTGGCATCAATTTTTAAATAATTATATTTGTATTTATTTGCCAAGTATACTTTGTTATTATGTTAGAAATAGATGAAAAAAGGATAACAGTTCCTTGAAGATGCAAAAATAGATCGCATTGGTAAGTTTTATATCTAGCTTTTAGTAAAAGATAAGAATTATTTGTAATGCTCTATCCAAAGGACAAAGACAAAGTCTATTGGAACACTTTTTATTTTGAAAACAAGAAAAATAACACTATAGATGTGAAAACATGTTGCACTTGCACCACAACATGCACACAATTGTTATATAGAACACAATGATGCAATGGTTTAAGTGAGATGAACAACCTCTTTGTTGTATAAGAAAGGTGACACTTGTGGAATATTAAAATTTATTGTTAGGAAAGTGTTGTTTGAACTGTGCATTTACTTAATGCTATATTTATAGTAAGTTTACATTTGAGCACTAATTGTTTTAATTTTTTTTTCAAAGCTACAAATTGGCTAAATAAGCATGCTAGTAAATTTTCGTTACAAGATCATGTTTAGATTTTAAGATATTAAAGTTTGTATTTTTAGAAGTTGTGAATGAAATTTTTGAAGTCAATTATGAAGTCCTTAGAAGTTCCAAAATGACCCAAAAGTGGCAGTAGTTAGAGTAATGGGATATAGCTTGATAGAATATTTCATGAACTTTGTGATACTTCAAACAATTTGTCAATTGGATTCCTAGGTCAAAGTTATAGCCTTTGGAAGTTGGGTCTCCTGAAATGGGAAATGAGATGTGTTGGATGCATAAATGAGTTGTAAAAGGGAGTTACACATTTTGGTGTGTGTTTTGACACATTATAGGGTGACTTATAATGGAGATAAGTTGGACACCACTTTTTTGGTGGTTTTAGTCCCTAGTTTGGTAATACTATTTGACAATTTCATGTACTGTATCTCCTATATCAGGTGCATGAGATGGCGGTTGTGTATAATTCTTATAGGTATTGAGTTACTTATAGATTTTGGCTAGTGATACTCTTGTGAGAAGCTTTCTCTGCAAGTATATTGTATTTTGTTGTTGAATTCTGAATAATATATTAGACAACTTTTGGAGTATGGAGTTGTTTTCTCAAAAAATTTTCACCCATGTAAATTCTTGTGGTGTATACATGCTATTTATGCTTAATTATCCTAAGTTTTTGTAACATTTGAAATATTTGAAAAGTTTTGCATATCTATCCTCTCAAAGTTAGTGTAGGAAGTTGTTCCACTACGTTAACTTCCTATCAAGTGGTATCAGAACATGATCACCTTTAGTTTCAAGTGTGGTTTGTTGATTTTTTTGAATTGATCTAGATTTGAGTGGGAGCTTGTGTGGAAGATATTTTTGATCTTGTTGTAGGAATTTTCAAATGACAAGTTTGGAAGAACAAAGGTGGAGAATATTCCTAGAAATAATTTTGAAATGTGGAAGCTGAAGATGAAGGATTTGTTAAGAGATTGAGATCTATGAGATACTATTGATGAGAATGTCTTTAGACCTACATATTATACCATGATTTTTTAGTATGATGGTATGGATCATAAAGAAAGGAGTGTAATTAGATTGTTATTTACATTGTCTAGCTTAATCGATGTCCATGAAGAGTCCTTAGCAAAGAATTTATAAAAGAAGCTTGGTTAGATGTCTCAAGCCAAATATTTAGTGGACAAGATTTTATTAAGGAATAAATTATGTTCCTTGAGAATGGAAGAGGGTGGAAGAATTATAGGCTGTTTGGAATATGTTGGTAGATCAATTAGTTTGTGTTTATGTCAAGTAGGATATAGAGGAGAAATTCTATATCTTTCTTTGGTAATGGCATCATTTGCAAGGTTTTCTTGTTATGGCTATTGATAGTACTATTATTTTGAAGATTGAAGATGTGGTGGGTTATTTTAATTTTAAAGAGATGAGTAAGGTATCCATAAATGCTAAGAATTCCCTAAGTGTTTGTGGAAGAATTAAGAAATAATAATGAGAGGCATAATAAATCCATATCCAAGGGGAAATCCAAATCTCTTAGAAAGTCCAAAGTTAATTTTTGTAATTGCAATAAGTCTAGAAATTCCATAAGGACTACATTGAAGAAAACAAGAAGATAAATAACAAAATCTGGTTATAATGTTGAGTTTGAGAAGGAAGACAGTGATGCATTCATTGCAACTTTGGCCACTCATGTAGGCAATGATGTATGGTTAATTGAATTGAGTGCATATTTTCCTATGACCTTGAATAAATATCAATTTTGAAAATATGAAGAATTTGATGGAGGTAAGTTGTACTTGGGTGATGATTCTCATTCAAATATTGTTGGTCATGTAAAGTTAGAATCAAGTTTCCTGATGGTAGAATGAGAAAGATTAATGGTGTGTTACATATCCCTAGACTTGTACAAAATTTGTTATTAGTGAGAAAAATAATAGATTCATGTATGAAGATAGTATTTTTTGATGCAAAATGCAAAATGGCAAGAGGTTCTATGGTGATTGTTAAATGTGTGATATTGAAAAATTGTATAAGTTGAATACATGAACTGTTGAGTGTAATGGTACTTCTGTGGAAAGAAAACTTGTGGATATTTCATTGGAAGAGGTGAGGGTTTCATCTTTAATATATGGACATGGACTTTAGGTAAATAAGGGTGCTTTTTATTCTAAATCAAAGTTATCTTTTGCTAAAACTATGTTTTATGGCACTAGAGACTTGGCCACATTGGAGAAAAGGGTCCAAAGGCCTTGAAAAATAAAGACCTTTTTGAATGTTTGAATGATTATAATCTTGATTTTGATTTATGTGAGCATTGCATTTATGGAAAAAAAAATTATGTTGAATTTCACTTGAGTTCTCATAAATCTTATGATGTATTATATACTATTCATTCTGATGTGTTTGGTCTTTTAGATGTTTATGATTGATGAAGAAGATTTGAAAAGGGTATTAAGAGAATTATCAAGACTATGACATTAATTGAGGATGAATATTTGTTGATTGATATAAAATATTTGAAGAAGAGGATTAAACAAGTTACTAAGATATGATATTGCTTGATAGAGAAGATTTATGTTTAGAAGGATGGAATATGCAGGAAAAAGTATTTGGAGATCTTGTTAAAGGAATGTGCTATTTGGCTGACAATAAGACTGACCGTTAGATGGTTTGAATAGGCTTGGATAATGACTTGCATTGCTTTGCAAAATAATTTCCTAGTATCCTATTTGGCAGAATTGGTCACATGGTTTGTGTGGTGTTTTAGTTTAAATATATTTTGTTGGTTTTCTCTGTAAGTGAAGATTTGTTGTTACATGCGCTATTCTGTTGTCGATGTTGGATTGTGGTCAATTGATCTATTTGTGGTGGTTTGATTCATGTTGGTTGGGTCCAAATATAGGTTAATGAGAGAGATAAGAGGCTTACGGTACTTTGTTTATGGCATGTTTTTCTTTGGAAGGTATTTTCATGCATTGGAGTATGTTTTTGGGCTAATCAGTAACCCGTTTTAACACATTTTCACATGTTACCTTTGGGTCCTAGTTTGGATGAAGTTGAAATACTTATGTATTAATTACAATGATTAGAAAATATGTTTTGGGATGTATTTGGGTACTCTCTTTCTGGAGTGGATCGCTTTGCACATTTCTTTTCAAGGTATCCAAATTTTTATCAATATTTGCCATTTTTTGTGGCCGATCTTGTTGGTGTTTTCACCGAACAATTTACTATATATTTTGATTGAAATGAATGAGATTGGTGTGAGTGAGGATAGCTATGAGCATTGTAAAGGTTTGTGTGAACATGGAAAAATTGAGAAGTTGTTTGAAGTACTAGACTAGAAGATTATTACTATTGATTATAAGTATTAGTTATATCTTTTTTGATCTAGTGAGTTTCTTTCTATTCATTAAGGATTAATTTAATCCTTGACAATGTTCCTAATTTGGTAGGATAGTGAGTTCATTTCCTTCAAGACTAAAAAATTGAAATAAGTTATTTGATATAGTGAGTGCATTTCTCATCGTGGTTTTTCCCATCTTGGGTTTTCCACGTAAATCTAGTATCTGTATGTGTTTATGTATATTGTGAATATTTTCTTTATCTATTATTGACCATCAATTAAGTTATTTTAGACTAGGGATGAAATTTATAAAATTTTAAAGTGTGTTAATTCACCCCCTCTTAATACTAGATTGTGTTCAATAATTGGTATCATAGAAAGGTTCCTCTAGGTGAAACTTAACTGCTCGAGGTAGATCTGGTATGGTTGGAAAGTAGAGTACTAAGGTGCATAAGTTTGATGCAAGTAAATATGCCCTTTGGAAGGAAAAAATGGAGTTTCATTTGGGTTCTTTTCCATATGGATTTCCTGATGCAATAAAAAATTGAGATGGTCATGCTTCTACAAGTACCCTTACTATTCTAGAAGAAATCAAGGCACATGAGAACAATGCTAAGGAAAGAAATGCAATTATCAGTAGTTTGGGTGATTCAAGATTTTTGAAAGTTATAGTTGCAAATTTTCTTTTGATGTATGGGAAAAGGCTTGCTAGTATTTATGGAGGAGAAATAAGATCAAGCAAACAAACCTGCATAATCTTTAGTAGAAATTTGAGACCTTGAAGATGTCTAAAGATGAGAACATTGAAGGATACCTACATCAAGTAAATGAAATTTGTTAACTCCATTATAGGCTCTAGAGGAATGCTTGAAGATAATGAAGTAATTCTGAAGATGATGAGGATAATGAAAAAAGCTTACAAAACCTTGTTGATTGCTATACGATAGAGTCAAGATATGGACAAGTATACCTTGGATGAGCTATATGGTGTTGTCATTGCTTTCGATATTTCTAAACTCGAGAATAACTATTGTGAAAATAAAGGTGTTTCCTTTAAGGCTACTCAAAAGGGATATTATTTTGATTTGGATGAGGAAGAAAACTTTGTTAGAAAACTATTTAACATTTAGTTGCACTCTAGGTTCAACATGTATAATATGCTTCATGTAGGAGATTAGCATACATGACAGGTCTTAACTCAATACAAGAGTAAAAATCACACAAACTAATATTTCTACTTCATAATTGTAGCTATGTTCCAAGACAACATAATTCATAACAATTGATATTATAGATTAAATAAAACAATTGTGAAAGAGAATTTTGATTCCTATCAATATGTAAACTATACATCACATAATTTATTAATCTACTCACAACATTTGAAAGTGATAAACAAAACACATATTATAGTTTCATTCTATTTCATAATTATCCTAATCATCTCACAAATAGGCCATGAAATGTGCTAGCATACATTATATGTATGTATGTAATAACAAAAATATGATATTGAGATATTGGGATAGGTTTTTGGGATGAGTGATTATAGGATTCAAGGATGGATGTCATCATTAGTTTTCAACTTCTATACAAAACTTGAACTATCTTAAATATTAAGTTTGTAATATTCAACTTGACTTGAACTAATGACCACATGAATCCAAAACATTTAAGAGAAAACATCTTGATAGGAAACTAGATATCTAGGTGTACCTAAACTATATAAATATATGGATAAGAAAAATATAATTGATTACTAAATTCCTACATGTATATATATTAGAAAAGTAATTTTTTATGGTAACTTATCATGGTCTAAAGGATAGGATTATGTGTAGCACATAGATATATATGGAAAAATTAAAATTTCTAGATGGATAGAAAGTACAACTAGAGAATAGCCCGATAAACATGTCTAAAAGTTTTAGACATGTTGAATGATAGTCAATATGTCTATGAACTAGAGTATGATTGTTTATAAATTTTTTGACTCACTAGGTTCCTATGTATTCATTTTGACTTCAACACAACTACTTATCTAGTTTGATGACTTTGGTTATGCAAAATAATGTGAAGTATTAAGAAGCACAAATGTTCAATAGTGTAGTTGGAAAATGTAAACAATTCACAAATGTTAGGATTTATAAAGTTTCTTTAATTTCCTAAATTTTTACTATCATACATATTTTTTTGTTTTCACGGGATTCTTCACTTTAATATACTTGATGTTGTAATATTTAAAAGTTATATTTTTGAAACTTATTTAGCCTAGCTTGACTAGATTTTTTTGTGTGTATATGCATATTTCAATGTGAAAGTTATTTTATTGAATTGTAAAATATTTTATGTTCATGTTCAATTTTGTTTGGATATGAAAAATTCTCTAGGTATATTTTTTATAAAAATTATAATATTGCATTTAGATATCTTGTTATGTAATACATGGTTTAATAAGATTCTAGGTTAAAACTCAAGCAAGTGGTAATATTATAAATTCTAGATTAAAGTACATGATTTTCATGTACACAAGTTGTTAAATTTAAATTAAATAAAGGTTTAAGATTCTATATATATAAAAAAAGAGCCTCATTGCTCCTTCATGTACTTATGAATGATGCATCACCACCATGTGGCCAACTTGACATTTTTACACATATTGATAATGAGATTCATAGATTGAAGGCTAATCCAGTTGATCCCAACACTTAAGGGGTTTATAAGGACACTTTCCTATCTATTTTAGCCTATGTAGAGTTAATTAGAGTTAAGCTAGGTGAGGAACATATGTTAGGATTAGCAGAAAAATATATAATAGTTACATGCAAATATATTTAATAATGCAAAGGAATAAATCACACATAAGTATAACAATAAGGCACAAAGATTTAACGTGGTTCACCCAATCCTGGGCTACGTCCACCAAACAGAGAGTCCAATCTTATTATCCAGTAATTTTAGCCGGTTATAATGAGAAATCACCTGCAACTCAATACCGCAACAAGAAGCTATGAAATTGTCATATATTGAGAAAAGCCTAACCCTAATCCATTATAACAAGACTTATGTTGGTTAACAATTTAATCCTAAAAACACTTGATGAGTCAACCTAGGGAAAATCTTGAGGAGTCAACCTAGGGAAATGATTGATGTGTCAACTCAAAAATGCTTGACGTATTTCCTTGGGATTTCCCATGACCTCTAGAATTATTTCCTCTGTCCCTTGATCTATGGCTTCTTTTTTCATTCAAAACTCTACCTGATGTGGATCCACCTGAGCTTTTCCTACAAATTTCCTCACTCAAAATAACACCAAAAACATCATCAAATTTTAGGGTATTTGAACTAGAAATAGAATTATTAACATCTAATACCAAGCCATTCCAACTTTTAGGCAAAGAGCATAGAATCAAGAGAGCCCTAATTTATTCATCAAAACTAACATTAACATAAGATAATTGGTTGGTAACTATATTAAGCTCATTTAAATGATCAACAACTGATCCACCTTCTACCATTTTCATATTAAATGAACACTTCATAAGAAATACCTTATTCAAAGCGGAAGGCTTTTCATATAACTTTGCTAGGGTTTCCATCAAATCTTCATTTATCTTTGCTTGTGTACTATTTAATGCCACTGATTGTGCCAGACATAAGAAAACACTTCCAAGTGCCTTCCTATCCAAAATATCCCAATTCTCATAAGTCATTGTTGTCGATTTCTTGGATTTTCCTCTCAATGGCCACCATAAATCCTTTTGATAGAGATAGTCCTCCATTTGCATTTTCCATAACTAAAAGTTCTACCCATTAAAATTATCAACCTCCAACTTATCCTCGTCTTCCATTACTCCCACTCAACCGTGAGACCTTCTTGTAGAGGATAACTGAAAAAGAACTCGCTTTGATACCGCTTGTTAGGATTAGCAGACATAAATTTAACAATTACATGCAAATATATTTAATAATGCAAAGGAATAAATCACACATAAGTAGAACAAGAAGACACAAATATTTAACATAGTTCACCCAATCCTGGGCTACGTCCACCAAACAAAGAGTCCAATCTTATTATCTAGTAATATCAGCCGGTTACAATCTGCAATCACTTACAACTCAATACCGCTTTAAGAAAATATGAAATTGTCATATATTGAGAAAGCCCTAACCCTAAGCCATTATAAAAATACTTATGTCAGTTAACAAGTTAACCCTAAAAATACTTGATGAGTCAACCTAGGGAAAAGCTTGAGGATTCAACCTAGGGAAATGTTTGACGTGTCAACTAAAAAATGCTTGATGACTTAACCCCGAACCCCATGATAAATCAAAAGTATACAGTACTTTCCTGATCAGTCACAACAAACAAAAAACATGCTTAGACTCCTGAGTTAGTAGGTTTTATTCTTGCATATATGAGGCAAGATTTTTTTGGTGATGTTTCCCTTTCTACCATTCAACTCATTATAAATAAAGATATAATTAAATCCAAATGTTTTCCATACTATGATGGTAAATCTATCATTAATGGATATTAGGTTACTAGATGTGTGGACCCAACCATGTCCCATATGATATACCTTTGTTTTCTTGTGGCTCATCATTGTTATCCAATTAACAAAAATTAACCTTGCACCTTTCACAATAGTTGCATGTTGAGGCTCATTTGGGCCTCATTGGACCAACTACTATGATATACTAGCCTATGTTAGTTAGTATAATGGTAGGATTGTTGACAATGAGTGTTCTTATACAAAAGATCAATAAAATCTAGCTTATATGGTCATGGTGGGTGAGAGGTCATTGACTATCTCACTAGGTTGGCCCCCATAGTAGACTAGGTTGTCATTTCTTCCCAAAGGAAAACATTTGATAGTGTTGACCTGACATTAAAAGCTATGACTAGTAGGATTTATTATGATCATGTGGATAGATATTTGACAAGTCATCCATGATCAAGATCCTTAACAAGTAGCATAGGTACCGGTCCTTATGTTATTGTATGCCTCCCTTCAATTGTATGTATAGATAGTCTTATAGGAGACGATCTTCTATAAGATATGCTCATTGTTTGTTTGAGGACCTATTGTAGTCATATACTTTAATTTTAGCACAAATTTAGATCTCTTTACATGAGGCTAGAGTCCATGTGAGTAGATATTTTTATTCAAGATCAAGCCAAGGAATGGGGCCTTCTTATCATTATCATCACCCTAGTAGCACTAGTGCACAACATGACCTATGTACTGATCATTTGACTACTATAGAGGTGTATACATAGCCTACCAATCCTTTAGAGAGTGCTAAAAATTATACATCATAGGACAAGAATTATTTGAGTAGAAGCTATAACTGACATGATCCTCATGTTATATGTGTACGTTGTTATATTTGTACTTGTCATCAATGCCTACTTCCTGCATAGTCCTATTCACTCATCAATACTATAGCTAGTAAAAAAGTTACTAATGTAGATGATTCAATAGATATGATCAATGAGTGGATCCTACATTTCCTAAAACCCAAGTACATGTATGTATATGTACACACACATTTGATTTAAAAAATTTTAAATTAGAATTTTTATTTTTATTTTTATAGCCTTAAAACATGTACATTTATAGTTATTGAAATATTTAATTTCTAAGCACACGTACATGTATGTATGTGTGTGTATATATATTTACATTCTTTAATTTAACATGTATAATTTTACACAGTAATGTGCTGTACTATTTCTAGGGCTCAACACATCCATTGAAACAAGATTACTCAAAGCGTCGCACTCGATTTAGAGTTTATATTATGACTTTGACACCTAGAGACTTTTGTGTCCACATTTCTAGATATTCAAGTAGAAATTTATAGAAATTTCCATATGTTTCATGATATATTGTTGAAATTTATTTTTGGTGAAAGATTTGTCTACTTGATTAAATATTTGATGATACATTTATGAGGCATGTGTATACATTTCAAGCTGGACATATTTGCATGTTTGATGATCTACATGTTTATAGACATTTATGTTTGATATCGTACATTTGTGGAATTGATCTTACATGTTTGATGATACATTTATGTGTCACATGTATACATTTATATCCACATGTTTTCATGTTTGACATGACCTACATTTATGGGTCACATGCATACATTTCTATCTACACGTTTGCATGTTTGACATGATCTACATTTATGATCATAAAAGAATTGTGGACAAGTGATTACATGTTTGCACTTATGATCTACAAGTTTTTCTATGATAAACACTTGAGCACATGTGGACATGCATATACATTAGATCAAGTGGACTTGTATGTATGAGTTTTAAATAAATTATATGGTCCCATGGACATGTTTATACATAAGATTATAGATGTATGAATTTTAATATTATATGAACTTGCATTTAAATATGTTTACATTAAATCATTTAAAAGTTTATTTATATGTTTAAATATACATGTGGCTCATTTATATCAATCTTTGATCTAGTGCATTTATGGAATTCAAAAGTTTATCAAGTAACTCAAGAATATTAAACAAAACTACATGTAAATCAATAAATGTAGAAAGCCATGATCAATTTAAAACCATTTTAAATTATTTATATACATATATTTTTCAAGTGACAATCTCATGTATCCACACTTCATCATTTGGTAGACTCACATGTGTTTTGATGATCTCATGTTATTTATAATGAGCACATAAAAGTTGATTATTTAGAGACAAAATCAATTTAAAGCATGTTGATGTTTGTAGCATCAGTTAGATAAATAATACTGACTATATGATTATTATGAGAAATGATTTATTATACACACACACACACACACACACACATTTATATATATAATAATTGATATATAAATAAAGTTAGATTATAATTATTCTCATAATAACTAAATAGTTAAATTGATAAAATAAATCAATGAATAGACATGTCCCATGAAGGGACATGTCCCTTCTTGTCCTTGTCATGTATAAATACAAAGAGATCGATGCATTTGGAAAACACATACAATACAAGAAGTGCTATTACATTTGCAGTGATCCTAAAACCTTAACAAAGCATTATACAAGTAATTGACAATGAACCTAACAAATTTGAGAATTCATAACATGCATACTAATTAAGTTGACTTGAACATAGTGGGAAAACAATCTTTGATGCATTACACTTGAGCATGCATTTTAAGAACATATTAGGGCACTAACTTAACATAAAAATATGTTATAATAAACTTTTAAATTCAAAGGCCTTAAATATAAAATAATAATTAATAGGATTAAACGTATATTTAAAGTTACAACTCATGAATTGAAATCTTAAACTATTGCTCAAAACTCAAGACTTAGTAATATGATATATGCCACATGTCAAGTATGAACAATTAAGGTAAAATCTAGGTAAGGAAAAATTTGCAACACATCCAAACAAGAAATAAGTATAACATCAAGTTTTAAGCATATACATGGAAAGAGTTTTACTTGGGAAAACTTTAACACATCACTTGGTTGACATTTATTTAACATCTACAAACCAAAAAATATGATAAATTGAATATATATAGAAACACACACACACACACACACACAAACATGTATATGTATATGTATGTGTATGTGTATTTAGTAATATGCATACATGTATGTATGAGTTCACTCATATAACTCAACATTACATAGAAACAAATCTAAATTTACTTGATCTAGGACTCTATACAATTTCTTCAAATTATTCAAGGAAGAGAACATATTATCCAAACCATGTCAAATGGTTCAACCCACATTTCAGTAACATGTAATATTCTCTGGCGATCATCACTACCAAGTCGCCACTTATGATGTCCACATGAACATGGAACTAAAGGAAGATATAGGACAATACCAATTATTAGGTGGATATACTGATATAAGTTGTTGTCAAGTTGATAATCAATATAATGAATCATGTGTTGAAGAATTGTGAATTATTTGAAATATGTCCCTTGCACTACAACTAAACCTAGACATGAAATAACATTCCAAGATAAGACACACATACAACATTTTCAAATGTATAAAGATATAACATCTTCAAGGATCATGTACCTGGTTGTTCACATGTAATATTTTCTTGAGGTAATTTACATAATAAATTCAAAATATATATTTAAATTTAGAAAGATTAATTGTTCTTTGTTTCCTTTGTTTGTTGTCCTTGATGTCAAAAGACACTTGATGATGACAAAAGTAAATTGATGGTATGGTCACTTATTGATACAATATGAACACATATAAGATACACATTAATCGGTTTGGCATTGATACACATTCTTGTCAGTAAATGAACATGTATAAGATACACGTTGATAAGTTTGGTGTTGATACACATTGTTTTCAGTAGACATGTATATTTATTCTTTGTGGATAGGTATATGATATGTAATTACTCATATTAGTTACATTTCAGATTGATACATGGAATACTCATTGATGGCATACTCATTGCACCCATTCTCATTGATGACATACTCATTACATATTCATATTAGTTCATTGATGGCATACACATTACAGTGATATACATTGATCTATCATTGGCATACATGTTTTAGTGGTCATGCATTTTATAATGGATAGGATGGATGGTCTATTTTCACTTTATAGATACATGCTTGATACATTATGTGTCGTTGGTATATGTTTTATATTATCCCTAATAAGGTATTTTTCATTTTTTCATTTAGTACATTATGAATCCTTGATTAGATAAGGTATTGATATCTTATGCACACTTGCCACTAGTAAGGCTTAATATCTTGTTACCATTTCATTTGATAAGATTATGGTCACTTATTATATACAAGGTGAATACTTTGTTAATATCTTACTCCATATAGGGTTTATAATTATCAAGTGATAAGGTGTTAAATGATTGCAAGGATATGTAATAAAATTTGCAAGGATAATGGAATGATGATGATGCCGGAGCATCTCAGGTCCTTGGCAATCCTGTGTCACCAAATTTTTTTTGGAGATTGTATGTGTTGCTCAATTCCTACTTTGACTGAGTTGGTCAGTAGTTGGTTGGTTTCCTTTGGTTACCAAGTGTGGTTGGTTATCTCTTGGGCAGTCGGTTATTTTATTGGTGCTCGGCATTGCCTGTCTGCTGCTCGGTTATCTTGCTCACTGACGGGTTTAGTTTTAGTTTTTGTTGTGGCCGACTTGTGCATTTATATTGGATCATGGATTTAATGTTGGAATCCATCATTGGGAAGCATGTGGTCCTAGATCTGACCATTCCTTTCGTGGATTATGGATCTGAAGGCTAACTCAGTTCGGTAGCTTCTTGTATAAATGTAGTTGTTGGTTTAGAGTTTAGGAGAAGTTTTTTTAGAGAGTTTTTGGGATAGAAGTTTGGTAAAAGATAGAAATAGAATTTTGGATAGATCCTCACATGTTTGAGGACTTCTATAAATCATTGTAATATATGGCCCTAATCGGGAAGGCCTTACAGACCGACATGTATGGTTCTATTTGATGAAAATATATGAAAGATCTGGCATTCTCTCTCTCACTATTTTGTTTGTTTGCTTCCACATGTGTTGAGCAAGCTTGGATCATCAGGGTGTGCCATATTTTGGACCCTCTTGCTCCCTGCCCTTGTGTTAGGTGGTATCTGAGCGAGGTTAGATCTTGATCTAGGTCTATGGATCTAGGTTTGTAGGTTCCTCTTGAAGCCCTAGTTGATTGTTGTAGGGTAGCAGATTGTGATCTGACCTACAATTATAGAGGGTTGTCAAGATGGTTCATGGGAGGTGAGATGTAGATCCAAGATTGGTCGATATGCTAAGGTAGATTGTTTCTAGGTTAGAAGCTATTGAAACAATCCCAAGAAGAGGCATACATCTTGAAGATGTTAGTGATGATAAAGTTAAAGAAGAATAGGCAAATGCAGAAGCTGCACCTATTATGGATCAAGGTGGAGAAGGATTTTTGAAGGCTTTGACAAGTTTGATGTCAACACCACATTTCAATCCTCCTTAGTATGGTGGAAAGCTAGATTCTGATGAATTGGTGGACTGGATCACCGAGATGGAAAAGTATGTTGAATATGAAAACATTCCTAAAGATAAGAAGGTGAAGATTGTAAGCACAAAGTTGAAAAGTCATGAAACCTTATGGTGGGAACATCTACAGCTAGATAGGAAGAGGAAAGGAAAAGACAAAATTAAGGTATGGAGTAAAATGGTAAACAAATTGAAAGGAAAGTTCTTACCTTGTGATTATCAGATTAACCTAGTTTGGCGAATGCAAAGTTTGAGATAGAAAGACAACTTAGTAAAAGAGTATACTGAGGAATTCTATAGGTTAGATATTAGATTTGGACATGATGAAGATGATGTGGAAATAATTGGTAGATACCTAAATGGTTTGAAAGTTTCCATCCAAGAGGAAATTAGTATGGTCAAGTTGGAGAACATTGAAGAGGCTTATCAATTTTCTTTGAAGGCTGAGGAGAAATTGAACAAGAAACATGAGCAAAGACAATGAGGTCAAGGTGGTAGATTCCCTGGAGGAAGAGGTAGATCCAATGGTGAAAATGGTAGATCTAAAATAGAAAAGATAAATCTGGACAAAGGCAAGATCAAGTGGAAAGGTGAAAGTTCATCTAGAGGCAGAAGCAGTAACTACCAAGGTGGTTATAGCAGAGGAAGTTTCTGAGGAACTTTTTACAATCATGGAGAAGGACATAGATCTTTTGAATGTACATAGGCTAGTAAGAAGGTTGGTAGAAGTAGAAATGCTTTGGTGCAAGAAGAGTCACCGAATGAACCTAAGAAAGAAAATAACTTGATGGTAAGGAGAGCACTATGGAATGAGAGAAAGTAGGAAGATCCGGTAAGGAAAAGTTTGTCCAAGACCAGATGTAGAGTTTCTGATAAAGTTTGGAAGGTAATCATTGACAGTGGTAGCTCAGAGAATCTGGCATCTAAAGAGATGGTCACAAAATTGTAGTTTGAAAGGTTGGTACATCTGAAGCCCTATCAAATCTCATGGATCAAAGATGAGCATACACTCCTGGTAAGTGAACAATGTTATGTGAATTTGAAGATTGGAAAATACTATGATAAGGTGTTATGTGATATCATGCCTATGGATTGTTGTCATATTTTTTTGGGTAGACCTTGGCAATATGATAGACATGCTATGTATGATGGGAGATTGCATAAGTATACTATTGTGGCTAATGGAAAGAAACAAACCTTGTTACCATTGATGGAAGAACTTGTTAGTAATGTTTGCACATATGTAAAAGTTTGTTTGATGGAAGGAAGAAAGTTTTTTAACTCTTTGAAGAAGAATGATGTATGTTTTGCTGTGATCCCTAACAAACCGAGTAAGAAAATAGAGGATAATGTCCCTGAGGAGATTGATAAGTTACTCACTGAGTATAGTGAAATCATTTCTGATAATGTACCTACTGGTTTGCCACCAAAAAGAAGCATTGATCATTGTATGGATCTAATCCCTGGAGCTAGTTTACCGAATAAGGCACCTCATCGGTTGACACCTACCGAGAATCAAGAATTGAACTGACAAATTCAAGAGTTGCTGGAGAAAGGTTTGATTAGAGAAAGTTTGAGTCCTTGTGCAATACCTACTATATTGGCACCGAAGAAGAATGGAGAATGGAGAATGTGTACTCATTCCAGAGCAATCAATAAGATAACAGTGAAGTATAGGTTTCCTATATCGAGAATGGATGATATAATGGACAGTTTGACTGGAGAAAAGTATTTCACAAAGATTGATTTGAAAAGTGGGTATCATCAGATCAGAATCAAAGAAGGTGATAAATGGTAGACTACTTTCAAGAAAAAAGAAGGTTTGTATGAGAGGTTGGTTATGCCTTTTGGTTTAACTAATGCACCGAGTACTTTTATGAGGTTGATGAATGAAGTTTTGAAGAAATTATTGGGTAAGTTTGTGATTGTATATCTTGATGATATTCTGATATTCAGTAAGACCAGAGAAGAAAATTTGTGGCATGTTAAACAACTTTTGCAGAGATTGAAAGAGGAAAAGTTGCTGATAAAATCTGAAAAAGTGTTCATTCATGAAAGAGGAGATTGGGTATTTGGGATTTGTTATTTTAGCTAATGGTTTGAAGATGGATCCTGAAAAGGTTGAAGCTAATTTGAATTGGCCTACACCTATGAATGCTAGTGAGGTAAGATCATTTCATGGTTTGGCAAGTTTTTACCGAAAGTTCATAAGGAATTTCAGTTCAATTTGTAATGCTATGACTAAGACTATGAGAGGAGATAAAAGAGAATTCAAGTGGACACATGGAGTTGACAAAAGTTTTGAGACTCTGAAATAGAAGGTTGCTGAATTACCCATTTTGGTATTACCTGATTTCAGTAAGGTATTTCAAGTGGAATGTGATGCAAGTAGAAGTTCAATTGGAGCTGTGTTGAGTCAAGAAGGTAAACCTTTTTCTTTCTTTAGTGAAAATTTGAATGATGCTAGAAGGAAATATCCTGTGTATGATCAAGAATTCTATGCCATTGTTCAAGCATTGAAGAAATAGAGACATTATTTGATACCGAGTGAATTTGTGTTGTATACTGATCATAAGGCTTTATGATATTTGGGTAGTCAGAATAAGTTGAATCAAAGACATATGAAATGGGTTGAGTATTTTTAGAGTTATACATTTGTGATAAAGCATAAGAGTGGAGTCACTAACCGAGTTTCTGATGCATTGAGTAGAAGAAGATCTTTGATGACCGAGATGAAAATTGAAGTTCTTGGTTTTGATGAGATGAGAGATTCTTATGAGTTTGACCCTGATTTTTTTGAGCCATAGAGAAAGTGCAGAGCACCTATTCAAGATCAACAAGACACTAAATGGGATGAATATTTTATTCAGGAAGGTATGTTGTTTAAAGGTATTTAGTTATGTATACCGAGAGGAGTAATGAGAACTAATCTGATAAAGGAGAAGCATAGTAGTGGTTTAGCTAGACATTTTGGTATTGATAAAATATGGAATTTTCTTAAGGAGAAGTACTATTGGCCACAATTGTATAAAGATGTTCAAAAATTTGTGAAAAGTTATGGAATTTGTCAAGTTGTAAAAGGAGTTGTACACTCAAATTGTGCACTTCTCTAGGTCATTACTTCCAAGGGAATCCATGAATGGGAAACCTTGAGAAAGCAACCTAGAACTCCCTAGGTATGGAGTCGCAAGGATGTGTATAGTGCTCTCAACTAGAGCTATTGAAGCATGCAACCTTGCTAGTAAACCACACAATGGGAGATTCAAAGAGACAAGGGCAAGAATGCCAATATCTCCAAGAATCAACAATGGAAATGCAATGCAACTATGCTAAGAATGAAGATGCAAGTAAGCTGTGGAAATGAAAGTATTACAAGCCTTACTAATTAAGCTATGTGAGCTAAGCTAGAACTTGAGAGGAAATCTAAATTAAGAAAGCATAAATATGAAGCTATGATGCAAGAATGAAAGCTAGAATGCAAGAAGATCTCCAAAGCTCGAAAGTCACCAAGAAATCCTACAACATAAGATTAGTATTCAAAAAGTTGGGATCCTAGAATGAGAAAAGAGCTCTCCTTTTAAAGGAATTGAAAAGGAATGGACCATGGAGATTAAGAGGCAAAATATTTAATCAAGGGTGGAGCATGAAAGAGGAGCAATCCATGTGCACAAATCTCCTCCAATGAGAAAATAAGAGTTGACTTTTGTGCCCCATATAAGACAAAAAGGCCTTTTCTTCTTTTTATAAAATAAGAATAGTGCTTTATTTGTGCAACTTAGGATAAGAGGAAAAGTGGGGGCTTTTTATTTAATAAAAGAGGAGGAAATTCCTTTTAATTAAATAAAGACTTAGGATAAAATGGTTAGCCCATAGAAAATAATCAAATAAATGATAGAACTAGGATTTGATCAAGGAAAATGATATTGAATTAAAAAATGTTGATTCAGGAAATTGATAAATTGTTGAATGAGGGCCCAAAGTCTAGGCGACCATTTTAGGGTGCATACATTTGCCCCTCTTTGAATAATGTGAGATTGATTTGGGATCACATGTGGTCAAAGAATGGAATTGGAATGTGAGATCGATTTGTGATCACAAAACAACCCAGACATGTGTTCGACAGATGGGAACACGTCAGGACAAAGATAAGCATAAGCTGACAAAGATAAGCTGAAAGACAAGACCAACATACCTATAAATAGGAGATTGTCAAGTCTCAAATAAGAGATGAGAATATCAAGCAAGGTTTGATTGATAAAGCTGAATCAAAGTTTGAAGCTTGATAGGTATTGCCCCCTTGGAATCGAAAACAAAATCAAGTAGAGGAGAAATAGTAAATTGATAAATCTGATCAAATCACTAGAAATCATAATCAAAGATGAAGGAGGATAGGATAACCATCAAGCAGGAAAGACATGCCCCAGTTTGACTAGGTTTGAATGAGAAAGATATGGGATAAAAATGAACTCAAACCCTAGAGAGATGATGTGGATGAAAAAGAATGAAAGACTAGAAGGTTGAAAGAGATGGGGATGAAGAAATGAAGATGCCCTAGCTAAGATCGAAGGATCAAGCCTCAAATGGTCAACCAACTGTGCAGAAGAAGGGGAAATTTTGAAATTCCATTTTGACTATCAAGATGAACTTGGATTTTGATTTCGATCCTAAAAATGGATCTAGGATGTTGAAATTAGCCAGGGGTGCAATTTTTGTGAAATTTTGAGACGTTTTGAAAATTGGTCAAAAAGTCAAAATGCTATAAAAAGGGGGGAAAAAGGTCATTTTCAAATTCATTTGTCTTTTGTGACTCTGAGAACTTTGAGAGCTTAGAGAGAGAAAATGGCATAGCAAGTAGCGATTTTGATCCACACACATTGATTTGAGCATAGTCAGTTGCACAACTGGCCTCCTCAGTATGGTGCCCCGGTAAGTTTTCAGAAAAACTTAGCTTTTTGAGTCATTAATGAGCTATTTATGTCATTTAAAACATGTTTTTAATTATTTTTTATATTTCAAAATTTACTTATACGAAAGTTCATACGATACTTATAAAGTATTGCACCCCTTTGATACTATTTATCGTGCGATAGTTTGCGGGTCCACAAAGCATCATGCAATAGTTCAATCCAGTATCACACAATACTAGATGAAATATCAAGAGATCTTGTGTGAACTATCATAGAGAAAAATAGTATCACACTTCTATTAAGGAAAGTATCACACAATACTTTATCCAAAAATAGTATCGCACTAGTGTAAGAAATATGACATGTTTTAAATTTTGAGCAATATGACATGGGTCTAGACAATTTTTGCATTTAAGATACTTTGTAATGATTTTAGACATCCATCATGATATGTTCTGACATCTGGTTTGGGGTTATGGCTTGCAGGAGACTTTTTCGGTATTGATTATCAGAGCACCGAGAGTGACCAGACTACGCTGTGTTAGGGATCTTGATACTCCTAGGAGAGATGACCTGATCAGCATGGGATTTAGGTTTCTACTAGATATGCCCCATATTTGGGTAGATCATAGGTTACTGACAACATTGGCTAAGAGGTGGCACAGTGAGCACAACACCTTTCATGTGCCTACTGGAGAGGCAACGATCACCCTAGAGGACATCTATTGGATCCTCAGGGTATCTAGCCATGGCGATCCAGTGAGTATAATCATGTTTCTAAATGTTCATAGATGTAATGTTTCCATATGATAGGAACTAACATAATTTTTTGTTGGCGCAGGTATACTATGATCAGGATCCGACCGAGGGACGACAGGCCATCCAGGACATATTGCAGGATGTGACCATCATTGATAGAAACCTCAGTTGGGACCGACTGATGGAGGAGTTTGGTCGCAATTTCCTGGTTCCATGCATAGTGTGCTCAATAGTAGAACAAGCCTTGATCACAGATAGGAGCTAGAGAGGGTTTCCATTGGGCTGGGGCAGATTGGTTATTGACTTGATAGCACAACCTCAATGGATGGCATGAGGCCCAACTATCCTAGCTGATATGTACCACAAGCTCCATGAGATCATCTATAGGGATAGCAAGACATGGGCATGTGGTGCTATTCTAGCATAGGTATGGGCATGGGAGCACCTCATCATTGTGCACCCACATGTGTATCCTAGGGAGTGGAGATGCCCCTATATCTATATGTACATAGGTTTTGTGAGCCAGCCTCACAGCAGAGATTTGACATATTACAGGAGGATCCTAGATGAGCTCACATCTTTTGAGTGGAGACCTTACAGGGCCTATGAGTAGTGGAGTGATCGAGAGTAGGAGCTGGGATATATGCTGTGTAGCTAGCCACTATTAGGCCATCACTTTGAGATTGTGGAGAGATTCATGATCATTCAGGTTTGGAGACAGTTTGAGCGGCAACATAGGGTGCCCACAGAGATCACTACATATGCTCGGGCTAGGGATGAGGAGGGACAGGGATGGGTGTCAATGCTAGACTACCAAAAGGTAGCATAGGAGACCATGGGGATATGTAGGGAGTCATGGGATTACCTTCCCGATATGGTGGACGCAGGTGTCGATGCAGCTTACAGGGCAGAGTGCAGGAGACAACCATTCCCATGGTTTACAGTTCTTGATGCACAACCGTTGGCATAGGGTGGTGATGGGAGTGATGGGGATGATGGGGGAGATGGAGGAGGGGAGAGAGGAGAGAGAGGATAGAGCTCTAGATTGGGTGGCCAATGATGGTCATGGAGACATAGATCAGTGACCCTAGAGGATGAGGTGAGATCAGTTCACCGACAGGTGGATGCAAGATAGGAATAGCCTATAGGGGGAGGAGGAGAGGATCTTAGGGCTAGAGTGTAGGTTTTGGAGACTAAGATCTAGCAACTCAGGATTACCATTATTGTGCGAGATCAACAGCTAGTAGATGGATGAGCTGAGATAGATCAGCAGGAGAGGGTAGCATAGGCTAATGCTGTAGAGATCTAGAGAGAGACGACATGGGCTACATATTATCATGGTCTATATATAGTAGTCATCCTTGCAGCATAGAGAGTGCCACTCTACTCTGAGAGGGTTGGGAGATCTGACATGGTACCTGACAGATCGGCAACACCACCTCCACCACCACCATGTGATGGGGAGAGTCAAACTTAGGTCTAGGCTGTTTAGATGTATAGAGTCATATCCTAGGACATCATCTAGATTTTGGATCCCACATTGTATTTTGTATCATGACACACATTTATATATGAGATTTACTAGATTTACAATATATCTTGTGTATTTTTCCCATTTGTGATGGATGTTTTAGTTTTATTGTCTTGTCATATTGCTCAAAATGTATGATGTTTATGCTTATAAATGCTCATGTATAATCTCTCTCATAGATGTATGTTTAGTTCTCATATTATGGTGTAGACTCATGTTTCTGAAAATGATCTCTTTGATATAGATATGATGATGAGGTTAACCCCTTGTGATGATAGGAAAAGGATGCGATGAAAAAGATGAGAAAAAGACATGATCGAGAAGAAGCGAAAGGTGAGCACAGTTGACCGACAAGTTCATGAAAGATGAAAGGAGAGCTATTTTCGTATGCAAGATGCAAAACTAATCTAACATGAACCTAAGAATGCAAGCTACTATGAAAGGTGGTTTACGTGCAAGGTCACAAAGCTATTAGACTTTAATATTCATCATCAAGCTTTATTGGTAGCGTCATAAGATCGTACAATACACACTAGTATGACTATGTGAATCTGAATATGATATATACCAGATAGGATGTGGGAATCCCACCTAGGCATCGAAGACATGTAGGTAAAGATGACTAGTGTAGTTAGGTTCCCTAAGTTTAATATGGCAGGATTATGCTTGCATTGAGACACAAGAAAGTCTAGATGACTATAAGCATGCACTTACGAAAATAGTCAAGGATAATACCTTGTAGATGCTAATTTCAAGTGGAACAAGCATAAATGCTAATGACATTTAGGACCAAAAAAATATACCCACAAGAAAAAAAAAAACAAGACATGTCCACGTGCCCCTAGTCTTCTAGCTTGGCATCATCGAAAACTATTAGGGAGAGAACACTCATCAAAGAAATCATCATAGACATAACACAAAGAAATAAAGTCAAACAAGTCTCAGTGAGTCAAGCGTTTAAGTGCGTGTGTGTAGGTCATAGAGTCAAACTTTGAGTATCACATATGCTAGTGAGAAATATCATATCATGCTGGACTATGGGTAAGACATCTGATAAGTGTTGAGAAACACTTGACGCTAGGGTAGTGTTGAAAAACATAGTTGGGGTGGTGTTAAAAAAACACCGTTTGCAAGATGTCCTAAAGACCAACACATCCTAGAGACCAAAGCTAACACAGTTATGCCCCCCTAGACAAAGACAAAGACAAATTCCAAACCAAGGCAATAAGGTCAAGGTATGATGGAAAAAGGTTAAGTGTCGAGGATGCATGCTAAGAAACAAGGGTGCAAAGGCCTCAAGTAGCGCCTGTTTCCAAGTTTTCACCACTTGGAGATTTTTTGATTTTTCAATTTTTTTGTTTTTTTGCTAGCAAGGCACATGTTTCCAAGTTTTCACCAAGGCACTTCTGAATTTTTTTGAATTTTTTGAATTTTTGATTTTTTTGTATTTTTTTTTAGGACTTTATATGCTTTTTAGGATTTTTTTGGAATTTTTTTAGGATCAATAAATATGTACAAAGATGCCCCCAAACAGAACAAGCATCCCGGATATAACTTCTTCAGGTGCAAGACATTAATAGGCTCAGGGAGCTGTTCTCCCTCTTCAGCAGATAACAAATAAGCACCTGTCCCAAAAGCAGCAGTAATGATGTATGGTCCAAGCCAATTAGGTTCAAATTTGCCCTTTTTCTCTCTATGTTGTTGGTTCTTAGGGTTTTCTCATAAGACAAGATCCCCCACTTGGAATTCTCTAGAGTGAACCTTCTTGTTGAATGCTTTGGACATACACTTTTGGTAAACCCTCATGTGATCAAATGATGCTTTACGCTTTTCATCTAGAAGTTCTAATTCTTGGAGCCTCATGGTGTGATAGTCTTCATCCGTAACTAGACCTTTGAGAGAAAATCTAAGAGAAGGAATCTCCACCTCTAAAGGTAACACTGCTTCAACACCATAAGTAAGGGAAAAAGGAATAGCCCTAGTTGGAGTACAAATACTCATTCTATAAGCCCATAAGGCTGTATTTATTTGTAGATGCCAATCTCTACCATTCTTGTGAATTGTTCTATGGAGAATTTTGAGAATGGTTTTATTTGAAGCCTTTGCTTGTCCATTTCCTTGCAGGAAGTAAATGGAGGACCAATGTTGTTTTATCTTAAACTTCTTGCAGAGTTGTTTAAGGTCCTTGTTTTTGAACTGACCTCCATTGCCAGTGATTATTTCAGAAGGTACTCCATACCAATAGATGATATGGTTTGAAATGAATAGAGAAACTGTCTTGCCTGAGGCAACAGAAAGTGGGACAACCTCTACCCATTTAGTAAAGTAGTTAGTAGCAGTGATGATAAATTTGTGTCCGCCTGATGAGTTGGGATGAATCTACCCAAAAAGATCAAAGGCCCAGCACTGAAATGGCCAATGAGATATAGACAAAATGAGCTCCCTACCTAGAGCGTGTATCAGGTTATCATGTTTCTGACACTTTTTGCATGATTTAGCAAAAGCTACTGCATCTGTCTGCATGGTAGGCCAATAGTACCCAACCCTAAGCAACCTTCAGGCCATGACAAGACCATTGGAATGTCCTCCACAAATGCCCTCATGAATGTCAGCTAATACTTGGTCGGACTCATCCTTTTCCAAGCACCTAAGAAGTGTCCCATCTAAACCCCTCCTATAAAGATCACCAGAGATAAGGGTATGGTGAGAGGCATTTTGGGTTAAATTTCTTCGTTCAGAATGGTTGAAGGTTTCAGGAATAATGCCATCACTGAGATATGAGTAAATGGAACCATAGCAGGATGAATCATGGCCAATAAGGGTACAAACAACTTGGCTTTCTTGGGAGTCATAGATAGGGTAGTGTAGCTCTTCCACCAGGAATTTGAATATGGACTCATGCTGCTCTAGCTGAAGAAGTGAAGCCAATGTAGCCATAGCATCAACTGCTTTATTCTATGTTCTAGGGATTTGTTGAAATGTGACAAAGGTGAAGTATCATCTCAATGAATCAACCATTTTCTTGTAGGGTACCAATTTTTCATCCTTTGTTTGGTATTCTTCATTAACTTGGTTGACTATTAATTGTGAATCCCCATAAATATGCAGCTCTGTGATTCTCCATTCTATTGCCATTTTTAGTCCATTGGTCAAAGCCTCATATGTCAACAATGTTATTTGTACATAGAAACAATAGTTTGTAAGACTTAGGAACTGTGTACCCATGAGGAGAAAAAAATAACACTCTAGCTCCTGAACCATTTTGCATAAAAGAGCCATCAAAGAACATCTTCCATGTTCTTGCACTCATGTACATTATGTGCTCATCTAGAAATTCAACTTGAATAGGCATGCTGTCTTGAATTGGGAAATTAGCCAATTGATCTGCAATGGCCTGTCCTTTTATAGCTTTATGCTCAACATACTCTATGTCAAATTCTGATAAGATCATCATCCACTTAGCAAGTCTACCTATGAGAGCAGCCTTACCAAGCAAATATTTGAGAGGATCAATCTTTGCTATGAGGTGTATTGTATGCGCAAGCATGTAATGTCGCAACTTTTGGGAAGCAAACACCACCACAAGGCAATATTTTTTAATACTAGTGTAATTAACCTCATATGACATGAGAGTATGACTGATGTAATATATAGCTCTTTCTTTTCCAGTGTCATCAAGTTGAGCTAATAATGCTCCCAAGGAAGATTCTGTTGCTGAAACATACAATATGAGTTGTTTTCCTAGGATAGGAGGCATTAAGATTGGAGGATTGGCTAAGTATTGCTTAATTTGGTCGATGCTCTTTTGACAATCTTCATTCCAGACACATTTAACCCCCTTATGGATTGTCTTATTAAAGGGTTGAGTTCTATCGTCCAGTTGTGAAATGAACCTCCTTATAGATTGAAGACATCCTTGGAGACTCCTCATTTGGCTAATGTTTTTGGGAGGTGACATATCCAAGATTGCTTGAACTTTTTCTCGGTCCACCTCTATTCTTTTGGCTAAAATGATAAATCCTAGAAGTTTTCCAGAGGTGACTCCAAATGCACACTTTTTAGGATTTAGTCTTAATTGAAACTGTTCCATATGATCTAGAATGACTTCTAAATCTCCTAAGTGTGTATCCCTTTTTTTAGATTTTTCCAAGGTGTCATCCACATAATCTTCCATATTCTTATGCATCATGTCATGAAAGATAGTTGTCATAGCTCTTTGATAAGTAGCTCCTGCATTTTTTAATCCAAATGGCATAACATTCCAACAATAGGTTCCCCATGCGCAAGTGAATGCAATCTTTTCTTGGTCTTCAGGAGCTATTTTAATTTGATTATACCCAAAAAAACTATCCATCAAGGAATAGATCTCATAACCCACAGTCATGTCCACTATCATGTCTATGTTTGGGAGTGGAAAATCATCCTTTGGGCATGCTTTATTGAGATCTCTAAAATCTGTGCAGACATGAATGAAATTGTCATGTTTAGAAACTGGTACAATATTTGAAATCCATTTGACATAATCAATAGCTCTTATAAATCCTGCACTAAGGAGTTTTTCTAATTCAGCTTTGACGAGAAGAGCTATGTGAGGATGCATTTTCCTCAATTTTTGTTTCACTGGTTTTATTCCTGGAGCTATGGACAAGTGATGCATAATGAGATTAGTGTCCAATCCTGGCATGTCTAAGTAAGTCCAAGAAAAATTAATCTTCTTGCTCTATAAAAACTTGGTATATGCTTCTTTTTCTTGTGTTGATAAAGACTGAGCCAAATGCACTATTTGTGGTGCTTCATCTCTACCCAAATTAACTAGCTGTGTAGGCTCAACAAGCACTAAAGATCTATCTTGAAAGTAACTTGGGAGATGATCAAGTACATCATCTTTAGGCACCTCAGAGAGGTTTTCACCCTTGGATACTACCTTTATTTTTACTTTTTTAGGTTTTGACACCACAACACAGTGGTTTTCGCCATTAGAACTCTTATTCCTTTTTTCTTTTCTTTTCATTTTGCAAGTAAGGTACTTGATATCTGGCTCTTTCATGCTTGTAGTTGGTTCACTGGTGGAAGAGACCACGGGCTCAAGAGCATTTAGGTAACATGCTATCTCATAGTCATTTTGGAATGTTAAGAGCTGAGGCCCTTGATAGCATTGAGACCAATCAATTAGGTGGGGGTGAGAAAGGGGTAGGTCAATGATGAGTTCATTGTTGTGAATATGGATGGTATCATCTCTGGTGATTGCAAAGTTAGAGACTGTCAAGTATCCCTCTAAGGTACCCAAATCAGGATTTATCCTACCAAGTGAAGCATTGTCCACTAAAGTGACTTGTGGATTCGAATCCTCTAATTTGACACTAGACTTGTTAGCTACCTCAGGTTGGGAACTATAAGTATGGATGACATCAACATCCATGTCAACTGTAGAAGAATCAAAGAGTGATTCTCATTCATACTCATGTGAGTCCGTATCTAAATCCTGACTTGGATGTTTACACCAAGCATGCTTACGATGTCTAGATGTGGAAGCTCTAATGTCACTGAGGGTAACACCTTCTTGAATGCCATTCATGTATTGATTTTCTTGAATAGGATCTTCAACAATAGATTCTTCTTGTTCTAGGCCTGAAACTGTTGCATGGGCAAGTGGAGTATCTGAATCTCCCCAAAGGAGATTAGTGGAAGGAACCTAATCTTCACACATGTCTTGTTGATTTGTTAAATTTGGCATATACTTTGTTTCATCCTCACTATCTATCTCACCAAGGATAGGAACAGGGTTTTTGTTCTGATTTTTGAAACCTAGGCCAACCGTTGTCTTAGACCCGCAACCAAAAAGAGCATGATTAAGAGGTTAAGGTCTAGCATCTAATCTATGACTGAGAGGACCATGTCCTGGATAGCCCATATTTTTGATAAGAGTGTACCCTCTTCCATAAGCCTTAGGAGAGGGAGAGAATTTCTCATTATGCAGGTATTTGTCTTCTCTATAGATCCAATCCTTGACAACCACCTCCTCTTTTTCATCTTGGATGGGCACTGAGGATTCTACAAATGTACCAAACAAAGTCATGGCTAAAGATGACAGACACACCTCTTGTGAAGGCTTGCCATAGGACCTAGGTGAGACCAACAACTTTGTAAAGGAGCCAAGTTGATATCCCCCCATACCAAGATCCATGGACTTAAACTTGTCCTTGCATTGTGCTAGGGTTGCATTGAAATCCTCTACTTCCCTATTGAGAGGAATGTGAGTCCCAGCTGAAATTGCATTTACAGATAATGCACTATCCCTGGGTATACAGAATTCTACTCCATTATAGGGAAACTTAACACATTGGTGGTAGGTGGATGACATTGCTTGCATGTCATTGATCCATGGTCTACCAAGTAGGATATTGTATGCTAGACGACCAACATCAACAATTTGGAACAAAATGCCCTTTTCAACATAACCAATCCTGATAGGAAGGATGACCAAGCCCTTAGAGCTTGTCTCTACCTCATCATAGGCTTTGATGGTAATTTTCTTTCAGGTATCAATAACTTGCTCAGAATAACCCAGTATCTTCAATAGACTTAAAGAACAAATGTTGAGCCCAGCACCCCCATCTATCAACACACGCCTAACACGGGTCTTTTGAATCATGACTTTGATGTGAAGGGGAAGATTATGTGGATGTCTCAAAGCTTTGTCATCTTCTTATAAGAATTTAAGGTAATGAGGGCTAGCAAGGTGGTTAACCATGTTCTGGAATTGGTCGACATCTATGTTGTTAGGAACATTGGCCGCATGCAAAGCATCCTCAAGGATTTTTTTATGTCTTGGAGACAATTCTAAAATCTCAAAGATTAAAATCTGAGATGGTGTTCTTTGTAGCTAATCAAAAAGGTTATAATTCAATTGAGGACTCACAACTAATTTGGTGGTGACACTCTTGGATGTCACTTGCTTGGGTTTGCTGGATTGGTTGGAACTAGGACCTCTAATAACCACAGGACCTTGACTTTGACTTCTTGTGACAATGTTAAGAGTTTGGGATGACACCTTAGAGTTGGGACCCCTTAGCACCACCACGGGTCCTTCATTAAATATAGGAGGAGAGTCATAGCCATATGGATCTTTTCTTCCCATCATGTTGACACTTTCTTCCACAATTTAGAGAATATTGACAACATTTTCTGTAGACGTGAAGGTATAGTTGATTTCAGCCTTGCCATTCTTAGTTTTAGAGGTTTCCCCCTTTTCATATTTGGGCAAAGGCTCCTTGAATGCCTTATGGTCTGCATTGGTGTTCAACCCATAAATCTGAAGTTTTTCACTCTCAATAAGATCTTGAATAATATGCTTTAGTTTCCAACAATGTTCTATGTCATGTCCAATGCCATTATGGAATTTGCAAAAAGCTTTTTCATTCCACCAATGTGGCTTAACATTAGGTATGCGGAAATTTTCTGGATCTTGAGGTTGTGCAAGGTTATTGGCCAAGCTCAATACATCCTCCAACCCACAAGAGCATAAACCAAAGTATCAAGATCCAGCAAATAGGCTTCTAGAGGTAGAGTAAGTAACCTACTAAAATCTGGTCGACTAAGGAAAATTGAAAGTGACACGAATCAATAGGATAGCCAAAAGACTCTGTACGACACTTCATAGAATACTAGGATGATACAATCTTGTCAGGTGATATTTCATATAGAGGTCATGCGATAGTTTCTAGGCAGCGTGTGTGATAAAATCCAGGCAAGCTATGCGACAGTTGTTCAGCAATGAAATATCACACGATAATACTTAGAATAGTGTGTGATGATATTTCAGGATTGTATGACTCTTGACCAGTGAGTGCTTAAATTTTAGTTTTTGAGGGTAATTTGGTCAAAGTTGTAATTTGATGGTTGGATTTTTTGATTTCACACACAACACTAGTAGTAATCAAACAAATTTGCAAACAGTAGGTGATCAAACATGTCATAAAACACTTGCACAAGGGCAAAAGCAACCTTGTCAAGACAAACACTTGTGATATCAAAGAAAAAAGATCCTATGAATGCTACCGTGATGTTTGATGTTTGAGAACATTCACACAGGTAGATCACAGTGAGAACACTTCAAGCACTTACTAGCCTAAAAAGACAAAGGCTCAATACTTAACAACTTGGCCCACACTTGATGTCCCATTGCCTCACACAAAGTGGTTGCCCACAATAGATGTTGGCTTTGTCGTGGAAGTGCCAATGACACAACCAAAGGAACACAGATGGTGAGTAATCTTGGGGTGATTTGGGTTAGTCCACCAAGATCAATCCTTGCACCAAGATGCTAAGTGAAAAAATAGGGTGGCTTCTATCTATGGTTCTTAGTAAGGGCTTCCATTCGTAATACCCCTCTTGCTCCCCAAAGGGACTCCTTACCTTGCGGCAAGTAACAGACCTCACAGCCATAAGAGTACCTTAAGCATTCTTGCCTAGAATTTTCTTCATGGTCACAATCCCACAAGTACTCACACCAAGTGAAGATAAGTACTACGTCTACCAAGGTTTTGTGTCCTTGATAGCCTTGAGTTTATAGTGGGTTGGAATAGCCAGCTATAAGCTTGTCCCCACTTGGGTCATTCCTCTTGATTTCTCAAGAGCAGGCCCGCTAAAGGATTCTAAAACTAAACAAAGAGTGGATCAACTTCTGAGGGTCAAAATTTTTGGTTCACCTCAAGGGTGAAGAGCATACTCTCCTATCTCAAAAATTTCTCCTAAACACACCAAGCAAAGGTTCAATTACCCTCTTGCTTTCAAAATCTAAAGATGGGTCAAGATTTCTGGCTCACCAGAAGGGTGAAGAGCATACTCTCCTACCACCAAAAGATTCCTACAACAAGATATTAAGTGCCTATGAAAAGAAATAGCTAGTATATGCCACACTCAAAATGAAAGCAATTAAACAAGCACTTGATTGGTTTTTATGCGTTGGGAAGCCCTACAAAAACAATTAGTAGCCCTTGTGCATTTGGAGCTTTGACATGCATTCTTTTAAGTAAATATTTCAAGAAATGAAGGCACTTACAAGCACAAATTGTTAGCCCCACAAAGGTTAGCACAATTAAATCAAGAATAATCTGCAAATAAACCTCTGTTCTACCACATCAAATCAGAAATATGAAGCAAATAAATCAAATCTTGCAAAGAAATGACCAAAATCACTCATTGCCAGGCTTGTGCAATAGTTATGTCAAAGAAAGAATTGTACGATACTTCTCAGTATACTGGTGTGATACTTTCTCTTTGTATGATACTTTGTGCTACCTACATGTGACAGAGTATAAAACACCAGTGTGACAGAATCCTGCAAGGGTGTATGATACTTTTACTAGAAAAGTATTGCACGAGTATACAAAAAACTATCGTACAATACTGGAAGACTATCATATGATATTCTATCAAAAAGTATGGAAAAATAGCTGAAACAACAAGCAAAATATGACAAAAAATTGACAGAAATGCATAAAAAGGACAAAACAAGAGTGTTCTACCCCACGGTGGGTGCCAAAAATGTACACTCAAATTGTGCACTTCTCTAAGTCATTACTTCCAAGGGAATCCATGAATGAGAAACCTTGAGAAAGTGACCTAGAGCTCCTTGGGTATGGAGTTGCAAGGATGTGTATAGTGCTCTCAGCTAGAGCTATTGAAGCATGCAACCTTGCTAATAAACCACACAATGGGAAATTCAAAGAGACAAGGGCAAGAATGCCAATATCTCCAAGAATCAACAATGGAAATGCAATGAAACTATGCTAAGAATGAAGATGCAAGTAAGCTATGGAAATGAAAGTATTACAAGCCTTACTAATTAAGCTATGTGAGCTAAGCTAGAACTTGAAAGGAAATCTAAACTAAGAAAGCATAAACATGAAGCTATGATACAAGAATGAAAGCTAGAATGCAAGAAGATCTCCAAAGCTTGAAAGTCACCAAGAAATCTTGTAGCATAAGATTAGTATTCAAAAAGTTGGGATCCTAGAATGAGAAAAGAGCTCTCCTTTTAAAGGAATTGAAAAGGAATGGACCATGGAGATTAAGAGGCAAAATATTTAATCAAGGGTGGAGCATGAAAGAGGAGCAATCCATGTGCACAAATCTCCTCCAATGAGAAAATAAGAGTTGACTTTTGTGCCCCATATGAGACAAAAAGGCCTTTTCTTCTTTTTATAAAATAAGAATAGTGCTTTATTTGTGCAACTTAGGATAAGAGGAAAAGTGGGGGCTTTTTATTTAATAAAAGAGGAGGAAATTCCTTTTAATTAAATAAAGACTTAGGCTAAAATGGTTAGCCCATAGAAAATAATCGAATAAATGCTAGAACTAGGATTTGATCAAGGAAAATGATATTGAATTAAAAAATACTGATTCAGGAAATTGATAAATTGCTGAATGGGGGCCCAAAGTCTAGGCGACCATTTTAGGGTGCATACAAGAGTAAGTCAGAATACTAGATTGTATACACCAATTGCTATTCCTGAGAAACCTTGGATTGATATCAGTATGGATTTTGTTCTTGGCTTACCAAAGACAGTAAGAGGTAATGATTCAATATTTGTTGTTGTGGATAGATTTTCTAAAATGGCACATTTTATACCTTGTAAAAAGACATCAGATGTAGTACATGTAGCATATCCTTGTTTTAAGAAAATTGTAAGATTGCATGGATTAACGATGAGTATTATCTCTGATCGAGACAGTAAATTTGTTGGATACTTTTGGAAAACTCGTTGGAAGAAATGTGGCACTGAGTTGAAATATAGTTCTACATTTCACCCACAAACTGATGGACAAACTAAAGTTTGGGAAATCTTTTGAGATGTTTAGTTGGAGACACAATGAGTAATTGAGATTCTGTATTGCCACAAGCAGATTTTTCATACAATAATTCAATGAATAGGAGTACTGGAAAGACACCATTTGAGATTGTGAATGGCACACAACCAAGAGGAATATTTGATTTGAGAGACATTGCTAATGAGAATAAGAAAAGTGCTGAAGGAGTAAAATTTGCTGAGTACATGAAGGCATTGCATGAAGATGTGAAGCTGAAGCTGGAAGATAGTAATTAGAAGTACAAAGAAAGAGCTGATAGATCTAGAAGACATAAATTTTTTGATGTTGGTGATGAAGTGATGGTTCATCTGAAGAAAGGTTGATTTCCTGTTGGAACTTATGGGAAGTTGAAGATGAAGAAGTTTGGACCTTGCAAGATTTTGAAGAAATTTGACAGTGGAAATGCATATGAGATTGAGTTACCTGATGACATGGGCATATCACCTATTTTGAACATTGCTGATTTATATGAGTATCATGAACCTGATGAAGAAGTGGCAGTACCGATAGAATATCCTAAGAAGCAGAATGATGAAGTTGAACAGATTTTGAAGGAAAGAGTTGGAAAGAGTACAAGAGGAAAACAATATATGGAATATCTAGTAGAGTGGAAGAATAGACTAATGGAAGAAAATTATTGGATTTCACAGCCTGAGTTGGATGCAACTCAGACCAGACCTACCAAATGATTCAGAGAATCATTTCAAAATAACCCCAGGTGTCTAATGTAGGAGCATCTTGGGTCCTTGGCAATCCCGTGTCACCAAAAATAATTTGGAGTTTGTCTGTATTTCTCAATTCCTACTTTGACTAAGTTGGTCAATTTCCTTTGGTTATTGAGTGTGGTCGATTATCTCTTAGGTGATCGGTTATTTCACTGGCGCTCGACATTGCCTGTCTGCTGCTCGGTTATCTTACTCATCGACGGGTTTAGTTTTAGTTTCTCTTATGGCTGACTTGTGCATTTATATTAGATCATGGATTTAATGTTGGAATCCATCATTGGGAAGTGTGTGGTCCCAGATCTGACCATTTCTTTTGTTGATTGTGGATTTGAAGGTCAACTCAATTCGGTAGCTTCTTGTATAAATGTAGTTGTTGGTTTAGAGTTTAGGAGGAATTTTTTTAGAGAGTTTTTGGGATAGAAGTTTGGTAGAAGATAGAAGTAGAATTTTGGACAGGTCCTCACATGTTTGAGGACTTTTGTAAATCATTATAATATCTGGCCCTAATCGGGAAGGCCTTATAGCCCAACACGTATGGTTCTATTTGATGAAAATATATGAAAGATCTAGCATTCTCTCTCTCACTGTTTTGTTTGTTTGCTTCCGCATGTGTTGAGTAGGCTTGGATCATCAGGGTGTGCCATAGTTTGGCCCCTCTTGCTCCCTGCCCTTGTGTCAGATGAGCTTGGTATAATCATGTGGCTAGTAAGATGCTTCATTTGACCTTGAGAATAATATCATATTCATAAGATCATTGAGAATGATGAGGTATCTTCACTTAGGCCATAAAATTACTATTCATATTATTCCTTGACCGTGGGGTATCAAAATGCATTTTATGAGGTTCCGACATCATATAGTTATTATGCATTTCAAAGGCATTATTATTATTTTGAAGGAATATTCATTTCAAGGGACATCATATTGTTTTAAGGGCGTATGCATTGTTAGTTTATTTTGTATTGATCTTCAAACTCTAGATGATATGTTAGGGTACAAAAATTGCTTTTATGAAGGGATGCTCGAGGATGACTATTACAGAGACATTGGCAGTTGTAAAGGTAATTAAAAACATATTTTGTTTCAGGTGACTTGGTTGGATTTTTTGGTAATCATTTTAAAAACCCTAAAAACTATAGTTTCTCTTATTGGGTTAAGCAAACAGATTTGGAGTTAATTATTTTTAGTTTCTTAAAAGTCTTTGATATCTCGATGAGTTACCTTGGCAATTGTAAAATCTTTCTTGGATGCTCTATTTTTTTAGTTACTATTGTAGCTATTGAAATATGATGGATATATGATTTTTTGTGAAAGTTTTGAAAAGGGTTTTAAAATTACTACAACCCCTGTTGAGATGTGCTCAATTGAGAATGATATTTGAAAGAGTTTTTATTGATTAATCTCTTTAATTTGCAATACATTGTATATATGTTGCATAAATCAATTTCTTGAATATGTGAAACACTAGGTATATTTTTCACACATCATTTTGTGAAGTACTTCATAGTGTTGTATACATATTTCATACACATGTGAGTTCTTGAATCTCAACGAAAATGAGATATTTAGGAAATGATTTATAATGAAAAATAGGTTATACTATGTACTCGTATTGTTAGAACTATGATGTGATTTTGTTTTTAGCAAGATATATTATTTAGAAGTTCAGTGAGGCATATTACTATGTTAGTGAGACACACTTTATAGCTAGTGAGACACATTTTTATAGCCAGTGAAGTTTTTTTAGTGAGACACAAAAGTAGCAAGTGAGGCTCTGTAAATAGTTTTTTATTAATCCATTGAGGTATTTTACCGAGTGGTTTTTCATCCCTATGAGGGTTTTCCACTCATTAACTGTGTTATAATTCTTTTGTGGGATTTATTATTTTCATGTTTCCTTTCATTTTCACTTGTTTTCTTCACAACATTATATGATATTGTTTAAGGATAGCCACATTGCATTAAATGGAACATTTAGTTATTTATTTAGAAAATTTTTGATTTAAAATTGAATATTAGAACAATGATTCAAGCCCCCCCCCCCCCTTCTGAGTGTTCTCCATACTCCAACAAGTGGTATCAAAGCCATACCCTTGCTAAAAGTCCAACCAACTTAGATGATTCCTAGTGGAGTACTTGTAATAGAAAATTAGGAAGGTCTTTCTACTTCCAAAGCACCAATATTTGATGGTACTGGTTATGTCTTTTTGAAATTTAAAATGAAGCATCATATAACCTCTCTACACTAGTACATTTGACCTAGTTTTTCTACCAAAATTTTAAACCATCAAATAAAAAGGTTTAGGTTGGTCGGATTATAGAAGGAAAACTTTTTTTTTTTAATCCATGCCCATGTTGGTCGAAAGTTCGAATAATACTGTGTAGGTCAAATTTTTGACCAACACGAGCATACCTTAAAAAATATATTTCAAATCTCATTTCATTATTAGATAAGCTTGCAGTGCACGAAGGAGGATTACCTACGATTGAGGGTTGCCTATGACCGGTAGAGAGGAATAGCTAGAAGGATCCTTGCAGAGGTTGGTTGTAACAGATTTAAGAAATATTGCAAAATGAGATTGAAGAATATTTTAACATTTTTTTTACTGGTGTTTGAATTTTCTTGTAGCCGTGTGGATCAGAATGACTAATTGAACACCATAGGAAGATTTTTGGGCCTCATATCTTCCTTTTGTAACAAGTCTGAGATTCATTGGTTGAGAAATCTAGAAGAAATTGACTGACAATCAATTTCAGGTGGGTTTGGGCGAAGAACTAGGGTTGTCAACTTTCCTGGCCCATATCTATCGTTTCAACCATGGAGAAATTTTGATTCCAGGCTTGAATGAGAGGTATGTGAGTCTAGTTTCAATTGAATGTCATCTTGGATTGGATGGTTTTGTTTGTAGAGAGTTCTTGTTTAAAACCTAACCGGGCATCGCTATGTGACCAGTAGAGAGGATAGATAATATATAAGATAGACCATATTGTCCATATCTATTACCCTTGTCCATATTGTCTATCTAAAAGCAATGTTAAATTGTCATCAGATGCTATTTGAAATTAAAAAACAAACACAACTACTTCCTCTATTTTGGGGAAGAACAACCCAAATGTGCTTACATTGCTAGACTCCACCAATCATTACAAATACTTGAATTATTCTTGATCTCACTAATGTAATATTTTTATAGATTGCATTTCATACTCTGTTGCTGCTTTCATATTTTATACTTAAAATTTTATTAGTGAAGCTTATCTCTTTCAATGAGGCTCTTATATAAAAACTCAATAAAAAATGCATGGCTAAAGACATTTCCCCTTCAACCATGTCAATTCATCTCAATCAAAAAGAATAGTAGAATTTCACCCTTTACACTGCATATCATAAAGCCTTACCCTTATGAAATATATTGTAGAGGAAAGAGTATATCATCCATAATGTCAATATAATTTTTCAAAGTCATTTTTGTGTCTATATCCAATAGTAAACCATTCCATGTAGTATAACTTGGGGAAAACCCTTCACTACTCATGTCTCTGAAAAGATGAGTTGCTTCCTTCAACCGGCCTTCTTTACAAATTCCATCAATCAAAATATCATATGTATCTGCATTCAAGAGAAAAACTTTTTCAGTCATTTTATTTTTAAGTTTAATGGCACCATGCACTTTTCCTACCCTGAAAAAGTAATACATCAGTGCATTTAATGTTAACACATTTGGATAGTAACCACTAACCAGCATTCAATTCAGTAAATCAAATGCCTTCACTAAATGTCCTCTTCTACAAAGTCCATCAATGAGGATGTTGTAGGTGACAACATCAGGTATATGGCCTCTAACTGACATTTCACCCAAAAGATCTTCAACCTCTGCCACTTTATTTTGCTTGCAAAACTCATGAATCTATGGGCTGTAAGTTACAGTATCAAGAAAATAGCCTTTTCACTTCATCTCATCTATTAACTTCAAAGCCTCCTACACCTGACTTTTCCTATAAAGACCATATATAAGCATGTAATAAGTAACAAGCTCAGGGGTACATTGACATCTTTTCATCATGTCAAAAAGCTTAAAAGCTTCTTCCACCTTACCTTGTATACAAAAGGCATGAATCAATGTGTTGTAAGTGACAACATTGGGGCTGCAACCCTTTTTTTCCATTTCACCTACCATAGCAGCAACCGTATCTATCTTTCCATCCTTGCAAAGGCCACCAATCAATGCATTATAACTAGCTACATTTGGAGCAGTTCCCTTACTTGTCATTCCTTTTAGTATTTTGTGGGCACTTTCTATTTTCTTCACCTTACATAACCCTTTGATCAATGTATTGTGAGCTATAACATCAGTGACACATCCTTTTGCTTCCATTTGTTGCATCAATTGAGCAACTTCCACTGCCCTACCCTCCTTGCATAGTGCATCAATCAAATTTGTTATTGTAATTACATCAGGAAAGTAGCCCCTTGCTACTCCACTTTCAAGAAGCTCAAGTGCCTCTGTTAGTTCTCCCAATCTACAAAATCCACTTATCAGTGTATGGTATGTAACTTTATTTGGCTCACATCCACTCCGCATCATTTTCATCATAACTCCCTTACCTGCATCCCACTTTCCTTTTTTACAAAATGCATGTATAAGAGTGTTATATATGATTACACTTGGCTCACAACCCTGATGCCTCATTGATTCAAGTAATGTGAATGCCTCCCAAATGTGGTCAAGTAGACAAAGTGCCTTTATCAAGATGCCAAAAGTGTAAACATTTGGTTTAATCCTAGAGTTCATCATTGTGTTTCTAAAGAAATGTTTTGCAACATAAAAATCATGTTTGACTAAAACATTCATAAGTGCATTATAAAATTTAATAGTTGGTACACATCCAAGTTCTTCCATTACATCCAATACATGAATTGCTTCATTTTCCATTTTATCCCGACCATAATCATGAACCATTGTACATAAAATGGTTTCATCTAGTGGGAAACTTCTCTGTGTTTGCATCTCATAGATAAATTTTTTCATAGTCTTAAATCTTCTTTGTAGTCCAAGATTGTGAATAAGGACCCTGTAAGTTAGATGGTTGTGGACAAATCCTAGTTGGTGTTCTGCCAATCGAAAGGCACTAAGGGCCTCTTGGGCATTTCTCTTCTCCAAAATCATGTTTGCAACATTTTCATGGCATTCCATAGAAGAAGAAGAAACAACATTTTTCCCAAATAGAGATGAAGATGAGGTATTCAAGCAATGGGCACTACTAGTAAGAAAATGAGTGAAAAAAGGAGTGCATTTTTCAAAAGTGGCCATTTTTAACCCATGAACACTTGCAGTTCTCATCATGCTATACCTTCTTTCTTGCTACTGCTACTGCTGCTGTTGCTACTAATACTTGGAGAATGATATTTCTTTCTCAGACATTATTGGCTTCAACCAATGATGAGGTAGTCAAGGAAAATGTATCAATTTTGAACAATGGGCTATTAAATGGTAAAAGTAATGTCATTTTCAACTGTATCACCTCTCATTATTGCAAAAGATGCCAAAAGTTGTCATGACAACATTTGCAACTTTGTGCAAATATTGCATGCAACTCGGCCACATAGGATTCCCTCCATTCTAGGAGTGGGAAATCAATGCCAAGGCCTAAAATGGTGGAGGAAGTATCTTATGATACCTTATGGCTCATTTCTCGAAGTAGTGTCAATGTAAGGAAGTTTTTGAAATAGAAAGGAAGCTCTGCAATTTTGGTTTGAAGACATATTTGAGCATTTTTATGTGACAGTGCCTTTAGATGGATTGAATAATTATAAATAGCATTAGATATGTGTTAGTAGGTTAGATTCAAGACTTTTTCATTCTTTCCACAAGTATTGTAGAGGTAGATTAGTGGCATTAATAAATTGTTTAGTAACAAGGGAGTCTACTATCCAGTTTAGAGTAGTTTGAATTTCTATGGCTCCCCCATGAAATCTAACAGTAGGAACTTCCTAAAGGTGGATGAATGTTTTAGGGGATCTAATTTATAGTAGGTATGTGAAGGTAGGAGTCGTGAAGAGTTGAGCTTCAAATTTTAAAGTCATTCCCTAGGCGAGACTAGTGTGCCTGGTTAGAGGCGTGACAATGAAGAAATTGATGATTGCATGCAGGGGAGAGAAGTAAGGTACATAAAAAGCATGTTTCCAAGTGTAATTTGAAAATTTCAATGCATGTTGGTGAGATTGGACACTGATCAATCCTTTTGATTGGGTTTCAAGCAAGAAATCAACAAAGTCCTAGAAAATAGGTCTATTAGCCCTCTTAGTTCTTAATTTCAGCTAGGATGATTTATGAATTTCAACATGATGGTTGTTCCTTTTAAGAGAGATGGTTGTTCCATTGTTCTAAAAACTACACTTTGTTGTTCTTTTGACATGATAGCATTATATGTCAGAAACTTTGAGGTTCTCTTACCTTTTGTATGTCATGGCTTCACCTCTATGTAGCTAAATCTCACTCTGAAAATGATCTTCTTTTAGGAATCAATGAAAATACTCTATGAGTTTATACTTATTGTGACTTCCCATGACACACTATCATTGCTTGTACACTATATTTTTCCAATTCTTTTAAATTATCACTATCTTTGAAAATTAATGCCATATGTTGCTTACATTTGATTCAATTTCCATATTAATTACTCTCTTCAGTTGTATTAGGAACTTTTGCCTTAAGCATGTGTGATGAAAACTTGTAACATCTCTTTTATCCTCTATTTTTTTGTGTTCATTTATAGTGCACTTTTGATGGCTTCTCTATATGTAATCATGATGCTCTATTTCTTGGTAGTTGTGACTCTTAATGATTAAACCATCTCTTGATCATGTTATTGCACTTGAATAATAAATGCTTTCAAAATCCAAGAACCATTTAACATTAGATATAGAAGTACAAAAAATAAGGCCCCAATATACATACATCATCAGAGAGCTTCATATTCTTTGTATGGATGTGAAGCACTTCCAACCTACCTACTTCATCCGGAACCCCAATACCAATCTTCGTGTCAAACCTTGCAAACCTTCTGAGTGCTGGATCAATACTATTTGGCCGGTTAGTTGCTCCCATAACAATAAAATTTCTCAAATTTTTGAAAACTTCACTAGCTATCCAATAGTAACTAGACATGTCCTTGGGATGTCAAATCTTCACCATACATGAAATGCACATAGCCATGTGATCACGTTAGGAGTTGGTTGAAGCTAGCCAACTCCCAAATTGTAACGTGAAGAATGAAAAAGGGTGGCGTGAGCCTCCTTTGTTGAAAATGCAACCTTGGTCAAAACGTGACCTCCACAATAAAACAAAATCCCTTAAAAACAAATCACTGCTATTCTTTAATAGTTCACAACCTTAAAATAACACAGTCTGCCATTAAAGGAAATAATTCAGCCTCCTTATGATGCTCGATTAATGAAGAATTTCAAAATTCCAGCCTTGATAATTTGCAGCTTGATGTAATTGCTTCAACTTCACATTCTTGATTTACTTCAGCATCAAGAATAATATCCATAGATTCAGTAGTCTAGTGAGGAGATTTGTGTAACTCCCAAAATAATAATAACTCCCAAAATACTTATCCTTTTGAATATTTCATGGTCTAGTGAGCATGATTTGTGTGTGTATTTGTAAATCTTGTATAATCTTATAATATATATATTTTTTTTATTATATACAAGATACTACTAATGTTTGTATGTTTACATTTTGTATATTTATAGCCTATGAAGAAAGTCCACACTTGGCAATATGAACCCAGAACAAAATAACGAGACAATTGCTAGATTGTGGTCTCATTTCCAAAGAAAAGATGTTGATAAATGTAATTGTCCTTGCAAAAAGTGTAAGGGCTTAAAGAATTGAAGAATTCTAAACACAACAACCTAGAGTCATTGTAGGAAACATGGTCACATTGAAGGAGGACACAATTTTCGTTGATTGGTGAATGTGGATTTCCAATTGGAGGAACATGGAGGTGTGAATATCCAAGCCAACGATAACACTCCCATGGAAGAAGATGATCCTATGGCAGAGAACACAATTAAAGATGATGGTATTGGCATAGTTGATAATGTGCTAGAGGACATGATTGAAGAAGATGGTATTGGCGTAGCTGATCAAGATGATGGTACTAGCACATTTGATAATGATGATGAAGATGGTCTTGATATAGCTATACTTGAGAAGGCATACAAGCCCCTATACCAAGGATCCTAAACAACTCTTCTCTCCGCTATAGTGTTGTTGGTGAGCTTTAAGGTTATGAATGGTTTATCCAATGTAGCAATGTCACGTATACTAAGGTATGCCATTTTTGTCATCTTCAATGTTAGCATACCATTACAATTCATTATATTAACAATTCATATTTGTTGTTGTAGGTTGATAGGTGAGTTTTTATTACCACCATCAAACATTCTGCCTCGTTCGTACCAAGAATTATCTATCATTATGAATCAAATTGGAATGAAGTATCAAACAATACATGCATATCCCAATGATCACATTCTATATCATAAACAACATGAATTTGCAACAGAATGCCCTGATTGTCATATTAGTAGATATCGGTTAGATCAAATAACAAAAAAGGTGCCTCACAAGACTCTTCGGTACATCCCCATTATTCCACGTCTTCAATGATTATTCAGGTGCACTAGCTTGGCACAATTTATGGATTACCATGCACACAATAGAAGTCAAGATGACATTATGCGAATGCCTATGAATGGTTCTACATTTAAAGACATAGAAACAACATGGCCACACTTTAAAGAAGAACCTTGTAATCTCAAGCTTTCAGTGGCAATAGATGGTGTCAATCCATTTGGAGATATGAGATTTGTTTACTCAGTGTGGCCTATTTTTGTTATTAACAATAACATTTCTCCTTGGATGTCCATAAAGAGGGAGCACATAATGTTTCCAATGATTGTACCAGGTATTTTTTCATTTAATAGTTATGTAAATTAATTTATAAACACTGTATCAAGAGGGTCATAATAATTATGTAATGTTTTTGTTCATTCAACTAGGTAAGTACCAAGTTAAAGATATGAACGTGTATATTGAGCCCCTTATTGACGAGTTGTTGAAATTATGGAATGGGGTAACTATGTATGACATCTCTAGACTAATAGGACAAACACAATTTCAATTCCATGCAATGCTTGTATGGACAATACATGATGCCTTTGGGCTAACTCATTTTTGTGGTATGTTATATATTCATGTTAAGGTCATGTATTTTTGGTATGTTATAGTGCTTACACATTATTGTTGTATGTTTAAGTTGTGCATGATAATTGTAAATGATCCAATTGTACGGTATATTTTAGTTCTTCAGACAAAGGATAAATTTGCATGTCCAGTTTGTGGTCCGAGGATGAAATCTCATCATTCAAGAAGTTTTGGAAAGTAGGCGTTCGATGAGTTTAGGAAATTTCTCCACAATAATCATAAGTATCAAACTATCAAAAAACATCTTTTTAATGGGAAAGAAGAGACAACATCAAGGCCACAAAAATGACACCTCGTCTATGGAAGTTAGAATACAATAGACTAAATTGCCGAGGTGATGTCATTCTATCTGATGATTTTTGTTTGAAATTTATATTTTGATATTATCTTTTATTTAGTAATGATGTTATTGATGCTTGTGAAGGTCGTCAAGGCATCAATGACCAACTTCCTAGAGGAATAAAAAGTTATCCTAGTCAATTTAGTAGGTTTTCGTACTACAAGGATCTCCCAATCGTGCATTTGTTTGATGCTATGCATATTGGAAAGAATGTAACAGAGACACTATGGAAAATTATGGATGGAAGGTGTGACAAAGAAAAAATTGCCAAAATTTTTAATGACATTCATGAATCCAATCATGCACTGAAAACTTTCATTGAATCAAATAGCAATGGAGACTGCATAAATACGAGTTCCCTTCCTTGATTATTAACTGAGCAGCAAAGTGATGCATTAAAAGAAGTCATAAAAAAACAAAATTTCCAATAGGATTTGCTGCAAATATAAGTAGTCTTGTATCAAAGAAAGGTGATTTTGGGCAAGGGTTGAAAACACATGATTGGCATACCTTCATCAAGGTAAGTCATGTTCTCTATTTACAATATATTTGTAAAATTGCATGTACTTTTTATTGTATTATTTTACAATATATTGAAAAGATCATTTTTTAATCATTGCAGTATTTCCTACCTCTATCCCTCCCACACCAGTTTGACAATAGTGTTAAACAAGTTATATATGATCTTGGAGAATACATGAGGTTAGAAATGTTCTGATTATCAGAAAAATAGGTTTTGAAGGGACCCGAAACCCTTTACAACTTAAGTTTCAATAGATCAAAAATATAAGGAATAGATAACAAAAAAGACCAACAACAGCGAACTGCCCATACTAGGGGCAACAAAGCTAAAAAAATAGCAAAAGACTAGCCAAAAAGACAACAGAGACAAAAAAAACACCAGCAGGAGCACCAGGTTAAGCATCCTCATCCAGAATCCCAGCTTTATCATCCACCATTTTCTCCATCTTAGCCTAGATGTTATCCATCCTACCAATAACACTTTTCAGTTCATCCAGATTGTTCTTGATCTTAGGAGAATTCTTCTTTCCACAGGTCCAAGAACTGGGGCCGCCACTGTCTAGCAGATGAACATTCTTACCCTCCTTATCATCCTCAGAAGCATTATCCAGTAAATTAACTAGAGCTTTAAGGTTAGTACTAGATGCCTTCATACTATCCTTACTGTGCTGGAGAATGTTGATAAGAGTATTGTCAATTTTATCCACTCTTTCCATCAGGTCAGCAAGGGAATTAGAAGCCCTCTCTTTGAGAAGAGAATCCACTTTCTCTTGGAGGATGTCATTGTTAGCTTCAAGCTTTCTACATTTTAATTGGAGCCTCTTAATTTCATGAAAACACCACTTACTGAATCTAAAAGAATACAGGGCCTTGACTTTAGTTGTCTGCAAAACACCAGTAGTCACCTCTTCTTTGTCATTGAAGTCTTCAAAAATGAGCTTGATGGTGGACTCTCTAGCCTTACTCTCACTGGACTCCTCGCTACCCTCCTGATTATTTTCCTTTGAGTCTTGAGATATAGGCATGTCATGCCTCATACCTTCAACATAATCACTCAGAATGGGAACCTCCTCTTTATTGAAGTCCCGATCATTCTTCTGATTCTCCACGTACTGGATGGCTTTGTCAACCAAGTCTTCAAGGCTATGCAAATTATGCCACCCTGTGCCTTCAGAAATAGCCTTGCCTAGATCTTTACCTTTCTCCTCAGCTGTAGTCTTTTGGGTTTTATTATCAGGGTCCTTAGCTTCAGCAATGACATTATCATCATTGCTAGTGGTAGTATCCTTCTCGTTGTTGAGGTTAGAAGTGTTATTTCTTAGACTTGTACAGATATTATATTTATGACTTGCTTTACTTTTTATGTAATTTATTGTATATTTTTTTTCTAAAATCTTGTTTATATGTTCTTGCGAGTTGAATCTCTTTTAGGTGGTTATCATCTAAAGAACTTGATAAAAAAGATATAAAATATTAGAAGAGAAAAATTCCTCAGCTTATGTGTGAAATGCAAAAGTGTCTACCTCCAACTTTTTTCAATGCTCAAGAACACCACCTCATATATCAAGTTGAGGAGATTGAATTGTGTGGACCTGTAAAAACTAGGTCAATGTGGATGGTTGAGAGGCACTTGAAGTTTATGAAGGGCTTCATTCAACAAAGAGCACATCCTGAGGGTTCTATGGTGGAGGGATATATGGGATACCAGACCATGGTGTACATTAGTGAATATCTTCCTAAATTTACAACAAATATCCATGTAGATCGCATTTGGGATTTCAACTCTATTAACAAATTCGCAGGGGAGTACTTGATGGGGAAAGGTAGATTGAGAAAAGTGAGAGGTAATTATACGATGTTATTGTAGTTTATTAATTATTATAGATCTTCAATATAAGTTATTTCTAAGCGGTCTATTTGTTTTCTTTACAATTGGTTGTGAGTGGGGTGCACTACATTTGTATATTGCAAACAATCTTGATTGGATGAAGGTATGGATTCAAAAATGTCAAGAAAATGGTTTCTCATTAACATGGGATGGTGTTGAATCATTGGTTAAAGAAGCTCATCGTAATGGAGATTCCAATGTTATGCCAATGGTACTTGATCTAGCATATGGTTTAAGAGGTAGAAAGGTATGTATAAGTTTACTAACCATGACCCATAAGTTTAATATCAACTCACAGATTGATGCAAATAATATTGACATGTTTGAATAATTGTAGATCAAACACCACAAAGCTATGTACTACCTGTATGCACCCAAAAATGGTCGCCTAGACTTTGGGCCCCATTTATTTGATTTATCAATCCTGAATCAATTTTATCAATAATCAATATTTTCAACATTATTAATTTCTTAATCAAATCTTAATTTCGATCATGTATTGAATTTTTATCCTATGGGCTAACCATTTTATCCTAAGTTTTTATTTAATTAAAAAGAATATTTCCTTCCCTTTTATTAAATAAAAAGCTCCACCTTTTCTTCTTATCCTAAGTTGCACAAATAAAGTATTATTCTTATTTTATAAAAAGAGAAAAAGTACTTTTTGTCTCATATGGACACTAAAGTCAACTCCTATTTTTCTATTGGAGGATATTTGTGCACAAGGATCAAGCTTCCTTTTTTCTCCACCGTTGATTAAGTCTTTTGCCTCTTAATCTCAATGGTCCATTTCACCTCATTTCTTATAAAAGGAGAGCTCTCTCCTTCATTTGCATATCCATCATTTTTATGCTATTGTTATGCTGTAGGTTTTCTAGATCATTTGGAGCTCTTTGAAGACATTGTTGTGGCATTACATCCTAGTTGCATATTTGCTTTCTTAGTTGCATAATCATGGCATGTTAGCTTAGTTTCTTTTATGCAATAGATTAATCTCACATAGCTTAATTAGGAGGGATTGTAAAACTTGTACTTTCCTTTCATAGTTTAGTTTGCACTTTCCTTTCATAGATTAGATTTCCTTTCAAGCATTGCATTTTTATTATTTAGCTTAGCTTGCATCTTCATCTTTAATCTAGCTTGCATTGCATTTTCATTTAGATTCATTGGAGATATTGGCACTCTTGCCCTTGTCTTCAACCTTGAATCTCTCATTGTGTGGTTGACTAGCAAGGTCATTAGCTTCATAGCTCTAGCTGAGAGCAACTCTACATCTTGCAACTCCATACATAAAGAGCTATGGATTGATTTTTGAGGCCTCATTCTTGAGTGTTCTTGATTGTAAGGATCCATAGAAGTGCACTACTTTTGTGTGTACATTTTTGGCACCCACCGTGGGGTAGAGTAGCTTAACTTTGTCTTTTATTTTTTGCATTTTCACAAAAAAATTTTGTCAATTTTTGGCTTTATTTTCGATCTCTGGTTTTTCTATCTCAGACTGTCGTGTGACAATTCTTTGTATATCGGTGCGACACTTTACCAGCTAAAAGTGTCACCCTTTTTGACAGAAAGGGTCACGCTGTTTGAGGAGTTCTATCGCCTGCAGTAGGGCGAACTGTCGCATAGGGAAATTTTGTCACCTCTATATATAAAGAAGTGGCGCATGACAGTTCTGGTGACTGTAATGTCGTCTGTACCCAACAGTGAGTTTTTTTAGCCCTTTTAGCCGAGTTTAGATTGATTTATTTGTTAGTTTGATTTGCTGTGGCTAAATAGATTGCATTTCCAGATTTCAGTTGGTTTACTTGCTTTCATAAGCACATCTCTTTTGGGTTAATAAAAGGACATAGATTTGCTTTTGATAGTTTGTAAATGCTCTTTGGTTTCCAATATCAAATATCTCATTTGAGTGATTGAGGGTATGGATTCATTCCTTGTTTACATAGGGAGTTAAATGCACCACTTTGTGGACTCACTCTATGTTTACTTGGAAAGTTAAATATTCCATTGTTCAACCCTTTTTCATTTGTGAGTAGTATTGATAAGCAACTTTAGATTACTTTTGATTGAGCTTGTTAGCTAAATTGGGTGTTGGACTCGCTTATTTCTAATCGCCCCTCATTATTTTACCTTTGGGTGCAAGGTCAACATTCATACATGGGGGAGGGGTCTACTTGAAAAAAGCGTTAAGTATTCCATAAAGTTTTGCCCTTTTTATGCTTTCTTGATCTCATTAGTTTTCTTAAGTGTGGAATCACTTTGAGTTGGTGTGAAGAGTTAAATGTTCCACTTTTGGGCTCACTTTAAGTTGATGTGAGGAGTTAAATGTTCCACTTTTGGACTCACTTTGAGTTGGTGTGAAGAGTTAAATGTTCCACTTTTGGACTCACTTTGAGTTGGTATGAAGAGTTAAATGTTTCACTTTTGGACTCACTTTGAGTTGGTGTGAAGAGTTAAATGTTTCACTTTTGGACTCACTTTGAGTTTGTGTGAAGGGTTAAGTGTTTCACTTTTGGACTCACTTCACATTCTCTTGAAGGGTTAAATGTTCCACTTTTGGACTCGCTTCACATTTTTTTGAAGGGTTAAATGTTCCACTTTTGGACTCGCTTCACATTATCTTAAAGGGTTAAATGTTCCACTTTTGGACTTGCTTCGCATTCACTTGAAGGGTTAAGTGTCCCACTTTTGGACTCGCTTTGCGTTCACTTGAAGAGTTAAGTGTTCCACCTTTAGTGCTTTAAATACTTGTTGATAGTGAATTGCTTGGAGCTAATTGGATTTTTGGATTGTTCTAACCATTGTGGAGCTAACAAGTTGTGCTTGTAGGTGCTCTCATTGCTTGAAAATTTTCCAAAAAAAAAAATGCATGTCAAAGAGGGCTACTAATGGTTTTTGCAAGGCTGCCCTAAGCATAAAAACCAAACCAAGTGCTTGTTTAATTGCTTTCTTTATTGAGTGCGGCATATACTACTTGTTTCATTTCATAGGCACTTAATACCTTGTTGTAGAAATTTTGAGGTGGTAGGAGAGTATACTCTTCACCCTTGTGGTGAAACAAAAATCTTGACCCATCTTGGGATTTTGAAAGCAAGGGGGTAATTGAATTTTCTCAGTGTGTTTGGGAGAAGTTTTTGAGATAGGGGATTATGCTCTTCACCCTTGTGGTGAACCAAAAACCTTGAACTTCAAAAATCATCCACTGTTTGTTTAGTATAGGAATCCTTTAGCGGGCCTGCTCTTGAGCAATCAAGAGGAATGACCCAAGTGGGGACAAGCATTTTGCTAGCTATTTCAACCCACTGTAAACTCAAGGCTATCAAGGACACAAAACCTTGGTAGACATAACACTTGTCTTCGCTTGATGTGAGTAGCTCATGGGATTGTGACCATGGAGAAAGCATTGAGCAAGAATGCTTAAGGTACTTTTGAGGCCACGAGGTCCTAGTCTTTTATGAGGAGCAAGAGGGGTGTTATGAACGAAAGCCCTTATTAAGAACCATAGGTTAGAAACCACCTTTATCTAGCCGCTTATCTTCTTAGTGCAAGGATTGATCCAAGTGTGTCCCTTTGGTTGTGTTGTTTAAACACTTCCACGACAAAGCTAATATCTCTTGTGGGCAACCACTTGGTGTGAGGCAAGGGGACATCAAGTTGTGGGCTAAGTTGGTAAGTATTGAGTCTTGTCTTGTAGGTAGATATTGCTTGAAGTGTCTTCGATTGTGTGATACCAGTGTAAATGTTCTCAACATACAAACCATCGGTAGCATTCATAGGGTGCTTTTTCAATTTTGATATCACAATTGTTTGTCTTGGCAAGGTTTCTTTTGCCCTTGTTTCAAGTGCTTGAAGACACGTTTGATCCCATATTATTTGCAAACCTGTCAATTTGCTGCTGTCATTGTGATTACATTTGAAAAATTAACCCTTAGACTGAAAATTTTAAACGAACAAACCTTAAAATTGAGATTTGGAAACTCACTGGTCATAGAGTCGTATGACACTGAATAAGTGGCGCGTCTTGTTTTAAGAATTGTCCCGCGCCAGTTCGCCCCTACAAGTCTGTCGCCCTGTTTGACGAAAAGTGGCACGCTGATAGCTTGGAAACTGTCGCCTGGATTAAGGCGAAGTGTCACCTAAATATAAACTGTCACCTTTCTTGCCTGGAAAGTGTCGCCTAGGCAGTTGCCGCTAGATTTTTAGTTTCAGTCAGTTTCAGTTGTTGCTAGTTAAATTAAGTCTTGGAGTAGGTTTCTTGCTTTTTTGTTGGAGACCTATTTTGGCTCTAAATATCTAGTTTTGGCCCTCTAAGAATAGCATCAATTGGTTTACAAGGCCACTTTGGAAATAGTTTTCAGGTTAGAACGTTATTCTTGGTGAGAAAGCTTATCTCTAGAATTGTTAGCTACATTCTTGGAGAATTTTAGTGCTCTTATTGTCCAAATCACTTTCATCTAATCAATTTTAGTTATATTTCATCCTAGTCCAACCTCCTGATTCAAAAGTGCAAGGGTAGTCACCCTTTGATTTGAAGCACCTCTTTGACAGTGTTGGTAAAGCCCCTTTTTCTATCTTTTCATTCCATTTTGGACAATAAAGAACTTTGATTATCCTAGTCTAGTGTTGACATTTCGGGAGGTCATCTTATCATTAAGAATCTCTTTCTTTCATGTCAGTTACAACAAGGTACCAAGTCAATCAAGGGAAGTGACCCCCTATCGTCTTTATCCAGTTACCACCAGTTAAGACTCGTCAACAAAACAAGGGAAAAGAACCCCTTTTCGATCAATCTCCTAAAAGTGAATCTGAGATTTATTTTAATCCAAAAGGTAATCCTAGTGAAGTGAGCACCTCTCTAGCACCACTTTCATCAAGTATGGACATGAGTTACACTTTCACTCGACAACAAAGAGAAGCCATGAATCAAAATCTTGAGGATATTTTCCAATGGCATAGGAGTACCAGAGTGTATGGTGGTTCTTCTCATGCTAGTCCACCCGGGTCACCCCCCAACAACATAAGGTATTTTGATGCTCACCAATGAGCTGAGAGACATTATAGACAAACTCACTCAGATTCAGGGTCACAACATGAGGACCAGAACAATGAATCTAGTGACCATCACATCAACATAGCCAACACAATAAGGCATTCAAGACAATCTTCTCCACTTAAAGATACCTCTCGATATGCAAATACAAGGTTGAAAAGTATTGAAAGGGAGAAGCAAGCCTATCTAGATGAACAAGCCGCCAAAAAGGAAAAATTTAGACAACTAGAAGAAGAGGAATGTGCATTATTGGCCATAAGAAAAAGAGTCACCCAAGAAGAAGAAGATAGGCTCTATGCACAACAACTCCAAAATCAATTTAATGGGAGGGGTACCAATAGTGGGACCAACTCACCCCCATCTACCCCTTCACCAAGTCCTAGAAGAAGGTCAAGGATGCCCTCAAGATCCCCAAGTCCTAGAGGTAGGACTTCAAGATATGATCACCATAGGAGACAGTTGCCTCTTAGACTTTCAAAGCAACCCTCCCAATGAGTGCGTCATGGCTCACAACATGGAGGAAGTTATGCCAACTTCAATCATATAGATTTTATGACGATGCAACAAGAACCATCCTTTTCAAGCATATGTAGAAAGGTATGTGGAACAAAACAAGGATCAGTTCCTAGAAAGTCTCATCAACAAAGGTGCTAAGGTCCCATATAATTTTGATGTGGACCGAAAGGTAAAGAAGCAAGATCCATCAACTAATGAGGTGATCAAACAACTACAAAAGGATATAGAAAGGATGAGGGATCCTAAGAGAACATTTAATTTGGATTCCATATGTCCCAACCCAATTGACAAGAGTATGGTGTTGGTTGAGTTTCCTAAGAAAATTGAGTTTCCAACCTATGACAAATATGATGGCATTGGTGATCCTCATGACCATGTTAGATAGTTCTATATAATGAGCTTTTCTTTTCACCATGAAGACTCCTATTTGATGAGATTATTCCCAAGGAGTCTCAAGGGTCAAGCCATGGAGTGGTTTACTAATCTTACTCCTCCAGTTAAGACATTTAGAGAGCTTGTGGAAAGATTTGTTCAACATTTTTCTTACAACTTATCAAGGTTGGTCACCATGCTTGATTTGTGCAAACTCAAGCAGAATCAAGGGGAATCTTTTGTTACCTTTCTACAAAGATGGAGATGTTTGTGCTCAAAATATCCAAGGACAATTCCTGATGAGGAATGAATAGACATCATTATGAGCAATTTGGTACCGAAATTAAGGTATGAAGTAAGGAAGATCCCATTTAATTCTTTTGATACCATGGTAGAAGTGGTGTGTCACATAGAGGATGTCCTGAAAGAACAAGGAATTTTGGCCAAAACAACTAACAACAACAATGGCCAAAATAATAATAATAATGGTAACAAGGACAAAAAGACCTCCTATTGGAATAACAATAAGCAAGTGGTCAATGATGGAGTTGTTGACTCATCACAACCTAAGAATGAAGGAGTTCTTAAGCTCTCTAATGCAGTCCAAGTGATGAAGCTGCAAACATCTTCAGCACAACAGGAGAATAAACCCAAGTATCAAGGGAGACCTAAAACATAAAAGAGACAATTTACCAAACTTGGGGACTCCTATGCAGACATTTTCAAGATGTTAATTGCTCATAATTTGGCACAACCTCAAGATCCTACAAAGTTCCGCATACCAGATCCTAAGCCTCATTGGTGGGATGAGAAGGCTTTTTGTGTCTTTCACAACGGAATTGGACATGATATAGAAAATTGTTTTAAACTTAAGCATCTTTTTCAAGATCTTATTGAAAGTGGATGATTACAAGTTGATGGTTTAACCTCTAATGCGGATCAAAAAGCTTTTAAAGAACCCTTGCCCAAATATGAGAAAGGAGAGAATTCTAGCAATAAGAATGGCAAGGTTGCTATTAACTACACCTACACAAATGCTGAGAATGTTATTAACATGCTCGAAGTTGCTGATGATAGTGTCAACATGATGAGAGGGAAAGACCCTTATGGATATGATGTGGATTCAAATCCTATGCCTGATGAAGGACCCATTGTGGTACTAAGAGGTCCTCACTCACGAAGGATGTCTCAACCCCTCAATGCAGTCACTAGGAGTCAGTATCAAGCTCCCATTATTATTAGAGGACCTAACTCTAGTAAGTCTAAGTAGCTAGTGTCAAAAGGTGTTCTTCCTAAATCTACTGTTGGTCCTGAGTTGAATTATAATCTTGTTGACCAATTACAATGTACACCAGTGTAGATTTCAATATTTGAGCTTTTAGAATTGTCCCCTAAGCATAAGCGTGTCCTTGAGGATGCCTTGCGAGCGGCCAATGTCCCTAATGATATAGATGTAGATCAATTCCAGAATATGGTCAACCACTTGGCTAGCCCTCACTACCTTACATTCTCAGAAGAAGATGATAAGTCATTAAGCCACCCACGCAATTTGGCCCTTCGTGTAGAGGTTATGATCCACAAGACCCGTGTTAGGTGCGTATTGATAGATGGGGGTGCTGGGCTTAATATTTGTTCTTTGAGCTTATTGAAGGCCTTGGGTTATTCAGAAAAAGTCATTGACACAAGGAAGAAGATAACTATCAAGGCTTATGATGAAGCAGAACGTAGTTCTAAAGGATTGGCTGTTCTTCCTATCTGAATTGGTCCTGTAGAGAAAGATATTTTGTTTCAGATTGTTGATGCCGGTCCTTTGGCTTACAATATTTTGTTGGGTAGACCTTGGATACATGAGATGCAAGCAGTCCCATCTACTTATCATTAGTGTGTGAAGTTCCCTTACAATGGAGTAGAAGTTTGCATACCCGGGGATAGCACATTGTCAGTCAACATAATTTCAGCAAGGTCTCACATTCCTTTGAATAGGGAGGCTGACACTTTTGATACTACATTTGAACAATGAAAAGAAAAATTCAAAGCCATGGATCTGGGCATGGGGGATTACAAAATTGATTCATTCACAAAATTGCCAATTTCTCCTAGGTCTTATGGCAAACCTTCTCAAGATATGAAACCCTCATCTTCAGCCATGACATTATTCAACAAATTTGTGGAATCCTCAATTCCGATTCAAGAGGAAAAAGAGGAGGTTGCTGTTAGGGACTGGATTTACCAAGAAGAGAAATACCTACATAATGAGAATTTTTCACCTTCCCCTAAAGCTTATGGGAGAGGGTATACATTGGTCAAGAATATGGGTTATCTAGGACATGGTCCCCTTAGTCACAAATTGGATGCCAGGGCTGAACCTTTGGATCATGCACTTTTTGCACGAAGGGAAAAATCAACAAAGGGTCTAGGTTTTGAAAATAAGAAACAAAAAAGTGTCCCTATCTTAGCTACGACAGATAGTGACAATGACTCAGACTACACACCTAATCTTTCTAATCAACAAGACATGTCTGCTAATTGGGTGCCTTCAAAAAATCTCCTTTAGGGAGATTCAAAAGATTTGACAATTGATAGTCCTACTATCCCAGCTGTGATGGATAGTGACTATATGAATGCTAGATTAACAATGGAAAGTGTTGCTATCCTAGCTGCGACAGATAGTAACAATGCTAGTGCTAGAGAAAGGGAAACCTTTCCTAACCTTGAGGCTTCTACATCACGAGGCCCAAATAATGATTCAGAGATAGACTCACATGAGTTAGAATGGGACTCACTTTTAGATGCAACAGTTGATTTGGACATGGATGTTGTCCATACTTATAGTACTCAACCCGATGTGACCAATGAGCCTAGTGTAGGACTAGAGGATTGGACTCCTCGAATTGCCTTAGTGGATGACACTTCATTTGGTAGAACAAATCCTGACTTGGGTATCTTAGAAGGAGACTTGATGAATCCCAATTGTATGGTCACTAGAGATAACACCTTCCACATACACAATGTTGAACTAGTCATTGACCTACCCCTTGTTCATTTCCACCTAATTGATTGGTCTCAACGTCACCAAGAGCCTCAACTCTTAAAATTTTAGAATGACTACGAAATTGCCTGCTATTTGAATGCTCTTGAGCCTATAGTCTCTTCCACCAGCGAATTGATAACAAGTATGACAGAGCTTGATATTAAGTACCTCAGTCTAAAAATAAAAGAAAAAGAAAAAAAGAAAGATGGTTCTGATGGTGAAAACCACTTTGTGGCGGTGTCAGAACCCAAAATAGTAAAAAGAAAAGACGTATCTGAAGGTGAAAACCTTTTTGAGGCACCTAAGGATGGGGTACTTAATAACTTCAAGTTACTTCTAGGACAGGTCATCAGTTCTCATTGAGCCCACACAACCAGTGAATTTGAATACAGAAGAGGCTCCCCAAATAGTGCACCTGGCTCAGTCTCTATCAGTTGAAGAAAAAGAGGCATATACAAAGTTTTTGCAAAAGAAGAAAATCAACTTCGCTTGGACATATTCTGATATGCCAGGGCTTGACACTGATCTTATTATGCATCATTTATCTATAGCTCCAGGAATAAAACCAGTTAAACAAAAGTTGAGGAAAATGCATCCTCACATAGCTCTTCTTGTTAAAGCTAAATTAGAAAAGCTCTTACGTGCAGGATTCATTCGAGCTATTGATTATGTTGAGTGGATCTCCAATATTGTTCCAGTTTCAAAACATGATGGGTCCATTCCTATTGGCACAGACTTCAGAGACCTCAACAAAGCATGCCCAAAGGATGACTTTCCACTCCCAAACATAGACATGATAGTGGATATGACGGCGGGTTAAGAGATATATTCCTTAATGGATGGGTTTTCCAGATATAACCAGATAAAAATAGCTCCCGAAGATCAAGAGAAAATAGCTTTCACATGTGCATTGGGAACCTATTGTTGGAACCTCATGCCATTTGGCCTAAAGAATGCAGGAGCAACATACCAATGAGCTATCACCACAATTTTTCATGATAAGATGCATAAGAACATGGAAGATTATGTGGATGATACCTTGGCTAAATCTAGGAAATGAGATACACACCTCGATGATTTGGAAGTGATTCTAGATCACATGGAATAGTTTCAACTTAGATTGAATCCAAAAAAGTGTGCATTTGGAGTTACCTCAGTTAAACTTCTAGGATTCATAATTTCAGCAAAAGGAATAGAGGTTGATCCTGAAAAGGTCCAAGCTATCTTAGATATGCCACCTCCAAAGAACATAAGTCAAATGAGAAGTCTTCAAGGATGACTCCAATCTATATGGAGGTTTATTTCACAACTTGCAGATAGAGCACAACCTTTCAATAAAACATTGCATAAGGGAGTCACATGTGTGTGGAATGAGGAATGCCAAAAGAGCCTAGATCAAATTAAACAGTACTTGGCTAATCCTCCAATTTTGATGCCTCCTATTCTAGGGAAGCCTTTGATTCTATACATTTTAGCTACAGACACTTCCTTGGGGGCATTGTTGGCTCAGTTAGATGAAAATGGGAAAGAAAGGGCCATATACTACATAAGTTGTACTCTTGTATCCTATGAAGTCAATTATAACAATATTGAAAAGTCTTGCTTAGCTATGGTGTTTGCTTCTCAAAAGTTGTGACATTACATGCTAGCTCATACTACACACTTGATTGCTAAAATTGATCCTCTAAAGTACTTACTTAGTAAGGCTGCTCTCACGGGTAGGCTCACTAAGTGGCTGATGGTATTATTAGAATTTGACATAGAGTACATTGAAAGAAAGGCCATAAAAGGGCAAGCTATTGCTGATTAGTTAGCTGATTTTCCAGTTAAGGATAGTGTGCCTATTCAGGTAGAGTTCCCAGATGAACACATTCTATACATGACCACTCGCACTTGGAAGATGTTCTTTGATGGTTCCAACATGCAAAATGGATCAGGTGCGGGAGTATTGTTTGTTTCTCCTCATGGGTATAATATACCAAAATCCTACAAAATTTTATTCCCATGTACAAACAATATTGCAGAATATGAATCATTAACCAATGGATTGAAACTAGCTATAGAATGGAACATAACAGAGTTGCATGTCTTTGGGGATTCACAATTAATTATCAACCAAGTCAATAAGGAGTATCAAACCAAAGATGATAAATTGATACCTTACAAAAAGATGGTTGATTCATTGAGACGTTACTTTACCTTTTGTGACATTTCAACAGATCCCTAGGACAGACAACAAAGCTGCAGATGCTATGGCTACATTAGCTTCACTCTTACAATTGGAGCAGCATGAGTCTTGTTTTGAGTTCCTGGTGGAAGAACTACGTCATCCCATATTTGACTCACCTGAAAGCCAAGTCATTTGCACCCTTGTCACACATGAGTCTTCCTGCTATGGTGCTATCTATTCATATCTACGCGATGGCATCATCCCTGACACTTTCAACCATTTTGAATGCCGAAACCTCATCCGTAATGCCTCTCACCACACCCTTATCTCTGGTGATTTATATAGGAGGGGTTTATATGGGACACTTCTTAGGTGCTTGGAAAAGGAGGAATTTGATCAAGCGTTAGTTGACATTCACGAGGGCATTTGTGGTGGACACTCTAATGGTCTTGCCATGGCCCAAAGGTTGCTTAGGGCGGGGTATTACTAGCCCACAATGCAAACTGATGCAGTAGCTTTCTCTAAATCTTGTGAGAAATGTCAAAAACATGGAAACCTGATTCACGCTCTAGGGAGGGAGCTAATTCCTTCTATTTCTCATTGGCCATTTCAATGCTGGGCCTTTGACCTTGTTGGGAAAATTCACCCCAACTCATTAGGTGGACATAAGTTTATCATCATAGCTACTGATTATTTCATGAAATGGGTAGAGGCAGTCCCTCTTTCTGTTGCCTCAGGAAAAATAGTTTCCCTATTTATTTTGAATCATATTATTTGCCAATTTGGAGTGCCTTCTGAGATTATTACTGATAACAGAGGTCAATTCAAGAACAAGGACCTAAAGCATTTATGCAAGAAGTTTAAAATTAAGCAACATTGGTCCTCCATCTATTTTCCATAGGGAAACAGATAGGCAGAAGCCTCTAATAAAACCATTCTTAAAATCCTTCATAGAACAGTACACAAGAATGGTAGGGATTGGCACTTACAAATCAATCCAGCACTATGGGCCTATAGAACTAGCATTTGTACACCTACAGGAGCTACTCCTTTTGCTCTTACCTATGGCACTGAAGCGGTATTACCTTTAGAAGTAGAGATCCCTTCACTTAGAGTCTCACTCAAAGGTTTGATTACATATGAGGATTACTGTGCCATGAGGTTACAAGAACTAGAACTTCTAGATGAGAAGCGTAAGGCTTCATTTGATCACATGAGAGTATATGAGAAGCGTATGTCCAAGACATTTAACAAGAAGGTTTGCCCTAGAGATTTTCAAATAGGTGATCTTGTTTTGAGAGAGAATCCTAAGAATCAATAGAACAGAGAACAAAAGGGCAAGTTCGAACTCAATTGGCTTGGACCATACATTATTACAGTGGCTTTTGGTACAGGTGCATATTTACTGTTAGATGAAGATGGAGAACAGCTCCCTGAGCCCATCAACATTGTGCACCTCAAGAAGTTCTATCCTTGATGCCCATTTTTGTCTGGGCGCATCCTTTGCACATATTTATGGATCCTAAAAAAAATACCAAAAAAATTCATATATGATGCTGAAAAAATTCTAAAAAAGCATAAAAAGTCCTTAAAAAAATACAAAAAAAATACAAAATTAAAAAAAAGAAGAAAAAGTGTCTTGGTGAGAACCTGGAAACAGGTGCCTTGGTAGCAAAAATACAAAAAAATTGAATAATGAAAAAAGATTCCAAGTGGTGAAAACCTGGAAACAAGCGCTACTTGAGGCCTTTGCACTCCTATTTGTTAGCATGCATCCTCGACACTGAACCTTTCTCCATCATGCCTTGACCTTATTTGACTTGGTCTGGAATTGGTCTTTATTTTTTTCTAGGGGGCATACCTGTTAGCATAGGTCCTTTAGGTGCATTTGTCTCTTGGGGCATTTCACAAATAGGTGTTTTTCAACACCACCGCAAACTGTGTTTTTCAACACTAACCTAGTGTCGAGTGTTTCTAAACACTTATCAGATGTCTTACCCAACAGTCTAGTATGATGTGATATTTCTCATTGGCAGATGTGATAACCAAAGTTTGACTCTATGACCAACACACACGCACTTAAACAATTAACTCGCTGAGATATGTTGACTTTATTTTTCTTTGTGTGCTGTCTATGAGGATTTCTTTGATGCATGGTCTCTCCTTGAGAAGTTTTCAATGATGCATAGCTAGAAGACTGAGGGTATGAGAACATGTTTTATTTTTTTATCTACTTATGGGTATATTTTATTGATCCTAACTGTCATGAGAATTTATGCTAGTCTTACTTGACACTATGGATTGAGAAGGTATTATCCTTGACTATTATGCGAGTGAATGCTTATAGCTATCCTGACTTTCATGTGTCTTGATACAAGCATAATCTCACCATATCAAACTTAGGTAATCTCACTATGCTAGCCATCTTGACCTACATGTCTTTGATGCCTAGGTGAGATTTCCACATTCCTATCAGATATAGATCATATTCAGATCCACATAGTTATACTAGTGTGCATTGTATGATCTTATGATGCTACCAATAAAGCTCGACGATGATAATTAGATGTCTATAAGCATTGTGACCTTGCAAGTCAACCACTTTCATAGTAGCTTGCATTCTTAGGTTCATAATAGTTTAGTTTTTGCATCTTGCATATGGAGAGAGCTCTCCTCTTTCATCTTACGTGGACCTGTCAGTCAACTGCGCTCACCTTTCCTTTTTCCACTCATGTCTTTCACTCCTTGTCTTTCACATCATGACCTATTCTTGTCATCACAAGGGGTTAATCATATCATCATATCTTTATCAAAACTGTCATTTTCAAGAAACATGAGTCTACATCATACACATGAGAATCAAACAATGCGAAAGAACACACATGTGCATATACATGAACATTTTGAGCAAAATGACAAGACAATACATAAATTGATACATCCATCACAAGTGAGACGTAAACACATGATATATCAAACATCTAGTAATCTTATATATAAATCAATGCCATGATACAATATACAATACAATATGAGATCCCAAAATCTGGATCAAAAGTCTCATGATATGTCCAAAACATCTAAACCTAAGACTCACTGCCACCGTCCTGAGGACCGGGTGGTGGAGGGGGTGGTGTCACATCTGGTACCACATCTGATCTACCCACCACTGCTGAATAGGAAGGAGCCCTCTAACCCACTGGTACTGCCTATATGTAGAGACCATGATAATATGCAGCTCGCACTGCCTCTCTTTGTCTCTCTGCAAGGGCAACCTGTAAAGCTCTCTCTCGTCGCTCTATCTCTGCCTGTTGATCAGTGAGCTTCTACTCTCTAACTGCTATAGTGATCTTGGGCTACTGTATCTCTACTTCTAGAGCCTATATCTAGGCTCTCAAATCCTCTCCTCCTACAGGTGGGTCCTGCCTGGCCTCTACCTGTCGGCGAGCTGGTCTTGCCTCATCCTCCAGAGTGGCTGATCTCCATCCCCGTGACCATTTTCAGCCACCTGATCTGGATCCCTCCCCTCTCTCCATCCCTCTCCCTCTCCCTCTCCCTCCATCTCCTCTATCCCCTTTGTCACCCCTATCATCCCCCTCATCCCTTTGTGCCACTGGTGGTTGTGCATCTGGGACTGTAAATCTAGGAAATGGAGTCCTGCACCTCTCAGCCCTGTAAACTACATCTGTACCTACATCCGCCATGTCTGGTAGGTACTCCCATGGCTCCTAGCGTATAGTGGTTGTATCTTGTACTACCTGTTAGTAGTCTAGCATCGACAGCCAACCCTGTCCATCCTCATCTCATAATCGTGCATGTGTCATGGTCTCTGTGGACACCCTCTGCTGGCATCCGAACTGCCTCCAGACTCGCATAATCACAAATCTCTCCACAATGTCTGGGTGACAACCTACCAGTGGCCGACTACACATCATGTAATCTAGCTCTCACCTATCACTCCACTTCTCACATGACCTGTATGGTCTCCATGTGAATGAGGCAAGCTCATCCAGTACCCTGCGATAATAAGAAACATCCCCGCTATGTGTATGTGGGATGAACCCTGCATATCTATATATATAGGAATACCTGCACTCCCTAGGTTGTACTCATGGACACACTACTGCAATATGCTCCCACACCCATATCTGAGTGAGTATAGCCCCACACGGCTAAGTCCTACTATCTCTATGGATGATCTCATGCAGCTCATAGTACATATCAGCTAAGATAGCCGAGCCCCATGCCATCCGTCATGGCTGTGCCACTAGGTCTGCTAGTAAGCTTCCCCATCCCAAGGGGAAGCCCTTCTGACTCCTGTCAGGGATAAGGGCATGTCTAATAAATGATGCCATAATGCATGGCACTGGGAAGTCTCTGCCAAAGTCCTCCATCAATCTATCCCAGCTGACGTGCCGATCTAGGATCATGACATTTTGGAACATCCTCTAGATAATTTATCGACCTGCCGTCACATCCTGATCATAGTATACCTGTGCCATCAGACAATCATGTCAGTTTCTCTCATATGGAAACTTTACAACTATGCTTATCTATAAACATGATTATACTTACAAGCTCTCCATGGCACGGAACCCGTAGGATCTGATAGACATCCTCTAATGTGATAGATGTCTCTCCCATCGGTAGATGAAAGGTGTTGTGCTCACTATGCCATCTCTCAGCAAGAGCAGTCAACAATCCATGATCGGCTCGGATATGAGGAAACTATAGTAGATAGTAGAATCCCATGGCTCTGATATCGGCCTTGCCCAGATCATCCAGATCTTGGACAAACTGCAATCCAGTCGCCTGGGGTGCTCTGATCCGAAGCGTAGGGAAGACCTCTTGTACGTCATGAAACCATACCAGATGTCAGAACATATCATGAAGGATGTATCAGTACAAAGCATCTTAAAATCAAACATTGTCAGGACTCATGTCATTTTGGCTCGAAAATGTTAAAACATGTCAAAATTTTATCCTAGGCGACACTATTTTTCTACTAAGTGTCGCGTGACACTTTCTCTTAAGCAGTGCGACACTATTTGTTCAGGCGACACTTCGCGTAGTGTTGTGCAACATTTCACCCTGTGTTGTGCGACACTAGTTTCCATGTTCGCGCGACACAATTTTTACTCACAAAGTGTCGCATGACATTTTCCTTCAAAGGGTGTGACACATGTAAAGTGTCGCGTGACTTGTCACCCTAGTCTAAAAATTTGACATGTTTAAATGCAATAAATGACTCAAACAATGACTAGTTTTCAGATACATACCGGGGCACCATAATGTGGAGGTCAGTTGTGCAACCGGGAGCGCTCAAATCGGTGTTTGTGGATAGGAACTCCTGTTGGTTGAGCCATCGCTATCTCTCAGAGCTCTAAATCCCCAAATAGCTAAAAGTCAAATGATTTTGAAAATGACACGTTTTCACCCCTTATATAGCATTTTGACTTTTTGACCAAATTTCAAAACACCTTGGAATTGCGTGAAAATTGCACCCCTAGCTAATTTTGACATTCTGGATCCATTTTCAGACTCAAAATTGAAATCTAAGGTCATCTTGCTAGTCAAAATTGTGTTTCAAAATCTTCCCTTCTTTTGCGCAGTTGACTGACTTTTTGAGGCATAATTTGATTTTCGGTAGAATTTTTTCCTTCCATGTCTCTCAATTTTTCTAGTCTTTCATTCACTCTATTTCTAGTCTTCTATTTCTATTCTTCTACTTCCTCACTAGGGCATGTTTCATTGCCTAATGGTTAACCTATTGACCCTTACCTTTGATTGTGACTTTATTATGATTTGATCAACCTTATCGATTTGTTGTCTCTCCTCTACTTGATTTTGATTTCGATTCTGAGGGGGCAGTACCTATGGGATTCTTATCCCTGTTTCTCTTGATTTTCCTGATTTAGACATCTTTTGTGAGCTTTTGCTCAAATTTGAGATTCTTATCTCTTACTTTGAATGTGATCCCGAATCAACCTCATGTTCAAAGTCCTTTGTTTATATTTGTCCGGGTGTGATCCTGAATCGACCTCACATTTGAGTTGTTTTGTGATCCCAAATCGATCTCACATTTCAACTTCATTCTTTGACTACATGTGTTCCCAAATCGATCACACATTTGTCAAAGAGGGGCAAATGTATGCACCCAAAAATGGTCGCCTAGACTTTGGGCCCCATTTATTTGATTTATCAATCCTGAATCAATTTTATCAATAATCAATATTTTCAACATTATTAATTTTATCAAATCTTAATTTCGATCATGTATTGAATTTTTATCCTATGGGCTAACCATTTTATCCTAAGTTTTTATTTAATTAAAAGAAATATTTCCTCCTCTTTTCTTAAATAAAAAGCCCCACCCTTTCTTCTTATCCTAAGTTGCACAAATAAAGTATTATTCTTATTTTATAAAAAGAGAAAAAGTACTTTTTGTCTCATATGGACACTAAAATCAACTCCTATTTTCCTATTGGAGGATATTTGTGCACAAGGATCAAGCTTCCTTTTTTCTTCACCATTGATTAAGTCTTTTGCCTCTTAATCTCAATGGTCCATTTCACCTCATTTCTTATAAAAGGAGAGCTCTCTCCTTCATTTGCATATCCATCATTTTTATGCTATTGTTATGCTGCAGGTTTTCTAGATCATGTGGAGCTCATTGAAGACATTGTTGTGGCATTACATCCTAGTTGCATATCTGATTTCTTAGTTGCATAATCATGACATGTTAGCTTAGTTTCTTTTATGCAATAGATTAATCTCACATAGCTTAATTAGGAGGGATTGTAAAACTTGTACTTTCCTTTCATAGATTAGTTTGCACTTTCCTTTCATAGATTAGATTTCCTTTCAAGCATTGCATTTTTATCATTTATCTTAGCTTGCATCTTTATCTTTAATCTAGCTTGCATTGCATTTTCATTTGGATTCACTAGAGATATTGGCACTCTTGCCCTTGTCTTCAACCTTGAATCTCTCATTGTGTGGTTGACTAGCAAGGTCATTAGCTTCATAGCTCTAGCTGAGAGCAACTCTACATCTTGCAACTCCATACATAGAGAGCTATGGATCGATTTTTGAGGCCTCATTCTTGAGTGTTCTTGATTGTAAGGATCCATAGAAGTGCACTACTTTTGTGTGTACACTACCATGGTCGTAAATTTTGCATAAAAAAGTTAGACGACATGAAGAAAACTTGTGATTCTGGGATAAGTGCAGTCTTCAAGGTCACTAATATTTCATCTAGAAATGACATACATCCTCAACAATCTAAAAATTGATACTATGACATTTTGGATGATATACTTGAGTGACTTTAATTCATTCAAATTAGTTTTATTTGTCATCAAATGGTACAGGCTACGACTGAATCAAAATGATCTTGATAGGACTATTATTGAACATGATAGTGGATTTACAATGATTAATACAAGGTTATTTGAGCCAGTTGGAGATGATCCCTATGTTCTTCCAAGCCAATGTGAGCCAGTGTTTTACTTTGTTGTTGCACATAAACCGGGTTGGTCATTTGTTGTTAGACATGATCCAAGAGGAAGGCTGGTAAAGTATAATGTGATGGAAGAAGAAGATACTGAAGAATTAGAAGATGAAGTAAATGATGATCACATACGACTGTTACACAATGAAGAAGAAGAAGAAGAAGAAAATGGTGATGATTCCAATGATGCTGACGATGATGGTGATGATCATGATCATGGTGATGAAGATGGTGTTGATCAAGGCGATGATGGTCATGATGATGATAGTCATGATTATGGTGATGATGATGATGATGGTGATGATGATGATGATGATGGTGATGATGATGATGATGATGATGATGATGATGATGATGATGATGATGATGATGATAGTCATGATGATGATGATGATGATGATAGTTATGATGATGACATGGATGAGGAGGATGATCAATAACATGATCAATGAAATGTATGTCAAGGTATGATCAATGTCACGTATGAGGTATTGATTTATTCATAGAAATTTGAATTAAGTTATTATGTGTTGAACTCTATAGTCATGGAGTATATTTTGCATCATGTAAATTTTATCTTCTATGTAATTTGTAGCTTACATATCATGTAATTTTTGGATAACTTAAGATAAATGATTTACATATACAAGAAATTTAACGCCTTTGACATGGATCGACAGGTATAATTTATTATTTGTTTTCCTTCTCTTTAGTCAAAAAAATATATAGATCCTACTATGTCTCTCATTTGATGGATTGCAGGTATCACCAAATAGGTATTTGTCTGATTTGTCTTCCTCAAGTGAGGAAAATGTGGGAATAGAAGACAAAAGTGAGACATCTAGTAGGTCTAAAATAGGGAGATCAACTAGAGGTCAAAAGATTAGAAGAAAATTTGATAAATGAATGCAATTTTTCCTTGCTGAGGGGGGGTCATGTTCTTATGATAATGAGATGAAAGGTGATAGGAAGGTTCCCTTAAGGTACACACATCTTCAGAAAGAATGGGTACCCAAGGAACTACCTCCAGTTAACACTAATTTTTCTATTAACAGAAGGATATATCACATAGCTCCATCTTCATTACATGGTTTGGGCTTATTTTCTATGGATGGCATAAAGGTCAGTTATAATCAAGTTGTTGAATTGATGGAGTATGTAGGACCTTGTTACAATTATAATAATTGGATGTGAATTTTGCAATATAAAAAAAGTATGTGTAGGTATGCATTGTCAGCAAATTATATACAATGCAAAGAAAATGATCAAACTAAAAGGATCGCTATGTATATTGATGGAAGGCCAAAAGAAACAAAGAATATTGTAGGTTTTATAAATAGTTATTGACCTATGTCAACTAATAAGCAACCGAATTGTATATTCAAGGCACGCAAGGGAAATCATGTATTTGTATGTGTGATAAAATCAATAAGTGTAGGGGAAGAGCTTCTGATAGATTATAATTTGAATCATGTAGATACAAAAAAATTTCCTATCATGGGACTCGTAAGTATAACATTTAAACCAATTGCCTCCAATTAATATTGACTCCAATGTACAATCTACTATTTTATTAATAATTTTTTTTGGTAAGTTTATTACTTTCATTTCTCTTTTGATTGCTAAGAATTACTAATCTTTGTCATAGGGCGACATGGATCCACCTCAAGATATAGGCAGGGATGTTCCTCACAGTATAAATTCTTCATCAAAGGTAAACCTTAATTAGTGTAATTCTACAAATTATATAGAAACAAATGTCATATTATTATGTTCTTTTCTTTATGGCTTTGAAGTTATTTTGATAGAATTTTACTGATATTGATGTCACAACTTGATACTTATTGATAGGGAAAAGCAAAAATGGCAGTAGATCAATTGCGATCTGAAGTTGAGGTGGCATTTATAGATGACATCACATCTAACTCTAACCATGTATTCATGGCTACTCGAATAAAAACTAAATATAGTAAAAAAATTCTTAACCTTATAATGGAAGAAAACAAAACTGAGGAGACAGAGGAACTCAAAGAAGAATTGATATGTAGAGTCAATTGTATTGATGTAAGCAGTAATTAATTTTAAGAAATAATTAAAGTTCAATAGATGTTTATATTTTATACTATCTTATGGATCATGATCTAAAATATGATGTGTTCTTCTTACAGGATTTTTTGAAACTTGTGAATCATGCTCAATATGGTGAGGGTTGTAGCGCCACACAACCTTCATGTAAATAATCCTTAAACCTTTAACCATTCATTTAACCTTTGTATGCATTATTGACACAACTTATGTTTGAGATGCTTCTAGTACCCCATTTAATCTTTATCCATTGCAAATGTCTTTGCTAACAATGTATTCTTTAGCTCATGATGAAGTGCATACGCCTCCTTCAATCAACATTCCGCTATTGACAACTGCATTTTCCACAACAAGGTGCTTGTAGACATCTTCCTCTGTACCAGCTACAACTGGTAAAACCTTATTTTTCTATATTTTGTTATGTGCTAATTATGCATTGATTATTTTTCTTGTGTGAATTTTATACACTGCATGGACCTATTTTATGCACTAAAAGATACACCTACACTTGGTACAAGAACAGATCAGACTAGTACTAGTGAAGATCAACCATTTCCTAGAACAACCCATGTTAGTAGTACTGGTTCGTTTGTGGGGACATTGTTGTTGAACAAGAACAATATATTTACGTTAAAAGTACCAAAGCTTCTAGGTGCTTTAAAATTGTTATTATTTATAGTGTAATTGTAGTTTACTTATACATAACTCATTTTGGACTGATAATCCCATGATATTTTTGTAGGAAATGATGTTTTTTATGATCATCTTTTTGAAATGACATTGAAGCTATTTGGGACCACCATACGTAAAAGGTTTGTAGCTTCATAATATTGGTACAATATTTTTCTTATCTTCCATTTATTGTACTATATTAAAGTTATGGTATCTAGCAATTTTGTTTTTTCAAAAAAGGTGGAATGAACAGGATGCTGACTTAAAAAATCAGCTTATTAAATCTTTAGAGGACCTCTTTGGAAATAAAACTTTTGACAGTGTCATGATTCTTAAAAAAAATCCAAACATATAAAGACTGTGAGGGACCAATATAGAAGGGCTCTAAAGGATAACCCAAAGTACGAGTGTCCTCCTATGATTCCACTGATGGAGTGGAATGAAATAATGGAAGATGGAAAAGAGAAAAGGCTAAAGGGTAGTGTAATTCAACCACAAGATGACAAAAGAAGGTATGTTGTGATAGTATTAAGTAGAATGTAATCATGCACTAATTAGTGATATTTGTAAATATATAATCTAACATGTTTCAAAATTTTCATAGACTGCAAGACACATCAAAATCCATACAAGTGAGATTAACAAAGGTTGGCCAACACAAACTTGGCTCTAGTGGCTATATGAAACTTCACTCTTGACTTGTAAGTAGAAGCATTGGAATTTCATATCAAAATTTTATATATAAGGTTGCAAACAATTCTATTTAATCAAATCATACTTGTAAAAGTGATGATATTAAACAAAAAATATAGGGCACAAAATTCAATGTAGAGCCCACAAATGAAGACAAAAGAATAGCCTTGAAGGAAGGCTATAAAGTCATGGCTGCACGCCTACGCCAAGAATCCGAAAGCCATAACAAAAAATCTACTGCACCAGATGAGACATAGGTAAATTGGTCAAATGAAAAGTAAATCAAATTGAATAGTTAATTTCAAACATAAATTGACTATTTCATGATAACAATGCACATGACATTTCACTATAGTCTTCAAATCCTATCATAGAACCTGGGCGTGACGAAGGCCATGATGCGCATCACCTTTTTTTGAATATTTTAGAGCATGTTGAGCATGTTGAGGTGGTGGAAGATCAAAATGTTATTGTACATGATGATGTGACATTGTTAGGTAAAGAAAAATGCATGTTATGTTGTACTAGTTAATGAAATACATGTAACAATAAAAAATATTATGTGAATTTAACCCATTTACTTGTTATTGCAGCAGACCCCTCTTTAGTGCAGCAGCCTTGTGCTCCTCTAGACATGAGGAAGCCTCATAATTTGAGATCAAAACCACAAGAGGAGGAAGATAATATTGATGCTCCTCTCAGCCTTTACCTAATTAAGAAATCTAAGAAAAACCCAAAAAAGAAATGATTTCTTAAAAATGCTCTTTGATAAAACTTGTTTGATTAACTTTGTTGGATAGTGAAAGAACGTTGTTTTAAGTAATTATCTATGAATGTTGTGTATTAATATTGAATTATATGTCATGTTAATGTATATTGTTATGTGTTAATGAGTTCTTGATTAGTGTTGTGTATTAATGAATGTTATATCATATTAATGAATGTTATGTGATTATATTGATTGAATGTTATAGTTCATAAATGGATGAATGAAGTGTGTAATTAGATGTTAATGGGGAATTTAGATTGATGTTAGGGGGAGGGGGGGTGAGGCCAGATGAGCTTCCACCTTCACGTGGTTGGCCTTGTTAAGTAGAGAATATTAAAGTATTCTCGAAACCAAGTGAAGCTCAAACTAGCATACCTTCATTATTTAATCAATTTCATTCATTCTAGGTCTTTTCTCATAAGTGCATTTTAAATGTGTCATTGTCAGGGAACTATCAAATAAAAAACTAGAAGGGCCAATAGTCAAGTTCTCATTGTCATTGTCTGGCATGATTCGACTTCATTTTGTGTAAGTATTCTCGTATTGAATGCGTTAACCTCTCTTGGCCTAATGTGGATTATTTAATTGGTTTGTGTTTTTGAGTAGTTAAATCAGTTCCTATCTTCTATTCTTAATTTGTTCAAACTACAGGAGGGCCTAACAGATATACTCAACATAGAATTGACTGCTAGTCTGGGCAATTGAACACATCGAGTCTTTGGCTTGAGAGAAAGAGTTAGGTAATGTTGTTTCTGGAGACCTGTGTAATTGTCCTCAGTGGCTTCTTTTTTTTAAAAGGTCATTTTTATATGTATGTGGTGTCCATGTTTTTTTTAATACAGATTCTTTTTGTGTATATGCTAGTGCTATGGAGCCTAAAAAAAAATTTATAAATGTAATAGATAATGTCTTCGATGAAGGAATTGATGTACCACATGTAAACCAAAATCCATGCTTAATGCCATTTTGTGCAGTTCCTGAGTGTCTGACTCAGGTTATAATGCAAAAAAATTGATGCATATAAAGTGTCTTTACTAAAATTTTAATCTAGTGCAATGAATTTCGTTTCATTGTTAATAGACGATATATGTAGTCATGAGATTTCAGATATGTGATTGTTTCTTGTTCTTATTTTCATAAAAATGAGTTTTTCTATTAGCATATCAGATTTGCTATTTTGGTTGGAATTTTTTGTTTTAAGCTCCTAATGTTTATGACAATTCACTTTGGTCTAAAAACTAACAAATTTCTCATGAGAAATACCAAAATGAAACACATTGATTGTTTGTCCACTCCACATGCCCACTTGTCATTTCCCTTTGAAAAACTAACTTAGATTAGCCATATGCTACCTCACCTATTTGAGGTAAGCCAAACTTAGTTGAACTAGACTTTCTTTGTTGTAGAATTGATTTAGTATAGAATATTTTCCAGCAGGATTTTTTTTTTTAAAGCAAGGTTTTGGTAGCATTATCTACCACTTGAGAAAAAGTTTCCATAGCTAAATTTCATTGCCACAAAGTTAATATTTCTCTAAAGACTTACAAGTTAGTAAGTCCTTAGCTAAAGGGATGATAAACTAAATAAAGTTTCAAACATATGAACAAATAAAACTCATATAAGAAAAAGCCGGAGCCAAATTGAATAGCATTGGCTATTTTTCAACGGAAGGTCCCTACTAGAATAGACACATTTGTCACTTCATTAAGATGACAATTGTGTACTAAGTTTCCTAACTGTATAAGTCATCATCATCTTTATTATCTACTGTAGCAAATACATCTGAAGCACCAGCATAAGCACCAATAGGTCTATCTGGAAATCAAAATTTAGAACCAAAGCCTCGAGATAATTGCTGTAGTGTTTGTGCAAAGGTTTGATACTTTCGAATATCAGCATCACTGACACTTCTTCGGGCATATTTCATTGACTCCTCAAAATGAGCAGCCTTTATTTCAGCTACGTCATCACTATCATCCTCATCCATTGCCTCGGGGTTCTCACTTCTTTTTCTTTCATGTTCAATATCCTGGAAAAGTGCAGAGGAAAGAGAACGTGACAAATTGAAATAATAAGATACAAGTTGAGGAAAATTGAATCAAAAAATGTAAAATTCTAACACACCAGCTAAAAAAAACCATTAAGAAATTCATAACCAAATCTAGTTTACAAAAGTTTCCACAATTGAAACTCAGCTTCTCAATATTTTCTCTAATAGCATACTTGCAAGCTTGCTGACAAATCTTTGTAATATCAGCTCCAGTAAATCCTTGGGTATAACAAGCCAGTGCCATTAGGTCCACATCCTTTGAGATGGGTTATTTTCTCAAGCAAGAAATGAAAATTTGATAACATGAGGACTCATCAGGTAAGGGAATATAAATCAACTAGTCAAGTCGGTCAGACCTTAGTAATGCAGGATCGATGATATCGGGTCTGTTTGTAGCACCAATAATGAAAACTATTTTCTTGGTTGTCATACCATCCATCTCCATCAACAATTGGTTAAGGAGTCTATTCATAGCACCACCAACATCCCCAACACTACTTCCATGCTACAAACATGCAAACCAATTATGCATCACTAATCAAAGCCTATCTCTCAAATAGTTCAAACAAAATGAAAAAACCCACATTTTCATGTAGAGCAGAGCAGAAAAATTGCTAGAACCCAAAGCATTCTAGAAAATAGAATGAGCAGGGACCTACTGGCAACAAGCAACAGAACGAGTGTGGACACCTGAAGATAAATATCTAGACTAATCCCCGATCAAGATGACATTGGTGATTAGTCTGGATATTTTTTTTTTTTAAACATTCCATATTTTGTCAAAATTTAGACTAATCGTAGGTGATGTTTCGACTAACTGATGTTGAAACTCTGACCTAGTTTGGTCTAAAAATTGACCATTCTCTATCAAAATGTGGCGTCGTTGGTTTGGCATCTTGGTCAGAACAACCAAATATTTTGACCAATATTGGTCTAAATTGTGACACAATTTGGTCAAAATATGAGCATCATGAGTTTGGCATCCTGGTCGGAGCGACCAAAAATTTTGACCAAAAATGGTCTAAATTGTGACACAATTTGGTCGAATTATGACCGTCATGAGTTTGGCATCCTGGTTGGAGCGGCCAAATATTTTGACCAATATTGGTCTAAATTGCGATCCACTTTGGTCGAATGTTCGACTAATATATCACCACTTGCTAATGTCATTTTCAACCAAGATTGGCATTGGACATTCTACGTTTACAACGATATGTTGATATTTCAAGCTAAAAAATAGCGAAAAACTAGTTGGTCAAGTATTCGACCCATTTGGGTAGAAACTTCGACCAATCCTCTGTTGAAAATAGGTGTAGATTGTACTAGTGCTAGGTTATAAAGTTTGGTATGCAATTGGAAATGCTTACATTTCCACTGCACCACCTTCTATAGTAGATGAAAAACAAGGCTTATGAATGTGATGTTAGGGTTGCAAATGCTATTTTATATAGTCTAACAAATGATATACTTGTCAAAGTTATGGATTGTAAAAATGCAAATTCTATTTGGGATAAACAATCTAGTATTTATGAGGGATATGAAAAAGTAAATGAGGCTCAATTACAAACTTTAGAGAAATTTTTGAAGGCCTAAAAATGACAGAGGAAGAAAAGATAGCTGATTACTTTATAAGAGCCCAAGAGATTGTAAATTTAATTCATGGTCTTGGTGAAGAATCAGAAGAAATGATTGTTGTTAAAAAGGTGTTAAAGTCACTGGCACCTAAATATGATTCTAAAATCTCTATTGTAGAAGAAAGAGATTTAAACAAAATCACTTTGGATGCACTGCATGACATCTTTACAACCTTGAAATGAGAATTTCTAGTGATAATCCTACTAGAAAAGAAATTGCTTTTAAGTCTCTGAAAAAGGACAATGATGTAAATTTTGAATAAGAGAAATTTGATGAAGTGAGTCTGTTTTAGTGAGAAAACTGAGGAGAGGGCCATGTAGATATAAAGGGAAAATACCATTTAAATATTTTATTTGTGGAAAGATTTGGCATTATACTACTCAATGTCCTAATAAAAGCCATGAAAGTGATGAGGAAGATAGTAAAAAACAAGGAAATAAAAATTAATACAACTTTAAAAGGAAAAATGTTTTTGAAAAGAAGAAAAGTCCGCTTGCAGATGTCACAAATCATTTCTTAGAAGAGTTTGTGAGTGGCGAAGAAGAATTTATATTTAAGACAATTGAATGTTCTAATAAAGACCAAAAGAATAATCATGTTGATTTTGATAATAGTGAAACTGACATTGATTTTGAAGGTGAATTGTTTTGTGCACTTGACGAGGTCAAATGATTGAAAAATAAAGTTTGTGAACATCAAGACTAAGTAACAAATCTGGTTAATAAAGTGAACACATCAAAACAATTAGTAGTTGAACTAAAAACATAAATTGAAGAGCATAAAAGAGTTCAAGATGTAATCAAAATAGAATTTACATCTAAGGATGAAACTTGTCAAAAGTTGGAGGCTAAATTTGTTTAGTTAAGAAAGAAGTTAGAAGGGTATGAAAGCACAGTTAAGTTAAATGACATCGTGGATAAATAAAAGAGCTGAAAGAATCCTACTATTTTATGATATGAGGTAGGACAAGGCTCCATGGTTGAAGATGAATCTAAATAGGAAATAATGTTTGCAACAATAGATGGAAAGAATTTTAAGGTTAGACAAACCCAAAGAAAGAAGATAGATCGTAGTTTTCATGATGCTCCTAGGAATGAAGATAAGAAGAAATACTTGAAGATGAGATTGTTGATAGTAGACAATCCAAGTTTTTCAACAAAGGAAGAAGAAGAAGTGCCAAAAATTTCTCCATCTACATGGAAAGGTCTATCAATAAGGTACAATTACTATTTTGTAGGTTATTGTTATTTATGTAATGGTTATGGACATAAATCAATTGATTGCAGAAAGAAGATAAAAATGAATCAATCTTCATTTTCTAGAAACATGAACACAATATGTCATTGGTATAATAACCTTGATCATAAATTTATATGTTATGGATGCAATAAACTTGAACATAAAATACAATATTGTAGATGTATTTTGATGAAAGCATCTAGGAATTACAAAAAGGAAGATAATTTGATCAAACAACATAAAGGACCTATTGGTAAATAGATTTTTCACTACAAATTCTTTTTGCCCTCTGAGCAGTGACAATTGCGCCAACAATTAGAGAGATTGTGAAATCAGATCATGATCAAATTGCATTCTTCCTCTACGTTTGGAGGGGTATATCCCTCGTATGATGGGGGTATTTATATTTTTTGGTGTACTTTTAACTTGAAAGTACATAAAGGAGAAAAGACAAAGCTAAAGAGAGATTAAAACCAGAAACCCCAATAGTTGACATATGAATACTATTTGAGATTCACAATGGATAATGATTACAAAGAGAATTTAAGCACAAAACAAGTTTTAATATGCAATGACAAAACAAATCTCAACATACAAGGAGATAGGTTATTTTGACACACCCAACTCAAGATACCATGAAATGACCATGTCTATTACATCAATTGTACACATTATAATGATTTGCATAAATACATAAAGGGATCACCAATTTAACATACACAAAGTTAGCTATCATAACTCAGAGGAACATTCAAAACATGAAAACAAATGTCTTCTTTATTATGTTTATGAGATTGTACAATATCAAACCTTTCTATACATAATGCAAAACTAAAAGTGATTTAAAGTTTCTCTCTGAATTTCTCTATAGTTTCCCCTTCATAAAATGCCCCCCCTTTCACAATATAAAGAGCCTTGTATTTATAGGCTTCTTCACATAACTAACTTCTTTTTCAAGTTAATAACTAACTTCTTTTTGCGCACTTTGAACAAGGTTATTAACTTTACAATTTTTGCACAAAAATAAACTGATTAACCTTAACCAAAAGTGACGAAAGTCACCATTTGAAAACAAAATAAGGAAACAATGACTTTCCATTTTTAATTGGAACTAAGGATAGTGCACAATGAAAACATTTGAAATCATGTTGCAATGTTTCCCTCGATATCTCTTGAAGAAACATCCTTTTCTTCCATGAAAAATGCTAAAAACTCTTCATTCTTTATGTTTCAATAGATATTTGTACATTGCTTCAATGTATTAAGTTCTAGATAAATGCACAAGTTCCCTATTTAATATGCTTCTCATATGAGGAGTTGAATTGGATTCATCACATCTATCTTCCTCTTGCTTTACTTCCCATTGAGCAGGATTTGAAAGATACTATGAGACTAAGATGAACTTTCAACATTCCAATTGACATTGAAGTTTGATCTCAGTTTCCCTGATGAAGAATTTCATTACCTTTATAAATCATCTTAGAAGATCAAAATATCAATGCCTTGATTCTTTTTCTTTGCATTGTATTCCTTGATATAAAAGTATATGCTTTTAAATCCATATTTTAATCTCATAGTTGGATCTTGACCAAAATTTTCCTTCATCTAAACATTGTTAGAATTGATTTTGACCATGCACTCATTTTGGATCCAACATAAATGTTCATCTTGAATTCAATTTTTCATTTGACATTTCTTTTGGGAAGTATCCACTAAACTATGTAGTAGCTAACTCATCGATACTCTAACAAGTTATTAATTTTCAAGTACAATTCACACAATGGAAAAAGGCCAATCATTTTATCCTTTGATGCCAATATTTGATCTAGTGAAGTGATGCACTGATGGTTGTACAACTCATTGGAAAAATACAAGTGCTTCCAATAATGAGTTGGTTGCAAGAATGTTTGCATCATGAAGTCCCATAGACAATTTTACCTGCTACATATATAAGCCAACTATGCAATATATTTCCATTAAGTCTAACCTTCACTCCACCACACATGTAATTTGTAGCTACCATTAATATAATATTTTTTTTATGTCTAAGCCATGACTCGTACACCCTGCAATAATATAGATGAAAAATGGGAGAGAATTCATTCTTAGGCTTATGTCTCATATTAATTATGATAGATCCATTTTCTACACTTCTTAGAATCATTGTTTTCCATGAAACTACATACCATTGAGACATTTTGTCAAATAGTTCTCATGCTTTGTCACTTCTTCACATTTTGAACATATACCCATATGAGCATTTCAGACTATAATCTCTGCAAAATATCAAGCTTCCTTATGCTTTGTTGGATGCCAATATTTTGTTTCAAAGTTCCCATTCTGGTGTTTATTAAAAAACTCCTCAAAATTTTTATCAAACAAATCTGATGCATTTATTATAATTCCATGTTTTCCATGTGTGTACACCAACGAGCTTCCATGGTTCTAGCTAAAATATTTGACAAAAATCTTCATTCCATTAAGTTTTGGTGGATGTCCATACCTTGCCACACTTGACTGACATTGATTTCATATTTACTAGTTACCTTTGTTTAAAGATCTCCAAAAGTAGTTAAATAATGGAGAGGTTGAGATTCTTCCAAAAAAAATGTGCGAGGGATATTGAAAGCTTAACCAAGGAAGAGGTTAATTAACCTCTCAATTTTATGTATTTTATAAATTTAAATTAATTTATATAAATTTTAAATAAGTTAATTAATCTTTCACGATTTGTAAAGAGTTAATTTAAGTGTTTTGCATTTTTCAAAAAGGTTAATTAACTTTTTTGCATTTTGCAAGTTAATGAATCATAAAGATTAACTTTATTTTTATTTTTGCAAGTTAATGAATCTTAAAGATTTATACGAAAACTGAGGGGAGATTAACCTTTAATAACTTTTGACTAGGGAGAGCTTTTTCAAAAAATTGAATTGCAGGTCCGATAAGAGGAGCGTTCCGATCCAACCAATTAATAATATCAAGATGATTACACCAAATCATTCGATGTTTTCTCGCTTAAATCTTAATTACTTTTCTTTGAAAAAGGGGGAAAATAATTCCAGTTGAAGGAAAATCAATTACGAGATTAACACTAAAAATGAAGACCATTAATTGGGGAAAACATCGAACCTTTAGAGAGATGTAACTTTCAACATAAAAGTTTAAATTTGGGGTATATAGATGTCACGACAATAGGTCCTAAAATGGTTTGGAGAAGAAAACAATTGCAAGAGAAGGAAGAGTCTATTCCTGTGTATAATGCACATGGGACATTAAAATAACAACTTGAGAAATGACATGTAGTCAGGGGGAGTACAAAGTACTCATCTTCATCCCTAAATTGAGTGACAAAGTTTGTAGAAATGACATTTGTGTTAGTATTCCCTAGCCATTTCATTAGTAGCATCTTTTATTTGTTTTAGAATAGAACATTATAGGTGAATAATCCAAAGAACTCTTTCATTGTTATAAAAAGAGAATAGATGAAGAAAAGACATTATGATCAAGTCATGGTATAAATGAATGAATTGTTCATGACAGAGATAGTCATGTTTTCAAAACATTGATGCAATCTTGAATCTTTATCAAATTGATGATTTCAAAAACATAGAAGGCAAAAACAACAATGTCCAAGATTATTGACATGAATCATGTGCTCATGAATAACATATGATAAACTATTATTGTGCAATAGTTGTTGTTGATTGATGATCTAATTAAAAGTGCGGTAAAAAGCATGACAATATGCAAAAGCAATAAGAGAAATGAATGTGTCAGTATTAGGATTGATCACATGGTGATCAAGGAATACTATCAATGAGTGACAACATTAAGCATCTATACTTTTTAACACTTTGGAAGACTTTCACATTTTTGGTTTCTTTCATGCTAGATATGCCTTGGAATTTGGGTTGACAATTTGCAAAAGTTATTTATGGTTTAAACGGAAATAATGTTCATTTATCATAAGGAGAAAAGACAATGATAAGATAAATAGAGAAGATATCTTCTATCATGAAGATGAGTAGATCACTAGCATTATCTAAAGATATAAGATGCAATCACTATTGTTGAATACATCAAGAAGAAGGGCTTGCCAAATAGTCCATGATGTGAAGATTGAAGTATTTGTGCTAATTGAATTACTTTGACTCTATTCCATCAATACCTGAACATTTATGTGAATGTAGAGATACTTAAGAGTGTTTTGTTCAAAGAAAAACAATGATTCACGCAAAGTGGAGCAATGTATGAAAATGGATATTTCATGAGCATAAATGGCAATAAGAAAGAAACAATTCATTTCCACAAAGAAAAATAGAAGGGTGTTCATTGCTTATGAATGTTTTAACCACTATAAGGGAGTTGAAGCCAATATATATATATATATATATATATATATATATATATATATATATATATATCAGTCATTATGGTTGTGGATCCTTATAGCAACATTTTTTAGTCATGAAAATGATATAATGATCTTGTACAAAAGCATTTTCATTGCTATGATGTAATGATAGTGGCATTGGTCTTAAAACATGCTAATAATGAGATGGGTTTCAAATGTTCTTCTTCCAAGCCTTCTGGAATATTGCTGGGAATGATGTGCACTCTGCTATCAAGGAATTTTTTGGAACCAAGACTATTCTTAAAGAACTTAACTCTACTTTTATTGCACTCATCCCGAAAAAGCCAGGGGCAAACACCGCTGATGGTTTCAAGCCCATAAGTCTCTGTAATTCTCTTTACAAGATTATGTCTAAAGTTCTCACTTCCAGAATGTCACATCTTCTTTCGTCTTTGATTTCCCCTCAACATGATGGTTTTGTGTCGGGAAGATAGATTCTGGATTCTATTATGGTTGTGCATGAGAATATCCATTCTTTGGAAAAATCCAAAAAACAAGGTTTCCTTATGAAATTGGACTTGCATGTCAAAGGCCTATGACAGAGTGAACTGAGCTTTTCTGTCTAAAATCCTTCAGGCCTTTGGCTGTGACCCAGAGGTGGTTAGACTTATTATGTTGCTGGTGACAACGGTCTCCTCTTCTATCATTGTTAATGATAGATCTTCTAACTTCTTTCGGCCTACTAGAGGATTGAGACAAGGTGACCCCATCTCTCCTATCCTCTTTGCCATCATGGCTGAAAGCCTTGGGAGATATATAAACAACTTGGTTTTGAATGGGCAGATAGCAGGCCTCCAACCATCTTCTTCTTGCCTAAAATGCTCACATGAACAATTCATTGATGACACTATTATGATGGGGGAATCCACCATCAAAGAAGCTAGGAATCTGAAAAGGACATTGAATACCTACTCTAATGCTACTGGGCAACTTATTAACTGGGAGAAAAGTTTTCTCTTCTTCAATAATACTCTTGAAGAGAGAAGGAATAAGATTTCTTCTATCTTAGGTTGTAAGATTGGGAATTTTCCTGCCTCCTACTTGGGGTTGCCTCTTTGTATGAAACTTGAAGCCTCTTTTTGGAATGACATAATAGATATATTTCACCACAAGTTGGCTAGTTGGAAGGGGGCCACGTTAAGCCAAGCTAGTAAAGTTCAATTGTTGAAGGCTACGCTCCAAAATCTCCTAGTCTATGCCCTCAGCTTGTTCAAAATCCCCTAGAAGTATGCTGACTTGATTGAAAAAATGCAAAAAAGATTCATCTGGACTGGGGTAGAGGGAAAAAAAGACTTAGCCTAGTTGCCTGGGAAAAGGTGTGCAAACCCAAGAAATATGGGGGGTTGGGCATTAGAAGAATTATTAATACTAACAAGGCTCTGCTGGCAAAACAATGCTGAAGAATCTTTGAAGAAGAAAAAGAATGGAATTCCATTATAAAAAGTAAATACCATATCACTTCTTTAGATAATACTTTAAACCTCCAGGTGGATATTCATGGATCTTTTATATGGAACAACATCAGCAAGGGGAAGAATCTGGTTAGAAAAGGTGTAAGATGGAAGCTGGGAAATGGTAGGAAGATTTAGTTCTGGAATGACAAATGGTTGTTGGAAAATCCTCTAAATGAAAATCAAGATTGGTTAAATGTCATCTAGGATTGCAAGGAAACTATAGGGGAAATGGTATCAGACTATTGGATTAATGAAGAATGGATAGACCTCAACATAAAGCATGAAAAATTCAAAAATGTGAACAAACAACTTAGAAACTGGTTCATAAGAGAAAATGTTAAAGATGAATTGATTTGGGGTCTAGAAAATAATGGAAAATTCTCTATCTCCTCGGCTTCATCTCTTTTGATTTCTTAGGAAGACAAACCTCTCTGCTCCTAGGTATGGATCAAAAACCTTATTCCTAAAATTAACATGTTTTTCTGGTTGCTTGTTTAGAATAAAATTCATACTTTGGATAACCTTGCAAGAAGGGGTTGTTACTTGTCTAATAGATGCCTCCTATGCTGTGAAGCAGAAGAATCCTGTAATCATATGATGATACACTACTCCTATACCAAAAGATTGTGGGATTCTCTTATTAAAAATATCAATCTTGAGTGGGTGAAACCTCAGAGTTTGCAGGATCTTGTTCTTCAGTGACAATGTCCTCTTCCTAGTAAATAAGAGAAAGTTCTTTGGGATCTTTTTCTTCCTCATTTTACATGGAGAATCTGGAAGGAGAGAAACAACAGAGTCTTTAGAGACAAGCATACACCTTATGATAAGACTACTTTCATTATTGGTAGAAGTCTTATGGATAATTTCAGACACTTCATCTCTAGAAAGTCTCAACTCTAGAACAAGGCTAATAAAATTGAAGACATTCTCTCTTGGGATAGCAATAAAAGAAAAAAAGATCCTAGTCCTAGAGATAATATAATGTGGAATGCTCCTCCGACGGGTTGGCTCAAAGGAAACTTTGATGGAGCCACTAAGGGGAATCCTGGAAGGGTTGGACTGGGAGGTTTAATAAGAGTCTGGACTGGAAATTATTTGGGAGCTGTGGCTGCTCTATTGGAAATACAGACCAATCATGTCATTGAAGCTGAGGCGACATTACATGTTGTGATGCTGGAAAAATAGATGGGTTGTGTGAAGCTTTGGTTGGAGGGAGATTCGCTCAACATCATCAATTGTATAAAAGGAAAAAGTGAGACATCCTAGACTATAGACCATATAATTGAAAAAATTAAAAACATTTTACAAACTTTTGAGGAAAGTTTATAACCCATGTTTACCGGGAAGGAAATAAACCTGCAGATAGCTTAGCTAATGTGGGGGCCCATACTGATGTCATTAAATATTGGAACAGGGAAGTGAATCTCAATGCTGAGATTTTAAGTCTTATCAATTATGATAAACTTAATCAAAATGAGGGAAACATAACTAAATGTAATGATGAAAAGGACAACTAAAATACTGAGGAAAAATTATTGCCAGGTAAGGTTTGAGAAAATTATTGCAAATTTAATGACACATGGATTGTGGGCGAAGTTAAACAAAGCTATTTACAAGAGCCAGAAGAACACTATTTTATTTTTCCTTGAAGCTTTGAGAAACCAGTGTCGTCACAACACAGAGAAAATGTGAGGTGTCCTGAGAAGGGAGGAACCCCTGGATTGTGATAAATGGAAGCAGGAGAAAAAAGTTTGGAAGAAACTGAAAAGAGTGGTGTTACCTCGTACATGGAGAAGCTTCACGATTTCGACAAAAAGGTAACCAAAAAATTTGCTGAGGGATGGGGTAATGGTAAAGTTAATTTGTGGGGAAAATCCTTTCCGCTCACTTTGAGCTTGGTTTATGAGATTACTGGTTTGTCCCTAGAAGGAATGAATTTCTATAGGGATAACAAACGTATAGGGTTTGAAGCTTTCAAATTTTTTCCTAAAACTACTGATGAAGAAGCTTTGCTGACTAAAGGGCTGAGGCATTATGTAGAAATTGTGAAGGTTAATAAAATTTGGGCGAAAGTCCTTAGGGTGATGATAGAGTATTTCACTCTAGATGGCCACTACTTTAAGATTTATAATATGCATTTTGTTATGGTTAATCATTTTAGGCACAGTAAGAAGGTCTCCTTCCCTTAATTCCTTTTAAGCTCTCAGAATAACAACATTATTGATAACATGAAGAAAGCAAGAAACCTTGTGCTTCATGAGGGTTTAATCTTGCTGATTGCGGACTATGCCAAGGACATGATTATGGAACCCATTCTCAAAAAGGTCATGGGAAAGAGAAAAAATGGCGGAGAAGAAGAGATTAAGAAGGATACCCAGAAGAAGGGTAGGATGAAAAATAAGAGCCCCCATGCAAGCGTGGACAAACCTGAAGATTCTCACCCTTTATCTCAGTTAAGGAAGGAGATTAATAGTCTGGACGATGATACCGAGGAGGAGCCTGAGAGTGAGGAGGGAGCCGTGGAGTCCAAGGGCATCACTTCTGAGGAAAGTGAGAGGGATGATGATAGTGAGGAGGTTAAGATTGCTGGAGGTGAAGAAGAAGAGGAGATTGAGAATGTTGGAGGGGAAGAAGAAGAGGAAGATAAGGACAATGAAGAAGAAGATGAAAAGAGGGAAGAGGAGGAAGAGAAAAAGGAAGAGGAAAAACAAGAGGATAGAAAAGGGGAAGCTAGTAATAAGGAGGAACCAAAGGGTTAGGATAGCCATGGGGGCGGGGAAAATCATAATGAGGCAACTGTTGGTGTTGACTCAAATGACAAAGCTTTGGAGGATGTTAAAAGCAAGGATGATCATGGCATTAACCAGGAGCTTTAAGAAATGAAAAGCCACTTAAAGGCCATGGAGAATACTATGGAACCCCTTATTGCAAAGCTGGAAAAGCTGGAGACAGAGTTTTTTTATGAAGGTTAAAAATAACAAAGAGAATGAGGAAAAGATAGCAGAAATCAAAGCTATGGTGGAAGACAAGTTGAAGGACCTGATAGAGAAAGCCAGCCACAATGAGCATATTATTAATAATGTTCTTAAGCACACCAATGAGGGCCTTAAGGCCTCCCTGATGAACCTTAAGGCCCTGCATAACTATCTGGAGAATAATATGTTGGAGAACACTACTATAATGCTGGAAGTTGATGCTGGGAGATTTGGGTTAGGGTCTAGAACTAGAAGTGACATTAGAAGGAAATTTCCTGATACCCCTAAGGAGCTGAAAGATCTTAAAGACTCCATTTAGAAGATGGAGGATCTGTAGAAATAGGTGGAGAAGGCTATGAAAAAGATAAAGTAGGTCCTGTTGGTTGGTTGCTAGGTGGTCACAGGTGTATGTGCCAATTTTTGTCTTTTTTGCAAGCTACCTATCGTTTCTTTTCCGTGTTCTTTTTGGGTGGGCTAGGGTCTTGTTGTTAGTTGTAAAGCAAGTGTTTGTTTTATGTAAGGGCTGATTTGAATATTTTAAGATCTTGGTTGTAAATGGTTTCGGGTTCCATTCAAAAACCTATTTTTACCTTTATCAAAAATATTACAAGAATCAATGGTTAAATCAAAGGAAATTGATTGAACAAGAGGCCATTATCATGAGAAGAAAATCAAGGTTTCAAATAGTGACAAAGTGTATGTCAAAAGAAAAAGCAATAGAGTACTCATGACTTTAATACTAAAACAAAAGTGTCATGAGAAGTAATCAAAAAAGTAAATGAAAAGAATTAATATATTTGAGATGGAACACAAATCTTGCATTGTTGATGAGTAAAAGGAGGGTGTAGATCTTTATTATTATACAAGAAGTGAAAGGCTTACCAGAATAAAAAATTTCCTCATGAAGATTGTTTTGAAAAAATAATGAAGTGTATTCATAGTGCAATTGTTGTGACAAGTTCAATTTTTGCAGTATTTTAGGGGAAGTTATGCAATTTTATCTTTTACCCCAGACATATAATTTCTTTGTTCTTGAGTTTGTCTTTTGATTTCTTTTCTCTTCAATTCTTGGATCATGATCTTTGATTTCTATATTGGACAGTGTTAATGGTTCATATTCTTATACATATTGTGAATATCACACTTATATATGAGTCTATGATTCTTTTCACATGATGCTAAGCATATAATTGATTCTTGCTAATCATCTCTTTTAAGAACACGGTGATGACATTTTAGATTTGTACAATGATCTTTTATGGTGTTTTGAATTTTTTTTACAGTGGTACCAATAGTTTTAGTCTGTTTCTATTTTTAGTTCTTCTTGATTTTTGTGTGATGATAGTCTCAGTGAAGGGATCATGGTACTTCTCCTTTTTATGTGTATTATATTTTATTGTTTGGTTCCATATTTATCCACTGGTTCCTTCATCTTTGCTTCCAAAAATGGGGAGATGATTGTATTTTTGTCACCACGAACAAAGGGGGAGTTTGTTGTTCTTTGTTCCCTTTATTTGTTGTCCTTGATGCCAAAAGACTATTGATGATGAGAAAAGTAAATTGATTGTATGGTCACTTTTTGATATAGTATGAACATGTATAAGACACACATTGATTAGTTTTGCATTGATACACATTCTTGTCAGTAAAAAAACATATATAAGACACACATTGATAGTTTTGTATTGATACACATTATTATCAGTAAACAGGTTTATTCATTCTCATTGGATAGGTATATGCTATGTTATTACTCATATCAGTTACATTTCAGATTGATACATGGCATAGTACTCATTGATGGCATACTCATTGCATACTTATACTAGTTCATTAATGGCATACACATTGCAGTGATATACATTGATCTATCATCAAGATACATGATGTAGTGGACATACATTTTGCAATGGACATGATGGATAGTCTATTTGTTAGAATGTGAGGTTGGTGTAGTGTTGCCATTAATGATTGTCATTGATGTCAACATATCCTCTATGGATGCATTGGTTGTTGTATTGACAAGTTGGCTTATTGGTTATTGCTTACCATGAGTCTTTGTTTTGGTTGGTTCTTTCATTGATGGTTCATGTAGCGTGCTCATGGCAGTTTTGGTTTGATCCTATCCAGATGTGTTTTTGGTCCTAGCCAGATGTGTTTTTGGTCCTAGCTTTGTGATGTAACGTGCTTCATATTTATGTTGGAACTGAGTACTTTCGAGAGAGTTTTTGGTTTGATGTATGGCATGTTGTTTTGGTCGAGGCAGTCCTCATTCATTTCCTTCAACTGCAAGAATGGTATGATGCGACTCATTTTAAATATTATGGCCGATCTATTGGGTCTTGGTGTGGTGTATATATGTAATATAGTGTAACATAAAATGACAAGTATATACACATATGAAGTGACTAAAAATTCATGCAAAAAGAGATTTGTGTTCTTATAGAATAGACTAAAGACCTTAGAGGTGCATTCTATATCTTTTCATATCTTTTGTGTATTGGCAGTGAGCGTTCATCTATCAGTAGTTAGCCTTTGTGTATCATCATTGAGCTTGTGTATTGACAGTGAGCCCTTTTCATATCTGAAAGTGAGCCTTTGTACAAATCATCTTTCGATGTCACCCTAACATGTGTTTTTCATATTCATGAGAATTAGCTTCTCCATAGTGTTTCCTAGTTGGGTTTTCCACGTATAAATCTGGTGTTCCCTATTTTTGTGTTCCTATGTTATTCATGCATATCTTTAATGTGGATTTTTGTTGTGCTCAAGTGATAAATCTTAAGCTTTCATAATTATTGTTTAAGTGTTCATTGACAGAGGAAAAGTTTTATTTATTTGTGTGGGAATAATTGATTAACCCCCCTCTCAATTATTTGACTTGTTCAACACTATTTTCACTTACACATACATGCTTGATACATTATGTGTCCTTGGTATATGTTTTATATTATCCTTCATAAGGTATTTTGCATTTTTTAATCTAATACATTATGAATCCTTGATTTCATAAGGTATTGATATCTTATGCATACTTGTCACTAATAGGGATTAATATCTTGTCACCATTTCATTTGATAAGATGTTGGTCACTTATTATATACAAGGTGAATAATTTGTTATTAAATTACAACATACAAGGTTTATAATTATCAAGTGATAAGGTGTTAAATGATTGCAATGATAAGTTATAAAAGTTGCAAGGATAATGGCATGATGACCTTGGTATATTCAAGTGGATAGTAAGATATTTCATTTGACCTTGGGCATAATGTCATAGTCATAAGATCATTGATAATGATGACGTATCTTGACTTAGGGCATAAAATCATTATTCACATTATTCCTTGACCCTGATGTATCAAAACACATTTTATGAGGTTTAAACATCATATGGTTATTATGTATTTCAAAGGCATTGTTATTATTTTGAAGACATATTTATTTCAAAGGCCAACATATTGTTTTGAGGGCATATGCATTGTTAGTTTATTTTGTATCGGTCTTCAAAACCTATTCGATATGCTAGGGAACAAAAAATGCTTTTGTGAAGGGATGCTTGAGGAAGATTATTACAGAGACATTGGAGATTGAAAAGGTAGTTATAGGCATGTTTTATTTCAGGTGACTTGGTTGTTTTTTTGGTACTCATTTTGAACCCTAAAAAATACAATTTCTCTGGTCAGGTTAAGCATAAAAACAGAGTAAAATTATTTTCAATTGCTTAAAAGTCTTTGATATCTTGATGGGTTACCTTAGCAGTTGTAAAAAATGGTAATCCTATACTAATGGCTCTTATAAAAGATACATGAACAAAATCAAGAAGATCAAGACTTATTCCACAAAGCTTTCTATCAAGAACATATGTCCCTATCCATTTGATGCAAGCATACCTATGTCTCCTTTCCCCAACAATTTGGAGATTCCTAAGCTTGACCAGTATAAGGGAAAGGAAGATACTAGAGACCACTTGGGGGAATTTTGTACATCTATGCTTGAATTTGCGCACGAAGAAGCATACCTTATGAGGCTTTTACCTTGTATTCTTGGAGAGAGTGTTACATAATGGTTTTCAAGATTACACTAGACTATCACATTTTTTCAAGAATTAGCAATTTTTTTTTTGCACGCTATGCTTACTATTTTGAACATTGGATCACTATATTTGATTTATGTAACACTAAATGAAAGAAAGAGGAACCATTTATCATATTCTTGCATTGTTGGGGATATTTGGTTAAAAGAGCACCTTACGAAATCTCCAACAAATACTTGGTTGAGCTCTTTTGTTAGAACTTGAATAGAGAGATTGGACTTCAACTTCATCTTAAATGTTTAGAAACATTTGAGGTCATAACATAGGAGTGAAAATTGAGAAAACACTTATTAATGATGGATCTATTAAGGTGTATAAAGAAAAATATAATATAGGAAATGCTAGCTCTAGTAACAATGATAAATCTCTTTTTTGGTGAAAGAATAAGAAAATTGTTAATGAAGGGGTTGTTGATGCTAAAATTATTAAAACTACACAATTTGTTTATAATCGCAAAGGTTTAGACAAATAATAAAATACTAAAGCCTCGTGCAAAGAGACAATTTACACCATTGGGACAATCTATTGAAATAGATATGAAGGAACTTCTTGCGAACAATCTCATTATGCTACCTGAAGCTAGGGAGTAAAATCCTCAAGTGAAACCCCTATGGTGGTTGATAATCATTATTTTGAATACCATAGACATAGAAAAACAAGATGGATAGTTGCAATATATTGAGACATACTATTCAAGACCTTATTGATGACATAACGATTATAGTCAATGGACATATCTCTAATGGAAAGACCAATCATGTTCAAGGATCCCCTTCCTAAATATGACAAAGAAAAAGCTTGTAAATTAGACAATAGTGTGAATTATACAAATGTTAATTATGACTACAATAACAATCACACTAGTTCATGAGACAATCATGTGGATGTCTTTACTATCAAGAACAAAACACCAAATACAGTGTTACCACATGAAGATTATAGTGACTCTTCGAGGGCCTACCTCTATGCCTTATAATTAAGCAAAAAAATACAATCTCTTTGATCATTTGGGGAAAACATTGGAGCATATATCAATCCTAGAGATTTTACAATTATCACCTAAACATAAAGCTATACTTTATAAAGCTCTTGTTGAAGCGATAGTAAATACAAATACTCATGTGGACTAGTTTCAAGCCACAATGGGACATCTTGCCATCCCTCATACACTTACCTTCATTGAGAATGATACAACAACCTCATAATGCACGTAATAGATGGAGGAGTAGCTATAAACCTTTGCATATTAAAATTGGTTACCGCTTTGGGGTTCTTTGAAAACACTGTGGATCCTAAGAATAAAATAACAATCAAAGCCTATGATGAAGAAGAGAATTCCTCTAAAGGATCTAAAACATTTCTAGTTAGAGTTGGACCTATGGTTAAAAATATGGTTTACCAAGTCCTTGACATTGATCTCACATACAATCTCCTTTTGGATCAACCATGGATACATGTTATGCAAGTTGTTTCATTTACTTATTATTAATGCATTAAATTTCCCTCATTGAGTTAAAATTACAATGCATGGAGATCCTAATCCATTTATATATATCCTCGAACCGATATTGCCATGCCTCACAATTGTAAAGCAACTATTTCTACATATTATGTTGATCCTGAATTATCAAAAGCTTCTACTTCAAAGTTGTTGAGATCAAAATTAAAGTGCAAATTAAAGAACAATGAGTGGGTGAATACAACATGAGTCGAGCCCTTTGCACTAGACAACTATCTCCTCTCGAGACTAATGAAAAATTACAAACATCTAAAATTATGTCTACTACAAAAATCACATGTAAGCCTACTACTTTCACTAAATAGAGTGCTCTATACAATAAAATTGAAGAAGAATATCTCTTTAGATGGTTATACAAAGATGAGACAAAAGAAGAAGAAAATGAGAAACCCAAGATAAAGATACTTGTTGAGCAATATGTTAAAGGGCTTACAATAATAAAACAAAAGAGATATGATGGTCATAGTCCCCTCGATTTACAAAAGCAAGATATTTCAGAACCTATACATGCAAAGGGTGCTTGAAAAGTTGTTGTCTTAGGATATGATATGCAGAAAGATAAGACCCTTAGTACTAAGTGTAGCTGGAATTCAGTGGAGAGTCTTCTAACACCACAAAGGTTGATGAGGATAGTACCATTGACCACTTTAATGATTTCATTGACATGTTTGAATACAAAAGCACTTGCACCATCTCAACCTCGCATGAACTTGAACTTGATCATGATTCCAAGTACCTCTTGTCCATCCCCAACTCATTGATTGGGATCAACATGGATTGCATGACTTAGACACCTTTTAAAATGGCAAAGCTATGGTTGATTTCCTCAAAGTGAGAGATGACATACCTCTTGGGGACAATAGAGTTGGTTTTCTATTGAACTTAATAGTGTTGCATACTTTGGAGAAGGTGTCAAGCCTTTCAATCAGAAAAATAATAAATAGGTCTTCTAGTGAAAAGTGCTTTGTGACACTTTTAGACCCTAACAAAGTAAAAACAAAGAGTGTAATAAAAGGTGGAAACCTCTTCGAGGCACCCAAGGAAGGAATGCTTTCCACTCTTCCTCAAACTACATATCATGAGAAATCACTTGTGTTGATTTTGAGAAGATAATTCATGTAAACTTGGGTATAGATGAAAGTCCTAAAACTATTCACTTAGTAGAGTCCTTAACGATAAACGAGAGATCTACATACATATAGTTTTTCAAAAAATAATAAATCAACTTTGCTTGGTCTTTATGTAGACATGCTTGGGCTTGATCCTAATCTTGTAATGCATCGTTTAAATATCGAACCCAAGAGCTAAACCCATAAAACAAAAATTGACACCCAAAAATTCATCCACAAATTGCACTATTTGTAAAGGTTGAGTTTCAAGAACTTTTAGATGTTGGTTTCATAAGTCTATAGATTACATTGAGTGGATTTCTAATCTTGAACCAGTTTGAAAAACCAATATGCACATACTTCAGAGATTTAAACAAAGCTTGTCTTAAGGATGACTTTCCTTTACCAAACATCGACATTAATAGTAGATCTTACACTTGGACATATAATGTTCTCTCATGAATGGTTTTTAAAAATACAGTTAAATTAAGTTAGCAAATGGTATGGTGAAAGTATTAGTCTTTGTTTTATATAAGATAGGAAATAAACACACACATATATATATACACACATACACATGTGTGTGTATACACACACATATACACATACACATAAACACACACGTGTGTTTATATATATACACACATACATGTGTGTATTATATACACACACATATAAATAGAGACTAATATATACACACACATACATGTGTGTACACACACACACACACACACACACATATATATACATAGACTAATATATATACACACATATATATAAACACACGTGTGTATATGTGTGTGTATACACACACGTGTGTATGTGTGTATATATACACAGGTGTGAATGTGTATACATGTGTGTGTATATGTGGAGGCAAACACATGCGTGCATATGCGTATATATACAGACACATACACACCATATTCAAAGAAATTAAAATAAAGAATTAAAATTCTTTATGTATCTTCTAAGTCAGGTGAACCAAACGAGTCAAGCCATATTCTGGAAATCATTTTCAGGATTTGTATCTTCCAGAATTGACTATATCCAGCATTTGGTATCCTGAATTCCAGCAACCAAAAGAAGGAAACCAGGTAGAAACAATTATTAACAAATAGGCTTTTACAATGCGGATTGAAACATTATTTAATTTCAGCAACCAAAAGAAAGAAACCAGGTAGCAACAATTATTAGCCAATAGGCTTTTACAACGCGGGCACTGCTCGCCGGGAGTGTCTCACGCGATCGCCGAGTGGTTGCCAAAATTTTTAACATCACCGGAATTACCCAACTGATTGGCTTCGCACCGCCGGTGCGGGTAAGAGGCTTACCGATAAGGCATATGGCGGAGGCAAACACAGGAGTGGTGAGACAAAATAGCAAATGATGTCGCGATGACAACTTGCGAGGGTCAGGGATAAGAGATAACTATTGCGAAACCTACTGCTCCAAAAATCACCGCCATCAGATTAATCTTTGGAATTTACCGCCACAATCGACTATATAAATTCCAGGTGTCCTCGTCAAGTCACAACATCACTTCCGCTTCAGAAGGCTCCACCCCTGCTTTGAAACTCCTCTATCAGGTGTGCCTGAAAGGCTTTTTCAAATTTTTTCCCTGTATACCTTATTATAATATTTTATTGAAAAGTTCCATTCCTTTGAAAAACAATTTTGTGCGAAGGTGAAATACAGTTAACCGATTGCGAATACAATGAAACCCAAATGACCCTGGAATGCTTTAGTGTCGTTTGGTTTCCAACATGGCCTTTTTCTCCTAACCAATCTTTCATATCCTTTAGCAGTGCCATTCTCTATCAATCAGAACGTTGTGTATGATATTGTGGGCTTTCACTATTCCTTACATCGATGTCTATGTCTGCAGTTTTCTGCTCTTAAATGTGAAATTGCTGCCAAATATATCATATGTGTGATGTTGTGTGACTCCACTGTTCCTTACAGGAAACAGACAAGAGGCCGCAAAGATTTTAGGAGAAGTTTGGAAAGGTTTGCATTGTGCAGAAAAGTTCGAATAGGGTGGGTATACAGATTTTACAATGGCGTTGATTTAGTTTTTTTGACTGTTGCAACCTAGATTTCTGTCTGTTTATTACTGCATAGATTCTCGAAGTTAGCCTACTGCAGAAACAACATGTTAAGCTCCTCTCATGTTCAATACCTGGAGTAACATAAGTATATCAAAACCGCCGGACTTGGTGGCAATGAAGAGAAGTATGATCCCTCTAGCGTATACAAAACTCACTGCGCAACCAATACCCAAACTAGGCCTGGCAAATGAAAGTGACAATACAAAATAACTTTGGTAGAGGTGCTAAAAAACCGATGAATGAAAATGACCTCTAATATAGGCCATATATAAGAGATTAAATTCAGTCTTGAATGAGCTTTCTGTTCAATTTATGGTATATGTTGAACATTCCAGTAATACCAAGTTTTTCAACTATTAAGATATTGTTGACCTCTGTTTTACTCCGTGTCTTAGTCTTAGTAAACAAGTAACATGTTTCACAAAATAAACCAATAGGAAGCATCTTCGTAAGAGAAAAACACAATTACTTAAATTGATTGTAGTGGAAGTTTTGTAGAGCTCTGTAAAATTTCCCCCTCTTAAAATAAAAGGGCTCAATGCTTTGAAAGGGTTGTCGGAAAAATGGAAGGAAAAAATGCTATTAGATCAATATGTAATTAAGCCTCCATGAAACTTTAAATTCAATTCCACTTAATTGCACTATATTTTGAATTTCAAATTTAATAGTATGTGGCGATGCCAACTTGATTTGACAGCCTCTGCTTTGTATCTATCTATGCTAACATCAACTCCTACATTTATGTCTCTACAAAATCATATAGACTGTGGACTCTATAGTGTTTTAAACTGACAATAGGCTCAAATTCTCAAACTTTATATTGGAATCTTTGTTTATATATGTATATATGTGTATATACGTATATATATACATACATATACGTATATATATACATATCTATCCATTCATCTATCTATCTATATCCTAGGACAACTAGTCATAGAGTATACTAACATAATGACTACCTTTATTTAAATAGATTATAGAGCTTTATTGATTACTATCTATCTATCTATATTCTAGGACAACAATTCATAGATTATTCTAATATAATGACTACCTTTATTTAAATGGATTATAGAGCTTTATTGATTGCTAATAATTTTAGTTACATTATTAATATAGTATATATAGTTACATTATACTTATTAATAGAAGACAATACATTACATATAATTTATAGTAACTATGAATGTTAGGTGTTGCTTTAATTGTAACTCTATTCTATTTATATTTCTGAAATTATAATGTGATGCATTGCTATAGTTATTCATTGATTTTGAACAATTACATAAGTTTACCATTGAAGCATCTAAAATCACACTTATAGAAAGAAACAAACTATTACCTAATTTAAATCTTTGGTTTAATTATTGTTCATACTGTAATTGTGAAGCAACATTTGAGTACAATCCATATGTGTGTAAATTAATGGCTCCAATATCATTCATATTGCCCAAGCTTTCTCATCTTTAGTTTATGGATGACACAACTCTTATGGGAGTTGCTTGCATTCATGAAGCATAATCCTTTAGGTAGGTGCTCTATATTTACTTAGCTTCTTTGGGTCAAAATGTTAGTGAACACAAGTCTTCAATCTATTTTTTAAACACCCCAGAAGCTATTCAGAGGAGGATTGCTGCTATCTTCAGGTTTTAGATTGGGGCACTCTATATTTACTTAGCTTATTTGGGTCGAAATGTTAGTGAACACAAGTCTTCAATCTATTTTTTTAACACCCTGGAAGCTATTCAGAGGAGGATTGCTGCTATCTTCAGGTTTCAGATTGGGTCTCTTCCCTTGTTGTATCTGGGTGTTCCCCTTGTTGTTGGCCGACAATCAAGGCCACTCTGGCAAGGCTTGCTTGATAGGTTGCATTAGAAAATTAATCATTGGACTCATTGGTGGCTTTCCACTACTGCTAGGGTTACCATTCACCAATTGGTGATTTAGGCTCTTCCTATTTATAGAAGTTTTATTTAGGCAGCTCCTGTCTATTTTCTTAAAGAATTTGATACCCTTTCATGCCAATTTCTTTGGAGTGGTAATTTGCAACTTCTAAGTGGAACCTTGTTCAATGGGATGTTGTGTGCCACCTAAAGAAAGAAGGGGGTCTATGTCTTCGATCTGCTATCTGGAATGGGCAGGCTTTAACAGCCAAATTATATTGGCTAATGGTGTACAAGTCAGAATCAGCTTTGGGCTCAGATTCTTAGGCATAAGTTTTAGTGGTGTCGATCAGGTGGATGTTGGCCGTTATCCTTTGGAGGGTAAGGGTTCTATGAATTGGCACACTCTGAAAACTGGGACTCAACTTGTTAAGAAGGGCCTCTTTTGGATCTACCATCAAGGCTTTGAAGCTCTTTTTTTCTTGAACTCTTGGGATGGTAATCCTCCTTTTCTTTCCATGTATTCACATTTGCAACTACTCTGTGATAGGTTTTTGGCTGCTGGTTGGATTAAGGTTATGCATTATAAGTGTGTTTAGAATATAGGCCTTGCTATAGGGTACAAATGGCGAGACCTTGGTGAATGGCCGCTGAGCGGTTCAAAGGAGCATTGCAATGAGTTGGCTTAGATTATTGCTTCTAGAGAGTAACTCTTTGGTTGGACGAGATGTTTTGGCCTGGGGCAGTGCCTCAACGGGAAAATATTCTGTGTCTGTAGGTTATTCGAAGCTTCTTAATTAGATGTTTGGAAATATTGAGGTTCCTTGGTGGAAGCAGGTCTAGAGTAAATTTTCTTGGCCGAAGTGCAACTTTTTCCTGTGGTTGGTTACTCATAATTGGTGTCTTACGTTGGATAATTTATATAAGAGAGGCTTCTAGGGTCCCTTGATGTGCATTTTGTGTCGTGTTGATGTGGAATCTATCTGTCATCTTTTCTTTTAGTGTTCCTTTGCTAAGGAGATCTAGCACTTATGGTGGATAGTCTAGGGTCAATCTTGTTGGCATGTTTCTTCTTTGGTTGAGTTTTGGGCCCGCCAGGGGAGTCCCCCTGTGAGGACCTCTTTCCTTCAAGTGGCTTGGGCTGTCGGTCCCTTGTTTATCATTGGCATATTTGGCTGGAGAGGAATCGTAGGATTTTTCAAGATAGTAGGATGGTCTTTCAACATCTGTGGTGGGAAATTGTTCATTCTCTTTGGGAGACTATCTTAGCAAAGTGTGACTTCTCTAGAGGTGTGGATGCTCAAGATGTTGCTATTTGTATTCGTCTCACTTTTCCTCTTCAGGGAGGTGCTGGTCAAGTTACAAGGAATAGATGTAGACACCCTCTACGGAAAGTCATCAGGGAGGATTGTTGGACCTTTCCACCACAGGGAGTTTTCAAAATTAACATTGATGGCTCTTCAGGAGGGAATCTTGGTCATGTAGGTGTTGGTGGGGTTGGTTGTGATAGTTCTAGGGACATCCAGTTTATTTTTTCTATTTATAAAGGCCTTCAAACGAATAATCTTGTGGAGGCTTTGGCCATCTTGTGTGTTGTTGAATGTAGTTGTGTTCTTGGTTGGAGAAGGATCATTTGCGAGTTTGATTCTTAGGTGATGGTGTCTTTGCTTAATAGACCGTCAGTTGGATGGCACTTACAATTGATTATTAGACAGATTCTTCGGCTGTGTGGCTCTTTTGATTATGTTGTTTTTAGGCATATTCCTAGAGAGTGGATTGGGGTTGCTGATTGTTTGGCCAAATGGGCTTTTGATCAAATGTAGCTTGGAATATTGAGGATAAGGGGCAATTACCTCCTGAAATGGCTGCTTTGTTAGATCATTTAGTGGATAGTGGAAGGGCTCTTTAAGCTCCCTGTGGAGCGGCCTGTCCTTCTTTGTACCTTTCTTGTTCTTGAATAAATTTTTACCCCTCTTTTAGGGTGATATTTTGATCTTATGATCAGGAGATGGAAGCAGCCAACGACCATACAAATATAATCACTATATCTTATAGCACTTCCCAAGATGCACCAAGTCTTCAAGGGGACAATGATGTTGTTGCCTCAAAAACAGGTTCTACATCCATCGAGTGGAATGGACTATACACAAGCGACATTGGAGTTGTAGCAAATAATATTATCACAGATTGTCACACAACTGTTGAAGACTTCAGGTGAGCTTGCAAAGATGCAGGAACCATTGAAAATCGTGACATTAAAATGGTACAGGATTCTATGTACACAATGCAAACAACTTACAATGTATTGGAAACCTTTTATAAAACACTGCGTGAAATACGATATGCACAATTTTATGGAATAAACAATTCGTCTGCATCAGAAGTCTCGTTCTTTGGTTTTTTGGAAAGTGTTTGGCCGGCAGTTCAGAAAAGAAAGTTGTTTACAACAACTATTTTGCACAAACAAAAGGTATATGCACATCTCACCTTTCATTAATAATCTAATGAAGCTTAAATGTCATATATTTCCACATTTTAACATGTGCTCATCTTACAAGAATGCGTAGGGCACAGGGGGAACGAAGGAACTCTTGAGTTCAAAAACAAGAAACTAAATATTGTGTGCAGCATGAAACTCATGTAGTAAACTCCGCATATTAGAAAGGACAATGTTGCTCTAACTAAGCGAATAATATCAGTACTGTTTTTAATTACTTTGACTTTTAGTTAAAATATTAAGTATATTCTATACACAGAAATTGTGTATGCAATTGTTGACATACTCCTATAATAATTTTTTTTCTAAAATTGTTACCATTAAATGCTATCAGCGTTACCATTGCACCTCATTTGGTGCAAGTGCTAGTAGTATTATCTGCTGCAAAGTTAGCATCTGGGTGTAAAGTCCTCGCTTGGACACTATGTCTGGATGATTACTGATCTCCATAACTTGCCCTTTCTCCATTACTGCAATGACATCTGAATTGACAACTATAGATAGCCTATGGGCAACAACTACTCTGGTACACTTGCATGAATTGTAAAGTTTATCTAATGGTGCCACAACTAAAACTTCTGACTCAACATCCAGAGCACTTGTAGCTTCATCAAGTAACAGAATAGAAGGCCTTTTGAGAGTTATCCTGGCTATTGCAATCCTCTGTTTCTGTCTTCCAGATAGCTGAGAACCCTTTTCTCCCACCAGTGTATTGTATCCATTTGGAAGACTGCTCACAAATGTATGAACATTTGCTTCTTCTGCAGCTTCCATGATCTCAGACACTGAAGCACTTCATTCCCGTATAGAACATTTTCTTTTATTGAAGTGGAGAATAGTAAGGGCTCTTATTGTACTAATCCAATGTATTTTCTGAGCCATTTGAAGTTGTAGAGTTTTGTGTCTCTTCCATCTATGAGAATTTCACCAGTTTGAGGATCATAAAACCTTTCTATGAGGGCCATGATAGATGACTTGCCTGCTCCACTTGCACCCACCAAGGCCAATGTGGTTCCTGAATTTACAGAGATACTGAAGTTTCTGAGAACAGGTACTTCCAGTCTGGATGGCTAACAAAAACTTACATTTTTGAACTCAATATGGCCTTTTATGGATTCAAATTGCATGCCACCATCTGTTTGGGGATTGGTTCTCAGTATATTCATTATTGGACTTAGGTCTTTCATGGCCCTGAAAACTGCAGGAATAGTTGTCCATAGCTCAGTTATGGAGGGCACTGTTAATGAGAAAAGTTGGTATGATCTTACACTGTTTTCAGAGCTGGCCTGATGTTTTTCAACGAGAATTGTATTGTACAAAAGTGCAACTGCATGGGCAACGTTCCACTAGAAGACTGCTATGCCTTGTATGATTCCATATTTCAGGCTTTCACTTCTGCTTTTCTTCAAGGGTCTGCTTAAACAGTTCCTGACAGATTCAATTATTTGATCCTCATAGACAAACGAGACTACTGTTCTAATGTTTAATACTGCTTCGCTTCCCAACTGGCTTATCTCTGCATGGGCTAGGGCTGAATCAGTTGTAAATCCTTTGTTTGATCAAGCCTGCCATGAATCAAACATGCTTAAAAAGTCAGGAAACAATTAGAAATTAGATTAAATTTTCAAGATAATCTTTATAGTGCATTTACTCTAATAATTCCTGAGTGATTGACTTTAACATTCATATTCTTTAAAAACCATCTTAAGACTATGCACTGTTAATCTGCTGTTAATGGTCTGTTGACCTGTCCGGTTGGCTCCAGACTTTTCTGTTTAAAGGGTTTGCACTGCTGCTTTTAATATCAAAACACTCAACCCCATGAGTTCAAAAGGGTCTGCCACCACATCAGGTGATGTTCAGATTGGTGAAAAGGTGAGATTGAAACTAATGTCACTGATATGAACAAGAATACTGAATGTTACGGTTCAATTGGTTGATTTGAATCGCATCTCTTCACTCTCACCAGAGCAGAGGAGAAAGGAAGAGGCAAATGAACCATACGATGGATCCAATACTCACTACGAGATTCATATTTCTAGTTTTGATCCAACCTCTAAAGCCTTAAAAGAGGTGATGAATGATTGAATGAAACTACAAATATATCTCCAGTCAGTCAATTCCCTCAAACATATCTTACATTGAACTCCATATTCACAAATTTATTCAAGAGTTCTTTTTAAGCAAGTACTATATTTGATAAGATTAACATGCCTGAATGAGTCCCCCTATGAGATGGCAAGGCATTACAGCCCATGCTACCTAGGCCATTCTCCAATTCACTATCATATTGACTACCATGGCCCTGGTCTCACCTACTTCCCCCGCTAGTGTTTTAGTCACCCTGGTACTGGGAAAAAAGTTATGCCTCAAAAACCTTGGCCTTAAAGCTCTTCTAGACTCCAGATGCCTCCCCCACCACTAAGTCTGTTGAAATGTCGAAGGAGAAAAAAAAAGAGACTCCACTGCGGAGGTCAAAGCCAAAGCTTCTAAATAGCTAAATTAAACATCTAGTAGATTGATTCTGACATTGAAATTATTGAAGAAACAAGCACCCCACGCCGTTCTATTAGGTTGGCCACTAAACCTATTGTGAAAGGTAAAAATCTAAAGGAAGATTCTATTTATGATGATTCTGAGGAAACTGAAAGCAAGGATTTGGAGGGAAAAACCTTGGATAAGGAAGCCCTTTTGGCCAATGCCAATAGCTCGTCCCATGTGTTTGAACGCCTTTAAAATGATTTTGTTGAACCCGCCCTTGAGCCTGAACTAAGGTCAAGTGTCCCTCCCCCAATCAAGACAAGGAAAAAACTAATAAGGAGGAGCATTGTAGTGTGAAAGGGAATGTCGGTGGTGAGATTGAAATAATTAAGAAAGATATTGCAGGTATGTTGGCATAGAGACTATATCCACGATGAGATCCCTTTTACCACCAGTACGTGCTTTTGGTGTGACGACAAAATCTACATGGTATCAGAACGTAGGTCATCGGTTCGAGTCCCTCAAACCCTAGACCCATTGTTTGTGTAAGTTTGTCTTATTGACGTGGTACGTAGTGTGTGCGAATCCCACATGGTATGTGGTTGTATTCGGCTCTATTGTGTGGGGGTTGTTGGCATAGTGACTATTTCCACGATGAGATCCCTGTCCACCACTAGTACGTGCTTTTGGTGTGATGACAAAATCTACAAGGTATTGAGAAGCGGTTGTAGGAGGTTGTTCATGACATTGTGGGTATAGATAAAAGGTTGGAGGTTGCTTGTTTTGCGGTCAAAGTAATGCATAGTTTGGCGACCACTCTATTCTTGCTGTAGGAGAAGGTGCATGAAGGCAAAGTCTGCGAGGAGGAGGATTTCAAGGAACTATTCAAGTTCTTGATTGAAGATTGGGCCTGGATGTTGTTGTCGAAGCTTGGAAACCGGAAGAAGAATTGAGATGTTGGCCGTTGGTTTTTTGCTCTCACTAGCCTAGTTGGCATGTGTTTAATGAAGTTTGTTGGAAGTTTTAAGATTTTTACTAAAAACTCTATTTACAATAGCCCGACGTGGGTTACTGTTAAAACTTTTATTACTCTTTATGCTCGTGATGATATAGTTTGTATAGTTTTTTGGACTATTGCTCATTCTACTATTGTTAGACTTGGGTTTGTTTTTGATAGAGGGAAGTCATGGTGCCTGTGTCCTTTTGGTTTGTTGCTGTTAATGTGCTGACAATGTTTATGTACTGATAGTGCCCCTGGGACTATGTATAATGGGACAACGCCCTTATTTATGCTGCTTCTAATATCAAAAACAAAAGTTTTATTTGAGACAATTGAAATGTTATCATGGCTTTTTATTTGAGACAATTAAGAAAAGAATATTCATGTTTGTCTACTGGTTCACAAACTTGTGAAAAAGGTCTAGGCTTTAGAAAACAACTCACCTTTTCACCAATAGCATCCTGTATCAAATCTATGTAATCTGTATCCAGGCTTAAAGAAATTTTGGTTGCATGCGAGTATTGTGTTCACATGGGCTATTGACATTTCCTCTACTTATATTTAAGTCTTGGTGGTTGTGAAGTAGGGTCCATGTTGTCAAGTGCTGCAAATCAATATTCATTCTTTTCTTTTCAAACATGCTCGATGAAACATATTTATCTTGTCCATATTAAAATATCATTTTAAAAGTTTTTAATATCAATTTTAATTATAATTAAGTGTAATTTAATCTCTTTTATTTTGTGTTTTTCATAGTAGCCTTCATCTTCTTGATATGTAGTTTGTAAATAATTTTGAATATCAACGTACATTGTATGCTATAATATATTCTCTAGTATTTGTAGCACACAATCTATTGTAATAGAATTCACCCCTTTTGAATTAATCTTTGCATTAGCATGAGATGATGATGTCTTTAAAATATTCACATTTACATGAATGCAGTTGTTCTCTCTTTTAATCAACGAATTGTTCTAAATTTGTATGTCTACAATTTTCTTCTAATTATCTATCTATCTATCTATCAAGACTTGTAATGAAATGTTCGTGGATGATGTGTTATAATCTAATTTACTTCTTGTCCCATTTTTTCTTCAATTCTCGTCAACTAACATACCTACCCTACATAAATAATGGGTTTTTATTTCCTCTCTTTGTGTATTTATCATTTTCTTGTGTCATCTCATATTTCATGCATATTATTTTCATTAGTCCTCACTTTTAAAATTTAACTTTGGACAAGACATCCTATAAAATTGTAAGACATGTACTGGTCAATTTATAATATATAGCAGACATTTGAAATGAAGGATCTTGGAAAAATGCATTATTATTTAGGAATTGAAGTGTGGAGACAAAATGGTAAGACTCTGATTACTCCAAGTAAGTATGCAAAGAAGTTTAATATGCAAGATTGTCAAGTAGTACGTACTGCATTACAACAAAATTTCAAGTTTTCTTGTGATGTTGATACTTTAGAAGTCAATGGAACTTTGTATAGACAAGTGGTGGGAAGTTTGAACTACTTGAGATCTGCTATTGTATATTCAATCTACATAGTTATCCAATTCATGGCTAACCCTCTCAAGCTTAATTGGAAGGCTTCAAAGAAAGTCATTTGATACCTACATGGGACCATAAATTTTGGGATTGAATGTACTAACCATTTGAATGTAATGTTGATAGGTTATTCAAATTATGATTGGGTAGGTGTTCCAGATGAGCAGCAACTGGTTATGCATTCAACATAGGATCAGATGTTGTTTCTTGGAACAACAAGAAGCAACCAACTGTTTCCTTGTCATTAACTGAAGGCAAGTAAAAAACATTGTGTAGTGCTATTTTTGAAGTTGTTTGACAAAGGCAAATTCTTAAAGATATGAGACAAAAGAAAGGACTAACTCCAATTGAGTGTGACTATCAAAGTACAATAAAGTTGGTAAACGATCCAGTTTATTATGCAAGATCAAAACATATTGAAACTCAACATCATTTTGCAAGAAAAAAGATTTAATCTGAAGAGACAGAGTTGTAAAATTGTAACACAAATGATAATATAGCTGATGTATTTACTAAGTCATTGGGAAAAATAAAATTTGTAATATGTTAAAAATATAGAGTCAATCAAAATTCAGTAATTCTTTAAGGAGTACTAGAATAACTCATAACAGAATTATAGTTCTGTTATTGAGGTATCTTAAATGTGCAATAAGTCTCAATAATGTTAGAAGGGCTAAATTAATTATCAGTCAAACATTGGTCGACACAGACCAACCTACACAAACCAACCGACCCAACAATCCATGCCATTCACATTCTTCTCATGCTCTCTCACCTCTTGACCATAAATGCAGCAACAAACTTTGGTCTGCAGTCTTCACATAATATGATTTATATTTTCCTATAAATTTGTTGAATTTATAATACAACCTCAGAGCTCATTTTATGGGTTTCTACTCTGTGTCCTGATTTTTATCATGGTATTAGAGCTTATGGTGGAAGATCTTGAAGAATCTGGTTAATAGAAGAATCTAGAGTAGTGTTCTCTCCTTTCTAGAAGTGTTCAAAGCTCTAGAAGGAGGCCATAACCGTTAAATAAGACTGCCAAAATGAAAAGACATTGGCAGCGAGGATGTCTAACATCTCAAGCCATTGATTGCATAAGAGAAGATTGCCAATGACAAAGGGATCTACCTCTAGGAAATGTAATGTCATGTAAAAGGAGATTGTTATTTGTGTAGTATCATCTCTAAGGAAAAGGAGATCACTAGGTTATTAAGAGGTGAAATTGGAGAATTGCCTTTGTTTGGTAAAGCCATAGTTGAAGAAGCTTACTGCTCGAAATGTGGGATGGATTGCTGCAGATTGTGATCAAGGATCTAAGCTCATCCCTTTCTCCAACTGGGGAGAAAGATCTTTTTTTTAACCTGAAGTTAATACCAATTAAAACCAATATTGAGGAGATGGAGATACTAGCCAATTAGGAAAGAAAATTGAGAAAATCCCAAAAGTTGCAATCAGAAAGAAGCCACTAGTGAAGAGAAGAAGTCGTGCAGATTAAGGAGATAGTAGATATCCTAAATATAGAGAGACCTAGGGAGATAGATAGGAGCTATCGGGTCGACTAGCAAGAGCTCTCTAAAAATCTTGGGTTATATGGAATTAGTGTTATCTATTATCTGTGGTTTTTTATTATAGTTGGGTGACCTATTATATGCTGTGTAACCTATGATTTGTGGTTTCATTATTTTACATTAAGTGGCTGTTGTAGGATGCATAGATACTTGCAGTCAAAGAAAAATCTGGTAACAAAATATAGTCTGTAAGTTTTTTTATTATAGTTGGGTGACCTATTATATGCTGTGTAACCTATGATATGTGGTTTCATTATTTTACATTAAATGGCTGTTGTAGGATGCATAGGTACTTGCAGTCAAAGAAAAATCTGGTAACAAAATATAGTCTTTAAGTTTTTTGGCTTGCGCATATGTGGTCTATGGATGAATCATGTGAGTCTTTAGAGTTACAGATATTAGTTGTAGGAGTTTGTTGTGATTGCACTAGGTACAAGCTGTTTTTGGTCGGAGGTGGGAGAATTGGTCTGTCTAAATGTGAAGGTTATGTCATTGTCAAGAATGCTCATGTAAAAAAATATTATTGGATCAATATCCCTCAAGAGATTGCTGATCCAATTTTCTTAATTTGTTGACAGTATTTGGGTGGCCGTTGAAAAGACGCCAATTCCAAACAATGTGCAATCATTAAGTCAAGAAAGTTTTTTGTTGTTAATGGGCTATGTATTTTGGGCAAATGTTTGAGTGCCAATCACCTTTGTTAAAGGCAAAATTGAAGTATGTATCGTACTTGCTTTATTGTAAGGGGTGCATGATCGGTTGTACCCAACACCCCATAGTTTTTTGGTTTAACCATGTATCTGAAAATGATTCCTATAGAACTAATGAGTACAATGGCTGGATACCCATGTATCTTGGGGGATGGATTTCTTTTTATATGGACTCAATAATCAATTTTGATGCAGGTACAAAAGGACAAAAGCCTAGAGTGATGATGGTTTGCCCATTGTGATGGTGTGTGGTCATCTAAAACCATAAGTGCACTTGGTTCGTGGTCAGTTGAAACCACTTGTTGAGAGGTTCATGGTCAGTTTAAACCACTTGTATGTGAGGTTTGTGGTTAGCTGAAATCACTTGAGTGCATAGTTTGTGATGATCTTGAAACCACTCATGTGTGAGGTTTGTAGCTAGCCAAAACCACTTGAGTGCAAAGTTTGTGGTGATCTTAAAACCACTTGTGTGCAAGAGGTTTGTGGTTAGCTGAAACCAATTCAGTCCAAAGTCTGTAGCGAGTACAACTTCATAATTGTATCAGTTAGAGGTAAACCATCAAAAGATTCAAAACCCAAAGTGATAATGACAAGGGGAAGTATTATGAAAGACATAATTTGATAAGTGTTTGTAAATGGGTACCTAACAAGGCTATAAATCAGGACCCATATTTTGTAGATTATGAGAGTTTGAAACAATTAGATAATTAATTTATGAGAGATGTTAGAAGAGCTAAATTAATTATCAGTCAAACATTGGTCAACACAGACCAACTGACCCAGTAACCCATGCCATTCACATTCTTGTCATGCTCTCTCATCCGTGGGCCATAAATGCTGCAACAAACTTTGGTCTGCAGTTTTCGCAAAATTTAATGTATTTTTCGTATAAATTGAATGAATTGGTAATACAATCTCATAGCTCATTTTATGGGTTTCTCCTCTGTGTCTTGATTTTTATCAAATAACAGTGGGAGGCATTCTATTTGGTTTCATATGCTTTCAGTGTGCTATCTATCATTTCGAATTACCTGTGTATATAGCAGAATTATAGGAAGTTGTTTATCCACTATGCAATTATAAATATGTATTAGTTGCTTCTGAATGATAATCAACAAGCTCTTCAGCTTCTCCTTTCTGAGTGTTTGTTCATTCTCTGTTTTTTTCTGCTGCTGTTTATTTTCTCTGTTTGTGCCAGTACAGCAAAAAGCTGAAGCTCTGTAACAAATTTGTTTTAATTTCAATATATACAGCAGCAATATTCTCTGTTTCTCCGTTTTTCTTTGTGCCTAATTTAAGCTTGCTAATTAAACTGTAAAACCTGTTCAACAAAAATTTAGCTATGAATAAACCTTGGTACCAAGCCAAGGTTAAATTGTTAATTAATCAATAAAAAATATTACAATATTATTCCTCAACTGTATTGGTATTTATCTTCTGCAATGTTAGCATCTGTGTGTAGAGTCCTCCCTCAGACATCATTAGATTTGAATGACTACCCATCTCCATAATTTGTCCCTTCTCCATAACTGCAATGACATCTGAATTGACAACTGTGGATAGCCTATGAGCAACAACAAGTCTGGTGTACTTGTATGAATTGTAAAGTTTGTCTAATGCCTCCACAATCAGAACTTCGGATTCAACATCCAGAGCACTTGTAGCTTCATCAAGTAACAGAATTGAAGGCCTTTTCAGAATTATCCTAGCTATTGCAATCCTCTGTTTCTGTCCTCCAGATAGCTGAGAACCCTTATCTCCCACCAGTGTATCGTATCCATTTGGAAGACTGCTCACAAATGTATGAACATTTGCTACTTCTGCAGCTGCCATGATCTCAGATTCTGAAGCACCTTCATTTCCATATAGAATGTTTTCTTTTATTGAAGTAGAGAATAGCAAGGGCTCCTGTTGTACCAGTCCAATATAAGTTCTGAGCCATTTTAAGTTGTAGAGTTTAGCGTCTCTTCCATCTATGAGAATTTCACCATGTTGAGGATCATAAAATCTTTCTATCAGGGCTATGACAGAAGACTTGCCTGCTCCACTTGCACCCACCAAGGCCAATGTGGTACCTGCGTTTACAGAAACACTGAAGTTTCTGAGAACAAGAGCTTCTGATCGAGATGGGTAATAGAAACTCACATTTTTGAACTCAATATGGCCTTCTATGAATTCAAATTCCATGCCACCATCTGTTTGGGGATTTGTTCTTAATATATTCATCACTGGAGTGAGGACTTTCATGGCCCTGAAAACTGCAGGAATAGTTGTCCACAACTCAGTTATGGAGGGTACTGTTAATGAGAAGAGTTGGTATGCTCTTATACTATTTTTAAAGCTGGCCTGATGTTTGTCCAAAAGAATTATAGTGTACAAAAGTGCAACTGCATGGGCAACGTTCCATAAGCACACTGCTATACCTTGTATAGTTCCATATTTCAGGCTTTCTAGTCTGCTTTTCTTCAAAGGGGTACTTAAACAATTTTTCACGGATTCAATTATTTGATCCTCATAAACAAAAGAGGCTACTGTTCTAATGTTTGATACTGCTTCACTTCCCAACCGGCTTATCTCTACATGTGCTTTGGCTGAATCAGTTGCAAACCCTTTTGATGACCAAGCCTGTCATGAGTTAAGCACAGCTTAAAAGAGTCAGGAAACAATTAGAGAATAGATAGATAAGATTTTCAGGATTTAACTGCATAGTGCATTTACTCTAACAATCCCTGCAATGAAACCATTTCTTATCACAACTGATTCATTTAACACCCATCTCTATGCAATGAACCCATATCTTATCACAACTGATTCATTTAACACCTATCTCCATGCAATCAACCCATTTCTTATCACACCTGTTTCACTTTATACCCATCTCCACAAGTTCAGATAGGTGAAGAGGTAGGATTCAAACTATGCCACTGAGATTGACGTTCACATAGCATGACTAGCTATTGTTGTGATTCATTTGGCTTGTTTCAATTCCAAATCTTCCACTCACCAGAGCAGAGGAGAAAAGAAAGAGGCAAATGAACCAAACCCTAGAGTCAAATACTCATTTTCTCTAGTTTTGATCCCACCTCTATACCCTGAACAGAGATGATGAAGTTATACAGTAAAACTACGAATATTTGTCCAGTCAGTCAATTCCCACAAAATAAATTCTTATAATTTCTATTCAAATCCTTATGCACAAATTTATTCAAGAGTCCTTATTAAGGAAGTAGTATATTTGATAAGATTAACATGCCTGAATGAGTCCCCCAATGAGATGGCAAGGCATTACAGCCCATGCCACCAAAGCCATTCTCCAATTCACGATCATACTGACTACAGTGGCAATCAAAATGGATGATATGCACTGCACTATCACAGACATACGATCGGCAATGATTGACTTCACTAATGCTGTGTCATTCATGATGCGTCCACTGACCAAACTTGAACTATTTTCTGCCTTATCAAACCATGAAATTTCGTTCCCAAGTATTGCTGCAATCCCAGGCTGTTTGTTAGACTCCTATCCATTTCTTGGGCCAAAAAATCAAGACAGAGCAAATAAGAGGGTTTATTAACATACCAGAGAACAAAGACAGAGCAAATAAGAGGGTTTATTAACATACCAGAGAACGAAGTCTCACGCAGAGTTTTCATGACTCTCTCTCCAACCTCTCCAAAGAAAAAATGCTGTATTGTATGAGCAACAAATACCAACGCTGCAATCCCAACAAAAAATTCTGAATATCTTTCCACTTCGTGCTTGCTATTTGGGCTATAATAGGCAACCCCAATAGTCATGATGAAGTAGCCAAAGAGAGGCTTGGATATTCCAGTTGTGGCTGCTGCAACACTTCCTTGAATGATCTTTCGTATTTCCAATGCGTTCATCTTAAACAAAACTCTCATGATTGATAGGTGCCCTAAATTTTCTGGCCCTTTACCCTTGTCAGGAAGAAAAGTGACTGTAGAATTTGCAGGACCTGGAGAGTAATCCATACTGGGATTTATGGTGGAGTGGAGAAAATGATCACTTTCCTTTGTAAGATTAGTTTGGGCATCATTTTCAAGCCTGCTTACAATTAAAAATCAGAAGGTTAATAAACCCCAGATTATTTTCATATATCTAAGAAGTTATATAAAATGTTCACATATAATCATAATAGCCCAATTCACTGTGTACAATAGTATAGTAAAGTGGTAAAATGAAATGGGTTTTCATAGCAGATTGCAGGGCTCAAACAGAGGAGGCATGAAAATGTTGACATTGAATCTGCAATGTATATTTTAAAAAGATTGGAGGGTTTTCCTTTAAGTACATTGATACTAACCTGTCTTCGTCATTGGCTGCTGCTTTATCAGAGGTGAGATTCTGCATGTTTATCATTTCTGAATACAATTTGCTATTTTTCAATAGTTGGGTGTGATTTCCAAGCTCTATGACTTTGCCCTGTTCAATGACTGCAATAAGATCTGCATTGACAATTGTAGAGAGGCGGTGAGCAATCACCAATGTAGTTCTGTTGGACATTATGTTGTCAAGGGCTTCTTGAACATTCCTTTCAGATTGAGAATCAAGAGCGCTTGTTGCTTCGTCCAACAAAAGAATGCGAGGATTTTTCAGTATAGCTCTTGCTATAGCTATTCTTTGCTTCTGTCCACCTGACAATTGCATTCCTCTGTCTCCAACCTGGGTATTTTAAAGAAGCAGAATAAATGGGTAATCTATTTTAATAAAAGTAGAAATCAAATTTAAAACAATTGATTTGCAGTTTTATAATTTTAAAGTAAAATTTATAAAGTGGAAGAGGAGATAAATGATATAATGCGGGCTCTCATCTTCATATATCATGGGTGTTTCTTTCCACAATTTATTCTTCTTTCTCTGTTATTACTATTATTATTATTTAATTGTACGCACGTTAATGTGTGGATAATCTTTTTATTATGTTTTTTAAATATTAAAATTATTATAAATATATTAAATACAATTCTTAAATAAAACTAAATGTAAAAATAATTCAAGTATATATAGAATTGTTTAATTTTTATTCATTTTTTATATAATCATATACTATTGATTAGTTTATATGAATCAAGTCTTCTATAGTTATGAACTATTTATTTTTTCATAATTATATCTAAAATAATATCTGAAAAACTAAATTAAATTTAATATAATTTTATTTGGATGTATATACATTTAAATTTAATATAATTTTATTTGGATGTATATACATTTAAGTATAATTTTATTTTACTTAATCTAATGTCTTATTAACAACTTTACATAAATATTATGACTTAAAAAGTTAATTTTTCTATTTTATTTTTAGTTTTGTCTACATAATATTGTTGTGAGGGGTACGTTAAAATTGTATTTATGATCTTGTTTTCTAATCATTTTTTATTTGATTAGTCTTATAACATAGTAATCTATTTCTATTTTTTTGGTTTTGTTTCTCTACTTTATAATAATGTTCCCTTGACATAAAATTTAAAAAATGGACACTTCTTGAAATGTGTTAGCCGAGTACATCATTTGATGTGATATGTTAACATATCACATTTCCTTTCTTCATTTTAGACGATTTCCAAATGATATCTCTTTCAAGTAATGGAACCTTTTAGAAGAATATATAGTATATTTCATCACACTCCAATACGTTCGTCATGAAAAGTTGTCTTAAAGTAAGAGAAATGTATATCCATGCATGCTTCCTATTTAAAGATCCTTGGATTTGTCTATTTCTATAATGTATAGAAAAAAAGGCTCTCTAATTTTAATAATTAGTATCAAAGCTTTATTAATCTCAGATTTGATGAGGTAGAGGTGATATGTGGAGTTTTTTTGAATATCTATTCCATTTTATAAGTAATTTTATTATGTACAAGAACAAGAAGATTATAAAGGCTATTGAAATATTGCGTCACTAGTCATTTAACCATCTTAGCTAAATATAATCTCCTACAAAGTACCATAATAACCTCAAATTCCTTAAATGACACACTTTCTAACCATACAACATTGAAAAATAGTCCCATTGTAGTACTAATCATCCTAAATTGTCCATGTTCATTCTCTACAATCATCCACCAAAATAGATTTACAAAGAGGCGGGAGTTAACAATCTACATGTAGCATATTGAGAGTTTGAATCTTGGTCACAACAGTTAATCTAGAAAGTGTAGCATGATAAATTGTAAGCTTGTACAATTTACACCATATTTTGTGTCCTTTCCTCAATGTGGTGCCCTAGCTCTTATCCAAGCCTATTTCTAACTAAAATATTGAAAGTATATTGTTATATCCTTGCATGGTGATCATAACCTTTGCCCCAGACTTGGTACACTTGATTTCCCACTTGATTGTCCTATTTTGGAAGTCAAGAGTGCCTGGGGTACCCTTTAGCCACCAATATGGGCCCATTTTCAAATATGTTCATGTTGGGTTCTCACCAATTTTTCCTTGACCCTATTGTCTCAATATGACTGTTGGAGTTCGACTTAATTTATGAAACACCTTGAGAACTTGAGAACTCTATAAGAGCATTCTTCTAATTCATTTTGACATCATTTCATATCAACCCACCATCTCATTGCAAGCATTCAAGTATCATGCATTTAAGGCGATATTTTATCCCACCATATCCTTCAAGTATTCTTTAGATCTAAGCATTGTGAGAAGTTACAATAATCATCATGCAAACATGTCTTTATGATTGATCTCTTTTATGTTTTTAAATGTGATTTTATTGCATCAATACATGCAATCACATTAAAAGAGCATTGCATCAACAATAGGTATATAATTCAACATTCTACTTTATAGATTCCATTTCATTTACATTTCAATTCAATTTTGTGGTTAATTCCAAAATTGGGGATTGACCTAGGTGAACCCCCATCAACCCAACATTTTCTCTTCCTTGTTTGTGCACGTGACTGGACCAAGAGACACAAATTTGGAATTAGATTGAGCATATAGACCTACAAACCGAGGTTTTACAAATGTCCAAAGCACCATTAACCCACACCTTTTTGATGAAACTTTTGGGGAAGATTCTGAGCAACATTCTACTTTTGGAAATGCAAATTTCATCTAGATCTAATATTTATTGATCAAGAGAGCCCCAAGCATAATTGAACTCCTAATTTTAGCCCAAATTTCAAACACAAGTTCCTCTTTGTATTCTCTTTTTAGATTTGTAACCCTAGTTTGTATATTTGTTAGGGATTTCATGTCCATGCCAAAGACTATTAATTTCTTACCTTCAACCTTAGAAATAACATCCTACTAATATCAACTGTGTAGTCAATTTCAACTCAAACAAGGAGTGTTGAATTCACCTTGTGCTCAACCCTTTGAGCCAAGTGGATCCACAATTCTTAATGTAATTAAGGGAAATAGGTCTAGTTCCTAGTTTGCATGCATGAATAGTGAATTTATTTTCCTACATTACAAGAAGGTGGTGAAGACAAAGAACATTTAAACTTGATAATAGGTCAAGGTTGTTGGGACCGGTGTACATGTAGATGAACATGTTGAGTAAAGCTAGGTTGGAGTTGAACACTGGAGAAATTGGAAAACATTAAAGTTGTCAACTTATAGCAGTAGTTTGCATTAAATTGTCAACTTATAGCAATAGTTTTTGATTAAGGTAAAATAGGTTTTGAAGGGACTTTGAAACCCGTTACATCCAAGAGCCGTCATTAGCGAAAGATAAACCAACTAAAACATTTAGTTGACCAATAGCCAAAAAACATGAAAACAACAAAAATAGGGCCACATACCCAAGCCACAGTATTGAATTTTCTTAAGAATTTTAGTAGCCTCAAGATTCTTGCCTATAACTTTTTCATGCATATCCGTGACATCATGGATAATTGGGGACTAATTAGTGCACAATAGTTGCTAACTCAAAGGAGAATGATTTGATCATGGTTTGGAAGTCACATCCAAACTAAAAATAAAATTCGAGGGCACCCTATTATTTCATAAATACTATTAAAGACAAGAGATGTGGAAGACAAGAGTTAAGTGACATAATTATTAATCATAAAAGGAGAAATTGCGGGAATTGGAATTTTGAATTAAAGGAGAAATTTGAATATCATAAAAGATAGTAAATCAATAGGCATTGTTGCCAAGTGAAAGATCTATCACAACTTAGCCATTGTGAAAGAAGATCATGGTTAGAAAAATTCTATCCCAAGATAAATAGATCCTAGCACCATTTTACAAAACCACCCATATACGAGAACACAACAATAAGAAGAAGATAATCAATAGTATTCTTAGATTTGAAGGAGATAATCATTTGTAAAAATTAGATTATTCTAGGAAGAATAAACACAACCAATAGTAAGTATCCATATATGTGAGTGCAAACATTATATCTAGATATTGATTCCTTTATAAGCATTGTAAGAGTAGACATGAATTTATCCTATTGATGTGTATGCATATTTCAATGAGAAGATGAATATTCAAAGGGATAATCAAGTCTAGTGTGTGAAGCCATAAAAAACTATCATTAGTAGTTATTATATAAGTAGTTCTTTTGTAGTTAAATTCAATTGTATAAGGAAACTATTTGTTCCAATGAGAAAGAGTGGTAAAAGAGCAAATACAAAAAATAAGAATTTAATGAAAGCTATTTTGAAAAATGAACTAGAGAATATAAGAAAGTATAATGAAAAAAGAAGAGGAAAATAAGTCACATAAGGAATAAATACCAAATGATAAAAGAAACTAATTTGTTTAATCAATTACTTTTAGAAGCATATGTAAAGAAAAATCAGTCTAAAGTGTAATCCTACACTATTGCAATGCCTCATGTGATATAAACAAACTTTATTTTATTCAATTGATGAATCATGCAATAAAGTTAAAGTTATTTTGATAAAATGTGTACAGATGGAGATAACAAAGTATTTGAATCCACAACTCTTACTAGCTGTAAAAAATAATGACCAAGGATGTTTTCCAAAAAATGTTGGTTTTAAAGTAATCTAGAAATAATGGAATATTAGAAAATGTTTAGGAAAACATGGACAAAGAATTATAAAGCAATTTGAACCAAGAGTGAAGCCAAAGAATGAAGGTCTTGGATATGTAGATAACCAAAAAATAAAAGAATGTTGAAAGTATTACAAATTCAAACAAATGCCATGTATGCAACATTCTCATTGTCATATGCAAGGACATGAAATGGAAACATGTTGGGATCTTCGTCCATTGTACTATTTGTGGATAATCAATATAAAAACTTGTTTTAGAATAAAAATGGAAGAAACACCTTTAAAAAATAGTATACAAATGGATTGTAGTTGGATAATTGGATCTAATTGAAAAAACATCACAACTATGTCCAAAATTTTGTACAAGCATAAATGTTCTCATGTCAAACAAAATAACAATCATGCAAGGTCAAATATCATCCTATAAATCATATAATTAATCTACAATTTTTTTGCTACAAGGGATACTTCAATTCTTTCAATGTAGTGGTGCATGATTTGAAGTTGGAGTACTCGTATATGTGGAATAAGTACCATTGATCACAAAGATCAGGTTAATGATTATAACATTGATAAAAAAGGTCATTGTTGAACCTAGAAAAAAGTTGTAGTGTTGATTACAAAGATCATTTTTGAATGGTTGTAATGTGGATTGCAAAAAATATTATTAAACTTAATTTTTTTAAATGTTGATTGCAAAGATCATTATTGAATAGTGATAACATTGATTGTAAAGATCATTATTGAACCTAAAAGTTATAGTGTTGATTGTAGAGATTGTTGCTAAATATGTGAAGGTTTTGATTGCAAAGATTATTGTTCAAATTGATCAAAGAGATCATTGCTAAGACTGAATGTTTTGATCACAAATATTATTGTTGAAATCGATCATAAAGTTCGTTGATAAATCTAGGAAGATTTTGATCACAAATATAATTGTTGAAATTAATTGCCAATTTTGTTGCTAAATCTTTGAAGATTTTGATCATAAAGATAGTTAGTAATGCTTCATCTTCATCTCCTACTTATCAATTGATGAGCTTAAGGGGCTTTCTAATGAGTGGTTCATAAGGCACAACACTTGATGAAGGTTTTGCAAATGGGGTTGCAAGTAGAGTGGGTTTAACCATGGAGGAAACTCTGTATTTAAGTGTGCTCAAGCTAGAGTAGTACTGGGATGGGTGACTTCCCGGGAAGTCCCAGTCCTTCACCTCTATGAGCATCACCTAGATCCAATGAGTGCTAAGTGTTCCATTCATTCTCATGAGAGATAGGTTCGTGTGAACCACTACTCATGAAACACGGGTTAATGAGTTTGACTCAAAACACTACACAGTTGAATCCTGATAGCAATATCGCAATTTGACTTGTTGTGGAAAATATCTCCTACTTATCAATTGATGAGCTTAAGGGGCTTTCTAATGAGTGGTTCATAAGGCACAACACTTGGTGAAGGTTTTGCAAATGGGGTTGCAAGCAAAGTGGGTTTAACCATGGAGGAAACTTCGTAGTTAAGCGTGCTCAAGCTAGAGTAGTATTGGGATGGGTGACCTCTCGGGAAGTCTCGGTGCTTCACCTCTGTGAGCATCACCTAGATCCAATGAGTGCTAAGTGTTCCATTCATTCTCATGAGAGATGGGTTTGTGTGAACCACTACTCATGAAACATGGGTCAATAAGTTTGACTCAAAACACATCACAGTTGAATCTGATAGCAATATCACAATTTGACTTGTTGTGGAAAATATCTCCTACTTATCAAATTAAGACTATTCAAAACAAGTATAAATCTTTACACTTTCCAAAAGAGATTAGTATTAAATGTTCTTCATTTGTATATGAATAGCTAATAACCTTGTTTGTTATAGATGACCCATCATCAAGTTGTCATAAAGAAAGTTTATGAAAGGATGTTAGAAAAATATGTAGTGCATTTCATCACGCTCCAGTAGAATCATATCTTATGCAAGAGAACTACGTATCTATCTTATACAACTAACATACATATCTAGACATGCTACCTATTTAAGGATCTTTAGATCCATTATTTGTAGATCACGAAAATTTATGCTCCCCAATTTTAACAGAAATATGATCATATTCCATCATTTTTGTTTTTTAACACCAACTTGTCACTTACTTGGGTTTCATATTTGTCCGGAAGTCCAGAGATGAAAGTGTGAGCATTTGCCTGAGTTGCTGCCTCTTCGATCATGTCGATGCTTGCGTCCCATTTGCCCATTCTGATATTATCTCCAATACTAGTTGCAAACAGACAAGGTTCTTGCGCAACCAGACCCACATTTCTTCTCAGAAATTTCAAGTCCAACTCCTTTATATCGATCCCATCTATCAGTACTTTACCTAATTAAAGATATCAGATTTATCTGAGTACTATTGCAGCCGAAATGTAGTAAAATGCTAGAAAAACAGTAAAAAAAGTGGGCACACAATGTAAAACCTTTGAATGGTTCATAAAATCTCTGTAGGAGAGAAATTACTGTGCTTTTTCCACAACCGCTATTGCCCACCAAGGCCACAGTCTTCCCTGCTGGTATGGACAAAGAGAAACCATCTAGTACTATCTTTTCTGGCCTAGAAGGATATGAAAACTGCACATCATGAATATCTATGCACCCTTCTATTTTTTCCAGTGTCTTTCCCTCTTGTTCATAATTTATCTTGGACTTCCTTTTCATAATTTCAAAAACTTCATAACCTGCTGCCTTCCCCTGGCTGAAGGCTTGCAAATCTGGAGCAGCGAATGTAAGGGATCTGTGACACAAATAGTAATAAGAAAACATGGAAGATTTATCTATTTCAATCAATAATAACGATCTAGGCTTATATGAGTTGATCAATCTTACAATCCTCCAAAGAGTATACACATAACAGCAGTGATGACACTGCCTCCATCTGAATACCCAGGAGTCACCACCAGTGCTCCAATCCAAATCATGAGAGCCCAAGAGAGGTTTGTTGTGGCATTTAGCACACCTATTCCAAGGCCCTTGGCTAGAGCCCCACTTTTGCTCAGTTTCATCTGTTTCTCTAACACCTTGGTGAATGACTCATAAGCTGTTTTCTCTCCTATGAATGCAAATACTGTTCTGATTTGAGATACTGTCTGCACCATTGCCATCATACACATCCATGTTGGTCACTATTGATTCTATTCTAATTTCTGAATCAAATTATATGTCATGGATTCAAAGCTGGAAATTAAGAAACAGTCTAGGACAAAACTCTAATGAGTGCACTGCTTAAAGTCTAATTTACCTCTTGGATGATGCTTGTAGCCTCAGAGGAATAAGTCTGTGTTTTTTGGAAGTTTGAAACCATAACTTTGCTGTAAGTAGCACCAATAATGGATATAAGAGGCACCACTACTATGGATACCAGAGCAACTTGCCAACACATGGCGAAGGCAATTGTAACTCCGATTGCAAAAGTAGAGACACTAAATATGAAATGTCCTACCTGCAATATTTTCAGTCAGACATATTCACAAAACCTCTCAAATCTCAAGCTCTATAAGGAAAATTTCTAAGACAGATATATGAGGTGTGTTGTTTGAGAGGTTTTTTTGTCAAGGGTTTCTAAATAGCAATACAGAAGCTAATGAAGCTTTTCTCCATTCAATCATCAAAGAAGGACAATGAATTGGTGAGAAATAATAGACCAATGCAAGCATCAAGTGAAGAGTCCACAAAATTCTGAAAAGGGTTCAGATTTTATCAAACTCACCTTTTCACCAATAGCTTCTTGTATCAAATCCATGTGATCTGTAATATTGGACATGATCTTACCAATATTTACATCTGTGTCAAAATAACTTATATCTTGACTGAGGATGGCTTTCATATAATGCAATCTCAATTTGGAGGATTGCCTCTCACTAGTGTAAATCCAACAAGCCACTTCTGCAGTCACAAATAGTACTTGAAATTAAGTCCATATAAGCATTGGACATCTCTTCCACCCTCCAACATTTACATAATACCATAAAAATTGAGGAATGTAAACTGACCTAAGAAACCAGCAGGCAGCATAGCGGCAGCCAGATACCAAACATAAGGAAGAACCTGTAAAGACAAGATTTTAATAATTGGACAAATCAGTGAAAGCCATGAAACAAAGTAAGTTTTGTCAACTATATGTTGAAAAACACATGTTCACAATTCAACTCTGAAAGGCATTGAAACTACTACAATGGTACAATAATTTAAGAGAGAACAACCTACTTTATTTTCAATTAAAATAAACCAAAAATACATGCTGTACAAAATATCTAAAAAGTAAAGCCAATACCAAAATTCAAACTCAAACCAGTTATTAAAAAATCTGCAGTATACTAATACTTCTATCTGAACATACAAGTTCTAATAATCGATAAATACAGGTAAAGCAACCTCTTCTCATCCTACTGTAAAACAGCAGTAAGTTGTCAGAACAGAGTGCCTATAAGTTCCATATACAAGTAAAGAGTAACAATTAGGATTAAAAACTTCAATTATTAAAATTTAAAAACATCAATTAGGTGCAATAGAATGAACAATATGTCCAATATTAGACTTGTCCTACAATTTCTATGGAGTTTTTGAGGTTTCGAACAAAGGATCTAAATTTTGAGATGTCAAAGGGATGACGTTATAGTGGTGATAGGGGTGGCTCTGATATACAAATTGAGATGAATTGAAATCTTCAAGGCAAAATCTGCTTTATAACATCTCTACGAGTGTCCCATGTAAGACAAACCACTTTTTGCAAAATTAAAGGTTGAACTCGGTGCGTAATGACATATGCCATATAACAAGTGCCATGTGCCATGGTGACATTTCTGGTGGAGGTGGTGGTGAGGTGGGGGGATGCATATCTCTAGAACATTGTAATAAATATTTGATCTTGAATGAATTTTAGTTGAAAGGAACTAACTTCTGAACAATATGGCAAACAGGGTATATGTTATCTTATCTCTGAAGCCCAAAAAAAGGTTTCATTTCTTGACTGCAGTCTATATGAATGCCATTAAGATTGAAATGTGACAACTTTATAATAAACAGTACCTTGTACAGAGCCTTGACCATAGCATCAGTGTCATTTTGATGGTTACCAAAGGCTTGAAGAGTCATTCCTAGGAAAAGATAAACTCCTGGATGTGAAGCCATGGCCTAGGCCTCCTATGCTCCCCAGAACCATTAGAACAACATCTATTGAATCTGCATATGATAGAAGGCGAAGGAATGAAACTGATCTGATATTACTGGCTTTACTCTTTTTGCTACCAATTTCTTGTTCATCATCTCCTTCACTTCGATTTCTATCTTCACTGACACCAGAAATATCTTCCACGTTAGGTGAAAGTTCATCTCCTTCAGTTCGATTTCCATCTTCACTGGCAGCAGAAGTGTCTTCCATGTTAAGTGAAGTTAATGTACCACATTCACAGTCAGTATGAACTATGAAGTATATATGAGATGAAATTATTGTGGTACTTCAATATTCTCTTGACGGTTGGCATTCAAATTATTCCAAATGCATCCAACACGCCTAGCTGAATTTTCTATTAAAAGTATGCCTATATCGTTTACAAGTATGACCACATCGTTTACTGGAGAAGCCGGAGCAGGATATGCTGGTTCGGCAGTACCCGGAATCACCATAAGGATATGCGCTTAATTATATCAAAATACTAATTTAAAATTATTTTGTTTGTGATAAGAATTCAACAGTCAAACTTATTGACCAATATTTGTAGAACCCATTTCTGATTGTTTTGTTTACTAAAATTTATTTTAAATTTTTTATCGAATAGACTAAAATGTCATTTTCCACTTATCATTTTCTTGAACTTAATGTGTCTTTGTCAAAATAACTTATTTTTTGATTGACAATGACTTCCATATGATGCAATATCAAGCTGGAGGATTGCCTCTCAATAGTGTAAATCCAAGAAGCCACTTTTGTAGTCAGAAATAGTACTTGAAATTAAGTGCATAAAAATATTGATTCTCTTTCAATATATATATATATCATAGAAGCAATAATCTACAATTTTTTTTGATTATGTCTGAGTAATCTTAGAGCTAGCTGATTTTTTAGTTAAAAAATTTTGCTTCATAAAAAAATCATTGACCCAATTTTCAATGACATTTTTGCATTTAGAATGCATTAATATCATATTAAAATTCCTAAAAATAGTTAAAAAATGTAAAATATCATTGCAAAAATCTACGAAACCTTACAAAAATATCAAAAAATTGATGAACCACTTAGAAATAGAGTTGATTCTACGATGAAAGCAAAGTCACTACATAATTAGAGTGGAAACAATTTGTTATTTTGTGCCTTTAGTTTTCTTTCTAACCTCTAGAAAACTGTATACAAAGGAGTGGGAGGAGCAATGATGATTATCAACCAAATTTGGAATTTGAAAGGGCCTCAATCATCTTAAATTGTGGGGGGCATGTGAGACGGTGTTGAAGTAGCAAATGAATTTGTTCTAAATTGTGGTTTCAATATGACCCAAACTCTCTACACACCTCTCCCTATAGATTCTGATGCAATCAAATATATTATTATTATACACTAATTTTAAAATGATAGCTATTATACACTATTATAAATGATCCTTTAATAAATAAATAATAAACCCCTATAATTTATAAATAATATTATGAAGTAGTTTCAAAATTTAAATTGTTATTGACTATTAATATATATTAATACCTATATAGTAAACTAAAAATTAAAAATAATGATTAGTATAGCAATATAATTAATTTCATATTAACATTGGTCTCCATCTAAAATAGTATGTGCCAAAACTATTGACTTGCTAATTTTTTACATCAACTAAACAAATGTCTTTTTTGAATTCTACAATATGTAGAGGACTTACCTCAATTGTCATTATGAAGTATAAAGAATTGCAATTGTGGAATATTACTTGATAAGCTCTCTCAAATATTGAACTACCCTACAAAACTGCTTGCCTCAATCACAATGAAAGTCTTCAATCATTTCAAAATGGTTTCCACTTTTAATAAATTCCACTCTTGATAAATTCCTAAGAGTAGCTAGATTGCTGTTTGATAAATTTTGATCTCAATTACTTTATAGACTTGGTTAATATTTGACCTCAGACTCAGCCAAAAACTATTTGATGACTGCTCTCTTTACAAGTTCAATAAGTTTTGATCTCAGTTACTTCATAGACGTGGCTAATATTTGATCTCAGATTTAGATAGTTATTTGTTGACTGTCCTCTTAAAAGAAAATTTGCCTATAGAATCAACAATATGAATATAAATCACAAACTCTATTTTCTACAATTCATGAATTAAATTCTATTTGATTTGCTCTCTATATCTCTATGTTATGAAAATACCTATAACTTTTTAAAAAAAGTCTATTTCTTTACAATTTAAAAAAAATCTATTTTTCTTATTTTTCCTAATTTTTTGCTGACTTTTAAAAAAAAAATCTTATACTTGTAAATTGCCGATTAATTCTTCAAATGACTTTTGCTCCTAAAAAATAGAAAAATATAATTTGACCTAAGAAACCAGCAGCAGCAGCATACAGGCAGCCAAATGCCAAACATATGGAAGAACTGTAAATACAAGATTTAGTAAAGGAACAAATCAGTGAAAGCCATGAAACATGGTGAGTTTACGTCAGCTATATATGGAAAAACACATGCTCAAAATTTAACTGTAAAAAGACATTGAATTTAGTATAATGAGACAATAATGTAAGAGAGACCAACCTACCATACTTTCAAACAAAACAAATTAAACTGTGCATAAGACCCAAAAAACTAAAGCTAATACCAACATTCAAACTCAAATCAGTTATAATTTTTTTAAAGTATACTAATATTTCTATCAGAACATATTATATACTATATAGAAGACCAAAAATAAAGCTAATATCAAAATTCAAATTCAAAACAGTTATAAATAAATTTGTAGTATACTAATATTTCTATCTAAAATATTATACACTCTGAAAAAATTAAAAAATTAAAACTAATACTAAAATTCATTATACACTCTGAAAAAATTAAAAAATTAAAACTAATACTAAAATTCAAATCGGTTCAAAAAAATCTGCAGTATACTAAATCTTCTATCAGAGCATATTATACATTATACACTATACGTAAGATCAAAAAACTAAAACCAATACCAAAATTCAACTCAAATCAGTTCAAAAATATCTGTAGTGTACTAATACTTCTATAGAACATATAATCTTCAATAGATAGAGTTAAAGCAAGCTCATCTCATCCTGCTGCAATACAACAGCAAGTTGTCAATTGGACACACCACAATGAACAAAATGCAGTGTCTATAAGTTCCATGTGAAAGTAAAGAGCAACAACTAGGATTAAAAATATCAATTGGGCACAACACAATGAACAAAATGCACAATACTAAACTTCCCTAAAACTTCCACTAAGTTTTGTGATGGCGATGTGAGGATACGGGGACAGGTAATTCTGGGGATGGGGAACAAGAAGTCTCCATCTACTATTTTATGATAAACAGTACCTTGTATAGAGCTTCGACTATAGCATCAGTATCATTTCTATGAGTACCAAAGGCATGAAGAGCCATTCCTAGGAAAAGATAACCCCCTGGATGTGCCAAGCCATGGCCTATGCCTCCTATGCTCCCCACAACCATCAGAACAACATCTAATGCATCTGCATATGATAGAAGACTAAAGAATGAAACTGATCTGACATTCGCCTCAGTCTTTTTCCCAACATTTCTCGGTAAATTATCTCCTTCCCTTCGATGCCCATCTTCACTGACAGCAGAAATTTTTTCCATGCTAAGTAAATTTTCATGCACCACACTCACAGTCAGTATGAATTATGAGGTAATAATGCGATCATTTTATAGTGGTACTCAAATGTTCTCATATAAGTTGTGTTCCAAATGCATCCAATACGCCTTGCTAATTTTTAAATTGAAAAGATTGCCTGCATCGTCAATGGAGAAGCCGGAGCAGGATATGCTAGACTCGTAAAAGCATATGCTGCATATGAATTGCCGAGTCGAGCATTCCAATGAAGACACTCTGGACTTTATGTGTGATGATAGAACAAAAACCAAAGAGGCTTACATATTTTATCCCATAAACCTTTCGTGCTTGTAGACTAGAGCCTCTCGTACACATCGAGCAGTGGGCACATCGTCGTGTCGCTTCAGAAAAAAAGAAAAAACTATGGACCTAATGCCCGTTTTTAATTGAAGGGAGTTTACTCTTTCAGCCGTATACGGAATCTCTATGTTACTATAAACGAGAAACGGAAATTGCAACGGCAACCGAAACATGACAAGAAATGAGATATTTAAAAGAAACGGATATATATATAGATAGATATAGATATAGATATAGATATAGTTTAATGAAAGATATGAAAAATATTATCGAAAGTTTGATAATGAAGAAATACTTTACTTAAAATAATTAAATTATTTTTAAAATATAATACATATTGTACACAATTTAATTATTAAATAAATTAAAAATACATTTCAATTTTATTAAAAAATTGTTTACATAATTTTAATATTTTATAAAACATAGAATTATTTTTAAAAATATTCTTAAAAACAATTCAATTTTAAAACTAAATATAGCCTAAAACTTACATAAAACCTATATCATTAAAAACTAAAAGTTTAAATTTAAAACTAATTTAAAGTACTAGTTTAACTTTAATGATTAATAATTGCCCAGTTTAACTTAAATGACAAACTTGACATATCCACATACATCATAAAATTGATAAATAAAAAATCTAAATATAACAACAAGCATACACATGGCCCAATACTTATTCTAACGGTTAATGCCAATCTGCATCTTAAAAAATAATTAATTAACCAATCGTTAATCTGCAGTAGTTCTAGGTTCATAGAGTTAATGTTAAAATATAAAAAATTAAAATGGAACCGCAATGACCCCAAAACCCTTTGCACTCTCTAGAAATGGTCATTGGGAACGAGAAATGTTGTTTTGTTCATTGAAACGTAAAACATAGTGCATTTGTCGCGTTTTTGGCAACATAGATACAAATTCAACATCATAAAAATATCAAAATACTATTTTAAATTTTATTTATTTATTTGAGAGTTATTTTATAATCAATTGTTCACATTGAAAGAAATTTTCCCTAGTAATCATAATTTCTTTTTATCTTTTATCATTTATGGAGAGAACCTAGTAGTGGAGTACCCTAACTTCGTGGTTCTCAAAAAGCTATTCATGACTTGGTGGTTGATCATTCTCCAGATATTTTTCTGGAGGTTTGGCTATCTGTTGGGACCCAAGGAAAATTTCCCCTCTCTGGTGGATGTCTAATTTCTATGGTTGCCTCTAGTCTGGAAATTGGTGAGACGATTCTGGTCACTAATGTGTATGCTCCTATTGATCTTGCTGGCAAGATAGGGCTTTGGTCACATATAAGGTATGTTAGAAGTTGTACTCCTTTCCTTTCTTGGATTTTATTAGGGGATTTTAATTCAGTTTTAAGTCTGGAGGAGAAAAGAGGTGGGCTAGCTTGTTTGGGGCCTTCGATAGATGCTATCTCTGAGTGCTTGGATAGATTTTTGGTCTCTTGTGTTTGGATTAGCAACAATCTCACTCCCTCTTTTGAAATGAAATTCTAGAGTGGAGGGGTTTTGATCATTGGCCTATCAAATTCTCAGCTAGTTGTGTTGCTATTCCTAAAAATCCTCCTTTTAAGTTCCTATTGATGTGGCTTCAAGATTCTTCTCTCCATGACTTAATGGTTCACTAGTGGTGAGATGGTGGCCCAACTTATGGTACTCTTATGTATTCATTTACAAAGAAATTGCAATATGTTAAATGAAAACTCAAGAAATGGAACAGGTTATGCTTTGGTAATCTTCATATCATGAAGATGACAACTCAAGAACATTTGGCAGTCATGAGGCAAATTCAGGATTTGGGTTTTTCCGAAGGTCTTGGCAAAGAGGAGTCCCAAGCTTCTAGAAATTTATTGCAAGCAGAAGACTCAGATTAATTGACTGCAAGAAGGAGATAGGAACACCATCTTTTTTCATAAATTTGTGCAGGCCCACCAGGACAGGAGTTATATTTCCTCTTTGTTTAATTCAGATGGACTTCAGTTGACTTCTTTGCTAGCTTTGTCCCAGGAAGCTATCCATTTCTATTCTTCTCTTTTTTTCAAATGATTCTCCTCCTACTGATAATGAGGAATATATTATCTTGTCTTGTATTCCCTCTCTTGTTACTTGCGTTGAATGATTCTCTCATGAGGCCGATTTCTATGTTTGAATTGGAAGAGGTTGCCTTTAGCATGCGTAAGGGAAAAGCTCCTGGTCCTGATAGCTTTCTAGTAGAATATTTCCAAGAATTCTAGGATTTTATTAATTAGGATTTTTTAGCTGTGGTTCAAGAATCTTATGCTAACAAACAAATGCTCCAAGCTTTGAACTCTACATTCCTAGTTCTTATCCCAAAAAAGGAAGGGGCTAATCGGCTGGATTTCTTTTGACCTATTACTCTATGTAATGTGGTCTACAAAGTTATTACTAAGTTGATTGCAGAAAGACTTAAAGCATGGCTCCCTACTGTTATCTCAGATGAACAAGGAGGTTTTGTGGCCATAAAACAAATTCTAGATGGGTAGTTATTGCTGCAAGGCCATCCATTCTATGGCTATTTCCAAAGAGAGATCTATGTTCCTCAAGCTTGATATGGATAAGGCTTATGATAAGAGTTAAATGGAGCTTTTTGTGGAAAATTCTTCTTGCCTTTGGATTTAGTTTGAAGTGGGTGAGTTGGACTATGAGTTGTGTTAATTCTTCCTCTTTCTCTATTCTTCTCAATGGTGAATCCTCTGAGTTATTTGGAGCCTCTAGGGGTCTTCACCAAGGAGACCCTCTTTCTCCATATCTGTTTATTATTATGGTTGAGGGCCTTGGTAGATTTATTAAATCACAAGTCTCTCAGGATTTGATTCATGGTTGGTAGTGGGGTAATGGGCTGCTTACGCTTTCTTATCTTCAATTTGTTGATGATATTGCTCTTACTGGAAGCGCTCAGATTTAGGAAGCTAAAGCCTTTAGGCAAACTTTGGATATTTATTTGGCTACTTCAGGTTAGAAAATCAATGATTAAACTTCTTGATATAACGTTGTGACAAAAGGTTAATCATTGGACTCATAGATGGATTTCTACAGCTGCCCAGGTGACTCTTTTGCAATATATGATTCAAGCTCTTCCTATCTATAGAAGCATGGTTTAGGTAACTCCTGTGTATTTCCTTAAGGACTTTGACGCTCTCTCATTACAATTTCTTTGGAGTGGTAATTTGAAAAACTCTAAATGAAGCCTAATTAAGTGGGATATAGTTTGTAGGCCTAAGAAGGAGGGAGGACTTGGCCTTTTCTCTACTATCTTGAGTGACCGAGCTCTTGCAACCAAGCTCTATTGATGTTGGTGTTCCTACCAGTCTCTGCTTTGGGCCTGTATTCTCACGCATAAGTATTTACAAGGACTTGAGCCATTGAATGTTTCTTAGTTTCCTTTGGAGGGTAGGGGTTTTATGGTTTGGCATACTCTAAAGATTGGTGCTCAATTGGTAAAGAGAGGCCTTTTTTGGATATGTATTAGAGGCTCTGAGGCTCTATTTTGGAGTGATTCTTAGGATGGAAATCCTCCTCTTCTATCCACACACCTGCACTTGCAAGCTCTCTATGATTCTTTCCATGCCACTGGATGGGATAAGGTGGCACATTATGAGACAATTCATAATTTGGGCCTTGTTGATGGTCATAGATGAAAGAATTCTTGTGATTGGCCCCCAGGGGGTTCAAAGATGGATCAACCTAATCTTTATTAGATTTCGGCTTTTAGGGAATGCATCTCTTTGATGGAACCTAATGTTTAGCTTGGTGTGGTGCTTTGTCTGGGAAGTACTCAATTTTTGCAGTGTACTTGGAGCTTACTAGACAATTGTTTGGAGATGCTGAGGTGCCTTGGTGGAAGTAGGTTTGGATTACATTCTCTTGGTCCAAGTGTAATTTTTTCCTATGGCTGGTGGTTCATAATCACTATCTTACTTGGGATAATCTTTGTAAGCGCAGCTTTCAGGGCCCCTCGATATGTGTTTTATGCAGTAATGGGGAGGAGTCTGTTTCCCATCTCTTCTTTCAGTGCTATTTTGTCTAGCAGATTTGGCACTTCTGGTGGAATACACGAGGTTGCCCCCACTGGAATGTTTCTTATTTGGCTGAGTTTTGGGACTGCTTGGGGCACTCCCCTTCTAAGACCTCTTTTCTTCAGGTTGCATGGGCTATATTGGTCCCTCCTTTATTCTTTGACATGTTTGGTTGGAAAGGAATAGGAATATTTTTCAAGATGTTAGGATTGGGGTCATGCACCCGTGGGGGAAAATTATCCATTCTCTCTGTGAAATAGTTTTGGAAAAGTGTGAGTTGAATGGAGGTATGGACCCTAGAGATGTTATTTGCAACTAACTTAATTTTCCTCTTTGGGGAGGGGTACCATTGGTTGATAGTCATCAGTATGGGAGTAAAACTAGACATCATTCACAACATGTTAATCATGAGGGGCATTTGACTCCTCGTCTGCATGGAGTTTTAAAAATCAACACTCATGGTTCTCAGGGAAATCCAGGACTTGTAGGCATAGGTGGAGTTGGTTGAAGTAGTTTTGGTGAAGTCCAATTTCTTTTCTCTGTTTAGAAGGACTTTCGTACTAATAATCTCATGGAGGCCCTTGCCATCTTGGGTGTTGTGGAACAATGTTGTGTGCATGGATGACACATAATTATTTGTGAGATTGACTTGTAGGTGGTTGTGAATTTTCTAAATAGACAAGAACTTACAGGTGTTAGTTGGCACTTGGATTTGGTTATTAATTAGATTCTCCAGTTATGTAGGCCTCTCGACTATGTCATTTTTACAAACATCCCTCGAGAGTGTAATGATGTTGCTGACTGTTTGGCTAAATGGGCTTCTGAGCATATGTAGGATTGGAGTATTGTTGATAAGAGGCAACTACCACTTAATTTATCTCAGGTTTTTGATCAACTTGTTGATCGTGATAGGGCTTAGTAGAGCTCTCTGAAGCTCTTGTTCTTTTTCTCTTTGTGTTTTAATAAATTTGTACCCCTCTTTATTTGAAATGATAGTCTCCTTGGCAACTTCCCTTCTTATAACTAAGGTTTCATGGCCACGCCATCAAATATGATGCCAAATCAGCATACTTTTTACTAAGGTGTACAAAAAGGTCAAAATAAGTGAGACCAATACTTGTGCACTAAGTCATGTATTATTGGGGTGCTGATATGACATCACATGGTTTGTTAGATCTAAGGAATACATTTGATTCAATTATGGGTAGTCATAATGATACTAAAACTTTAAACTCAAAACTATTGGTGCAATATTGTCAAAAAATTTGGGCATTAAATCAACAAGTGCTACAAAAACTATTGGAACTCACTTAATCGTTGGGTCATTTCCCCTATATGTGAAAGAATTGACATTTAATAGTAACTTTAACTTTAATATTTAATATGTACTATACATATTTGTATACAATGAAATTGGAAAATACGACATATAAAAGACTTAAAAACATAAAGAGAGATCAAATCTAATTCCAAATTCAACAATCTCATTATACAACTCAAGGAAATCTTGATTTGTTTAATTGGATGTCGATGCGACTCAGTAGCATAACATTTTATTTGATTGATGATTGATTTTGAAATAGTGGATTTTCATTAAGTGTGAGATATGAAAATAGTATATATGAGACATTCAAGGATTATTTGAAGGAGGATTTAGGACGTGATCTCTAAGGTCTATGTCACATAGAAATATTTTCTCTAAGATATAGGTTGGATAATTTTATGTAGGAAATAATATGATGTTTGGCAGTGCTTGGATAAATGATAGATATGTCAATAATTCTCTAAAGAATGCTCTAAGTTTATGTCCCAATCCTTATCAAGATCAAAGTGGGTAGGGAATAATGGATGTAAATGATATGGATTGGATGAAAATAAAAAAATCATGAGAGAACTTGCCTTGAGTGTAATGGTACATAGAGATACTTGATCTTACAAAAGATGCCTATTTGCTAAGTTTACATCATGCTAAGTTTATCCTAAATGTTTTAAGAATAGTTTTCACTAATGGATGAGTTATTTATCTTTACCATTATTTTATTATTATACTTGTTCGACATGAGACTTTCTTGTTAGGTTTACATCACAGTGATTACCCTAAGGCACCATTGAAATGATTTTCAACATAGAATATTTTTCTTTTTATTAGATTTTTAGATTTTTTTACCCATTCAACCATATACAGATTCAACATTATAAATATAGCAAAATACCATTCTAAAAATATTTTATTTATTTAAGAGTTTTTTTATAATCAATTGTTCATGTTGAAAGATTTTTTTCTGACTAATCACAATTTCTTTTTATCTTTTATCATTTATGGAGAGGACCTAGTAGTTGAGTACCCTAACTTCGCGCTTCTTAAAATCCTATTTGAAAATTTCAAATTACTCCCAATTTCTAATGACAGCTTCCTTGGGGTTTCATGGCCATGCCATCAAATATGATACCAAATCAACCTACTTTTTGCTAATGTGTCCAAAAAGGTAAAAAATAAGTGAGACCAATACTTGTGCACTAAGTCATGTATTATTGAGGCACTGATATGGCAGCACATGATTTATTAGATCTAAGGAATACATTTGATTCAATTATGGATAGTCATCATCTACACTAAGAACTTTAAATTTACAACTACTTGTGCAATTTTTTTTAGTATACTAATATTTTTAACAAAACACATACATATTATACACTGCATAAAAGACCATAAAAATTAAAGCTAATATCAAAATTCAAAATAAGTTTGTAACGTACTAATACTTCTATCTGAACACATATGTAATTAAAATATGATCTTAAAAGAATTTTAGTTGAAAGGAACAATGAAGGCCTTAAAAATATGATCTTAAATGAAGTTTAGTTTGATTTCTTGACTGTAGTCCATATGAATGCCAATAAGATTGAAATGTGATAACTTTATGATAAACAGTACCTTGTACAGAGCTTCGACCATAGCATCAGTGTCATTTCTATGGCTACCAAAGGCATGAAGAGCCATTCCTAGGAAAAGATAACCCCCTGGATGTGCCAAGCCATGGCCTAGGCCTCCTATGCTCCCCACAAGCATCAGAACAACATCTAATGCATCTGCATATGATAGAAGACGAAAGAATGAAACTGATCTCACATTACTCTCAGTCTCTTTGCTAATGTTTTTCTGTAAATTATCTTCTTCCCTTCGAAGCCCATCTTCACTGACAGCAGAATTATCTTCCATGCTAAATAAAATTTCCTGTACCACACTCACAGTCAGTATGAATTATGAGGTAATAATGAGATCATTTTATAGTGGTACTTAAATGTTCTCATATAAGTTGTTCCAAATGCATCCAATACGCCTTGCTAATTTTTCATCAATTGAAAAGATTACCTGCATCGTTAATGGAGAAGCCAGAGCAGGATATGCTAGATTCGTAAAAGCATATACTGCATATGAATTGCTGAGACGAGCATTCCAATGAAGATAGTCTGGACTTTATATGTTATGATAGAACAAAAACCAAAAAGGCTTACATATTATCCTATAAAACTTTCGAGCTTGTTGAATACAGCCTCTCGTAGACAGCTGCCAGTCAGCACATTCTCTGTCGCTTCAGAAAAAAGATTATGGACCCAATGCCTGTTTTTAATCGGAGTTTACTCATCACCAGTATACGGATTCAGCAGCATAAATATATCAAAATACTATTTTAAAAATATTTATGAGTTATTTTATAATCAATTGTTCATGCGGAAAGAAATTGAGTAATCATAATTTCTTTTTATCTTTTATCATTTATGGAGGCAACATCTAAACAACAAACTAAAATGCATATCTTATATCTTATCAAGGGGGACACTTAGTTTTTATTTCAAACTTTGCTTATATAGTTTACGGTTTAGTTTGCCATGGGTGTAGTTGAGTACCCTAACTTCACGCTATTCAAAATCCTATTTCGAAATTCCAAATCACTCCCAATTTTTAATGACAACTTCCTTGGCAAGTACCCTACTTAGAACTAAGGTTTCATGGTCACGACATCAAATATGATGTCAAATCGGCATACTTTTTGCAAGGTGTCCAAAAAGATTAAAAAAAAAGTGAGACCAAGACTTGTGCACTATGTCATGTATTATTGGGGTGCTGATATGGCATCACATGGTTTGTTAGATCTAAGGAATACAATTGATTCAATTATGGGTAGTCATCATCGACACTAAGAACTTTAAATTCACAACTATTGGTGGAATATTATCAAAAAAATTTGGGCATTAAATCAACAAGTGCTACAACAATTATTGGAACTCGCTTAATTGGTGGGTCATTTCCCCTATATGTGAAAGAATTGATATTTACTAATAAATTTAACTTTAATATTTGATATGTACTATACATATTTATATACAATGAAATTGGAAAATAAGACATACAAAAGACTTAAAAACATAAAGAGAAATCAAATCTAATTCCACATTTAACAATCTCATTATACAACTCAAGGAAATCTTGATTTGTTTATTTGGACATTTATGCGGCTCGGTAATATAACATTTTATTTGGTTGATATCAAGCCTCTCCGATCTTTCCAAAGACAAAAGCGTTGGGTGTTTGAGAAACTTCACTACCAATCTGGTAAGAAGAAAACAAGTTTTTTTTTTTTTTTTTGCAGAATTTGGCAAGGGTGGGCCTCTAATGTCCACATATTAGCAGTTCAATCTCTCAAAGTTAAAAGTATGGGGGGCCCTTTGATGCGTTCGGAGCTGAGAGATTGTAGGAAACTATTGCAGAATAGCGAGCTCTGGTATATTTTTAGTAGAGGTGACTTCACACCATATTTCCATGCTATGGAAGGCTACAACAATACTCTTTCCATGAAGTTCTGTAATTCCTGGCACCAAGGCAACACTTCCATTGGGAGCATCAAATTTCGCATGACCCCTGAACTGATAGTGGAGGCTACGAGCTTAAAATGCGAAGGTGACATAGTTGAAAAGAAGAGCTTTAGTGATTATAAGCTCTACATGAAGGAGTTTTTCCAGAAAGGGGAGAAATTGGTGGCCATGGCTAATGATAATTGTATGCACCCAAAAATGGTCGCCTAGACTTTGGGCCCCATTTATTCAATTTATCAATCCTGAATCAATTTTATCAATAATCAATATTTTCAACATTTTCAATTTCTTGATTAAATCTTAAATTCGATCATATATTGGATTTTTATCCTTGGGCTAACCATTTATCCTAAGTCTTTATTTGATTAAAAAGAATATTTCCTCCCCTTTTGATTAAATAAAAAGCCCACATTTTCCTCTTATCCTAAGTTGCACAAATAAAGCATTATTCCTATTTTATAAAAAGAAGAAAAGCACTTTTTATCTCATATGGACATAAAGTCAACTTTTATTTTCCTATTGGAGGATACTTGTGCACATGGATTGCTCCTCTTTCAAGCTCCACTGCTGATTAAGACTTTTTGCCTCTTAATCTCCATGGTCCATTTCACCTCATTTCTTATAAAAGGAGAGCTCTCCCCTTCATTTGCATACCATATTTTTATGCTAATGTTATGCTGCAGGTTTTAAGTGCATTTGGAGTTTTGAAGACATTGAAGACTTGCTTCATTGCATCATCTAGTTCATATTTGCTTTCATAGTTGCATGATAATGGCATTCTTAGTGTAGATTTTCTTTTATGCAATAGAATAAGCTCACATAGTCTAAATAGGAGGCATTGTAATCCATTGCTATTTCCTTTCATAGATTAGTTGCATTGTACTTTCCTTTCATAGCTTAGAGTGCATTCTCATATAGCTTGCATTGCATTGCATATTTGATTCTTAGAGATATTGGCATTGTTGCCCTTGTCTTCACTTGAATCTCTTATTGTGTGGTTGACTAGCAAGGTCACAAGCTTGTAGCTCTAGCTGAGAGCAATTTTCAATCTTGCAACTCCATACATAGAGAGCTATGAGCCGCTTTGTGAGGCCTCATTTTTGAGCAACCTTGCATGTAATGGTTCATAGAAGTGCACCATTTTAGTGTGTACATTTCTGGCGCCCACCGTGGGGCAGAGTAGATAGGCTTTGTCCTTTATTTCATTTGCATTTTCGTCATTTTTTGAATTTTTTTCGAGAATTTTACAGTTCTAGTTTTCTGTCTCAGAGTATCGTGCGATACTTCTCAGAAATATCGCGCGATATACCTTTGTATAGTGGTGAGACACTTCGCGTGAGAGAAGAATCACCCACCAGTACTGAGGTATATTGCCTGGCATCGTGCGAAGTATCACCCGCCCATAGTGCGAAGTATCGCCCAGACTAAGGTATATCGCGCGACTATAGGAAACTGTGTCGCGCGATACTGGTGAAGTCTGAGGTATATCGCCTGATTTGACAGAGACTTGCATTTCTAGTTTTATCATCCAAATTTGATCATTTTAGTTTGTTGTTTTATTTTACTGTATTTAGATAGGTCTAACTTGCATCTTTTAGCTTGAATCTATCAGTTTATTGCATATTTACATTTGGATTTTGGTTTTGCTAACCTTGTGGGTCTAACAAGTTGTGTTTGTAGGTGCTCTCATTACTTGAAAATTGCTAAAAACGCATGTCAAAGAGGGCTACTAACAGTTTTTGCAGGGCTGCCCAAGCATAAAAATAAAAAAATAAAAAATTTTCTTGCTTGTTTATTTGCTTTCCTTTCAAGTGTGGCATTCACTAATTGTATTAGGAATCTTTAAAACCTTGTGAAAGAGATTTTGAGGTGGTAGGAGAAGTATGCTCTTCACCTTTAGGTGAACCAGAAAATCTTGACCCATCTTAAGGTTTTGGAAGCAAGCGAGTAATTGAATCTCTTTGCTTAGTGTGTTTGGGAGAAGTTTTTGAGATAGGGGAGTATGCTCTTCACCCTTGAGGTGAACCAAAAACCTTGAACCTCATAAATTATCCATTTTTATTTAGTTTAGGAATCCTTTAGTGGGCCTACTCTTGAGCAATCAAGAGGAACGAATCAAGTGGGGAAAACCTTGTCATCATTTTCCTTGGTGGCAAGTGATTCCAACTCACTATAATCTCAAGGCTATCAATGACACCAAAAACCTTGGTAGACATAACACTTATCTTCATTTGATGTGAGTAGCTCATGGGATTGCGACCATGGGAAAAACATTGAACAAGAATGCTTAAGGTACTCTTGAGGCCGCAAGGTCCCAGTCCTTTATGAGGAGCAAGAGGGGTGTTGTGAACGGAAATCCTTATTAAGAACCATTAGATAGAAGCCACCTTGTTTAGCCACTTATCTTCTTAGTGCAAGGATTGATCCAAGTGGTTTACCCGGATCACCTTAAGATACTCACCATATGTGTCCCTTTGGTTGTGTCATTTGACATTTCCACGACAAAGCCAACATCTCTTGTGGGTAACCACTTGGTGTGAGGCGAGGGGGCATCAAGTTGTGGGCTAAGTTGGTAAGTATTGAGCCTTGACTTTTTAGGATAGATTTGCTTGAATTGTCTTCCGTTGTGTGATACCAGTGCAAACGTTCTTACATACAAATAATCGGTAGCATTCATAGGGTGCTTTTTCAATTCTAATATCACAAGTGTTTGTCTTGGCAAGGTTGCTTTTGCCCTTGTTTCAAGTGTTTGAGACATGTTTGATCCCTCACTGTTTGCAAACCTGCCAAAATTCTGCTGATATTGTGACTGAAATCGAAAACATCAACCCTCAGACTGAAAATTTTGACCAAGCAGACTCAAAAATGCAAATTTTACACAATTCTGGTCAAGAGTTGAACAATTCTGCAACAGTATCGCACCCTGCAAAGTGAAATATCGCGCGATACTTCGCGCTTGCTAAAACTATTGCTTTCTTTGAAGAGAAATATCGCACGATAGTTCACCCCTGACGGACTATCGCCTGACCCGCCTGGAGTATATCGCCCGCCAGTGCTAAGGTATATCACCTGGCGTCGTGTGAAGTATCGCACGATTATAGGTATATCACCCCAGTAGCCTGGAGTATATCACCTGGTTAATTTCTGCCGTGCTTACAATTTGGTCAGTTTCAGTTGCTGTTAATCAGGCTAGGTCTTAGAGTAGGCTTCTCGCCTTGACGTTTGAGACCTGTCTTGACTCTAAATTTTTGATTTTAGTCCTCCGGGATAGCATCATTTGATTTACGAAATCACTTTGAAATAATTGTCAAGTTAGAAGGTCATTCTTGGTGCCAAGGTTCATCTCTAAGATTGTTAGCTACATTCTTGGAAAATTTTAGTACTCTTATTGTCCAAATCGCTTTCATTTAAATCTCAATTTCAATTATCTTTTGGCCTAGTCCAACCTCCTGATTCAAAAGTGCAAGGGTAGTCACCCTTTGATTTGAAGCACCTCTTTGACAATGTTGGTAAAGCCCTTTTTTTTCTCTCATTTCTCTTTGGACAATAGAGGACTTTGATTATCCTAGTTTGGCGTTGACACTTTGAGAGGTCACCTTATCATTGAGAGTATCTTTTTTTCATGTCAGTTATGACAAGGTACCAAGTTAATCAAGGGAAGTGACCCTCTGTTGCCTTTAGCCAGTTACCACCCGTCAAGACTCGTCAACAACCTAAGGGAAAAGGACCCCTTTTTGATCAATCTCCTAAGAGTGAATCTGAGGTTTGTTTTAATCCGGGAGCTAATCTTAGTGAAGTGAGCACCTCTTTTGTACCACTTTCATCAAGTATGGACATGAGTTACACTTTCACCCGACAACAAAGAGAAGCCATGAATCAAACTCTTGAGGATATCTTCCAACGACATAGAAGAGAGTATGGTGGTTCTTCTCATGCTAGTCCACTCGGGTCACCTCCCAACAACGTGAGGTATTTTGATGCTCACCAATGAGCCGAGAGACATCATAAGAAAGCTCACTCAGATTCAAGGTCACAACATGAAGACCAGAACAATGAATCTAGTGATCACCACATAAACGCAGCTAATGCTATAAGGCATTCGAGACAATCCTCCCCGCTCAAAGACACCTCTCGATATGCAAATACAAGATTGAGAAGCATTGAGAGAGAGAAGCAAGCCTACTTAGATGAACAAGCTGCTAAAAAGAAAAAATTTAGACAACTAGAGGAAGAGGAACATGCATTGTTGGATATACAGACAAGAGTCGCCTAAGAAGAAGAAGATAGACTCTATGCACAACAACTCCAAAGCCAATTTAATAGGAGGGGAGCCAATAGTGGGACCAACTCACCCCCATCTACCCCTTCACCAAGTCCCAGAAGAAGATCAAGGACACCCTCATGATCCCCAAGCCCTAGAGGAAGAAGGGTTTCAAGATATGACCATCATAGGAGACAGTCGTCTCATAGACATTCAAAGCAACCCTCCCAATGAGCACATCATGGCTCACAACATGGAGGAAGTTATGATAAATTTGATCATATGGATTTCATGACTATGCAACAAGAACCATCCTTTCAAGCATATGTGGAGCAATATGTGGAACAAAACAAAGACCAATTCTTGGAAAGTCTTATTAACAAAGGCACTAAAGTTCCATATAATTTTGATGTTCACCAAAAGATCAAGAAACAGAGCCCTTCAACTGATGAGGTGATCTTACAAATGCAAAAGGATATAGATAGGATGAAGGCTCCCAAGAGCACGTTTCATTTGGACTCCATATGTCCTAACCCCATTGACAAAAGTGTGGTGATGGTAGAATTTCCTAAGAAAGTTGAGTTCCCAACATATGACAAATATATGGCATTGGTGACCCTCACGACCATGTTCGACAGTTTTACATAATGAGCTTTTCCTTTCACCATGAAAACTCCTACTTGATGAGATTATTCCCGAGGAGTTTAAAAGGTCAAGCCATGGAGTGGTTCACCAACCTTTCCCCTCCAGTAAAGACATTTAAAGAACTTGTCCAAAGGTTTGTTCAGCATTTTGCTTACAACTTATCGAGGTTGGTCACAATGCTTGATTTGTGCAAACTCAAGCAAAATCAAAGGGAATCTTTCGTCACATTTTTACAATGATGGAGGTGATTGTGTTCAAAATACCCAAGGACAATTCTTGAAGAGGAGAGAATTGATATCATTGTGAGCAATCTAATACCAGAACTAAGATATGAAGTCAAGAAAATTCCGTTTAATTCCTTTGATACTATGGTAGAGGTGGCATGTCGCATTGAGGATGTCCTGAAAGAAAAAAGAATTTTGGCTAAACCAACAAATAACAACAATAGCCAAAATAATAATACTAATGGTAACAAGGACAAAAAGAACTCCTATTGGAACAAAAACAAGCAAGTGGTCAACGACGGAGTTGTTGACTCATCTCAACCCAAAAATGAAGGAGTTCTTAACCTCTCTCATGCAGTTCAAGCTATGAAGCTGCAAACGTCTTCAACACAACAAGACAAATCTAAGTATCAAAGGAGATCTAAAATGGACAAGAGACAATTTACTAAATTGGGAGAATCTTATGCAGATGTTTTTAAGACATTAGTTGCTCATAATTTGGCACACCCACAGGATCCTACAAAACATCGTATATCAGATCCTTTACCTCATTGGTGGGATGCGAAGGCTTTTTGCATTTTCCATAATGGGATTGGACATGACATAGAAAATTGTTTTAAACTCAAGCATCTTGTCCAGGACCTTATTGAGAAAGGACAATTACAAGTTGATGGGTTAACCACTAATGCAGATCATAAAGCCTTTAAAGAGCCCTTGCCTAAATATGAGAAAGGAGAGAATTCTAACAATAAGAATGGCAAGGCGGCTATCAACTACACCTACACAAATGCAGAGAACATTATTAACATGCTTGAAGTTGTGGATGATAGTGTCAACATGGTGAGAGGGAAAGATCCTTATGGACATAATGTGGACTCAACTCCTATGACTGATGAAAGACCCGCTGTGGTGATAAGAGGTCCTCACTCACAAAGAATGCCCTAGTCCCTCAATGCTGTCACTAGGGGCCAGGCCCAAGCACCCATTATTATCAGAGGTCCTAGCACTAGCAAGTCTAAGCAGCCCACATCTAAGGGCGTTCCTCCCAAATCTGCTATTGGTCATGATTCCAATTATAATATTATTGACCAACTACAACGTACACCCGCGCAGATATCCATTTTTGAGCTTTTAGAATTGTCTCCTAAGCACAAGCGCGTCCTTGAGGATGCTTTGCGAACAGCCAGTGTCCCTAACAACTTAGATATTGATCAATTCCAAAATATGGTCAACCATTTGGCTAGCCCTCATTTCCTCACCTTCTCAGAAGAAGATGACAAATCCATCAGTCACCCACATAATTTAGCCTTACACATCAAAGTCATGATTCATAAAACCCATGTTAGGCGTGTACTGATAGATGGGGGTGCGGGGCTCAATATTTGTACCATGAGTTTGTTGCTGGCTCTAGGATATTCTGAGAACATCATTGACACAAGGAAAAAGATCACGATCAAAGCATATGATGAAGTAGAAAGAAGTTCTAAGGGATTGGCCATTTTGCCTATTCGCATTGGTCCAGTAGAAAAGGATATCTTATTTCAAATTGTTGATGTTGGACCTTTAGCCTACAACATTTTGCTAGGTAGGCCATGGATTCATGAAATGCAAGCAGTCCCATCAACATATCACCAGTGTGTTAAGTTTCCCCATTACGGTATAGAAATTTGCATACCTGGAGATAATGCTTTGTCAGTTAATAATATTTCTGCTGGATCACATGTACCTTTGAATAGGGAAGCTGACAGTCCTAGTAGTTCACTTGAACAATGCAAGCAGAAGTTCAAGACCATAGATCTTGGGATGGGAGATTATAAAATTGATTCTTTTACAAAAATGCCAATCTCTCCCAGGTCTTATTGGAGACCATCACCAAGTATGAAACTGTCGTCATCAGCAATGACATTATTTGAGAAATTTGTTGAGTCTTTGGTTCCCATTCAGGAAGAGAAAGAAGAAGTTGCCGTAATGGACTGGATCTATCACGAGGGAAAATACAAACACAACAAGAATTTTGCTCCTTCACCTGAAGCTTATGGGAGAGGGTATACACTGGTTAAAAATATGGGATATCCAAGATATGGTCCCCTTAGTCATAGACTGGATGCGAAAGCTGAGCCTCTTGATCATGCTCTTTTCAGATGAAAGAATAAGTCCACGGTTGGCTTAAGTTTTGAGAAAAAAAAGAAGAAAGGTGTCCCTGTCCTAGCTGCGACGGACAGTGACAGTGATTCAGATTATACGCCTAATCTTTCTAATCAACAAGATGTGTCTGAGGATTGGGTGCCCTCAACAAATCTCCTTTGGGGAGATTCCATAGATTTGATACTTAATAGTCCTACTATCCCAACTATGACGGATAGTGACTGTATGACTGCTAGATCGACAAAGGAAAGTGTTACTGTCCTAGCTACGACGGATAGTACCAATACTAGCACTAGAGAGGGGGAAACCCTTCCTAACCTTGAGGCTTCTACATCACAAGGCCCAAATGATGACTTAGACATAGATTCCCATGAGTATGAATGGGACTCACTTTCAGATGCAACAGTTGACTTGGACATAGATATTGTTCATGCTTATAGTACCCAACCTGATGCAGCCAACGATCCTAGTGTAGGACTAGAGGATCGCACTCCTCAAATTGCCTTAGTGGACGACACTTTGTTTGATAGGATGAGTCCTAATTCGGTTATCTTAGGGGAAGACTTGATGAACTCCAATTATATGGTCACCAGAGATGACACCTTTCGCATAAACAACATTGAACCAGTCATTGACCTACCCCTTGTTCACTTTGACCTAATTGACTGGTCTCAGCGCCATCAAGAGCCTACATTCCTCACTTTTCAGAATGATTATGAAATTGCCTGCTATCTGAATGCTCTTGAACCCGTGGCTTCTTCCACCAGTGAACCAACAACTAGCATGACAGAGCCTGATATTAAGTACCTCAGTCTAAAAATAAAAGAGAAAGAAAAAAAGAAAAAAAGGTCTGATGGTGAAAACCACTTTGTGGCGGTATCAGAACCAAAAATAGTAAAAAGAAATGACGCATCCGAGGGTGAAAACCTCTTTGAGGCACCTAAGGATGGGGTACTTAATAACTTGCCGAGTTATTTCCAGGATAGATCATCAGTATTGATTGAGCCAACAAAACCAGTCAATTTGAACACAGAAGAAAATCCTCAAATAGTCCATCTTGCTCAGTCTTTATCAGAGGGAGAGACCAAGGCATATGTACAGTTCTTACAAAAAAAGAAAATTAATTTTGCATGGACCTATTCAGACATGCCAGGGCTTGACACAAATCTTATAATGCATCACTTATCCATAGCTCCAGGTGTCAAACCAATGAAATAGAGACTCAAAAAAATGCATCCCCATGTAGCTCTCCTTGTCAAAGGGGAATTAGAAAAACTTTTGAGAGTTGGATTCATTAGAGCCATCGATTATGCAGAATGGATCTCAAACATAGTGCCAGTTTCCAAACATGATGGGTCCATTCGTGTATATACAGATTTTAGAGATTTAAACAAAGCATGCCCAAAGGATGATTTTTCACTTCCAAACATTGACATGATAGTGGACATGATAGCGGGCTATGACATATACTCTCTAATGGATGGTTTCTCAGGGTATAATCAAATCAAAATAGCTCCTGAAGACCAAGAGAAAATAGCATTTACATGTGCATGGGGAACCTATTGCTGGAACGTCATGCCATTTGGATTAAAGAATGCAGGAGCAACCTACCAAAGAGCTATGACCACTATCTTTCATGATATGATGCATAAAAACATGGAAGATTATGTGGATGATACCTTGGCAAAATCAAGAAAATGGGACACAAACCTCGATGATCTGGAAGTAATTTTAGATCGCATGGAATAGTTTCAATTTAGATTGAATCCAAAGAAGTGCACATTTGGTTTCACCTTAGGAAAACTTTTAGGATTCATAATATCAGCAAAAGGTATCGAGGTTGATCCCGAAAAGGTCCAAGCAATTTTAGATATGCCACCTCCTCAAAATATCAGCCAAATGAGAAGTCTTCAGGGACGTCTTCAATCGATTAGGAGGTTTATTTCTCAGCTTGTAGATAGAGCACAACCCTTTAACAAGACATTGCATAAGGGTGCTTCTTGTGTTTGGAACGAGGATTGTCAAAAGAGCCTAGATCAGATCAAACAATATTTGGCTAATCCTCCGATTCTAATGCCTCCTATTCCAGGGAAACCATTGATCCTATACATTTCAGCTACAAAAACTTTCCTGGGGGCATTGTTGGCTCAATCAGATGATACTGGGAAAGAATGAGCCATATACTATATCAGCCATACTCTCGTCTCCTATGAGATCAATTAAAATAATATTGAGAAGTCTTGTCTTGCAGTGGTGTTTGCTTCTTAAAAGTTGCGCCACTACATGCTTGCTCATACCATACATTTGATTGCAAAAATTGATCCTCTTAAATATTTGCTTAGTAAGGCTGCCCTCATGGGTAGACTTGCTAAATGGATGATGGTCCTAACTGAATTTGACATAGAGTACGTTGAAAGGAAGGCCATAAAAGGACAAGCTATTGCTGACCAATTAGCTGATTTCTCAATTCAGGATAGTATGCCGGTCCAAGTGGAATTCCCAGATGAACACATCTTGTATACGACTACTCGCACTTGGACAATGTTCTTTGATGGCTCCCGCATGCAAAATGGATCAGGTGCTAGAGTATTATTTGTTTCTCCACATGGGTACAATATTCCAAAGTCTTACAAACTTTTATTCCCATGTACAAATAATATTGCAGAATATGAAGCTTTAACCAATGGCTTGAGAATAGCTATAGAATGGAACATCACAGAGTTACATGTCTTTGGGGATTCCCAGTTAATCATCAACCAAGTCAATGAAGAGTATCAAACCAAGGATGACAAATTGATACCCTACAAAAAGATGGTTGATTCTTTGAGATGCTACTTCACCTTTGTGACGTTTCAACAGATCCCTAAGATAGAGAACAAGGCTGCAGACGCCATGGCCACATTAGCTTCACTTCTTCTGTTGGAGACACATGAATCCAGATTTGAATTCCTGGTGGAAGAGCTACACCATCCCATCTTTGACTCTTCTGAAAGCCATGTCATTTGTACCATTGTCACACATGAGTCTTCCCGATATGGTGCTATCTATTCATATCTTCATGATGGCATCATCCCCGACACATTCAACCACTCTGAACACTGAAACCTCATCCGTAACACCTCTCGCCACACCCTCATCTCTGGTGATTTATATAGGAGGGGTTTAGATGGGATGCTCCTTAGGTGCTTGGAAAAGGAGGAATCCAACCAAGCGTTAGTTGACATCCACGAGGGCATTTATGGTGGACATTCTAATGGTCTTGCCATGGCCCGAAGGTTGCTTAGGGCGGGATATTATTGGCCCACAATGCAGATAGATGTAGTCACCTTTGCTAAGTTATGTGAAAAATGTCAGAAACATGGAAACCTGATTCATGCTCCAGGTAGGGAGCTGATCCCTTCTGTTTCTCATTGGCCATTTCAGCATTGGGCCTTTGATCTAGTTGGGCAGATTCATCCCAACTCATCAGGTGGACATAAGTTCATTATTACTGCCACTGACTACTTCACAAAATGGGTGGAAGCTATGCCACTTTCTGTTACTTCAGGGAAAACCATCTCTTTGTTCATCTTGAATCATATTATTTGCTGATTTGGAGTGCCTTCTGAGATCATTACGGACAATGGAGGTCAATTTAAGAATAAGGACCTAAAACATCTATGTAAAAAGTTTAAAATCAAGCAACATTGGTCCTCCATCTATTTTCCACAAGGAAACAGACAGGCAGAAGCCTCTAACAAAACCATTCTTAAGATTCTTCATAGGACAGTACACAAGAATGGTAGGGATTGGCACTTGCAAATCAATCCAGCACTATAGGCTTACAGAACAAGCATTCGCACACCTACAAGAGCCACTCCTTTTTCTCTTACCTATGGCGCTGAAGTAGTATTTCCTTTAGAAGTCGAGATACCATCACTTAGAGTCTCACTCAAAGGTTTGATTATAGATGAGGATTACCGCGCTATGAGGTTACAGGAACTAGAACTCCTAGATGAGAAGCGGAAAGCTTCCATTGATCATATGAGAGTGTATTAGAAGTGTATGTCCAAAGAATTCAACAAGAAGGTTCACCCTAGAGAATTTCAAATAGGTGATCTCATTTTGCGAGAGAACCCTAAGAACCAACAGAATAGAGAGCAAAAGGGAAAGTTTGAACCTAACTGGCTTGGACCATATGTCATCACAGCTGCTTTTGGTAGCGGTGTGTATTTATTGTCAGATCCCGATGGAGAACAAATCCCTGATCCCATCAACATTATGCACCTCAAGAAGTTCTATCCTTGATGCTCGTTTTTGTCTGGGGGCATCCTTTGTATATATCTTATTGATCTTGAAAAAATACCAAAAAAATTGATATATGATGCTGAAAAAATCCTAAAAAGTATAAAAAGTCCTAAAAAAAAAATACAAAAAAATCAAATATTCAAAAATTCAAAAAAATAGAAAACGTGCCTTGGTGAAAACCTACCAATAGGCGCCTTGGTAGCAAAAATCCAAAAAAAGGAAAAAATGAAAAAAGAATCCAAGTGGTGAAAACTTGGGAACAGGCGCTACTTGAGGCCTTTGCACTCCTATTTGTTAGCATGCGTCCTCGACACTTAGCCACTTCCCATCATGCCTTGACCTTATTTGGCTTAGTCTGGAATTGGTCTTTGTCTTTGTCTAGGGGGCATAACTGTTAGCATTGGTCTTTTAGGTGCGTTTGTCTCTTGGGGAATTTCACAACAGGTGTTTTTCAACACCACCCCAAATAGTGTTTTTCAACACTACCCTTGTGTCGAGTGTTTCTTAACACTTATCAGGTGTCTTACCCAACAGTCTCGTATGATGTGATATTTCTCACTAAGCAGATATGATACTCAGAATTTGACTCTATGACCAACACACATGCACTTAAACAATCAACTCGCTGACGATATGATGACTTAATTTTTTTCTTTGTGTGCTGTCTACGAGGATTTCTTTGATGAGTGGTCTCTCCCTAAGAAGTTTTCGATGATGCATAGCTAGAAGACTGAGGGAATGAGAACATGTTTTCTTTCTTTATCTGCTTGTGGGTATATTTTGTTGATCCTAACTGTCATGAGCATTTATGTTGGTCTTACTTGACCCTATGGATTGACAAGGTATTATCCTTGACTATTTTGCGAGTGCATGCTTTTAGCTATCCTGACTTTTATGTGTCTTGATACAAGCATAATCTCACCATATCAAACTTAGGTGATCTCACTGCATTAGTCATCTTGACCTATATGTCTTTGATGCCTAGGTGGGATTCCCACATTTCTATCTGATAAAGATCATATTCATATCCACATAGTTGTGCTAGTGTGCATTGTATGATCTTACGACGCTACCAATAACGCTCGATGATGATAATTAGATGTCTATAAGTGTTGTGACCTTGCAAGTCAACCACTTTCATAATAGCATGCATTTTTTTTAGGGTCATGATAGTCTAGTTTTGCATTTCTTGCATATGGAGAGAGCTCTCCTGTTCATCTTACATGGACCTGTCAGTCGACTGTGCTCACTTTTCCTTCTTCTTGATCATGTCTTTCACTCCTTGTCTTTTTCATCTCGAACCTATTCCTGTTCATCACAAGGGGTTAATCATATCATCATATCTATATCAAAACTGTCACTTTCAAGAAACATGAGTCTATATCATACACATGAGAATTAAACATACATCTATGAGAGAGAACATATATAAGCATATACATAAGCATTTTGAGCAAAATGACAAGACAATATATATAAACTAGTACATCTATCACAAGAGAGACATAAACACATGATACATTGAACATCCAGTAATCTCATAAATCTATAACAATGTCATGATATATAATACAATATGAGATCCCAAAATCTGGATCAAAAGTCTCAGGATATGTCCAAAACATTTAAACCTAAGACCTAACCCTAAGACTCACTACCACCCTCGTGAGGAGCTCGTGGTGGTGGAGGAGGCATGGCTCTCCTATCGAGTACCACATCTGATACCCCTACCCTCTGAGAGTATGATGGTGCTCTCTCACCCTCTGGAATGGCCTGCAGGTAGAGTCTGTGATAGTAGGCTGCTCTCGCTGACTCCTGTCAGAGCTCCAGTGCATCTTCCTGTGCCATCGCCTCACGGCGTGCTATCTCTGCCCTGAGATCAGCTATCTGCTGATCTCACTCCACTCTTAGATCCAGTAACTGCTGGTCTCTCATGGCTATAGTAATCCAGAGCTGCTATATCTCTACCTCCTGAGCCTGTATCTGGGCTCTCAGATCATCTCCACCCGCAGGCTGATCCTGCTATGCCTCTGCCTACCGGCGAGCTGGTCTCACCTCATCCTTAGGCGTCGCTGACCTATGTCCCTGTGACCATTTTCGGCCACCTGATCTCGATCCCTCTCCTCTCTCCATCCTCCTCCCTCTCCCCCTCCCACCATCTCCTCCATCCCCTCCCTCCCCTCTGTCCCCTCCGTCTCCTCCAACTCCCCCGTCATCTCCTCCATCTCCTCCCTATGCTGGTACTTGTGCATCTGGTACCGTAAACTAAGGGAATGGCACCCTCCACCGCTCTACTCTGTAGGCTGCATCAGCCCCTGCATCTACCACATCTGGGAAATACTCCCAGGGCTCACTCCTGATACCCGCTGTCTCTGCGACAGCCTGCTGATAATCCAACATGGGTAGCCACCCATGACCCTCCTCATCCCTGGCCTTGGCGTATGTAGTAGTCTCTGTCGAGACTCGCTGCTACCTCCCAAACTGCCGCCACACCCGAGTGATGCATAACCTCTCCACTATCTCTGCATATCGACCTACCAGTGGCTGAGTGCACAACATGTAACTCAGCTCATCGGCGGCATCTCCCTAGACCTCCACCTCCCTGTATGGCCTCCATGTGAATGAGGCTATAACATCCAAAATCTTCCTGTAGTATGTCACATCCCCAGTATGGGCATGTGATATGAACCCGAGGTACCTATAGATGAAGGGGTACCTCCTCTCCCTTAGCTGAACCCTGGGACGCACCATAGCGATGTGCGCCCATGCCCATACCTGTGCTAGGATGGCACCGCACGTCCATGTCCGACCGTCTCTATAGATAATCTCATGCAACTCATGGTACATCTCTGCCAATATGGCAAGACCCCATGCCATCCGACAAGGCCTGCCTACCAAATCAACCAATAACCGAGCCCATCCGAGCGGGAATCCCTTCTGACTGCGATCAGTCATCAGGATCTGTGAGATAATGGAGGCCACAATACATGGCACTGGGTAGTCTCTGCCAAAATCATCTATCAGCCTCTCCCAGTTGATATGCCTATCCAGAATAGTGACATCCTGGAACATCTCCTGAACTAGTCAGCGCCCTTCAGTGGCATCCTGATCATAATACACCTGTGCCAACAAATGAATCATGTCAATTTTCATCATATGAAAATATTACATTTATGATTATATCTCAAAAACATGATTATACTCACCGGCTCGCCATGACATGGCACTTGTAAGATCCTATAGACATCCTCTAAAGTGATCGATGCCTCTCCAGTAGGCAAGTGGAAGGTGTTGTGCTCACTATGTCATCTCTCGGCAAGAGCAGTCAACAACCCAAGGTCAGCTTTGATGTATGGATATCTCAACAGATATCTGAATCCCATAGCTCTGATGTCGGCATTGCCCGGATCGTCTAGATCTCAGACACATCTCAATCCCATCACCTTCGGCACTCTGATGATCAGTGCCGGAAAGACCTCCTGCAAGCCAAAAACCAAGCCAATTGTTAGCACATATCATGATGGATGTCTAAAAATCAGTATAAAACATCGTTAAAACGTAACATTGTCTAGACCCATGTCATTTTTGCTCAAAAATGCATTAAATATCAAAATTTTAACGTGGGCGATATTCTTTTTTGGAGAAGTATCACACGATACTTCTCCCTATAGCGGGGTGATATACCTTATGCTACGCGATACTTCACCCGGTATCGTGTGATCTTTCACCCAGTATCGTGCGATACTGGTGCCTTAGGTCACGCGATATTTTGGGGACCCGCAAAGTATCGCGCGACATTTCTCCCCAAAGGGCGCGATACTTCTAAAGTATCGCGTGATATTTCACCCAACAATTTTTTTTTTAAATTTAAAAATTTGAAAAACGTGCTCAAAAAGCTATTAAATGCGAAAAATGACTCAAAAAGCTCAAGTTTTTGAAAACATACCGGGGTAGGATAGTGTGGTGGCCGGTTGTGCAACTGGGCGAGCTCGAATCGATGCCTGTGGACGGGAACTCCTGCTTGCTAGGCCATTTTCTCTCTCTAAAGCTCTGAAAATTTTCAAATCGCTAAAAGACAAATAATTTTTGAAAATGACATTTTGACGCCTTTTATAGCCTTTTGACTTTTTGACCTCATTTTCAAAACACCTCAGAATTGCATGAAAATTGCACCCCTAGCTAATTTCGACGTCCTGGATCCATTTTCAGACTCAAAATTGAAATCCAAGGTCATCTTCATAGTCAAAATCGCATTTCAAAATCTTCCTTTCTTCTGCGTAGTTGACTGATCTTTTGAGGCCTAATCCTTCGATCTTTGTTGGGGCATCATCATTTCTTCATTTCCATGTCTTCCAAACTTCTAGTATTTCATTCATCTTCATTCCATTCCCTCCGTTCTCACATTTGACTACATCTTTTTAGTCAGGCTGGGGCATGTTTCATTGCCTAATGGTTAACCTATTGACCCTTACCTTCGATTATGATTTCATTCTGATTTGATCAAATCCTTATCAATTCACTGTTCTCCTCTCTACCTGATTTTGATTTTAATTTTGAGGGGGCAGTACCTATGAGATTCTCATCCCCAATCGCTTGATTCTCTTGATTCAGACATCTTTTGTGAGCTTTTGCTCAAATTTGAGATTCTTATCTCTTACTTTGAATGTGATCCTGAATCGACCTCATGTTCAAAATCCTTTGTCTATGTTTGTCTGGGTGTGATCCCGAATCGACCTCACATCTGAGTTGTTTTGTGATCCCAAATCGATCTCACATTTCAACTTCATTCTTTGACTACATGTGTTCTCAAATCGATCACACATTAGTCAAAGAGGGGCAAATGTATACACCCAAAAATGGTCGCCTAGACTTTGGGCCCCATTTATTCAATTTATCAATCCTGAATCAATTTTATCAATAATCAATATTTTCAACATTTTTAATTTCTTGATTAAATCTTAAATTCGATCATATATTGGATTTTTATCCTTGGGCTAACCATTTATCCTAAGTCTTTATTTGATTAAAAGAAATATTTCCTCCCCTTTTGATTAAATAAAAATCTCACATTTTCCTCTTATCCTAAGTTGCACAAATAAAACATTATTCCTATATTATAAAAAGGAGAAAAACACTTTTTGTCTCATATGGACATAAAGTCAACTTTTATTTTCCTATTGGAGGATACTTGTGCACATGGATTTCTCCTCTTTCAAGATCCACCGCTGATTAAGACTTTTTTCCTCTTAATCTCCATGGTCCATTTCACCTCATTTCTTATAAAAGGAGAGCTCTCCCCTTCATTTGCATACCATATTTTTATGCTAATGTTATGCTGCAGGTTTTAAGTGCATTTGGAGTTTTGAAGACATTGAAGACTTGCTTCATTGCATCATCTAGTTCATATTTGCTTTCATAGTTGCATGATAATGGCATTCTTAGTGTAGATTTCTTTTTATGCAATAGAATAAGCTCACATAGTCTAAATAGGAGGCATTGTAATCCATTGCTATTTCCTTTCATAGATTAGTTGCATTGTACTTTCCTTTCATAGCTTAGATTGCATTCTCATATAGCTTGCATTGCATTGCATATTTGATTCTTGGAGATATTGGCATTGTTGCCCTTGTCTTCACTTGAATCTTTCATTGTGTGGTTGACTAGCAAGGTCACAAGCTTGCAGCTCTAGCTGAGAGCAATTTTCAATCTTGCAACTCCATACATAGAGAGCTATGAGCCACTTTGTGAGGCCTCATTCTTGAGCAACCTTGCATGTAATGGTTCATAGAAGTGCACCATTTTAGTGTGTACAATAATGAGTATGATAGGTTCTCTCTGCCCCCTCTGTATTCTTTGGTTTTCTTCTTTGTTATGAAATACTTTACCCTTCCATGGGTATCACTTTCCTATCTCAAATCATTTGAGAAATGGACATAGGATTAATATGCCTTTCTTTCTATATTCCTCCTTCGCTAGTAGCATTGTGAGAGGTGCCTCTTCCCCGCTCCACCAGGGCTTAATGCATGCCCTTTACCACTATGAATTTGAAAAATCCTCTTTTAGAAGCCACCTTCTATCATACCCTATTTAAGAACAAAGCCACATTGTGAAGCCATCCAAAAACACAGTTAAAATTGGGCTAGTTGAAAATAACCCTCTCCCTGATAAACCCAACCCTAATGGGAAAAGGGCCAACCCTTTTGGGAAAAAGAAGATTAAAAACTCTAAATCCCCTGACAAGGATATTCCCCTTGAAGAGGACTTGCTTGACATTACTCCTAAAAAAGGAAAGCTACTGCCACCAATCCCACCCTCTTCAAAGGCCAAACATACCAATAAAAAGGTGAAAAGGATGAGCCCTTTTATAGACATTGATAAAGAAGATGAGAAGAATGAGGATACAAAACAAAGGGAGGGACCTAAGCATGAAGGAATTTCGAGGGAAAGGAGGTCTATTTGTCTTCACAATAGGGAATACAAGGGTAAACAAATAGATGAGGAAGTGGTTCCTGAGATGGACATGGAGTATGAGCCAAATGAGGAAGAAGATTCTATCGAGAATATTGAAGATGAGGATTATGTTGTTGAGGATGAAGATCTCGAGGAAGAGGAAAATGAAATATTTATGGAGATAACTATGAACTTGAATGAGTTGGAGGATATAGTTAATATGGTGTGTAATTCCCCTATCTATAGTGGTAATGATCCCTTGGAGAACATACTACCTTCCCCTATTCTAGAAGAGAAAAATGTTGCTAATAATATCCAAAGTCAAATTGAGGATTTACAAAAAAGAGTTGCTGCTGTTGAAAGTTCTTCTGCTACTTTGTTGTATAATAATAATCACATCAATGATGCCATTTTCTCCCTCTATATATTTGTTGATAGGATTATGAAGAAGGCAACGAAGAAGAGGAAATAAAGCTAGACTAGTGAGGAAGAACAACATAATGAGGACAATGAAGACTGACAAAGCCTTCTCAAGAGTCTTTCTAAAGACCAAGATAGAGTTGCTAGGGTTAGTGAAAGTTAATGCTGGTAGTCTTTTATTTTTTAGTTTTGATTCTCTGTTTAGGTTATCTGATAGTTTTAAACTCAAGTTTGTTATTTTGGATTCTATAAAATAGTTGATGTTTGATGAACTATTGGAACATTTTGAAGTTACATTCTGGTAGTTTTAGTAGTGGTAGGAGAAACATTAACTCTTTAAGATATTTGATGATGTTAAACTCTGATAGTATTATGGTTGGTAGTTAGCATTAGGAACTCTTTGAAGGTGACTATTTTAGTTTTTGATTAATTTTGTTTGTGGGGGTTTCTAGCTTTCTCTTGGCTGTAATGACCTTGAGTAGGGATTTTGGTACTACTTCTTAGTGTTTCTTTTTGCTATTATGGGACTAGGGCACTCTCCCTACTTAATAAAAAACATTTTATTTGGTTGATGATTGATTTTGATATAGTTGATTTTCATTAAATGCGAGATATGAAAATAATATATATGAGACATTCAAGGATTATTTGAAGGAGGATTAAGGATTTGATCTCTAAGGACTATGTCACATAGAAATATTTTCTTGAAGATATGGGTAGGATAATTTTATGTAGGAAATAATATGATGTTTGGAAGTGCTTGGATACATGATAGATATGTTAAGAGTTCTCTAAAGAATTCTTTAAGTTTATGTCCCTATCCTTTTCAAGATCAAGGTGGGTAGGAAAGACTGGATGTAAATGATATGGATTGGATGAAAATAAAAAATTCATGAGACAACTTGTCTCCAAGTGTAATGGTACATAGAGATACTTGATCTTACAAAAGACAACTATTTGCTAAGTTTACATCATGTTACTTATCCTAAATGTTATAAGAATGGTTCTCACTAGTGGATGAGCTATTTATCTTTACCATTATTTTATTATTATGCTTGTTAGACATGAGAATTGGTTCTTAGGTTTACATTGTAGTGATTACCCAAGGCACCATTGAAATGGTTTTCAACATAGAATATTTATCTTTTTATTAGATTTTTAGATTTTTTTGATATTTTCTAAATGGTATTTAACTTTGGATGATAACTATCTATTCTAGTCCATTTGATGTAGATATTGGTGCCATGATATGCCAATAGTGCCCTGTGTGGAGGATCTATCTTTTCAAGATCATGGTGCTTTCCTACAATGCATGGATTCTATTATGACTATCATTTTGGATTTTAGAGTTGTTCTTAACCAAATATGCACATCATGATAGAATACCATGAGATTCCATATGGTAAATACATGTTTTTACAACTTAATAAACTTTTGAGTTGGGATTTCTAGAATTTAAGTGAGATGTTAGATCGTGACGAGTGATACTAGATGTGAATGGATTATTTTGTATTTTAAATGGAATTTTAATTTTCCAAAAATTGAGTGGTTGATGTTGGAGTTTCAATTTTGGATTGTGATTTAATTATTTGGAACTAACACTTTTATATACTTTGTGGGATGATTATTCTACAGGGGTGGACACTTGTTAAATGTAAGGGGTATTTCTCTTGTGGCTCCACATTTTGATTAACTATTGGATTTGAATTCTTTACTTTTCTTGATCCATTTTTGTTTAGGATCTATTATAACTTCATGTTTCCACTTGGATTTTTTATTGATTTAGTAGATTTTAACATTTGATATTTTTTCCTTTCTAAGAATTATTTATTTATTTATTTTTAGTTGGTGGGTTTAATGAATTGGGAATTATTATGGTTTATGTTTTGATGAGAAAATTGTTGGAATCTAAACCTTATGATAAGGATTATACATGGCTCTAATTTGATGCTTGCATTAGCTGAATTTTCCACAAGTATCATGGAGGTTTCACTTAAATCATTATATTTGTTGATCTATAATTAGCCACAACCTTGATGTCCAAGTTTATTCAAAATTGTACTAGTTCTAAAATACCTTTCTTATATAGGCTTAATCTTCTTCCTTGATGTTGCATTATTTGAGGTATGTTTTATTTTTGAAACAAGATACTAACTCATCATTTTGTAAATAGAAATCATTAATATTCTAACGATGGTAGAAACAATATCTTGGCATATGGTAAAATGCAAACAAAGATCTTATTCATTCACCATTTCTAATCCTTATCATTTATTGGGGAGTAACCAACAAGTTTCAACTTCGGTCCTAAAGGAGAGTTGAACAATTTGGTTAATTGTTCCCTTTTTGATTGATTGAATGGATATGATTTTATTATAATTTGATATGAATATGAAATATCTAGATAACATGATAGGAAATTGACAACTTTTAGCATTAATGGCAAGATACAAAACTAGAAATCAACATAGTAGCATGAATGTAGAATTAGGGGACAAAGAAGAGCCTATAGTTGAAATTTGGGACAAAAAATATTACATTGGTGTATTAGGTGCCCAAATCTAAGGGTCCATTCATCAACATAAAGTTCCATATTTGGAATGTAAATACTTTATAGATCCATCACTCTTAAAATAAATTAAAAATTGTTGAATACTAGAGAAATTCAACCTAGTCTATGTATTTTTTCTTATTTGAAGTACAATACCACTTGTCGCTATCAACTCTTTGCACCTATAGTATTCTTTGCAGTCAACTATAAATTTACACATCAAAAGATGGGAAATGGTTGTGTTGTATAAGCGATTGCCTAAATAATACCTTTTGGACTTCCCTGTTAGATCAAAATAAGGTTATAAAGCTCAAATCAAAGATTGGACATTCAGGCTAAGAAACTATCTTTCTCATGGGGAAGGTTCATTTACTTGCCAACCTAGGGAACATGTACTTGAAATGGGCCAAAACTGTATGTGCACTAAGTCCCAGCTAAATCCATGCCATCCTACAACTTGAAAGGAAATAATACTGGAAAGTAAATGCTTGTAAATGTAGTAACTCAAATGCTTAAAAAAATCTACAACTAGAACTAAACTCATGCAAGTAACTACAACAATACTCAGGATAGACAGATAGGGAACTACTCTGTCTTCTTTGGCTGCAAGAAAAATTATACAAAACTGTCTCTAGTGGTTGCAGGAACAGACTAATTCCAGAACAAAAACTACAAATAAAAGGAAATTAATGCTTAAATAAAAAATGATTACTCACCAAGTGGCCCCCCTTGGACAAGTATATCCAAAACTCAAATACGCTCTATAAACTTAGAATATCATCTTTTTATTCATTCATCCAAAAGTTTTGTTACACATCATAAGTTGGAAACTAAATTAAAATTGTACTTTAACTAAAAACAAGTTGGAAAATAAATTGAAACTGTACTTTAACTAAAAACTAGAATTCTTCATTACATTGAGTTCCCTTTTGTCTAACCTATGAGGAAGTTTTAGAAATTTATTTATAATCAAAGATTACTAACAAACTTAGCTACTAACCAGTCAACACCCAAAGAAGTAGGCAAACATACATTATTGATTTTGCAAGAAAGAAGGAAGATTATGCAACAAAAGATATAACATGACTTCTTCCTAGATTTATTCCTTTTCAAGAATGAGCATTAAAGCTTCATAATATGCTCCATGTGAATTGTAGTCAATTCATTATTGACTATTTCAAATGTGGTTCCTTGCTCAACTATATTGAATTTTTCCTCATGACACGATCCTTCTTGAGCACCAACTTGACTGCGCTACTTCATTAATTACCCCTACATCATGATATTAGTATGCACAAAGACACACAATGAATATATCAATTTATTGTCAAAATTACATTCATCAAGCCATGATTAAGATCGATCGATCGATCAATCCATCCATCCATCCATCCATTTCATAGTCATAATCATATAAGAGTGTTTATCATCCATAAAGGCATTTAAATGATAAGTTCATGTCCATGGAAGTAAGTTTATAAAAAACATCAAAAGACACCTATTAACCAAGTGCCAAGATTGAAAATTACACAAAACTATGACTGAGACAGAGAAAATATAAAAAACATTAGTAATCATGGAGCCAGTTTTTGGGCTCATCATTGCCCCCCAAATAGCCTCTTGCTGGTCCTCCAACAAGTGAAAAATTTCTAACTTTAGTATTAATCCTATAATCACTAGGAGTAACATGGCCTGATCCTCCATGAGCTAGGCTCCAATAAAATCCTTTAGCCTTTTACAATCTATCCTACTTGACATTTTTTGCATCCTCATTTTAAGCATTTCCGTTGTCCCTACAACTTGGTAGTGGGCATAACAATATTGGTGGCTGGAAGATAAGGGGAAACCAATCATTTTTATTGGTCCTTTCTAGCTCTATATACTTGTGCGCACTTCTGAAAGCTGAATAGTAATTTGGTAAAGAGTGTGACTCTACCCATTTAAGCTCATCTAGTAAAATATTCTATTTTTGCACCATGTGTCCTATCACAATTTGTCCTTCAACCCTGGCCATTCATTCATATTCTAGGAATGCCTCTTCTCGTAAAGGTAAAATTCTCTTCCTGTAGCCGTAATTCCATAGAATTGTATACCAATCATAATACAAGACACTAGGTTTTCAAGCTTTAGGGTATTAAGTTCTCTTTCTCTATACTCTCTAGACTGCTCACCCATACTAATTTCATTAGTATTACAGGACATGAGATCCCTCAAGTGTATGTCCCCAATGTAGAGAAAGGGAATCCATTAATTTTCAAATAGAACAACATAATTATGAAGATAGACCTCACAAAGAAAATTTATTATGGCTGCAGGAGAGGACTGATTGACTTGGTCAAATTCTTGAGTAGTTTCCAAGGAAGGATTCTTATCTTTAGCAATCCTTATCAACTAAAATAGAAGATGTTATTCCTTTAAATATAGAGAATAAAATCTAGGTGGTTCTTTTCACTCCATTAGTTTAGGAACCATATTTACTATTGTGTCCACCTTATTTTTTAGAAAATCAATCTCTTGTTTCTACCATAAATAATTTTCTACATTCTTTCTTTTTCTAACTCCCATTCACTTTTCTTATACAACATATCTTTATAAAAATTTAAAGATACTGAATGACATGTAAGATAAGGAGGGTTATGCCTAGGCATCATTTTATTCTTACCTTCCTTAATTGTGTTTGGTACTGATTCTTCCAGCTATAGTGTTGATTATCCTAGCTGTTCTACAACATCAATAAGCTCATCAAGACCTTGCAACCCTTGGTCTTCTTCTGGATTCTCTTTTTCCATGAATGCATTCTATTTTCCCTAAGGAATTTTTTCCCTTATCTCCTCCTCTTGCAATTAACCTTCTTCTACATGTATGTTAGTCTTATCAATAGGTGTTTCTTGAGGACAATCTTCTCCCACCTCTTCTTCTTTCATCACACTTTCATTTATAGTTTCATCTTTTTTCTCAGTAGGTGTGGACCATGGTACATTTTCCTCTAGATTGATAAAAGTATGAGTTTCTTCCTACGAGGTGTTATGTAAGGACTCAGAGGACTCAATGCGAATACTAGCACTTGGCTCCCTTGATTTTTATTCCCCTATAGGGTTCCCTCTAAGCTGATGACTTCTTCTTTGAGGTGTTTCCTTAGTGGCTTTAGGATTTTTATCCTTGGTTTCCTAAGGGGTTCCTTTGATGATGCAGTTTTTGTAAGAGGTTATTTTTCCTCCATTCTTCTCTTCTTAGAACTAGGGGTAGGGGTAATCTGTGAAGCTTCTTGTTCTTGAATTCTTTCTATCCTACCCTCATCCACTTTTGGTTTTCCTTTTTCCTTCCTAGAAAAATCTTTATGCTTGAAGGGGGTTTTCACAGATGTGTTTATGCTAGGGTTTGATGCGGGACTATCATCAATATTAATGGATTAGGTTTTAGGAAAATATTATGTGGCTGTAGGTGGTTAATTTTGAGGAGATACCCTATATGAGGAGGCCCCAAAAGTCATTTTGAAAACCCCTCGCAAGATTTTAACCATGTGAATCAATGGATGACCTCTCAACCCCACATCCTCAAGTTGAAACCTCCTACCTCTAACAAATTCCTTCAATGATGAAATTTGAGAAATTTCATTCACTGACCTCTCAATAAGTAACTTGATAATACACTGATGTGTTATAGAATGTGGCCTACTTTTTTTGTCTCTGCCGCATTGATGGAGAGAAAATTATACAGGACATTAGGTACATTCATTAGTGGTATTCCATTTTTCATATGACTCAGTAGTTTGAAATGGATGGAATGAAAGAATGATTGTATCACTTCACAAGTTAAACTTTTCATAACATAGACTGCCACTTCTACCCATATAGGTGGTAGAGAAAGCCTCTGGGTTCCTTATTTGTCTACAACAAGAGGGGGGTCCCCGAGATAAGTGAATTGGGCTCGAGTACTCATTACATCCTTAGTTTTAGGGAAATTTTTCCCAACTTCTAGTAATCCTTTTACTTCTGCAATGCACTCCTTTGTTTCAATAACATTTAAACCCTTCACTTCAACATCTCCAATAGAAAATGTACGTGAAACTCCATGACAATTTTGTCATTAAACCCATTCAACCTAAGGAAATATTTTAACCAACTATAGTTTTGAAATAGTGGCTCACAGACCATATCTTGAAGAAAAATATCACGAACCATAGTTTCATGACATATAGGTGGACCTTCCATGGTTATATCAACCATTCACACTTGGAATTTCACAGAAAAGTCTTCAAATTTTTTGAAACTTATGCCTTGAATTTTTTACATCTACTTAAATTACTACTCCAATTCACCCTCCTATGACTTCAACCCTTACGTCTTTCCAAATTTGGACTCATAGGTATACAAAAATAAAAAAGAAAGACAATTTAGGAAAAATAAATAGATTCCTTAGCATACCAACAATAGCCCTCATGATCTCATCGATCATGTCATTCTTCATCAATTCCATCTCAGATCTGACATCTGATCTGACCTTCTCAAAAATATTTTCTTCCACAACATCAGTGAGATCTGCAATTGCCCCAGGGTCCAATCTTCTTGGAGGAATCTTCAAGATCTTCGTAAACCCAAGGCCAAAATCACCAAAAGATCCACCCAACCCAAGGTCCTAGTGTAAAATACCTCAAAGTTCGACGATCTATCGACACACTCAAGAACTTCAAGCTCTGATACCACCTGACACAGTGCAAGATGGAAAATCCCAGAATGAATAGCCCAAATCTACACTAACAACAATAATACAATGGAAACACAACAAGAGAGTGCTCAAATAGAATTTTCATTCAACATGCCTGACTGTAAGGCCTTCCGGGTTATGGACAAATAAAAACAATTACAATAGAAATTATGTAATCCTCTAGCTAGTCCAACTCTGTAACACATCAAAAACTAGTAGAAATACTAAGGCAAATCTAAAATTGAGCTCGCAAGCCACCAAGTAATCTCCTTGTCTCCAAGCATGCCAACCACTAGCTCTGCTGTTACAAATATTAGAAAAGCAATCTGCTATGCCAGATCTCGCAGGATCCAATCCCTATTTTCACTTCACTCCCTCAAACAACTACCAAAACCTTTCTTAAATATACTTCTTTAGCCACAAGTCGGTTGGAAGAAAGAAATAATTCTAAGTCCAAGTCGGCTCCTAAAACAAATAATTATTAAATGCAATACAAGTCGGCTCTCAAATAGCCTTACAAACAATTAATTCTCCATGTAAGCCTCTAGATCTACCTAGGAGAATAAAACACAAGCTACCAACATTAAATACATCAATTCAGCCCACCAAATCTCCAATAACTCCAGTCAGTAAGCCAAACTACCAATCATTAACAAAACAACTAAGCAAGCTAGGTATCACCGAGAAAGCATGTCACCGAGCATCACAAGCATCTCCGAGCACCATAAGTTCTACCGAGTTCCCTTCAGTGACCAAGCCCTTCAATGAATGAGCCCCTTGGTCAAAGGTGCAATCGAGTAACATAGAAACACTCCAACATGCAAGATTTCCAACTACTCTAGGATGCTCCTTCATCATAATGGGTCTGAAGGGGTCCTAAGACACAATAATGTGTCATAGGACCACTTAACAACCCTTAGGACCCCTAAGATGTATAGAGAGGGGTACTAAAGGGTCGTAAGGGGTCATAAGGGGTCCTAGGACACACTAATGTTTCCTAGGACCCCTTAAGATCCCTTACAACCCCCTAGGACCCCTTAAGACACCTTACAACCCCTTAGGACCCCTTACAAGACATTAGTGTGTGATAAGGGGTCCTAAGAGGTCTTATAATACATTATTGTGTCCTAGGACCCCTTAACAACACTTAGGACCCCTAGGATGTAGAGAGAGGGGTCTTAAAGGGTCATAAGGGGTCATAAGGGGTCATAAGGGGTTGTAGGACACATTAATATGTCCTAGAACCCTTTAAGATCCCTTACAACACTTTAGGATCCCTTACCATACATTAGTGTATGATAAGGGGTCTTAAGGGATCCTAGGACATATTAATGTGTCCTCGAACCCCTTAAGACCCCTTAGGGACCCTTACCATACACTAATGTATGATAAGGGGTTTTAAAGGATATTAAGGGGTCCTAAGGCACATTAATGTGTGCTAAGACCCCTTATGATCACTTATGACCCTTTAAAAAATTTATTTGAACATCTTATGGGTCCTAAGGGTTGTTAAGGGTTCCTAGGACACATTAGTGTGTCCTAGGACCCCTTAATACCCCTTAGGACCCCTTAACATACACTAATGTATGGTAAGGGGTCCTAATGGGTCGTAAGGGGTATTAAGGGGTCTTAGGATACATTAATGTGTCATATGTTGTTATAATTGATGAAGATGGGATGATTAAGTATTTTGATGGCTTGATGATAAGATTTGACAATTATGCTGTTGTCATTGATGTCAACCTAGGTGTTCTTAGGTAGATGACTATGTTCTTGGTGTACCAAGTTATGATGTAGAAGATGAATTGCAAGTTAGGCTACAAATTGCAAGTTATCCTATGAAGTGTGGTGCACAATTTGGAACATAGGCTCTAGAGGTGCATATAATGACATATCTATGATTGAATATGTTTATGATGAGTTTTATGCAAGTTACAGTCAGTTTGGTGAAGATAGGGAATTAGTTTAGCAATGAAGGAACATATAAGAAAGATTTGATTGGTATGTCCCACATGAATGGAATCATGTGTTGTGATTGAAGGTGTGTCATCTTGATGATATTATTGGATTTCTGTTGCAATCACATCAATATTGGTGATTTTTGGACAAAGTTATAGGATTTTGAAGTTCAGATAGTGAAGAAGGAAATAATAGTGAAGTTCAATTGGTTAGATCCTTGACCGGTGAAGGAAGATTAGTTTGAGAGGATGGTTGAGTATTCTAGAATATGTGATGACATGTAATTATATGAAATGTTAGGTATGACTCTTATTAGTCAATTTGATTAATAATCCATGAAGAGGTGCATGCACCTAGGGAAGTGTAATATGTTTGACCTTTTTGTGTCAAATCAAAGTGCGACTGGATCTTGATGTTGATGCAAGCTAAAAAATGATTCCAACTTCTTTGGTGAACTTCTATGGAGAGAAATTTGAATTTAAGATGTAATATTCAGGTGGCTATATTCCCTAATTATTGAAAATATAATAATATCATTTTGTAATGTATTTTTGAGTGTGTGTGGAAAAATAAGGAGAAAAGATTGTGCGTGTGGCAGAGATAGATAGTAAATCAAGAGGTGCGATTCAGAGCAGAGATGAATCTACAAGAGAGGAAGAAGTGTGAGCCTAATTGTATTTGTACAATAAAGGCATTGGTTCTATTTTCTAGATCAACCTTCTTTTTGTTCCCTAACAATTGCATCAGGTTAAATCTCTTAACTGGGTAGATCCTTACAAATATTTTTTATAAATCAAATAATAGGGTGGCACTTTAGCTAGTGTTTGAATTCCTTTCATAAGGATACTCCTAACAAGGTAAAGATTCTAACAAGGCTAGTGGTAAATCCCTTATCGAAGTGGCTCCTAACATGGTTTGTTCTTAACTAGACTTTATTGTAAGCTCCTAAGAGGGCTAACCTCTTAACCGGGCGTACTTCAGTAGAGTACTTTATTAATTATGGGCATCATTACCACCATGGTTTTTACCTTTTGGGTTTTCATGGAAAAATATTTGTGTTATGTGTTGAATTTTCATGGATGGTTATTTCTTGGTGTATGTCTTACTAAAAGAAAAGGTTACTTATTGCATGCATGTAGTGAGGATTTGAAGGATAAGTTTTATTAGATCATATTTGTGTTTATTGGTAGATTATTGATTCACTTCCCTCTCAGTAATATTAGGGCCTAATTATTCCAAAAATTGGTATCAGAGCCTATTAGAAGTATTAAAAGAATGAAAAATAAGTTCATGAAAATAATCCAAGAAAGTGAAGTGCAAGAAAGTGTTTACCATAAGCCAAAATATAGATAGAGTTGCAAGATCAATCACCAAAACATGAGAGTACTTCCAAGAATCCCAAAAAATAGCCAAGAGATTTTTGTAAGGGGAAAAGCAAAGAAAAACCCCTTGTGTATTATGAATGAGGCATGAAAAGCCTAAAGAGAGAGATAGAATATGAGCAAGAAGCTCAATACAACAATGAGAGAACTAATATGTGAAGAAGAGAAAAATTGTGTGAGAAAAATTGTATCAAGTGTGTGGAGAGACATATCTTAAGTAGAGATGAGTGAAGGAGTTTGCATGTAACTCCCTATGTGAATGAGTGCCATATCCATACAAGTGTGTGCCGAGTGTGAGCATCCTCATAAGGAAGAATAAAATAATTTCCTTATTAAAGGAATTACAAAAAGGTGACATGTCCTCCTACTTGGACTAGAGGACAAATACAATATAGGATACCTTGTTTTATCCTTTAATTACATATATTCACCAAGGAAAGATTAATTCTAACACCCTCCTTTAATCTTTACTTGGGGAGATGAGATCAATGGGTATCACACCCAAATATTTACAATAATTTTGAGATGTTTCTTTTGAAAGAGTCTTTAGTAGATTGTTGATAGCTTGATTATCATGTATTTCTGCAACTGGATTGGTGGAGCTTGAAGGGTACATAGGAATGTTTGCTAAGTGGATAGATCTTTGACAATACAATGATATAATTACTTGTGGAGGGGGGCCCAAATCTGCAAGTGACCATTGAGATTCTTGAGATGCATTTATGCATTCTGTATATTCGTTTCCAGTAGAAAATAAAGGTGGAGCATAATCAACATCTGAGCCTGCAATAAGGCAAGAACCACTAGTAGAGCGCCCATCATTGGGATCACCTAGTGCTAAATCAGTAACGCTTTGGAAAGAAAAATCATATTGTGAATCATCGGTCATAGAATCAGAAATGCAATCTTCAGTTGTAAAAAACAAATCTATAATGTATTCATCATAATATGAAGCATCAATAGGAGTAGAGCTAGTATAAGCATCAATAGTATTATCATTATCCTCCACAACAATCATATGCTTAGTACTATCATCATGAATTTTATCTTGAGTAATAAACATATCTTGGAAAGTAACATTAAGAAAGTTAGATATAATTTCCTCTTCTTGGTCAAACAAATCATCAACATGAGAGCAAGGATCATCAAATTCCATTGCATCATAAGGAGAGAGCATATAATCACTTTGAGTAGGAAGATAGTTATCAAGAGGGCTATTCCAATAATATCCATCATCATGATATTCATCCCAAATGGTATTATCATCAAAATGAGAAGTAGACATCCCATAACGAATAGTAAACGCATGACGAGTGTTATTATTATGATAGGTTTCATTATTAGGAGGAGATGAATTTTCATGTTTAAGTTTCTTAAAACAATTATTGATCACATGACCAACTTTCCCACAATAATTACAATGGGGTCTGTTATAATTTTTATGATAACCATTATTATGATTATTTGAATAAGCATTATTATGATGATTATTGTTACGATAATTATTGTTGTTATTGGAATAATTATTGTTATGATGATTAGTATGTGAGTTATTATTTGGATTTTGAGTTTTAGATACAAATGCATGTTCAACAGATTTAATAGTACCAAATTGCAACAATTTATCCTCTTGACATAACAAATTTTGAAAAATAGGATAAGTTAAAAGAGGAGCTAAACTAGAAATAGCAAGCTGAGAGTGGATGTTAGTGATAAATTGCTGAAACTCTTTAGGGAGACATTTCTTAAGAATTATAGTAATTAATCTAATATTTGTAAGAGAAACATTTAAACCATTTAACTGAGTTCTAATAGCATCAAACTTGAGTAAAAATTCATCCATTGATTTAAAATTTGTATACCTTAGGTCTTCCAAGTTGTCTTGGAGCTAAATCTTACGTGATTCAGAGGAGCTACCGTAGGTTTTCTTCAAGATGTCCCATGCTATGTGATCTTTGGTGCAATGTCCAATCAAGACATAGAGATCAGGACTGATGGAGAGTCCAATTAGACTGAGTGCTTCATCATTCTTAACTTGCCAGGCATCTTTGGCAGTTTGAGTAGCAGAGACGGCTGGTTCACGGGTCGCATCTATGGCAACTTCAAGAAAATGTTTAAAGTGGAAGAGGAAAGAAACATGTGTCTTCCATTGATGATAGTTAGAGCTAGTTAGTTTAATTAATGGAATTAGATTAGACATGAAGAAAATAGCAAGATAATGATAACAACATTACAATTATGAATTTGAACAGATTGAGATTTTAAGAAAATTTTAAAATTTTATTAAACACTTAAAAACAAGGAACAAGAATTGGTAAAGGAAAATGTTAAGAGTGAATTATCAAATAAATAGATAAATTGAATAATGTTAAACAACTAAATTTGATTTGTTTACACAGAATGATATAAATTAAAAAATGTTAGAGTAAATACTATGATAAAATCATAAAACTTGAATAATAGAATTAAGTTTTAAACTAAGAAATAGATAAAGTGACGTTTAAACTTATGGATTGATAAGAAATTTGAATAAAATTTGTTGAATAAAAGGGAATCTAAAATTTGAGGAAGGACTGCCAATCACCCTGTAGAAATCAGACAAAGTTATATAATAAGAAGACATAATAATTAATGAAACTCTACAAAAAAGTAATGATTAACTTGTAGAGTGTTAGAAAGAAAAATATGAGATAGTAATAATGAAAGGAACGTTAAGAATGGTCAGATAAATCTAAAAACCAAAGATAGCTAATAGGCTACCATGCAGAGCTAGAGAAAATGAATTGCAGCTTTAGAATAAAGTAATGATGAACATATTAAAATGATAGACTGCAGACTGACGATGATTGAAGAGAAGACCAATGTTATAAACAAGAAGCGTTATCCAACTGTGCAGAACGGTCTACCACATGCAAATGTACACCCCTTGTTCCTTGTGGTGTATTATTAAACTGAAAATGTAGCAGGTGTTGAAAAGGACAACCCTCTTCTCACTATTCTCCCACCATGCTAGACACCAAATGCAATGTAACTGTTGATGACATATAGCCAACTTTGCTGAGGTTCAACACCACTAAACACAAAGATATATAAAAAATGATTTGAAAGAGGTCAAGGTCAAACATGCTGAAACAAATCTCTTATTAACTAAGCTGAATGATAGTAACCACCACCCGTATACAACCTGGTAGCTTAGCAAGTACTGATGGGGAACTGCAGACTGTAGCCAAGTAAAAACAAAAAAATGGTATAAACAAAAAAAAAGTTAAAACCAGAAAAATGAGAAGATTCGAGTTGGGATAGTGGGGGGAAACTGGTTGAATTAAGAGAGGAACATTATCAATGCACAAGGCAGGGAGGACAAGGGACTGGGAAGTTTCGCTACCAGTTGTCAACGTCCTCAAGAAGGTAATGTCCTCAAGAAGGTAAGCAGTTAAATTTGATAAAAATATTCTTCAAAGCACACATAATGGAATAAACCGCACTAGTGTGGAAATGATTCAAAATTAAACATTATGACATTTTAGTGCACAAATTAAAATGGATCGAGTAAGAGGAAAGGAATACGACTGGTCAAAAAAGCAACAAGCTCTTGTCTAAATAGAGATTACTTGAGCAATGTAGTTCCCTCAATATCTAAATCTTAAAAAGTGTGATTAGATGAGCCTTATCTGGTCAGAAATAGTGCCGAAAGCTGAGATGATGGCACTGCCAAGACCCGTCCAAGATGTAATACAAAGGCCTTTCAAAACCACTGCAAAATAAATATTTTACACTCCCTGGCAATTACTTTTAGGTTCCTATATTGATCAGTAGAACCAACTCCCGAGAAGATTTTTTTTTTTAAACAATTTGAATGAATTGAACAGTAAATAGAATGAAAATGTATATATAGAAAATGATAGTAAATGATATATAGATAGAGATAAAATAAAAAAAGATTTAAAGTTAGAGATTATTAGATAGAACAAAGTTAGAATCAGATTATTGGATTAGATTTGACGTATAAAATGATTTATGCCAGCAGATCAAGCAAATGTTTAAACAAAAGACAACAAAAGATATAAAAGTTAGATTTAAACAACAAATAGAACCAGAGTTTTAACCTGTCGAGATAAAAAACCAGAGATAAAAACTGAGATAGAGACAAAATTAAAGTCAGATAAAGATTGAAATAACCTACAAAATAAGATAGTTAGATTGAATCTTGCAAGAGGTTAGACTTAAAAAGAACTTGAAAAGAAAATAAATGGACTTAAATCTAGCAGCAATCTATCCAAATCTAAGATCTAAGATGTTAGATTCAAAAAAATAATGAAGTAAAACCTACAAAAAAATGGTTAGATAACAAAAAATGCTTTCTCCTTCACAACTGAAATATCCTTCAAATTTCCCTACATGCAACACTCAACAAACAAGGGTTAAACTTGCTCTGATACCAGGTTAGAAGTATTAAAAAAATGAAAAATAAGTTCATGAAAATAATCCAAGAAAGTGAAGTGCAAGAAAGTGTTTACCATAAGCCAAAATAGAGATAGAGTTGCAAGATCAATCACCAAAACATGAGAGTACTTCCAAGAATCCCAACAAAGAGCCAATAAATTTTTGTAAGGGGAAAAGAAAAGAAAAACCCCTTGTGTATTATGACTGAGGCATGAAAGCCTAAAGAGAGAGATAGAATATGAGCAAGAAGCTCAATACAATAATGAGAGAACTAATATGTGAATAAGAGACAAATTGTGTGAGAAAAATTGTATCAAGTGTGTGGAGAGACATATCTTAAGTAGAGACGAGTGAAGGATTTTGCATGTAAATCCCTATTTGAATGAGTGCCACATTCATACAAGTGTGTGCCGAGTGTGAGCATCCTCATAAGGAGGAATAAACTAATTTCCTTATTAAAGGAATTACAAAAAGGTGACATTTCCTCCTACTTGGACTAGAGGACAAATACAATATAGGATACCTTGGTTTATCCTTTAATTACATATATTCACCAAGGAAAGATTAATTCTAACAGATCCTAGGTCCTTTGGGTGATAATATTAACCACTTGAGGAAAAGATCCGATTGACAAGATGTTTAGAAAGGAGGCTCCCAAATTCACAAAAAATAACTACCTAGTATGGGTAGATAAGATGAAGTTATACATAAGAGGTATGGGTGATCAATATTGGAAGCATGTTGAAAATTAGTATACTGTGCCTTAGGGAACCCTAACTGCAGATCAGTTGAAGGAGAAGAAAAAAAACACACAAGCACAAGAAGCCATAGTAAGTACCCTTTCTGATACTTAATATATTGATGTAAAAGGACTTAGAACAACTTGTGAGGTTTGGAATAAACTTGAAAAAGTGTATGGAGGTGACACATATTTGAAAAAGGAAAGAGAATAAAGTCCTAGAGGAAAATATGATGACATTTAAATGGTAGAAGGAGAGAACATTTCTCAATATGGTGCAAGAATCAAAGATGTTGTTGTTGCAATTAGAGGTTTAGCTGGTACCATGGAAGAAGAAGTTATGGTAAGTAAGATTATAAGAACCTTTTTACCTACTTATGCCATTAGAGTGTTTGCAATTAATGAGATGAGAACATTTGATAAAGTGACTGTTTATGGATTGATTTTTAAGCTTACTACTTTTGAGCTTAATTATTATGATAATAGTATTCCAAAGGTTGAAACTTCTTTTAAGGTTTTTATGGTAAGTGTCCCTACAAGGGAAGGTAAAGAGTTGATGACTGAATCTGATATCTTGTCTAGTTTCATGAGGGATTTGTTAATACTAAGATGAAATTACTGAGAGGGGAGGGGTGAATTAGTAATCTATAATTTATCCAAGTTTGACTCTTTAAACTTTACCATTGCATTCATAAGTTTATATTTTAGCATGATTGAATGAAAATATTAACCATAACCACATTCACAAAATAATGAAAAACTTGACACAGATATTTATCTCATGGAAACCAAAATTGAGAAAAAACCATAGTGGGGATTGATACCCATGAAATGATGTACCTTTTTGAAGTACACCCTATGAGGAGCTTAACCCTATTAGGAGTTTTACAAAAGCATTGTTAGGTGCTACTTGATTAAGGGATTTACCTTTAGGTCTGTTAAAAACTTTACCCTATCAAGAGAAGACTTGTTAGAGGAATTTTAATACAAGCTAATGTGCCACCTTGTTAGAGGATTTAAAATAGGGACCTGTTAGGATCCACCCTGTCAACGATTTTTGAATGTTGTAACTACCTCTGCTTGATCTGATCCACTTAAACACAAAATGTCTTCTCACCATACTTATCTCTTCCCTAGCTTGATTGCAACTTGCAACTTACACCACACTTGCTTCACACATGATCAACACTCAAAACTATCAACTTCATCCTTTATATACTGTTCATCAAGCCCTTAAGCTTTCCAATACCTTAGGATTGCCCTAAATGGTTTACAATTTAACTTTCAATCTTCATTGTTAGATCCAACACATCATACAACAATATTAAATGTATACAATAAATTTACTATACCACATCATCTTTCACAGTGATTGACATATAAGTTTGAGTCTAGGAGTAAAAAATGTTTTGATTACACATTTCCATATTCTTGACTCATCCAAACACTAGCATCAAATAATGTCATGCCATATCATCACCTCTGATCTTTAATACACGTCATTAGATCATGACTGAATTAACCTTGATCATTGCAACACTCTCACCGGTCAACGATCAAAGATTTGATCTATGTCATTCAAGAACTTTAACACTTCAACTTGTTTAACAATTATGACTCTGTTCTCCTATCTTTTATACTCCTCTCCAATCAGCCAAAATAGTTTCAATTGAAACCATAACATCCAAACACTATTGGAAACCATATCCTATAACCACATTACAAGACATAACACATATTTGACAAACCATAAAAATAACTTATCGCTTGTCATTAATTATTCTAGTAGTTTCAATGTTAACTTTCCTCTAATCATAACTTACTCACCAGTCAATATCAATAGTAGTGGTCATGCATTTAACATTCCAAGACATCATTGAGTTTCCCATATGAATCTCTACAATTGAAACACACATAAATACTCAGATCACCATTCACATACTCAAAAACATACTAGCAACACATGCTTGATCTTCATACCTCTGTTGTCCCACTCAGCTCCAGTCAACTTATCTATTTCATTCTTCGACGGGTGCCTTAGGGATTTAGTCTTATCACATAATGGGTAACCAGTGACCATATGGATAATGTCCTTGGTGATCTTTACTGGTTGATCCATCCATATTTTTTCCTTGTGTACTTGGATGAGTTCTATCTCGATCCACTCAATTTTGAATACCTTTAGAAAGTGAAGGGCATTTGTTAAACCTTTAATTTCTAGATGTATGTTCTCATCCTTCAATTTACTATCTATGCATAGCTCTTGATAAGTGGAATGCAACACAAAACCACCAATTTCACTGATCTTGCAGTGAATGTAAGACCTGATATATTTTAACAAGAAAACCCTAGGTGGTATATGTGAGAAGACACCCTTATCATCGATCTATGATGTGACCTCTAGATGAAGCTTATAGTTCATTTATTCATACTTTGTGCTTTTGATAAGAGTTACCTTCTTCTCCTTATTGTCCTTCGATTGAACAGTCTTTGATGTGGATGTCATCACTAATAATAATTTAGGTCTTGTTCAAACTATGTTCAGAATAACTCAATTATGCTTCAAACTTACTTGTATAGCTTTCAAAAAATCTGTGAAATACTCAAATCACTTTAAATAGCTTGGAATTGTGTTGTACAAATCTCATTATTTTCGCTCTAGTTTCTCTCTAGTTTCACAATGTGAAAAAAAATGAGTTGGTTCGATGTGTATTTATACCCAAAAACCTTTCTTGACATAAATGCATTGCATTAAATGCTTCACCAACCACAACTCGATCAAAGGTAAAACATTCAGTTATCTCCTTTATAAACTTCAACTTGGTTAACACTACCAACGCTCGGTTGACTATGCAACTCGGTTAACCTTAACACTTTCACCAAATAACAAACTCTTACTCAATCATGCTTTACCGATTATACTCATTTCAAGCTCAAAACATATAACAACCTAGAGCATCTTAATTCATGCTGATTTGGTATTCATACAATAGATATAAGGAATTGTTGTAAGATATAACTGCTTAAAATTCAGTTCCCATACTTACTTGATTTGCTTAGATAGGAGTGGTGAAATCACCTAATCCAAGGGATGAGGTGTCAGTAACAATTGTGCTTGTTCCTGCACTGTCTTCAGTTAATCTTCTCCACATTTGACTCATCTTCCTTCTAATTCCATCAATAGTATTCTCATTCATATCAACATTCGGCTCTAGTTCTCGGTCTTTGCAATCTTTACTTAAATGACCGACCTTGTGACAGTGCAAAAATGCCATTCCAAAATTTGTCCAATTCCTAGATTTTGCTCTCCAGTGTAATCTCATACAATTTGAAGCAATATGATGTTATCTTCCACATGCAGTGCAATTAATCCAAGTGTTGTAATTCCAAGTGTAAGAATTACCTTGCCTTCTTGGTTGATAGGTGTTGTTTTATCTTTTCAATTTCCAAACTTGTTTCAGCTGTGCCTTGCATTCTTGTGATATATGGCCATGCTTGTTGCAAGTGCAAAAATGATTTTCCATATAGTGCCTCTTAGTTGACTTGTTCACCTTTTATCTACACTCATATGCTTGATGTTCATACTTGTTGCAACTGTAAAAATAACCATCAAATTTAGAAAAAGTGTTAGGAGTACCTTTATCTTTACTTCTACAGAAATTTGTTGTGTGACCTGGTTTTCCACAGTGATAGCATGAGAGCTTCTTTTCTCTTGGATTTGCATAGGAACTCTTTTTTTCTTCTTGTTTTGATGACTCTCCTTGCTCGGTATAACCTAGTCCAGTGGTGCTGTCCACTAGTCTTCTCTGACTCATTAAGAATTCATCCATCCTTTTGGTACTTTCCTCATTTTTCTTTATCATTTCATTATGTTGTTGTTGCATCTTTACTTCATTTTTTAGTATTTCATTTTCTTCCCTTAATTCACCAATATCTTCCAATTTCCTAGCAAGCTCATTGTTTACTCAGTTGACTTCTTGACTCATGACAACCATCTGATTGGAAATTTCAAAGTAATGCTCGGTCAACCTTAGTATTTTAGATTCTTTTTCTTCTAAATTTTTAGTCATTTGTCTTCTATCTTCAATATCAAGCTTATACCTTACCAAACTATCTCTTATCAAGCTTATACCTTTCCATCTTGAGGATCTTTCCTCTTCAGTGATTAAACTTCTTAAATAAGAGAACTTTCTCTAATACGAATTGTTGGGATTATGGAAAGTTGAGTTACTAAGAGGGGAGGGGTGAATTAGTAACCCTATTTTTTTTGGTTCTCTATCCTTATGATAATGCAACTCATTAACCAACTATCATGTTATCATTTCCATTAATTCTTAACATAATTGAAATAAGAAATGCTTTCTAATATAATAAGTAAAAATTCATGAAACTTCATACACAATACACAAGTATTTTGGTACCACAGAAACTCTTATTAGAAGGTAAAAACTATGGTTGGGATGACACCCACAAAGCTTCACTACTGCAATAATAAAGTTTTTCGATTAAGGCTTACAAATTTGATCACTTATGATGATCTTACCCTATTAGGAGTAACAATTGAGATCTGTTAAGATCTACCTGGTTAAAGGATTTAAGCAACACTATTAAGTGTGCACTCAGTTAAGAGATTTACAAAAAACTTGTTAGGTCTACTCTGTTAAGAGAGTTATTCTTCCACAGCTGTTAGAAAGTAACAATAAATTAACCTGGATGTAGCAACTTACTTTGCTGAATTTTAGATATGATTAGCCCTTAACTGATATCACCTTGCTGTGATAGATATCTTCTCTAAATACTGTTTGGTAGCCTTTGGTGTACTTTTGAATATAATCCTTGAATTATCTGTCAAAACCTTAACATCACAACCCTGTCCAATCTTTATATGTCTCCTAGAGGAAGCTACTTCATTTCTTCTCTCTTGTAAAAAAGACATCTTGATAATTCTTATATCAAAAAGATTTCACCTAATTAGGGTTATGGAATCATTTGGAAACCTTAGATCTAAAATCCAAATGAATGACCTAAAATAATATTACATAGGGATCATCACCATTTAATGATTATATCTCCAACAAATCTTCACCTCGATCTATGTAAACCATTTTCTAGTTCGGTAGAAACTGTTTGCAGTATTTTCTATACCATTCCATACTTCTATGTCATTCCTATATAACTCGGTATATACTGCATTTATGTCTTGGTAAAATAATGTTGCTTAGTAAAAAATGAATGCTTGATTATATCTGCACTTGGTGCTCGATAATCATCTGGATTGGTGTATGTGCTTGATCAGGACTGTGCTTGGTTACTTTATCATTCTCCCTTGTGATTTGCTTGGTTACTATACTTAGTGTGTTGAATGACTAGTCTATTTTCTTCCTTTACTGACTATATGTGTGACACTAATGACAACTCATAATGTAACAAAATATTTCTTTATTCCTTATTAATTCACCTTTCTCATTCATCTTATTTTTGAAAATCTATTTGGTATCAATTATATTTTTGTCCACCAGTCTAGGAACTAATGTCCAGGTCTTGTTCTTCTCAATCTATTCTAATCATTCTTCCATAGCCTTCAACCAGTCATCATCTTTTAATGCATATTTTATAGTTTTAGGCTCAAGTTCAGATAATAAACATGCACTTTCTCTTGCTTTTCTTCTTGTCAAAATACAAACATTTCTATCACCAATAATTTGATCAGGTGAATGATTTAGTTTAACATACCTTGACAATACCTATTCTGATATTGGAGTACCTTCAACCACTTGTACCAGTTCTTGTTCACTAACCCGTCTTTCCATAAGTTCATCTGCAATTTCCTATTCCACCACATCCATAAAATAATGAAACACTTGACACATATTTATCTCGTGGAAATCCAAATTGGAAAAAAATCATGGTGGGGACTGATAACCATGAAATGATGTACTTTTTTGAAGTACGCCCTGTGAGGAGCTTAACCCTATTAGTAGTTTTAAAAAATCACTGATAAGTGCTACCTGGTTAAGGGAGTTACCTTTAGGTATGTTAAAAACTTTACCTTGTCAAGAGTAGCCTTGTTAGAGGACTTTGAAAACAAGCTAATGTGCCACCTTGTTAGAGGATTTACAATAGGGACCTACTAGGATCCACCTTGTTAGGGATTTTTGACTATTGTAACTATTAGGGAACAACATGAAAAATGATATGTAAGATAGCACTACCTCTTCTTGATCAGATCCACTTAAACATAAAATGTTTTCTCATCATACTTGTCTCTTCCCTGGCTTGATTGCAACTTGAAACTTACACTGCACTTGCTTCACACTTTATCAACACTCAAAACTATCAACTTCATCCTTTATATACTGTTCATCCTTGAAGGTCTCAGATAACTTGTGGAGTGTAGGCTAGCTTAATGAAAAATGACTTCGACTTGAGTTTAAAGGAGGAATGTACAGGATCATTGGAAGTTTCGGTGATGCGATTTATACTAGAAGGAAAACTAGAGGTAACTTACTTAAATTGAACAATACATTTAATAGTTTTTTGGTTGCTAAGATTGAAGATAGCTGGTTATGGCATAGAAGGTTTTGCCATGAAAACCTTGATATCTTGGTGAAAGTCAGAAAGAATAATGTAGTAAGAGGAATGCCACAACTTGTGAAACTAGATAATCTGATGTGTAAAGAGTGTCATCTTGGTAAGTTAACTAGTACATCTTTTAAAACAAAATATTATTCATCAGATAATTTGTTTGATCTAGTGCATACTGATTTGTGTGGTCCTATGAGACAAAGGAGTTATAATGGTGATATATACCATATCCTATCTATTGATGATTATTCAAGAATGATGTGGGTTACATTTCTTAAGGAGAAATCAGATGCATTCAGTAAGTTCAAGGCTTTCAGAGCACTAGTGGAGAAGGAATCAAGAAAAAGTTTGAAGTGCTTAAGATTGGATAGAGGAGGTGAGTTCACATTAGATGAGTTCATGAAGTATTGTGAATATAATGGTATAAAGAGACAAATGTATTATTTGAGAACTCCACAACAAAATGGTGTTGCAGAGAGGAAGAAAAGAACAATTGTTGATTCTACAAGGACTATGTTGATATAGGGAGATGTACCAAAGATCTACTGGAGAGAAGCAATCAATACTTTTGTTTATACTCTAAACCAAGTGTAAGTGAAGGGAACTGAAAAAACACCCTATGAATTATGGTATGGCCATTCTCCAAGTGTAAAGTATTTCAAAATTTTCGGGAGTAAATGTTATATAAAAATAGATGACTTTTCTAGAAAATTTGATCCCAAAAGTGATGAAGGCATATTTTTGGGTTATTAAACTAAGAGAAAGGATTAAAAATATTTTAATATAAGGACTAATAAAATGATTGAAAGTACTAATGTGAAGATTGATTAATTTCCCGAGAAATATGAGGAAACAAGCAAAAAGGAGACATAAGATGATCAAGGAATAGAGTTTATTGAATCAAAAGAGCCTAGATCAATAGAGCAGAATAATGAGGAAAAAGTAGTGCAACTGTCAGAAGAAGAAGTTCCTAGGTCTGAACCAGTAATCCAAAGGTATGTGAAAAGGAATCATTCTTCTAATCAAGTAATTGGTGATAAGAATACAAGTGTGTTGACAAGAAGTAAGGCTAGAGAAAGAGCATGTCAGATATCACAATTTGAGCCCAAAACAACAAAGAAAGCAATTAAAAATGATGATTGGGTGAGATAAATGCATGAAGAATTGGATCATATTGAGAAGAATGAAACTTGGAATCTTGTGCCAAGGATTAAAGACAAAAATGTGATAGGTACAAAATGATTTTTCAAAAATAAATTAAATGAGGATGGTGAAGTGATCAGAAACAAAGCAAGAATCATGTGTAAGGGTTATGCACAAGAAGAAGGTTTAGATTATGGTGAGACATTTTCTCCTATAGCATGATTGGAAGGTGTTAGGATACTAATTTCTTATGCTACATTCAAGAAATTCAAAGTCTATCAAATGGATGTTAAATCAGTGTTCTTGAATTGAATTCTAGAAGAAGAGGTCTACATTGATCAACTGGATGTATTTTCATTAACTAAGGACACAAAAATGGTATGAAGATTTCAAAAATAATTGTATGGTCTGAAGCAAGCCCGTAGACCTTGGTATGAAATATTACACTCTTATCTCATTCTTATTGGTTTCAATACGACTTCTAATGATAATAATATTTATTTAAAGGTTGAAGGAGAAAATATATTAATTACTGAAGTATTTGTTGATAACATAATTTTTGGTGGTGATGATGAAATGAGTATGTATTTTGATGATGAGATGAAGAAAGAATTTGAAATGTCAATGATAGGGGAACTCAAATTCTTCATAGGACTAAAGGTATCACAGTTGGACAATGGAATATACATAAGTCAATCTAAATATATAAAGGAGGTGTTGAAGACTTTTGGCATGGAAGCTTCTAAACTAGTTGGTACCCCCATGATTATAGGTTGTAAAGTATCCAAGGATGATGAATCTAAGTATTTTGATGCCACTTTATACATGTCCATGATTAGAAAGCTACACTATGTTTTACATAGAAGACTAGATATTGCAAAAGAAATTGGCATAGTTGCAAGGTTTCAGTCTAACCCAAAGGAGTCACACATGGTTGCAGTAAAGATAATCTTTAGATATCTGAAAGGTACTATAGATTATTGATTATGGTATGCTCATGAAGGTGATTTTTCACTAAGTGTTTTTATTGATGCTGATTGGGAAGGTAATATAGATGACTGAAAGAGCACAAGTGGTGGTACATTCTTTCTAGGTGGCAGTCTTGTGTCTTGGACAAGCAAGAAACAAAATTTCATATCTCAATCTACAACTAAAGTAGAATATGTTGAAGAAGCTATCAATTGCACAAAGGTAGATTGGATGAAGAAAATCCTAGAAGGGATCAAGGAGAAGGTAAAAAAACTAGTGATAATTTATTGTGATAATACTAGTGCTATAAACATTTCTAAGAACTTGGTTATGCACTCAAAGACCAAACACATTGCTATTAAGTATCATTTCTTGAGATAATAGGTGCAAGAGAAAGTGTCGAGGTTGGAGTAAATTCCAACTAAAGATAAAATAGTAGATATCTTTACCAAACCACTTACTAAGGATACTTTTGAGTACCTTAGAGGTAAATTGGGGGTCATGACCCTACCTAAGTAGAATTAAGATTCAAATATGACATCAATCCATTGAGTATTACTATTTTATTTTTTAGTGGATTGATGTAAATAGGACTACTCCTTAGGGGGAGCAGTCGGATAGATGAAGTCTTGAGAACTATCACACCTTTGGCATTATTGTCAAAGGGGGAGAATAACATAATAGAAAAGGGTAGAATAAAAGAATAGAAAATGGGAGAGTAATAGAATAGAAAAATGGGAGATGAACTATGAAGAGAAGATAAAAATGGGGGGAGAAACCGATGAGAATAGAGAGACTACTTAGAACAAATATCTAATCTTGACTGTTGGTGTGTTTCCATCAGATGAATATAAAGACAAAGTGTTGTGGTTCAAGAACATGTTTGGTGTTGCTTGGTGTGTTTCCATCAATACCAAAGGGGGAGATTGTTGGCATAAGTGATGTTGATGAGATGAGTAAGTATTTTTATGGAATGATGATGAGTTTTTTCAATTATGTTGTTGTCATTGATGTCAACCTAGGTGTTCTTAGGTAGATGACTATGTTATTGGTGTACCAATGTATGATGTAGAAGATGAATTGCAAGTTATGCTATGAATTGTGGTGTGTGATTTGGCACATAGGCTCTAGAGGTATGTATAATTATATATCTATGATCATATGTGTATGATGAGTTTAATGCAAGTTACAGTCAGTTTGGTGAAGACATGGAATTGGTTTAGTTGTGAAGGAACATAGAAGAAATATTTGATTGGTATGTACCACATGAATGGAATCAGGTATTGTGATTGGAGGTGTGTGATTTTGATGGTATTATTGGATTGATGTTACAATTGTATCAATATTGGTGATTGGTGGATAGAGTTATAGGACTATGAATTTCAAATAGTGAAGAAGGAAATATTAGTGAAGTTCAATCAGTTAGATCCTTGATTGGTGAAGGTAGATCAATTTGAGAAGATGGTTGAGTATCCTAGAATATGTGATGCCATCTCAAAGATTATGTGGAATGTTAGGTATTATTCTTATTGGCAAATTTGATCAATAATTCATGAAGAGGTGCATGAACCTAGAGAAGTGTAATATGTTTGTCAAATCAAAGTGCGATTGGATCCTGATGTCATTGTAAGATGATAAATGATTCCAACTTGATTGGAAGACTTATATAGAGGGAAATTTGAATTTCAGATGTAATATTTAGGAATCTATATGCCCTACTTATTGAAAATGTATTAATATAATTTTGTAATGTATTTTTGAGTGTGTGTGGAAACATAAGCAGCATATATTGTGCATGTGGCAGATATAGATAGTAAATCAAGAGGTGAAATTCAAAGGAGAGGTGAATCTACAAGAGAGGAGGAAGTGTGAGCCTAATTAAATCTATAAAAGAAAGGCATTGGTGCTATTTTATAGATTAACCTTCTTGTTGTTCCCTAATAGTTGCAATAGGTTAAATCACTTAATTGAGTAGATCCTAACATATCTTTTTTGTAAATCCTTTAACAAGGTGGCACTTTAGCTAGTGTTTGAAGTCCTCTCACAAGGATACTCCTAATAGGGTAAAGATCATAACATGGATAGAGGTACATCCCTTAACTGAATGGCTCCTAAAAAGGTATGTTATTTACTGAACTTTATTGTAAGCTCCTAACAAGGCTAAGCTCTTAACTAGATGTACTTTAGAATAGTATTTTGTTACTTGTGACAATCATTACCATTATGGGTTTTCCACATGAAAAATACTTGTGTTATGTGTTGAATTTGTGTGGATTCTTATTTATTGGTGTATGTCTTGCTACAAGTAAAAGTTACTTATTGCATGAACGTGGTGAGGATTTGAAGGATAAGTTTTATTAGATCATATTTGTGTTTATTGGTAGATTACTGATTCACTCCCCCTCTCAATAATCTTAGGGCCCGATTATTCCAATAATTGGTAGCAAAGCCTAGGTCCTCTTGGTGATAAGCTTAACCGCTTGAGGCAAAGATCTGATTAACGAGATGTTTAGAAAGGAGGCTCCCAAGTTCACAAAAATGACTACCTAGTATGGGTAGACAAGATGGAGTTATACATAAGAGGCAAGGGTGATCAATACTAGAAGCATGTTGAAACTCAGTATAATGTGCCTTAGGGAACCCTAACTACAAATAAGTTAAAGAAGAAGAAAGAGAACACACAAGGACAAGAAGCCATAGTAAGTACCCTTTCTGATACTGAATATATTGATGTAAAAGGACTTAGGACAACTTATGAGGTTTGGAAGAAACTTGAACAAGTCTATGGAGGTGAAAACCATTTGCAAAAGGAAAGAGAAGAAAATATTAGAGGAAAATATGATTATTCCCTTTTGGATTTCCACATTAAAAATACTTGTGTTATGTTTTGAATTTTTTTGGATGCTTATTTCTTGGTGTATGCCTTACTACAAGTAAAGATTACTTATTTCATTCATGTGGTGAGGATTTGCAAGATAAGTTTTATCAGATCAAATTTGTGTTTATTGGTAGATTACTAATTCAACCCCCCTTGCCCCTCTTAGTATTCTTAGGGTCTGATTATTCAAACATCTTAGGACCCCTTATGACCCCTTACATCCCTTTAGGACCTTTCTCTATATATCTTAGGGGTCCTAGGACACATTAGTGTGTCCTAGGACCCCTTAAGACCCTTTAGGACCTAAGGGGTCCTAAAGGGTCATAGGACCCATAAACCCTTAAACCCTAACTCTAAATCATAAACCCTTTCTCTCTATATCTCTCTCACTCTCTTTACCTCTCTCCCCCTTCTCATATTCTCACCCTCTCTCTCTCTCTCTCACACACACACACACACACATAAAGAGAGAGAGAGAGAGAGCTTTTGAACCATTCTCTCCCCCTTATCACCCTATCTCTCCCTCCCCCCTACCCTTTTCACAACCTCAAAATCTATCTCTCCCTTTCTCTATCCCACCTTCTTAACCTCACTTTCCCCATCCTCTCTCCCTCCCCTTCATTTTATTATTCTTAAATAGGATGTATGCCATATCAGAATAGGAAAAATGATAAAAATAACAAGGAACTCATGTTTGAGGCCCACTTTTTCTATTTCCTATTTTCTTTCTAGATATTATCTGATAAATATACACTTTTCATGGTGTTGAAAGTTAGAAGGAAGCATATTATAACAATTTGACACCACTCTTTTGGCCATAAATCAACATTGAAGTGCAAAAGTCAATGATTCTTCACCAAAATTGGTCATTTGAGGTAATTTTTTCATTTTTTACATGTGAAATGTGAACAAGGAGTTATTTTTTTTTATAATTGATATAATATGGACTTGTCATTTTCATAATTTTACTTATTGTAATAGGTTTGTTTTTATAATTCAATTTTGAATTAGAAAGAATGTGTCAAAGATCATAATTTTAGAGAGTTTCAAAGTAATTTGAAAATTGTAACGAACAATTGAAATTGGGAAGGTGGATTGGACATAAATAGAAGTCAAATAATCTTTAAATTTCTTCAATGTACATGTATAATTCATCATCATGTTGAGGAAATGAGAAAATATTCTAACATTGAAAGAGCATGAAGTAGAGAAAGAGAAGAAAAGGGAAAAAATGAGATAACTTTGTGAACAAATTTTTTTTCATACCATACAAGAATATTTTCCTTTGGATGAGGAACATGAAACATCAGTAGAAAGTAAGAGAGAATTGTAATTGGAAACAAAAAGGAAACAAGTGAGAAACTTGCATGCAACAAGACAATTTAATTACAAAAATGTGAGCAGATAATCTACGAGATCCCAAGTTGAAGGGGCACCATCATCCAATGTTGGAGGAACACCATCATACAATATTGGAGGCACACCATAATATCATTTTGAAGGTACATCATTTTCTACATCACAAGGTGTAGGCACATCATTTTATCATGTTGAAGACACACCATTCTCCACATCCCAAGGTGTAGGCACACCATTTTTTCATGTTAAAGGCACAACATTATCTACATCCAAAGGCATAGGCACACCATTGTGTCATTTTGAAGGCACACCATTAACATATCAAGTTGGTGAGGATCCATCTTTCACATCTTTATTTCAAGGTACATCATCTTTGGTTAAAGGTACATAATTCACTCATAATGCTGTTTATTTTCCCAATGTTGAGCCCACTCAACAATTGAGAACACCTCCTAGAATTATTTATAGAAAGCCAAAATATTTGATTGATATTGATACTAACATTTTATAACCAATGTCTAACAAGATTCCTAAGTGTACTTGTAAAATATATGCTAACCGTATTTGGAGTTGATTTTTTGAGAATTTAAATGTGATAAGAAGATGTCAAATATTTGTTGAAATGATGAGAAACCTAGAATTTAGGCCCATCATGAAGATTCTTTGGCTAAGAATGATGGATGAGTCAAGTGAAATATCTATTGTAAAGAATCTAATATCTACATATGAGAGTGTAGGTTCAACATCATGCACAAAATATAGTAGTGTCACACGATGTGTACTTACATAAAAAATACTAAGCACTCAAATGAAAAAATATTGACTCATTAGAAAAAAAAGGAAAGCATTGAAAATAAGTAGAAAGTCTTTAATGAGAGCCATGTGAAGGTTTCAAAGAGTGGAAGATCCAAATAACAATGAGTTATGGGCATTTTCTAGTAGACTACCGTGAAAAGATAAAGCAATTTTTGAAGCTTTTAAATCCTTGACTAAAGCTTTTTGGAAGAATAAAACATGAGTATCTCCTAATCAAAGAGATGTAAGAAGGATTGGTAGTCAAATCCACATTCCAAATCCAAAACATTTTTTGAATTAAACTCAAACACAATTCTTTACAAAAATTTTAGGTATGTAACCTCAAATTAAAATTAGTCAAATATATTTTGAAATGGATAAACCTTTTTATGTAAAGATAAATCAAACATGTACAACTTTTTGTTGTAGGGCACATATTGAATGTTCTAATCATTTTGATGTTTATAGGCATATATGTGTATATTTACATTCTAAAAATGTTTTGCAAGATTTTAACATAAATGACCCACCTAGATATTTGAGGAAATTAATATCTAGCATTTTATGTGAGAGAGTGGATGGTAAAATTTTTACAAGATCTCATGCTAGAATGATACATGCATAAATTATAGTGGTTTGCAACATTTTCCAATTTGTCAACATATAGAGAGTACACGTGCAATTAGGAATGCAATAGTGTAATTTGGAAATTATAAGACTATGAAATATGCTTTAAAAGATGGAAAAGAGGCTAAACTATGTGATTTAGTAATTGAAATGATTCTAGTGTATCAGTTCATGGACATTTTTTGTGAAAAAATTGTGTATGAGTATGCAAGGCATAAATATAGAGCTCAATGGTTGGATTTGAAATTCAAGTTATGTAAGGACACATTACCACTTGATACCATTGTTTTAGTTGTGGAATTCACAGAGAACTACACACTATAACCACAAAATGAGGTGTAAACAAAGTATTACAAATCTCAATAGGTTTCTATATTTGTTCATATAACATTCAAGAATTCATGTGATAGTAAAAAGGAGAATAGGAAGATATTGAGGGAATATAATTTTTACATCAGCGATGATCACTCACATTATACATAGTTTTTAGATGGTTTCTTTCATCTATTTTATGGTTATTTGACTAACAGGGGCATATCATATCATCGACACATCATATGGTCAGACAATTGTGCATCACAATTCAAGAATTCTTGGATTTTTTATTGGTTGAGTAGGATGCATAAGAATGTAGTTATTCAATATATGTGGAATATTATAGAGGTAGGTCATGGAAAGGAAGAACATGATGGTACATGTGTATGTATAAAAAGAGCATTAACACGTAAAGAATTAAAGTACAAAGAGAGAAAAATTATCATATGCAAGATGTATCATCTAGTGGTGTAATGCTACAATGGTCTAGGTAATGAAGGCGAGTCTACGGTTTGTAGATATTTTTGGTTGATGGATTCTAGAATCTCTAATACAGGTTTATGGATCCTCCAAAAAGGACATACGATGTGATTTTGTTCATCATGTGAAGATGAATATTGGGATGGGTGTGAGTCAAAGGAATGGGTCAATGAATGGTCTACATTTGTTTTGATCCCACTTGACTCCTATCACCCCCCAAAAAAACTATAATAGACACAAATAAAATAATCCATTGTCTTGGACTACTTTTATGATCTAGTGCAACTAGGTAAATCATAAATGTACAATTAATCTCAAATTTAGTACTTTATCCTAACTATTTAGTAAATTAATCTCCTCATTTTGTTTCTATCATTGCAGGCCATGTTTTTTTTATTGCACCTAAAGATAATGAAGAAGGGACATATTATTATTTGCATCATTGTGTTTTGGCAAAAAAGAAATTGGATCACTTAATTACAGATGGTGAAGGATTAGAATACCCTATAGGAGAAGTGGTTGTAAATGGTACATGGATTAGATAGTATGGTATGAAGAGCCCTAGGTTTTGGTTGTTTCAAGATTGAGAGACACACATGAAGATTATTTATTATTCCAACCTTGTCATTGCATCAAATGTCCATGTGAAGGTGTCAAAGAGTGGAAGATCCAAATAACACTGAGTTATGGGCATTTTCCAGTAGTATACCGCGAAAAGATAAAGCAATTTTTGAAGCTTTGAAATCGTTGATTGAAGATTTTTGGAAGAATAACACATGAGTATCTCCTAATCAAAGAGATGTTGTAAGAAGAAGGATTGGTAGTCAAATCCACATTCCAAATCCAAAACATTTTTTGAATTAAACTCAAACACAATTCTTTGCAAAATTTATAGGTATGTATCCTCAAATTAAAATTAGTCAAATATATTTTGAAATGGATAAACCTTTTTATGTAAAGATAAATAAAACATGCACAACTTGTTGTTGTAGGGCACATATTGAATATTCTAACCATTTTGATGTTTATAGGCATATATGTGTAGATTTGCATTCTAACAATGTTTTGCAAGATTGTAACATAAATGACCCACCTAGATCTTCGAGGAAATTAATATCTAGCATTTTATGTGAGAGAGTGGATGGTAAAATTTTTACAAGATCTCATGCTAGAATGATACATGCATAAATTATAGTGGTTTGCAACATTTTCCAATTTGTCAACATATAGAGAGTACACATGCAATTGGGAATGCAATAGTGCAATTTGGAAATTATAAGACCATGGCATATGTTTTAAAAGATGGAAAAGAGGCTAAAATATGCGATTTAGTAATTGAAATTATCCCAGTGTATTAGTTCATGGATATTTTTTGTGAAACAATATTTGTGTATGAGTATGCAAGACATACATATAGAGCTCAATGGTTGGATTTGAAATTAAAGTTGTGTAAGGACACATTAACACTTGATTCCATTGTTTCAATTGTGGAATTCATAGAGAACTACACACTATAACTAGAAAATGAGGTGAAAAAAAAGTATTACAATAGGTTTCTATATTTGTTCATATAACATTCAAGCATTCACGTGATAGTAAAAAGGATAATAGGAAGATATTGAGGGAATATAATTTTTACATCAGCGATGGTCACTCGCATTATACAGAGTTTTTAGATGGTTTCTTTCATCTATTTTATGGTGATTTGACTAACAGGGGCATATCATATCATCGACACATCATATGGTCAGACAATTGTGCATCACAATTCAAGAATTCTTGGATTTTTTATTGGTTGAGTAGGATGCATAAGAATGTAGTTATTCAGTATACGTGGAATATCATAGAGGCTGGTCATGGAAAAGGAGAACACGATGGCACATGTGCATGTATAAAAAGAGCGTTAATACGTAAAGAATTAAAGTACAAAGAGAAAGAAAAATTATCATATACAAGATGTATCATCTAGTGGTGTAATGATACAATGGTCTAGGTAATGAAGGTGAGTCTATGGTTTGTAGATATTTTTGACTGATGGATTGTAGAATCTCTAATATAGGTTTATGGATCCTCCACAAAGGACATAAGGTGTGATTTTTTTCATCATGTGAAGATGAATATTGGGATGGGTGTGAGTCAAAGGAATGGGTCAACGAATGTTCTACATGAGTTTTGATCCCATGATTTGACTCCTATCACCCCTCAACAACACTATAATAGACACAAATAAAATCATCCATTGACTTTGACTGATTTTATGATCTAGTGCAACTAGGTAAATTATAAATGTCCAATTAATCTCAAATTTAGTACTTTATCCTAACTATTTAGTAAATTAATCTCCTCATTTTGTTTCTATCATTGCAGGCCATGTTTTTTTTTATTGCACCTAAAGATAATGAAGAAGGGACATATTATTATTTGCGTCATTGTGTTGAGGCAAAAAAGAAATTGGATCACTTAATTACAAATGGTGAAGGATTAGAATACCCTATAGGAGAAGTGGTTATAAATGGTACATGGATTAGATAGTATGGTATGAAGAGCCCTAGGTTTTGGTTGTTTCAAGATTGAGAGACACACATGAAGATTCTTCATTATTCCAAACCTTGTCATTGCATCAAATGTCCATTTGATTAGATATGGAGGAAAACCACACAATAAAACTCTTTGGAAGGTTTGTGAGTCGGGCCACAAGGAAATACTTGAGACAAAAAAGGGTAGGGAAGATCCAAATGGTTCATTGGACTAAATTTTGATACAAAATGTTGTAATGCCAAAACTATTTGAATACATGTGCATATAACATAATGTATATTTTTATAGGAAGAAATTCCCTTGAATCCACATTGGATGGACTATAAATTTATGATGCATTATCTTTTATGTATAAGTTGAATTTTTTAAGATTTAATGAGAATTTTTCTTATATTTTTTGGGGCAATACCATAGGTTTTATCTGCTAAGCTCTTTCCTCCCATTTCTGTCAATGAGATGAGTTGTAAACATGTTTTTCATTATTAATAAAAAAACCATGTATATTTGTAAACATTTTAAAAGACCCCATTTTTGGTTGAATGAGGGTAGGGCCAGGGATGGTGAATTTGAAGATAAATTAATTAGAATCCAAATACTTCTTTTTTGCAATTCTATTATTTTTTTGATTTTTTACTATTATAGTCACTTTGCATGCATGGTACATCCATGTATGGAAATATAATAATATGAGACCATAATAAAATGAAATTTCTATGAGTATACTTTAATTTGAATCAATTTTGAGTCCTTTTCATGGATAAATGAATGAGTTATGTCCATTTTTTTGACAACACCCTGTTTAGGAAATAAATTCTAGAAATAGCAGTCATAAAAAATTATGGTATGACTACATGTAGGATAGTGAGACCCTATAAATTTGTGATTAGGAATATCTCGATGTTACCAAAAAAATTTATTCCTTCCATAAAAATTATTTTTGATGTTTAATGGGTCAAATTATTCAATTCCTGAAAACTATATTGTTTTCCCAATATGAGTGATGCAGAGCCACAAGGATCATATCAGAAAACTCATCCACTCTCCCTTGTAGAAACAAAGAATAATCTATCAATACAAGGATCAACACATGATAAGGTCCAACTTGTTCTTGCACACATCATCACCAAACTTGATCGTAGACTTAAAGGACATTTTCTCTTTGATCAATAGCAGGGAACAATAGAATATTTGCCTCATACTTGCAACCTCACACTTCCAATTATGATATCAATTCATCTTGAAAAGTTCAGAAATTCACTATCAAAAATCAGACTTACAACCTCTTACAAGAACTCTTTCTTTGATCACTTCCAACTTGGATTTCAATAGGGCTCCAAGGTGTATTGATAGGTACAAATTAACCCAAAAAGAAAAGAAATGGTCTCATAATGGCCTTATTACATGGATTCGACCAAATTGGTCTTAGTGGCCTCAAGGGGATTTTTATGCTCTTGCATCAATGAGTAACCTAGCTTCCCTAGTCCCATAAATGAAAGACCATTGATGATTAGATATTTCTAATTAAAATATTTATGGTATTGGAATGGAATGCATGACTAGATTCTTTTCCTACTAATGAGACACTTTGAGGCTTCATTTCACATTTCTCTATGGATAATTACATAGCATTTATTACTTCTCTCTATATAGAATAGATGTAGCTCTAATCCCATGTTCATCAATAATATTCCTTGCACCATGGAGTAATATATCATGAAATTCCCTAATAGTTTCATTCTTGAGAAAATTCATAACAAGACTCTCCATAGCTAGTTGCAACTATGCGTATCTTTCAAACCTTTTGTCATGGCAACTTTGGTTGGAGGGTTAAACACTAGGAACCACCTCGTTTCATTCACCAAGTGGCTAGAACATTCTCGACAACTCTAGAGTGAAGTGTTCCTTAAAATGAAATGAGAACCAAAATCAATGAACTTTAAAAGGCTATTTCTCAGAGTTTGTGCGATATAGAAATAAAATGTCAGGTGCTACATGATTTTATTTTTTAGGTATAAAAAATACTATCACCATTTGGAGAGATTTGAGGCCTTTTGAAATCGACAAAACAATCTCGATTGATGCTAGAACTTGAAACTTAACTCAGTTGAAAGTTGCCACTGTGCATATCTTTCAAACCATTCATCGTGGCCTCAAACTATCTATGGTAACAACTCTAATAAGTAGGGTAAATGCTAGGAACCACCTCATTTCACTTACCAAGTGGCTAGAATGTCCTTGACCAGTCAGGAGTGAAGTGTTCCTTAAGGTGCACTGAGCACCAAAATCGATGATCTTTAGGAGGCTATTTTTGGGAGATCATGCAATATAGATGTATAATATAAAATATGGATGGGGTCCTAGAACAATGGTTTGCACATAAAAGAGACCCCAACGCCAATATTTTACACATACATTTGAATTGTAAGGGAAATACTTGAAATTAGATAAAATAGGATACATACCTCATGATGAAATTAATTTGTAAATACCTATTTTCTGGTGCCTATGTACAGTTTGAGGCAATTTTGCAACTGTCCCAGACTAGAAATGCTAAGACAAAGAAAACCCATAAAACTTTTATCTTTTTGATAGAAGGTAGTCTTTGACCCCGATAAAAGGTCAAAGGCTACATTAATATTTTGAAGGTCGACTTTGAATTTGTTCGCAGATCTTGGAACTTCACCGAAAAGGGTATCCAAATCCAAGCTCAGATCCATAGTTCCACACCTGTACCTGCAAGAAAAATGGTTTTGTTTGTTTGTTTGGGGGGTTTGCCTTAGTCAAACCCCAGTTTGGAATCAACCTTAATAATGGAATTGAAATAGAGAATGCTAGCAAGTAGTAGAAGTAGATCTAACAATGAAGCTATGATATTCAATAGATATGAAAATTGTATTTGAAATGTAATCAAGAATGTTAATATGAAAGTTTGAACATAACATCAACAAATGTAAATCAAACCTCCTTGATTGTATGCTTGGAATCCATCTTGAGGGAAGAATGAATGGATATTAGAAGATGAACAAAGGATCTTGAAAGAAGATCATACCATCATGATGGCTAGATCTAGGGTTTTGAATGATGAATCTTGAATGCTTGAACCAAATCCCTTCAAAGGCTTGAATACTTGAATCCTTGATCTTCAATGGAGAACTTGAATTCTTGAATGGATGATTGCTTGAGAATGGATGCTTGCTTGATCTTTCTTGAGAGATAACTTGATTACCAAAACTTGATCACCAATCTCTCCTTGAGAGTGCTTGATGCATGAAGGAATGAGATGGAGAAAATGAGAGATGAAGGCTTCCTTTTATAGTGATCTAGGGCACAATCCTCTAGAGGGGCCACCTTGGGGAATTAAATTCCAATTAGGCCTCAACCCTTTAGGAATGGACATAAATTAAATATAATTTAATATTTTACCATTTTTGAGATGAAAATAGTCGACCCAGAAGCGGGAAAATAATTCTTTCCAAAACCCGACATCCAGAGATCACGAGACCTTGAAAATTGAACCCAGGGTCAAAGATGACATCGACCCTGACCTAGGTTATGGAAAAGGTCATCCTTGACCCTCAAGGTCTTTATTGACTCCTCAAGGTTGTCATTGACCTTGAGGTCACAGATTTCAAGGTCTCAGTTAGAGTGAGAAACAGGTGGTCGCGAGGTGCTCGGAGACCTAGAAATGATGTTAGAACAGGGTAGAGCACCAGGGAGAGGCATGAAATCCTATGATAAACATGATGAAGGCTAGGAGGACACATTTTTAAGTCCTACCTAGAAAATAGAGCCAAAGAAGAGGGAAATTAAGGAGAATCCTTGGGATCCTAACCCTAATTTCACCTAGAATGAAGGAATCAAGTGCAGAAAAGAAGTGGAAAATGTGGAAAAAGCTAGATCTAAGAAAAGATCAATTCAAGGCATTTGACATGACCCCAAATCACTTACTCAGAGGGATAAGCACTCTTAACATGGAAGTTCTTCCATTTTAAGATGATACATTAAGCCCCCACTTTAGCAAGAGTATGGACTCAATGCAAACTCTTGGTAAAGGAGAAGAAAGAGGAGATCCAAGTGGATTCAAAACAAGATAGGATGACACTTATTTAGGGACATAAGCCCCCAATCTAAGGATTTTAACTCAACATACATGCACGAGGGTGCGAAGAGGGAAAACCAAAAGAATAGGGGTTAGTACAAACCCAAATCAACTAGTAGAGGAAACCATGCTAAGAAATATTTCCTATACTAATATCATATTTGGAAAGCTATCATAAAATCATAAATGATTACATAAGAAAGATAAGAGAAACACTATAAATACCATAGCTTCATGATCCAGTCCTAATAGCATGAAAGCAAAAAGAGATAAAGGAGAAAGTGATTACCTCGCCTAGTAAGATGCCCACCTTACCATGAATCAACCTGGAGGGAGAGCCCAAAAAGTTCACCCATAAACTGTGCTTTGAAATTGTAATGCATCTTTTGATAGCTTTTGGAATACCCATAGATCCACCTTCTTGTATCACTATGAATATGAAATGCATGTCTCCTCAGGATTTAGCAACTTGTGTGTGTCACCTTTGGAAGATTTAGCATATTGAAAATGCATGTCCCTTCAAGATTTAACAACTTATGTGCATTACCTTCAAAGGATTTAGCATATTTGAAATTGGAAATCCATGTCTCTTCAGGATTTAGCAACTTATGTGCATCACCTTTTGAGATTTAGCATGTTGCAAAACAAAAGGTTAGAACAAAAATGCATAATATAGAATGAGGGAGGCCGTATATATTCCCCCCTCCTTAAGATGGAAAAAACATACTATTTTGACATGTTAAGGAAAGAAAAGAACAAGGATAAAGCCTTCTTCAACATCAAGACAATATCCACAGACAACACCCAGTCCAAGCCAAGAAGGTCATAGCTCATACGAGGCCATGGAAGGGATGAATGCAAAGAGATATCATGCAAGAAGTGAAAAAGTAACCCTTGTGAGGGATAACACACTATTCAATTTCCAAGGTGAGAGATATATCAACCATGGAAACCCAATGTCAAATAATGAAAGAAGTTGTGATTAAGGATAAAGATCCTCAATGCAAACCAAAATTTTCATGTATGATTGGATATCACATAATAGATAGATACATCTTAACCAAGGGAATAATGGATCCCGAAAAGATAGAAAATATTGAGATGGCATCCTTGCCCCCCAAGTGTAGGAATGAGAATGGAAGGGGACCTATTATATTGCTCACAATACTATACAAGACAACTAGCCCCCAAGGATTAGGATAACATTGTTTACATAATGTGGAGCTCCATAATAGGAACATAAATGTTATTTAGAGAAAACATGATTAAAATACAACTCATTTCCACATGATATATAAATAACCTTACCATCAATGAGCTGCCTAATCTTATAATGTAAAGCTTGACATTCATTAGTTGAGTGATCATGAAATCTATGATATAAACAAAAAGGAAGAGTCTTCATGTGTGGACTACGTGTCTTTTTGTGTTTAGGTCTAGTAATCATCTTAGCACGAAGGAGTTTGGGAAAAATAACTTCTTGGTCAAATTCCTTCATAGTTTCATCATGTTTTGAAGTGTTATTCGAGATGTTGTTAACATTGATTTTTTGTTGAGGATTAAATCCTAATCCATAAGAATGCTCATGCCCCCCAGTGTGTAAGGGCATTTGAATTCCCTGTTTATGCTTAGCACATCCTTGACTATTGAATCCTTGTTTAACTAGGAAATGATAACCAAGACCATAATGAGAAACCATATCAGAAGGAGTCAATGAAACTTCAGTAGTCACTATGTCATCATTAGTAGGTTTGATAGATTCAATGTGGGTAGAAGCAGTGACAAAGTTATTACAAAGGGGTTTATAAGTAAAAGCTCATTGTTCAAACTCTCTTTGTTTCTTCATAAAATCAAGATCATTAACCTTATACTCTCCAATAAAGGTAGGATTAAAATCCAAGGTTCCCCAATCATCATCAGGAAGGGCATTAGAGGATGAAGGATTACTATTAGGAATAGGAGTAGTGTGAGTTTGAATATTCAAACAAGGATTAGGTGCATCATCCTCATGAAGTGTATACATCTCATTATTATGTATAAACTTGAATTTATGGTGAAGGGTGGAAGGAATGACATGCATCTCATGCAACCAAGGTCTACCCAAAAGAAGGTTATAATTGAGAGGTCTAGGTATAACATCAACATGAATAGGTGTATTCAGGATGACCGGTCCTACTTTGATAGGTAAGGTAATGATGCCTAAAGTGTTCTTAGTAATGTTATCAAATCCATGTATAGGAACATTGTCAGGTTGAATAGTTGAAAGATCGACATTAATTGCTTTGAGCATGTACATGCTACAAACATTAAGCCCAGATCTGTTATCAATCAAGGTCCTACAAATGATACTTTTATTGAGAGAAACATCAACCATAAGAGAATCATATTGATTATGAGCTTCTTTAAAAGGTAAATCCTTTTGAGTAAATACAATGTCAGGAGGACTCAGGGTAGCATGCATGCATTGTAAGAAGTTATTGATGTTCTCTTGATTAGGAGGTGGAGTGGGAAGAGTTGCTAGAGATTTTTGCAAGGCTTCATTGTAGGTAGGTGAATTTTGAAGAAGCTCCCATAAAGAAATCTTGGTAGGGGTATTTTGCAATTGGTTTATCAAATTATACTCCTTTCTAGGAAGATGGGGTGGAGGAGGAAGAGTGGGTACGTTGAGAAGGTGGTAAAGAAGTAGAAACCACCAGATTAGGTTGAAGGTTATTCCTTGTACGATATGTGTGAGCTATCAAATCTTGGTCATTGAAAGATTGTAAAGACTCCATAGGTTTACCTTTGATAGTAATGCATAGACAACCTTTGACGGTCAACAAGGGTTTGGGATAAACCATGGTAGTTGTCTCAACACTACAAATAGATTCACAAGAAGGAAGAAAATAGGACATCCTAGGAGGAGATGAGGTAAGATCTTGATTCTCCATAGGATCATCACTAAAAGGGAGAGAATTAAGGGAATTCATATAATTCTCCACTAATGCCTCATCACTAGAAGGAATCTCAAATAGAGGTAAAGAATCTATAATATCATCTTCTTTTGCTAAAATGTCCACATAAGGGGAGTGTGTTGTAGAAAAAGAGTAATCATCATGTAATAAATCATCCTCTTGTATCAAAGCTTCTTCATGAGGAGGGGATAAATCAATGTCTTTATCCAAGGGATCATTCACAATGGTTTCATGAGGAAGAGATTAATCAACATCCAAATCCAAAGGTTCATCGCAAATAGGAGGATTATCATCCCTATCCATTAAGAACTTGAAAAAAACTTGAAACAACTTGTGCATCATGATAATGAATAAAGAAATGCATAGAAAATAGTTCTAGATATATCCAAATGCATTCAAAAGAAATACAACAGGGCATCTAGTTCCACATGTATTTTTAAAGAAATTTTTCAATTTTTTTGTATTTTTGAAATACAAATGCAAGAGCATAAAGTAAACCTACTTTTGTAAGCATGTAAGATCTAACACAAAATGTAATTCTAACACCAACAAGAAAGAGTTGTCTATCATGGGTTCACCAAAATGTATAGGTGAAGGTGAACACACAAGATAATAGAAAGGGAGATCTAACAAAATAGGGCATCTAAATTGACAAAAGAAAGGGGTAAGTATGTTAGGTTCACCAAAATGTATAATATAAAATATGGATGGGGTCCTAGAACAATGGTTTGCACATAAAAGAGACCCCAAAGCCAATATTTTACACATACATTTGAATTGTAAGGGAAATACTTGAAATCAGATAAAATAAGATACATACCTCATGATGAAATTAATTTGGAAATACCTATTTTCTGGTGCCTGTGTATAGTTTTGGGCAATTTTGCAACCTGTCCTAGACTGGAAATGCCGAGACGAAGAAAACCCAAAATTTTTTTATCTTTCTGACAGTAGGTAGTCTTTGACCCTGATAAAAGGTCAAAGGCTACATTAATATTTTGAAGGTTGACTTTGAATTTGTTCACAGGTCCCAGAAGTTCACTGAAAAGGGTATCCAAATCCAAGCTCAGATCCGTAGTTCCACACCTGTACCTACAAGAAAAATGGTTTTATTTGTTTGTTTGGGGGGTTTGCCTTAGTCAAACCCCAGTTTGGAATCAACCTTAAAAATGGAATTGAAATAGAGAATTCTAGCAAGTAGTAGAAGTAGATCTAACAACGAAGCTATGATATTCAATAGATATGAAAATTGTATTTGAAATGTAATCAAGTATGTTAATATGAAAGCTTGAACGTAAAATCAACAAATGTAAATCAAACCTCCATGATTGTATGCTTGGAATCCATCTTGAGGAAAGAATGAATGGATATTAGAAGATGAACAAAGGATCTTGAAAGAAGATCATACCATCATGATGGCTAGATCTAGGGTTTTGAATGATGAATCTTGAATGCTTGAACCAAATCCCTTCAAAGGCTTGAATACTTGAATCCTTGATCTTAAATGGAGAACTTGAATTCTTGAATGGATGATTGCTTGAGAATGTATGCTTTCTTGATCTTTCTTGAGAGAGAACTTGATTGCCAAAACTTGATCACCAATGTCTCCTTGAGAGTGCTTGATGCATGAAGGAATGAGATGGAGAAAATGAGAGAGGAAGGCTTCCTTTTATAGTGATCTAGGGCACAATCCTCTAGAGGGGCCACCTTGGGGAATTAAATTTTAATTAGGCCTCAAACCTTTAGAAATGGACATAAATTAAATATAATTTAAGAGTTTACCATTTCGGAGACCAAAACAGATGACTCGAAAGCGGGAAAACAATTCTTTCCAAAACCTAACATCTAGAGATCATGGGACCTTGAAACTTGAACCCAGGGTCAAAGGTAAGGTCGAACCTGACCTAGATTAGGGATGAGGTCATCCTTGACCCTCAAGGTCTTCATTTAACCCTCAAGGTCTTCATTGACCTTGAGGTCACAGATTTTAGGGTGTCAGTCAGAGTGAGAAACAGGAGGTCCCGGGGGTGCCCAGAGACCTAGAAATGATGTCAGAACAGGGTAGAGCACCAGGGAGAGGCAAAAAATCCTATAATAAACATGATGAAGGCTATGAGGACCTATTTTTAATTACTACCTAGAAAATAGAGCCATAGAAGAGGGAAATTAAGGAGAATCTTCGAGATCCTAACCCTAATTTCACCTAGAATGAAGGAATCAAGTGCAGAAAAGAAGTGGAAAATGGGGAAAAAGCTAGATCTAAGAAAAGATCAATTCAAGGCATTCAACATGACCCAAAACTACTTACTCAGAGGGCTAAACACTCTTAACATGGAAGTGCTTCCATTTTAAGATGATACAGTAGAAACAAATCGTCAAGTGCTACAAGATCATGTTTCTGAGGTCTAAAAAATCCTATCTCCATTTGGAAAGATTTGAAGGTGTTTAAATCAACAACACAATCTTAGTCAGTGCCAAAACTTGTAACTTGAATCAATTGAAAGTTTCAACTGTGCATATCTTTCAAACCATTCATTTTGACCTCAAACTGTCTATGCCAAAATCTCTAATTTTCCAATTAAACACTATGAACCACCTCATTTCCCTCACAAAGTGGCTAGAATATTCTTGACCACTCTGGAGCGAAGTGTTCCTTAAGGTGCAGTAAGCACCAAAAATTGTAAACTTTTGGGGGCCATTTCTTAGAGGTCATGCAATGTAGAAATAAATTGTAAGGTGATACAACATCATGTTACCAAGGTATACAAAAATCAATGTCCATTTTGGGAGATTCAAAGCCATTTGAAATCAGCAATACAATCTCGACTGATGCCAAAAATTGTAACTTAACTCAGTTGAAAGTAGCATCTGTGTATATCTTTCAAACCATTCATCGTGGCCTCGAATCGTCGATGCCAACAACTATATTTTTCTAGGAAAATACTAATAACAACCTCATTTTTCTTACCAAGTGGCTAGAACATTTCAAATCACTATGGAGTGAAGTGTTCTTTAAGGTGCACTAAGCACCAAAATTGGCAAATTTTAGGGGGCTATTTATTAGAGCTCATGCGACATAAAAAAACCATCAGGTGTTACATGAGTTTGTTTCCAAGGTCTACATAATCCTATCACCATTTGGAGACATTCATAGTCATTTGAAATTGGAAACATAATCTCGGTTGATGCCAGAACTTGCAACTTGACTCAGTTGAAAGTTGAAACTATGCATATGTTTCAAACCATTTGTTGTGGCCTCTAACCATCTATGCCAAAATATTTGGTTGGCTTGGTAAACACTAGTAACCACCTCATTTTTCTCACCAAGTGGTTGGAACATTCCCAACCACTTTGGAGTGAAGTGTTCCTAAAGGTGCACTAAGCACCAAAATCAAAAAAAATTTAGGGGTAGTTTCTCAAAGCTCGTGCAACATAGAAACAAACCATCATGTGCTAAAAGATCATGTTGATAAGGTATAAAAAATTATATCACCATTTGGGGAGACTCAAAATTATTTTAAATTGGCAACAAAATCTCAATTGATACCAGAACTTGCAACTTCACTCAGTTAAAATTTGCAACTATGCATGTCTTTCAAATTGTTCATCATGGCCTCAAACTATCTACATTTTCCAATAGCTCTAGTTGGCCAATTAAACATTAGGAACCACCTTGTTTTCCTCATAAAGTGGCCGGAACATTCCTGATCACTCATGAGAACAATGTTCCTTAAGGTGCACTGAGCACCAAAATCAATGATCTTTAGGGGGCCATTTGTTGGAGCTCATGCGATGTAGAAAAAAAATGTCACATGCTACATGATCATGTTGTTGATGTATACAAAAGAATATTTCTATTTGGAGAGATTTAAATCCATTTGAAATTAGAAACAAAATCTTGGTTGATGCAAAAACTTACAACTTGACTCAGTTGAAAGTTGCAACTATGAATATCTTTCAAACCATTCATTGGGGCATTGAACCATTTATGCCAACAAATCTAATTGGTGATGTAAATTCTAGGAAACACCTTGTTTCTCTCACCAAATGTTTGGAACAATCCTGACCACTCCAGATAAAATTGTTCCTTAAGGTGCATTAAGCACCAAAATCAATGATCATTAGGGGGCCATTTCTAGAGCTCGTGCAATGTAGAAACAAACTGCTAGGTAATATAGGATCATGTTTCTTAGGTATACAAAATTCTATCACCATTTGGGGATATTTGAAGCTATTTAAAATTGGAAACACAATCTTGGTTGATTCTAGGACTCACAACTTGACTCAGTTGAAAGTTACAATTATGCATGTCTTTCAAACCATTCATCATGGCCTTGAAGCATCTACACCAAAATATTTGGTTGGATGAGTAAACACTAGGAAATACCTCTTTTCACTCACCAAGTGGCTGGAATGTTCCCCACCACTTTGGAGTGAAGTGTTTCTTAAGGTGCACTAAGCACCAAAATTATCAATATTTAGGGGGACATTTCTCAGAGCTTGTAGATTGTAGAAACACACTATTAGGTGCTACAAGATTGTGTTTCTAAGGTCTAAAAAAGTATATCACTATTTGGAGAGATTCAAAGCTATTTAAAATCGACAACACAATCTCAGTCAATGTCAAAACTTGCAACTTGACTTAGTTAAAAGTTTCTATTCTGCATATCTTTCAAACTATTCATCATGGCCTTGAACCATATAAGAAAATAGCCCTATTTTTCTAGGTAAATACTAGGAACCACCTCATTTTTCTCACCAATTGTCTAGAACATTTTTGACCACTCCAGAGTGAAGTGTTCCTTAAGGTGCACTAAGCACTGAAATCGATGATCTTTAGGGGGTCATTTCTTGGAGCACATGCAATGTATAAATGAACTTTTAGGTACTACAAGATCATGTTTCCAAGGTTTATAAAATTCTTTTTAGAATAACAGAGAGGGGGGTGAATCTGTTATCCAGTGTCCCAATACAAAATGTATAATCCAAAAACAAATACTTAAAACTTTTGATACTCGGTAACTTAAAATACTATACTATTTATGCTTTTATTGATTATCAGTCTAAAACATATAGTAGTTAACGATCAAATCAAATATGAAACATGAAAATATGACATCAAACAAACATCACAATTAACACATAACACAAGAGATTTAATGTGGAAACCCTATGAAGGGAAGAAATACCTGGGACCGGCAACCCAAAAATGTTCACTCTTCTGAAGTGAGGTCAGTGAAGACCCAACCCTATTAAAGGTTACAAACACACTGTTAGGTGTGACCTTGTTAGAGGATTTTAGACCAACCGTTATTGTCCAACTAGCAGTCACTTTGGGGTTGACAGGATAACAATGTTCATTCTATGAATGATACATAAAAGAATTTCTTAGTCCACTCAGTTAAGAGATTTGACTGAGTACAATGGTTAAAATGTAATAGTAGGTGATCTACCTTAATACAACTTCAATTGAAGATATACAGATCAATGTTAAGCTCATTCAATCCTTTGATCATTAAATCAATTATGTTCCAATCAATGGTTAGTAACTTACTGTCTCTTGGTAAAAACTCTAGAGTTCGGTTCTCACTAACCAATATGATTAGGTATGCATGAAAACTTGTTCACACAATAATTATGCAGTCTCCTCCTTTTGACATTTCTTCACTATGAAATCTCCAGTCTCTTATATAGACAAGTAAATCATTTTCTTCTGCTCCATCAAATTTTTCCGCTTAATCATCTTCATTGATTTTTTCGCTTAAGCATACCTTGACACTTGTGTCAATAATGCATTTGATTCTCATCCTTTAGATCTTCCATGAATTTTGTTAGCCGTCAATCTGTGTGACAAACATTATTTGTTACCTCAAAATCATACACTTTCTAGCTCATCAATCTTATCGGCTAAACTAATCATTTAATTCTTTTCTCTTGCTCGGTTAAAAAAGAAATGCATTGGTGAACACAAGCTCAGTTTATACTATTCTCAATATACACTACATCCTGTCAGTGTACACTAAAATGCTTCTTGAACTGACAACACTTATTTTTATCTTTCACCTCTTTTCCTCATCATAGATGAATGAAACATAATCAAGTCAATAACATAAGGTCATAGACTCATCAGCAAGTTACTTAATGTATTATTTATCCTCATTTGTCATATCCATCTTCCTCATGTAGATATTTTTGTACTTCATCTCTTTCACTCCTTTACTACATATGTTTCCGTAAAGTAACTTACAAGATAAGTGTTGTCAAACTAGTTGACATCAATGACAACATAATACTGATTTAATCATATTACATATCTAATCAATAAGCTTGGTGATCTTAAATCATGGATTCTTTAATCAGGTTCTAAATCAGTTGTAGTTCATCAATCTCTCCCTTTGGCATTGATGGCAACTCAAGTAATATGAAATATACCATACACATACCAAACATGTATTCTACAACTCTATGAACAAATGCTATACAAGCTTTCCTTAGCTTAATATGTTTAATCACTACGTTACTCAACAACATTACAAATGCAGCTTTGACATTCTGCAGATAAGATCTTTTTAGCTCTCGGATTCCTTCTTCTATTCTCAGTAACTGATCTTCACTGCTCTCCCTTTCTTCAATTTGTCTCTCCCTTAGATAGTTCTCATTGGTGCGTATTGTTTCATATTGTTTATCTCTCCCTTTGACAATAATGCCAAAGAAACAAATAAACATATAGCTCTGTAGTAGCCAAGTAACTCTCTATTGTCCAATGCATTCTCTATATCTCTGTATACTGATATGCCAATCTATTCCAGTTCTCCAACTTTTCACAACCTTAGACATGATCCAAAGTGTGAACTGTGTTACATCAACATGAATGATCTACTGATAAGATTAGGCTGCTGCAACATCCAGATCACATTAGTGACCGGTAGACATGGGACTGACCCCAATTCTAGTCCTTCAGTACTCAAATGTATCCTTCGGTACAGGCTTTGTAAATATGTCTGCAAGTTGTTCTTTTGATGTAACAAACTCTAGCTTAACTTGCTTCTCCTATACTTGTTCTCTCAAGTAGTGATACTTAATTGATATATGCTTTATTTTAGAGTGCATCACTGGATTCTTTGAAATTTTTATTGCACTGGTGTTATCACAGTATATAATCACCAGCTCAGTGATTATCTCATTAATACCTTCTAGAACTTACTTAATATATGCAATATTTGAACAGTTTGTAGCAGCAACAACATACTCTGCTTCAGTTGTAGACTGAGAAATGCAAGCCTACTTCTTACTTGTCCATGTAACAAGTCTTTCACCAAAGAAAAATGCTCCTCCAGTGGTACTTTTTTTGTCATCCATATTTCCAGCCCAATCAGCATCGGTATAAACCTTTAGTTCAAACTTGCCTTCCTTAGGATACCATAATCCATAATCTTCTATTTTCTTCAGGTATCTTAAGATTCTCTTTGTAGAAATCATGTGTGACTCTCTAGGGTTTGCAAAAAATCTTACAACAATTCCCACAACATGTGCTATATCTGGTCTACTATGTACTACATACATCAACTTACCAATCATAGATTGGTACAATGTCTGGTTCACTTCTATAGTTTCATCTTCCTTAGTCAGTTTGCATCTAGTAACCATCGGTGTTCCCACAGGTTTAGCATCTTCCATGCCAAATGTCTTCAATACTTCCTTGATATATTTGGATTGTGAGATGAATATACCATCATTCTACTGAATCAATTGTAGTCCAAGAAAGAACTTAATCTCTCTGAACATAGACATCTCAAATTCACTTCTCATTTCATCAGCAAATGACTTTCATATTTGATCTTGACCTCCAAAAATAATGTCATCCACAAATATTTCAGCAATAAGAATAGTATCATCAGTATCTCCTTTCATATATAAATTGCTATTCTCACTTGTTCTTACAAATCCTATACTTAACAAATAAGTATGCAACCTCTCATACCAGGCTCTTGGTGCTTACTTCAAACCATATAAAGCTTTATGTAATCTACATACCAGGGTAAAAGCACAAAGTTGTGTCACGTTTTAGGACAACTTATCAGCATAGCTGAATTTGAGTATTTCTAACTAAAATTATTTTTTGTCAAACATATGGTCTAGCTAGATTCATTCTAGCTAAGTTAGATAAGTTCTTCACCTTTTCCAATTGGAAATATCTATTAAATGTATGTTTTATAACAATTACTAAAGAAATAAAATTATTTCAGAAAAGCGATGTTTCAATAATGCTTACTATTTTTAATGATATTTTTTTACAAATATAAAAATACCCTTTTTTAGAGCACGAAGTCAAGATTATCATCATATAATTTTTATAGTATTTTAAGTAGATCTAATATATTATAATTTCAAAATACTGCAAGTACGTATTTTAACATTCGAGAACAAGATGCTTCAAAATTAGAAAAAAATAGTAAAGCTTATCAAAAAAATTGAAAATTTATATTTAACACTAGAGGAGAGAGTTATCTTCAAGAGTGTGTAATTTATTTTTTGAATGGTGTAGATTTGATAGGGGAAATTTGACGCGAGTTGAAAACTGTTGATTTCAGGTATGTTCAACTTTGAGTAGTTATAACAGAGAAAATATACATTGAAAACTAATTTTTCATCTTTTCTGCACTAGCTATTCATTATATCTATGACATATTTTGAAATCAAAGGAAAAAAAGATTATTTTCATATACTTTTTTGGTGCGAACAAGACCCTCATTTTTCAACATTTTTCAGCAAGTAAAAAATGGACTTAAAAAATTTAAAAACTATGTGAATTCTTGTTCAAAAAAAATTAAAAAAATTATAGGCATAAACTTCATCCACTTTTACACATTTCATTAGTTTACATCATCTCCAAATTTTAAACATAAATGCCATTTTTATGTCGTTAAAGTTAAAAAATTTGTGTTGTTGACCTTTTCCTTTATAAAAGTGTGACACAACTTTGTACTTTTACCCACCATATCTTTCTTTTCTGGATCAACGAACCCTTCAGGTTGTTCTATGTAGACTTCTTCTTCAAGTATTCCATTTAGAAATGCTGACTTGACATGCATTTGATAAACTTTGAATTTCTTGTGTGCAGCATATGAAAGTAGCATTTTGATTCCTTCCAATCTAGCAATAGGTGTGAATGTTTCACCATAATCTATTCCTTCCTCCTGTGCATATCCTTTGCATACCAATCTAGCTTTATTTCTTGTTACTTCTCCATTCTCATTTTTCTTGTTCCTGAATATCCACTTAGTACCGATAACATTCTTATCTTTAAGTCAGGGTACTAAGGTCCAGGTTTTTTTCTTCTCTATCTGTTCTATTTCCTCTTTCATTTCATTAACCCATTCATCATTCTCTAATGAAACTTTTACATTTTTCAGTTCATAATCACAAACTAGACAAGTACCTTGTCGTGCTTTACTCCTTTTTTGCATGCCAGCTTGTTTGTCTCCAATAATTTGTGTCTCAGGATGGTGTCTTCTGAATTTTTTTTCTAGTACTCTATCTCTTCTTTCTTGTTCATCCTATGCAGGTTCATTTTCTTGCTCGGTATGTCCATCCCGCTCGTCGGTTTCTGTTTCTTGTTCTTCTGTATTGTTTTCCTGCTGACCGGTTATCATAGGCTGTGGCTTTGATAGATACTTTGGGTGTTCAATGTAAGTGAATCTACCATAGTCTTCCAGTTCCTTTGTACTTTCCTCTACATTCTTTTCATCAAACTCATCAACTCGAACATTAGTACTTTCAATCATTTTATTAGTAGTTTTATTCAGACACTTATATGCTTTGCTTTTACTGGAATATCCTAGAAATATCCCTTCATCACCTTTTGAGTCAAATTTCCCATTTATCTCATCTTTTAGAATAAAACATTTGCTTCCAAAAATATTGAAATAAATTATAGTAGGTTTGTGTCCAAACCAAAACTCATAGGGTGTCTTGTTAGTGTCCTTCTTCAGTTGTACTTGGTTCAAAACATAAACAGCTATACTGATAGCTTCCCTCTAGTATGTTTGAGCAACATTCTTTTGCAGCATCAGTGTTCTTGCACAGTCAACTATTGATCTATCCCTTCTTTTAGCAATCCCATTTTGTTGAGGTGTTCTTGGTGTAGAGACCTCTCTTTTAATACCATGCTCATTACAAAAATTAGTAAATTCATCAGAGATAAATTCACCTCCTCTATCAGATCTTAGGCATTTTAGTTCTTTACCAGTCTCTTTTTCTACCTTTTCTTTATACCACTTGAACATCTTAAATGGTTCATATTTTTCTTTTAAGAACATAAAAGTCATCAATCTAGTATAGTCATCAACAAAAAGAATAAAGTATCTATCACCATAATAACTCTGAGTTCTCATAGGACCACACAGGTCAGTATGACCCAACTCAAGTATCTTCTTTGTTGAATAATCCTTACTTTTGAAACTAGATTTAGTCATCTTACCTTTCTAACATTCATGACACATAACATGATCAGGTTTTGACAAGTTAGGCAGACCTCTAACGCTTTTCCTTTTACTGATCTTAATCATGTTATCAAAATTGACATGGCATAACCTTTTATGCCACAACCAAGCATCTTCATTTTTCATCATCAAGCAAGAAGATTTATCAGTATCAAGATAAAATAGATTACCTCTTGATTGTGCACCAGTTCCAACTAATCTTCCACCATCATCAAAGATTTTCACTTTCTTTCTCTCAAAAGCAACTCGGTGACCTAAATTATTCAGCTGTGCCACACTTAACAAGTTATAGTTCAGCCCATCTACCCAATAAGCATTTTCACATTTTATCCTATCATTTATCATTAGGGATCCTTTACCTCTTATGATACAGGGTTTTTCATTACCCATCTTAACAGATCCTCCATTGTAGTCTTCAAGTTGATCAAATTTCTCTTCATCACCAGTCATGTGATGTGTACAACCACTGTCTATGATCCATGTATTATTTTTGTTAACTTTAGAGATCAACATTGTTTCTACATGTTTTTCTTCTTCCTCTGAGTCATCTTTCATAGCAACAAATATAACTTCTACATTATCATCAGAATCAGATTCAGATTCAGATTCATTATCTTCAGCTATGTAACATACCTTTTTTCCTTTGTCATTACTGTCTCGGTTATCTCTATTGTGTCGGTAGCCTCTGTTGAATATTCTCCCATAGCTTCCTTCAGATCAGTCTTTGGTTCTTTCATCATCTTTCTTATGTGGACATCTAGAAATGATGTGTCCAACCTCTTTACAGTTAAAGCATGCCAAAGGTAGCTTACCTCTATACCTTCCTTTACCTTTGGGTAATCTTCTAGCCATAAGAGCTTCAAGTTCATCAAGCTCATCATCAGTATTACTATGACTATCATCATTCTTACTATTCCTACTAGACTTGCCAATCTTTAGAGAAGACATGTAAGCAGATTCCACAGATGGAACAAAACTATTGTCAAAGTTATTCAATTCAAAGGTTGTAAGTTTACCAATTAGATTGTTAAGTGTAAGGACATTACTAGCTGCAGACCTCGTTTCATGAATAGTAGATATTTTGATTGTGTAAACTGACAATAAGGTTTAGAGGACTTTGCTTACAACTATTTCTTCACTAATAACTCCATTAGATGCTCTAATAGCATGTACTACCTCTTTCAGTCTATTTGTGTATTGCACAATATTCTCACCTTCCTTCATCTTCATATCATCAAATCGGCCCCTTAAGCTTTCTGCTCTGGCTCTTTTGACATTCACATCTCCACTGTAAACTTGAGAAACTTTGTCCCATATGTCTTTTGCAATAGTGCAGCTTTTAATATCTTCAAATTTGGCATTGGTATAGGTAGCAACAATCTCCATCAGAGTAACATTGTGTTCATGCCTGTCTCTCAGTTGATCAAGTGTCAGGGGACCAGGGGTCAGTTCTATATAGCCATTCTCCATCAATTCTAGTGCACAATTCCCAATTCTAGATATGTGCAGCTTCATCTGGCTTTGCCATACTACGAAGTTCCCTTTGTTCAGATTTGGCACTTCCCTCTTATATATATTTTGAGATCTTTTTACTGAAGTCCTTAAAACTCTGTTCTAAGCAACCAATGCTCTGATACCAATTGTTAGAATAACTGAGAATGGGGTGAATCTTTTATCCAGTGTCCCAATACAAAATGTATAATCCAAAAAAAAATACTTAAAACTTCTGATACTCGGTAACTTAAAATACTGTACTGTTTATGCTTTTACCAATTACCAGTCTAGAACATATAGTAGTTACCGATCAAATCAAATATGAAACATGCAAATATGACATAAAAAAAACATCACAATCAACACATAACACAAGAGATTTAACATGGAAACCCTGTGAAGGGAAAAACCACCTCGGACCAGCAACCCAAAAATGTTCACTCTTCTGAAGTGAGGTTGGTGAAGACCCAACCCTGTTAAAGGTTACAAACACACTTTTAGGTGTGACATTATCGCCCAACCAGTAGTCACTCTGGGGTTGATAGGATAACAATGTTTATTCTGTGAATGATACATAAAAGGCTTTCTTAGTCCACTCGGTTAAGAGATTTGACTGAGTACAATGGTTAAAATGTAATAGTAGGTGATCTACCTTAATACAACTTCAATTACAGATATACAGATCAATGTTAAGCTCATTCAATCCTCTAATCATTAAATCAATTATGTTCCAATCAATGTTTAGTAACTCACTGTCGCTTGGTAATAGCTTCCTGTCGCTCGGTAAAAAATTTGCAGTTCAATTCTCAGTAACCAGTATCATCAGGTATGCATGAAAAATTTTTCACACAATAATTATGTAGTCTCCTCCTTCCGACATTTCTTCACTATGAAATCTCCAGTCTCTTATATAGACAAGTAAATTGTTTTCTTCTACTCCATCATATTTTGTCACTTAATCATCTTCATTGATTTTTCTACTTAAGCATACCTCGACACTTGTGTCAATAACATGTTTGATTCTCATTCTTTAGATCTTTCATGAATTTTGTTAGCCGTCGATCTGTGTAACAAACATTATCTATTACCTCAAAATCGTACACTTTCCAGCTCTTCAATCTTATCAGCTAAACTAATCATTTAATTCTTTTCTCCTACTCGGTTAACAAAGAAATGCATCGGTGAACACAAGCTTGGTTTATACTATTCTTGATATACACTACATCCCGTCAGTGTACACTGAAATGCTTCATCAACTGACAACACTGCTTTGTGTCTTTCAACTCTTTTCCTCATCATAGATGAATGAAACATAATCAAGTTAATAACATAAGGTCATAGACTCATCAACAAGTTACTCAATGTATTCTTTATCCTCATCTGTCATATCCATCTTCCTGATGTAGATATTTTTGTACTTCATCTCTTTCACTCCTTTACTACAGATGTTTTAGTATAGTAACTTACAAGATAAATGTTGTCAAACTTGTTGACATCAATGACAACATAATACTGATTTAATCATATTACATATCTAATCAATCAGCTCGGTGATCTTAAATCATAGATTCTTCAATCAGGTTCTAAATCAGTTGTAGTTCATCAATTCTATCACCATTTGGGGATATTCAAAGCCATTTTAAATTGACAACAATATCTTGGTTGATGCCAAAACTTGCAACTTGGCTTAGTTGAAATTTACAACTGTGCATATCTTTAAGACCATTCCTTGCAGCCTCGAACCATCTATGCCAACAACTCCATTTGGATGAGTAAAATTTAGAAACAAATTTATTTCACTCAGCAAGTGGTTGGAACATTCCCGACTACTCTAGAATGAAGTGTTCCTTTAGGTGTATTAAGAACCAAAATAAAAAACCTTTAGGGGGCCATTTCTCAGAGCTTGTGTGATGTAGAGATGAACTGTCAAGTACTACATAATCATGTTGCTAAGTTATAAAAAATTCCTATCACATTTTGGAGAGATTCAAAGTTATTTAAAATTGGTAACAAAATCTCAGTCGATGCTAGCTATTTCTTTGTAACTTAATTGAAAGTTACTACATTGTATATCTTTCAAACCGTTCATCATGGCCTTGAATCTCTAGTGCCCAAAACTCTAATTGGATGAGTAAATGATAGGAACAACCTTGTTTTTATCACCAAGTCATTCAAACATTCCATACCACTTTGGAGTGAAGTGTTCTTTAAGGTACACCAAGTAGAAAAATTGGTGATATTTAGGGGTCTATTTATTGGAGCTTGTGCGATGTAGAAATGAGCCATCATGTGCTACATGATCATATTGCTGACATTCAAAAAATTATATCACTATTTACGAAGATGTAAAACTATTTGAAATCGACAACCACATCTTGATTGATTCGAGATCTTGCAGTGTGACTCAGTTGAAAGTTACTACATTGTGTATCTTTTAAAATGTTTATCATGGCCTCGAACCATCTATACCAAAAAATTTAGTTGGATGAGTAAACATTAGGAACAACCTTGTTAGGCTTCACAACTCATTTGAATTTTATGTACCACACTATACTGGTGCATCCCTTAAGGTGCTTGTAAGGCCCTGAACAGGTCAAGGTGGTCAAAATGCTCCAATATGACTAAAATTTTCTAGGATTGATGTTTGTGGTCTTTTATGACCTATTTAAACTTTTTTGAGGTATTGGAATGAAATTTAGGAGTCTAGGTAAGTGATTAAGCAAAATTTGTCAAAGTTGCACAAAAGTTGCTATGACAACTTTTGAACTTTTATGCAAAAGATGTAATGCTTGCTTCCCAATTCCAAAAAGTGGTTAGAGGTAGTTGGGGGAAGTTATTTATGATATATATAAATCCTCTTTACATCTAGGATTGAGAAAGGGGTTGTAGATAGGGCTAATTGGCCTAAAAGGGCTAGCTTATTAAAATAGGGAGAGTTGTTATAGAATGGTGTTGCCAATGCAAATGATTGATAAAATCATGATTTTATGGTCAATATAATCTTTTTAGATTCCTTAATATGGTTGGAAGAATCCCTAGAGTCATTTTCATGAATTAAAGCCATTGTGGGCTTGTAGAAAGGAAGGGACATTGTTCTTGTTAGGTTGAGAAGTCAAGGCTTGATCATACAAACTTAGTGAAAAATTGTTGATCCCCAGATACCTCTACATCAATCATATATTGATGTACATAAAGAATCACCTTTTGCATATAAATAATTTAATTTGAAAGTAGTGGTACTAAAGTTGTATGAAATGAAAGACACATATTTGGGCATAAATTTTGAATCATGTAAAGTAACAATATACATGGATACATGCAAGCATAAACCTAAAGCATAAAAAATCTAAAAAGCATAAGACATCCACAAAAATATTAAGTACTATACATCAATACACATGAGACATGAATTGCATGTACTTAAAACATGAACTATAAATATTCATAGGGCATGAAGTCAAATATATATGTCCAATAATGTCATACATGTAATATATCCAATATAGTCAAATTGCTTCCTCATACATGTCACATATACAATATACAAAAAATGTGTCTAATAAAACAATATAGGCATACAATATATGTCCATAATCTAGTCCTTTCCTGTGAGAGGAAGAAAATGAGTCTCGAGCTTCCTTCGAACGTCACATGGATGGAGATTCCATAGATGATGGAGTCTTTTGAGTGTGCTCACTCATCTTGAACTGTCTAGACTCTCCTAGAGCTCCAGCTAATAAAATGAAAAGTATAAACACCAATACCTATTATACATTGAAATTTAATTATACGATCCAACATACAATAGAATATTCACTTACCACTATCAAATAGTCATTATGTTCATCCACAAAAGGGGAACGCTGATGATTTGGAGTAACAAGTCCCTATAAAAATAATAATTAAAATACATACATGAATATCATTAATATTTTTAATACAAACCATTAAAATAATAATCAAAATTAAGTAATCTCTTTCATACCCTATCCAATTTTTTAAAACTTGCTATAGTTGCAACAACCCCATGATCCAAAGAGTCGTGGACAGTAGGAGGAGTCTTTTATGTCAACAACTGTAATAGAAACAATAAGAGTATTATGTAGTAATCAAGATTACCTATATTGTTTTAGCAACCACACAAATAAATAAATGGTACCTCTTTAAAAGTACCGCACCATCCTTCAGTGTGTGGTGTTGGTGTTGAGGGTCTAGTAGTAAACTAATGCACATGTATGGTAAGTCATAAGATAACCATTCATATAATAACATACTACTCACATGTAATAATTATAACTCTTTATTACATATATACCTGTGGACTCCACGATGTCATGGAAAAGGCAGGTGAAGGAATGTGACCACTTTCATGAAAATTTTGGCTTTGGATTTTGATCATAATTTGTCTACTAATTTAGTTATTCATTCATTTATTAATTAAATATAAATCTAATTAACATGCAAATAAAGATACCTTGTGGAGTGTGTCATGATGTCCTCCATTGTGTGGAGTGAATATCGAGGGTGCACTGGTAAACTAATGCACATGCACAATAAATTATGAGATGAATATTCAAATAATTACATACTACTCACATGTTTTAATCAAAATGCTTTCTTAGATACAAACCTATGGGCTTGATAATGTCATGTAAACGGGGGCTATGGTAAAAATGTCAGTGCCACCAAAAATTTGACCTTGAATTTTGATCATAATCATTAGATACTAATTTAATTATTCATTTATTTATAAATTAAATATAATCAAATTAATTAAATAAACTTTCAAGTATTTACCCGTGTATCAATGACAAATGACAAACTCAAAAATCATCAGTCATCATTCTATCATCATCTCCTAGTGTGTCAGTACTATCATATGTGCATATAGCTCCACATGAACCACAAATATAGCCCCTCAAAGGATGACCATTCTCACCCTCCACTAAAGGTTTCACACACTATATGAGAGTTTATGTCAGAGCACTAATCATGCCTAGTGTGCCAACCTCCACATGTTCCTTTGCAATGGAAGGAACACTAACATGCTTGACTTGTCACTTTCCAGTGGATACCCTAGGTGCATTAGGGTCATTTTGTGCCCTTTTTCTATCAAATGAAGACCCCCTGCCTCTACCCTAAGATTATAGAAAGTCAAACAAATTTGGGATCTCCTTGAGGAAAAAATCACAATATAGTTTCCTAAAAAAAAATATTAGAACCTTGTGATTGTTACAAGGAGGGGCATAAAAAACCATCCACCATCTATCCCAAATTTATTTTAAATTTCTTCATGCACACACCAATGGATGGAAAAACTCTTACAAGTATCCTTGAGCTTTTCATTATTTTCTGGATTTACAAAGAGGTTAAAAATATCACCTTTCAATATTTTTTTCTTTTTTATATCCTCATATGATAACTTATCCACACAATATTATTTTTGTTCTTCTCACTTGTTTAACCACATATTCAATTTCCCACTAAGTGAGCCTACGTGGGTCAAGATTGATTCTAAAGATTTTGAAAGTGTTTCCATTCCAAAATTTGTATTAATAGATTGTTTTGACCTCCCAATAAAAGATTATAATTTAGTTTTTCCACTTTGTATTTGATTCATCAAATTATCTTGCATTCCAGGTGGAGGTCTCTGGATTTATGGAGGAGATTGGGGTTCATTTTATTCTTTAATTTCTTCGTGAGGAGAAGGTGGAGGGTTTGGTTGAGGGTTTCCTTGATGGGGATTATTCCTTCTTGAGAAATTAAAACAAATTCTATTTTAAAAACCTAATTTAATTTAAATTTTAATAAAATAAAATTTGAAAGAAAAATCTAATTACAAACACAAATTAAACTTAAATTTCAATACAAAAAATAGGCATAGGATGAAAAATTACTTACTTCTTCCTCCCGTGCGACCTCTTTGATGTGGTTGAGTCATTTTTGATTTGATTTGATGAAGCCAAGAATAAAAATCAGCTCCAACAATTGCGTATGTGCTTCTACAACTGAGAAAAAAATGCTGTCTTGCTGGCATAAGAGGGAAAAATGATGTTTTGCTACTTTTTTTTTGGTTTTATAAAAATTTTTTGCATAGACATACGCCCTATAGGGAATTATCCCTATGTATTTTGGGGGACCAAAAAGAAGTTTGACACCTTTTTTGCCCCCCATCTTTGTGCATATACCCATATAGAAATTTATGATATTCTCCTTTGACTATCTCTTTAAGTGTAAGGTTAGTTTTTCTTTGGGATTGTCTTACTGACATACTATCCTCCTTGATATAGATTCTATGGGTACACAACTTAGGATCTAGACCCTTCATATCATTATAATCCAAATAAATTTCTTTCTTGTGAGACTACAATAATTGTTTCAAAGACCTTTTCTATTCTTGAGTGAGCTCATTATTGATATTCAAACATCTACTTGGTGAGATCTCAACTTGCTTAGTTAACTCAATCATGGATGCCTCAGTGAGGCATGCCATTTGTATTTCATGTGACAATAGTGTATGAAAAACATCTATAGCTACAAGAAAGTCTAATGAAATAGGAGAATGGAGGATGATTTGTAAGGAATATAATTGATGTGATGAACAACTAAAATGTTTCTCATCTACTCCATTAAATTTTTGAAGAATGTTGCTGAGTACCTCATCCTAGGAAATGATCCCTATCTATCATCATGTGCTACACCAATGAGTTAACTTCCTCCATTTCTTCACTTAGGTATGACCATATTGGTAGAGCTAAATCATGTTGAGGTTGTGTTGGTGGATAAAGAACAAGTTTCTTTGTGGTTATACAATCTGAAATAGTCATGCCTACTTATTGACATCCTATAAATGCATCAAAAGCATCTAACCAAGGACTTCCTAAAATGAGAGGATATCCCACCAATGTGGCTTTAGGAGAGAGTATCATAAAATCATTAGGGTATTCCCAAGAATCCAAGGTGACAACTAGATCCTCTACCATCACATCAAACTTAACAATAGAACTATAAACTAGATACAAGATAGTATGTGTAGGTCTGAGATTGGTGATCTGGAGATGTTGTATGACATCCTTTATCATCACATTAATGGATGTCCCTAATTTAATTAAGGCATTTTTAACTTGAATACCATTAATGATAACCCCAACTACAGAACTATCAAGATCATAATACTTGGGTACTATCACCTTTCCAAGCATAATGTTTTCTAACTGACCTAGGACATGTACTATTTGAGGATCCTTCTTCTTTCTCCTAGGTTTATTTATAAAATATTCCTTAATGGATTTCCCATAAATAGGGAAATATTTAATATATTAGAGGAGAAGTATTTTGACACATATATTATTCAATTAATTTTTTATATCAAAGGTTAAATCCTCTTTTGGTTTGGGTACTTCAAGATTCTTCTAATCTATGAGGAAATGAAGGCATTGCATCTGATTATTTTGGAACCTCAGTTTCTTTTGTCAAAGTTGGTTGGATAGGTAATGAAGGTGCACCCTCTTGTTCCAATTCTTCCATAGGAATCTTAGTTATAATTAGTGGAGCTAGAGATCAAAAGGCTAGTCTAGACCTAAGGTGATTTTATTGTGGAAGCAGGGTATTGGTTGTATGCACCCTAAAATGGTTGCCTAGACTTTGGGCCCCCATTCATCATTTTATCAATCTCCCGAATCAATGCTTTGCAATATTTTCAATTCAAATCAATTTCCTTGATCAAATCGTAATTAATTTAAATATTTTAATATTTCCTAAGGTTTGATCATTTTATCCCGAGCCTCATTTAATTAAAAGAAAAACTTCCCTTTTAATTAAATAAAATCATCTTATTAAAATAAAATTCCACTTTTAATAAAATCCCCACTTAAAATATCTCTTTGTGTTGAAAAAGGAAATAAAATAAATAAATAATAAATAAAAATCCCTTTTTCTCTCCACTTTGAATGCACATACTTTTAAGTGGTGGGCCTTTCTCATCTTTTTGCCTCTTGAGAACCTTGAGCACATGGATCAACCAAGATTTAATCTCCACCATTGCTCATTTCTTTTTGCCTCTTAATCTTGACTATCCAAGATTCTTTATAAGGAGCCCTCTCCTTCTCATTTGAGGATAGAAGATTTTAGTATTGTTATGCTGCATGTTTGGAGAGCAATTTTGGAGAAGATTCTTGAGCACTTGAGCTTGGATATTGCAACTTCGCTTTTCTTATCTTCTTCTCTCATGCCCCATGGAAATCCATTTAGATTAATATTGCACTTTCATATTAGATTAGATTCATATTTCCTTTCATAGAATAATCTTGCATAAGCATTTCCTTTCATAGATTAGTTTGCTTTTATGCATTGTTATCATATATAATAGCTTCCATTTTCATTTGCATGCATACTTGATGATCATGGAGACTAACATTCTTGCTTTTCCTCTTTGAATCTCTCATTTTATGGTGTACTTGCATGGGCACAAACTAGGTCTAAGCTGAGGGCCTCCATCATAAACCCTTGCACTCCATGAATAGAGAGCTACGAGTCACCATTTGAGACCCCATTCTTGAGCAATCTTGGAAATAATGACTCATAGAAGTGTGTCAACATTTAAGCACACATTTTTGGCACCCACCATGGGGCTCGAACCCACGACCATAAGGTTCATAAGGAGGTTCATTTCACAATTGGAAGATAGAGATCAACCTTTCAATAAGAACTTACACAAAGGAGTCAAATGTGCTTGGAATGAGGACTGTCAAAAGAGCATGGAACAAATCAAAAAATACTTGGCAAATCCTCCTATTTTAATGCCTCCTATCCCAGGGAAACCACTTATTCTATATGTTTCAGTGACAAAATCTTCCTTAGGGGCATTACTAGCTCAACTTGATGACCATGGGAAAGAAAGAGCAATATACTACATTAGTTGTACTCTTGTTTCATATGAGGTTAACTACACCAGCATTGAGAAAGCTTTCCTTGTAGTTGTGTTTGCTTCCCAAAAGTTGCGACATTACATGCTTACACACACAATACACCTCATAGAAAAAATAGATCCACTCAAGTATTTACTTGGTAAGGCTACCCTCATAGATAGACTTGCTAAATGGATGATGATCCTTTCAGAGTTTGACATAAAGTACATTGAATGTAAAGTGATCAAAGGACAAGTCATCGCAGATCAACTGGCCGATTTCCCAATTCAGGATAATGCACCTATTCAAGTTGACTTCATAGATGAGCACCTCATGTATATGACTGAAAGAACATGGAAGATATTATTTGATGGATCCTTTATGCAAAATGGCTTTGGAGCTAGTGTGTTGTTCATTTCTCCTCATGGGTACATGATTCCTAAGCCTTACAAGTTATTGTTCCCATGTACAAACAACATTGCTGAGTATGAAGCTTTAAAAAATGGACTTAAGATGGCCATAGAATGAAGAATCACAGAGTTACACATCTATGGGGATTCACAACTGATAATCAACCAAGTCAATGAATAATATCAAATAAAAGATGAGAAACTGGCACCTTATAAGAAAATGGTTGATTCCTTGAAATGATACTTCACATTTGTCACGTTTCAGCAAATCCCTAGAGCATAAAATAGAGTAGTTGATGCTATGGCCACACTTGCTTCACTGCTTCAGTTAGAGCAACATGAATCCAGATTTGAATTCTTGGTGGAAGAGCTACATCACCCTATTTATGACTCCCAAGAAAGCCATGTCATTTTTACCCTTGTTGGTCATGAGTCATCCCATTATAGTGCCATTTACTCATACCTTTGTGATGACATTATCCCTGAAACCTTTAACTAATTTGAATGTAGAAACCTTACTTGAAATGCCTCTCACCATTCCCTTATCTCTGGTGATTTGTATAGGAGGGGTCTAGATGGAACACTTCTTAGATGTTTAGAAAAGGAAGAATCTGACCAAGCGTTAGTTGACATTCATGAGGGCATCTGTGGGGGACATTCCAATGGTCTTTCCATGGCCTGAATGTTGCTAAGGGTGGGGTGCTATTGGCCTATGATGTAGTAGCTTTTGCAAAGTCATGTGAAAAGTGTCAAAAACATGGTAACTTGATACATGCTCCAGGCAGGGAGCTCATTCCTTCTATATCTCATTGTCCATTTCAGTGCTCGGCCTTTGATCTTGTTGGGCAGATTCATCCCAAATTATCAGGTGGACACAAGTTTATTATCACTGCTATTGATTACTTCACTAAATGGGTAGAAGCTGTCCCACTTTCTATTGCCTCAGGCAAGACAGTTTCTCTATTCATTTTGAACCATATCATCTATTGATATGGAGTGCCTTATGATATTATCACTGACAATGGAGGTCAGTTCAAAAATAAGGACCTTAGGCAACTATGCAAGAAATTCAAGATTAAACAACATTGGTCCTCCATTTACTTCCTGCAAGGAAATGGTCAAGAAGAGGCATCAAACAAAACCATTCTTAAAATCCTACATAGAATAGTTTGTAAGAATGGTAGAGATTGGCATTTATAGATAAATCCAGCTTTGTGGGTTTATAGAATGAATATTCATACTCCTACTGGGGCTAATCCTTTTTCCCTTACATATGGTGCAGAAGCAGTGTTACCTTTAGAGGTTGAGATTCCTTCACTTAGAGTTTCCCTCAAAGGTCTAGTTACATATGAAGACTACCATGCCATGAGACTTCAAGAGTTAGAACTTCTACATGAGAAATGTCAAGCATCATTTAACCATATGAGAGTTTATCAAAAGTGCATGTCCAAAACCTTCAACAAAAAGGTTCGCCCTAGAGAATTCCAAGTGGGAGATCTTTTCCTACGTGAAAATCCTAAGAATCAACAGCATAGAGATCAAAAGGGCAAATTTGAACCTAATTGGCTTGGACCTTACATCATTACAACAACTTTTGGGATAGGTGCTTATTTATTATCTATTGAAGAGGGATAGCATCTCCCTGATCCTATCAATATCTTGCACCCGAAGAAGTTCTATCCATGATGCCCGTTCTATAATGATATATTGTCAAAAATTCTAAAAATATGAAAATGTCCTAAAAAAATGATCATCTTAGTGAAAACCTAGCAATGGGCGCTTTGATGTATCTCAAAAAAAAAAAAAATTCCAAAAATGCAAAAAAATAAAAAAAATTCAAAAATTCAAAAAAAATAGAAAAAGTGCTTTGGTGAAAACCTGGAAACAGGCGCCTTGGTAGCAAAAATACAAAAAAATTGTAAAAAGTCCTGAACAAAAAAAAAAAAAGAAAAAAAAAGGAAAAAATTGCAATAAAATCCAAGTGGTGAAATCTTGGAAACGGGCATTACTTGAGGTCTTTGCACCGCTATTTCTTAGCACGCATCCTTGACACTTAGCCTTTATCCATCATGCCTTGTCCTTATTGCCTTGGTTTGTAACTGGTCTTTGTCCTTGTCTAGGGGGCATAACTATGTTAGCTTTGGTGTCTTGGATGCGTTAGTCTTTAGGACACCTCACAAACGGTGTTTTTCAAACACCACCCCAACTGTGTTTTTCAACACAACCCCTGACATCGAGTGTTCTTCAATAGTTATCAACTTGGTCTTACCCAGTTTTGTCATGTGATCTTACCTGCTTGCAAGCATTCACTCCTTATCCTTGGAACTCAGTATCAGTTAACACACTTAAATTTTTAAACACAACACTTAATGCTTGAGCTATGTCATGATCTTTTCTTTGTGTGCTGACTATTATTGATTTTCGTTGAATATCCTTGTCTAATAAGTCTCTCCAGGATGCATAGCTAGAGGACTTGGGGCATGGGGCATATTTTTATTTTCTTTCTACTTGTGGGTGTGGTCTTGAAACTCTAGAGTGTCTCTTGTTGTCCCCTTGAAACACTTAGGAGATTTGAGGCATCATCCTTGACTATTTTTGCACAACTGTTCTTATGGTCATCCCGACATCTATGCCTTGATGAGAGCATGGTTTTTCTACATTAAATTGGGTAAGCTAACATCGAACTCATCTTGACCTTTATGTCTTTGATTCTTATATTAGAATCTTTCCACATTCCAATCCAATATAAATCACATTCATATCTTCATAGTTGTGCTTGTGTCTAGTGATGATTGTGATTTTTTGATGTCTGTTAATAATGGCCCAATGATGAAAATAAGTTCCTTAACATTCTCTAATGAATGATGAACACAAAATCCTATGTTACAGTTTCTCTATTGCAAGTACACCTTTTCATTTTCATGTAGCTTGCATTGTTAGACTTCATGTTAATTTGCATTTTTAGGCTGCATTAGGAGTTTGAGAGGGTTTTCCTTCATCTTTCTTTTGGACTTTTAATCAACTGTGGTCATGTTTTGATCTTCATTTCCTTATCTTCTTTCGTGATCTCAATTGAAATTTTCTATCTTAAACAGTTGATTGATTTTGAGGCATTCTCTTTCTTCCCTCCAGTTCTTTTCACATCTTCCAAACTTCTATCTTCCATTCTCTTTCACCCCACTTATTTTCTTCTAATTCAACCTTGGGGAATAATCTTTCATGCTTAATGATCTACCTTGGTTCTGTGATCCTTATATCTTTCATCTTACATCAAGAACCTTTTCTTTAGTTCGATTTGATCAAATTTATCAATTTACTATTTCTCCTCTATCTCATTTCGATTTCGGTCACTAGGGGGTAGTACCTATCAAACTTCAATCCTTGATTTAGCTTTATCAATCATATCAATTGCTTCGCTTGGGGAAACCTTGCTTGAGACTTGACAATTACCTATTTACAAGGGTGTTGGCCTTGTCTTTTTCAATCAACTTATCTTTGTCCTGATGTGTTCCCGTCCGTCGATCACATGTCTGGATTTTTTTGTGATCCCAAGTCGATCTCACATATCAACTTCATTCTTTGAATACATGTGTTCCCATAAAGATCACACATTACCCAAAGAGGGGTAAATGTATGCACCCTAAAATGGTTGCCTAGACTTTGGGCCCCCATTCATCATTTTATCAATTTCTTGAATCAATGCTTTGCAATATTTTAAATTCAAATCAATTTCATTGATCAAATCATAATTAATTTAAATATTTTAATATTTCCTAAGGTTTAAACATTTTATCCCGAGCATCATTTAATTAAAATAAAAACTTCCCTTTTAATTAAATAAAATCATCTTATTAAAATAAAATTCCTCTTTTAATAAAATCCCCACTTAAAATATGTCTTTGTGTTGAAAAAAGAAATAAATAATAAATAAAAATCCCTTTTTCTCTCCACTTTGAATGCACATACTTTTAAGTGGTGGGCCTTTTTCATCTTTTTGTCTGTTGAGAACATTGAGCACATGGATTAACCAAGATTTAATCTCCACTATTTCTCATTTCTTTTTTCGTCTTAATCTTGACCATCCAAGATTTTTTATAAGGAGCCCTCTCCTTCTCATTTGAGGATAAAAGATTTTAGTATTGTTATGCTATAGGTTTGGAGAGCGATTTTGGAGAAGATTCTTGAGCACTTGAGCTTGGATATTGCAACCTCTCTTTTCTTGTCTTCTTCTCTCATGCTCCATGGCAATCCATTTAGATTAATATTGCACTTGCATATTAGATTAGATTCATATTTCCTTTCATAGAATAATCTTGCATACGCATTTCCTTTCATAGATTAGTTTTCTTTTATGCATTGTTATCATATAGAATAGCTTCCATTTTCATTTGCATGCATACTTGATGACCATGGAGACTAACATTCTTGCTTTTCCTCTTTGAATCTCTCATTTTATGGTGTACTTTCATGGGCACAAACTAGGTCTAAGTTGAGGGCCTCCATCATAAACCCTTGCACTCCATGAATAGAGAGCTATGAGTCACCATTTGAGACCTCATTCTTGAGAAATCTTGGATATAATGACTCATAGAAGTGTGTCAACATTTTAGCACACATTGGTTAGGATCTGTAGAATATACATGCTACTTCTATGACTTTCTATTAGGATTAGGAATAGGCTATGTAGGTAACTGAGTAGGCTTAGTGGAACCAACATTCGATATAGGAGGTGGCATTAAGGCTAGTTGTTGAGGCTTCTAAAGATAGCAAATTGGTTGATTTTTCCATTGCTAACCTCCTCTCCACTATGAGGTTTTCTGCTAATTACCCTAAGGTGGTTGCTATGAAACTTGAGGTTGTGGCTATCTTCCTTGAGGTTTCTTCCAGTTACCTTGATGAGGATTCCATTGGGGTGCATGGTTTTGATATTTTTTTCCAAGAATTATGAGGATTATTCCAAGGTTGAGGTGGATAACCTCCTAAATTTTCATTGTATGGAGGTTTCCATTCATTATTATATGCATTTGAATAAGGACCATTGAAAGTTAAGGGGTCATGTGGCATACCTTGTCTTGGAGGCCATGACCTTCTTTGAGAAATGATGAAAATATGATCATCATCTCCATCTAAAGGCTTGAATTTAGTAGGAATTTAATTTATTTCTATTATATATACCATCTTGCATTCATAGTCCTTATTCTTCTATCTACAGTGAGGGCAATATTATGCTAGCATTGCCTCTACCTCCTCATGCTTCTTCTTGACTTGCATTATAGCCAACCGGGTAGCCATATTATTGATGATATCTTGCTTGAAGTCTGACAATAAGTGTATGATTTATGTCCTTGAGACTACATCTGTAGATGAATTTTTCATAGTAGGTTGATAACCTCTTCCATTCTTGATAGCTTCTCTAGAGTAATTCAAGCATATCTTCTTGAGATCATCCCAAGATTCTTGAGTGATATCTCCTCCTCCCACCAGCTCCAAATCTTCAATATGACCCCCAATTATTCCTCTTAGAAAAATAAACTTTTGAGACTCTTCATTAAGCTCATGGTATGGGGAATTTTTCAAACTAAACATGAATCTTGAAATATAGTCCTCCAAACTCTGATCTTATTTTTGTTGCATTCTAAAGATATCATTCCCTTTATCTCTTGTACACTTTTATTTGTAATTTTGAAGGAAATTGCCTTCATCTCATCCCATGTTATCACAACATCTCTTCCTAGGATCATAAATCATCTTAATATTGATTCCTTCAGAGTAGTAGGAAATATCTTAAGCTTGTGGATATCTGTGGTGTAGTCATAGCTTCTATAGAGAATGCCAAATTCAAATAGGAATGTGTCTAGGTCTTCCATTACCAAGACATAGAACTTAGGGAGTACTGAAGTAGGAATGGTTTTGAGTTTATTGTTATCATTCTAGTTTGAGGTAGAGAAATCAAAAGCTGAGTGGTTAGGTACTTCCATTATTGGATGATTTCTTGGTTGATAGATAACCAAAGCTAGTGGATCAATACCTTGGTTTTGAGTAAATGGGTCCATAGGTGGAGGAATATTTAGATGGGAAAATATGTTAGCAAAGGGATTTGGGTCAATTGGTTCTTCTTTTGAGTAAGAGGAAGATATAGGGGCTAAGATGGCTATTGCATCAACATAGGGGTTTTCCTCTTATTCTTCTTGGAAAAAAAAATCTCACCTAAATTGTTTCTAGGGTATGTGTCATTGGGAAGGAATCTCCCTAAAGCATCTCTTCTTCTTTCTCTATGCATGAAAATTATGATATATTTAAACTGACTTGTTCTATAATAAAACTTAACATTGACTAAATCTAGGGAAAGCTAAAAATGACATTAAAGGGATTAAATCAAATAAAACTCATGGCTACACAAAGTCCTTAGTTTGACACCATCCTCGACAACTATGTAAAACATATTGGAGTTCCGAATTAGTTCAATAACTAGGTTATAAAGCTCAACTCAAGAATTGGACATCTAGGATAAGAAACTATCTTTCTCATGGAGAAGGTTCATTTACTTGTCAGCCTAGGGAATGTGTACTTGAAATGGGCCAACAATGTATGTGCACTAAGTCCTAGCTAGAGCCATGATATCCTACATCTTGAAAGGAAACAATAATGGAAAGTAAATGCTTGGAAATGTAGTAACTAAAATTCTTAACAAAATCTACTATTGGAACTAAACTCATGCAAGTAACTAAAACAATATTTAGGATAGATAGACATGGAACTACTCTATCTTCTTTGGCTACAGGAACAATTAAAGGAATCTGTCTCTAGTGGCTATAGGAATAGAGAATGTAACAACTGCAAATGAAAGGAAATTGATACTTAAATAAAAAGGGATTACTCATCATGTGGCCTCCCTTGGATGAGTATATATTCAAAACTCAACTACACTCTATAAAATCATAATATAATAATTTTATTCATTCATCCAAAAGTGTTGTTACACATCATAAGGTGGAAACTAAATTGAAACTTTAGTTTAACTAAAAATAGAATTATTCAATCCATTGAGTTTCACTTTTGTCTAACCTACAAGGAAGTTTTAGAACTTTATTTATAATCAAAGACTACTAGCTAACTTAGCCTAACTAGTCCATGCCCAAAGGAATAGGCAGACATACATTATTTCTTTTGTAGGAAAGAAGGAAGATTATGCAACAAAAGATATAGAATGACTTTTTATTCCTAGATTTACTCCTTTCTCAACTATGTTGATGTTGTCCTCATGGCATGATCCTTCTTGAGTGTCAAATTGATTATGCTGCTTCATCAATTACCCTTTATCATGAAATTAATACGCACAAAGACATGCAATGAATACATCCATTTATTTTCAGAATAAAATTCATTAAGCCATAATTAAGATCGATATATACATAGATTGCATAGTCATAATCATATAAGAGTGTTTATCATCCACAAAGATATTTAAAAGATAAGTTAATGTCCATGGAAGTAAGTTCATAAAAATAATCAAAAGAAACCTATTAACCAAGTTCGAAGATTGACAATGACACAAACCTATGATTGAGATAGACAAAACATAGAAAACATTGGAAATCATGGAGCCATTCTTTTGGCTCATCAATACCCATATTGGTTTTTCCACCTCCAGTAAAAAACTAATTGATGGCAAAAAGCTTGTCCTTACAAAGGAAATAGGCTAAAAATCTTAATGGAAATTGGTGAAATGATAAATGTTTACTTGAATGTGTAACCCTTCTCTTTAAGTCTCACATGAATAATGATGTTTATTGATTGATGTTATTTCACACCTTCATCATGGAGGAGCTCATAGAATTTGAACATAATTGTTGAAACAATTATTTAGAATTGAATTATTAACTCATTAATTGCATACCTATTTGAATAGTATAAAAATGGAGTTTTAATAATGCACCTAACATTCAACACTTCATTTGAATGTATTTTGAATTGGAATAGCATAAGTAAAGTAAATCTGGAAATACTTGAAAATTAATTAAGATACATACCTCATCATGAAATAGATTTAGAAATACCTTTTTTCTGCAGCCTGTGCAGAGTTTCGAAAGATTCTGCAACCAAATATGGGACCAAAAAATCATAACTGAGAAAACCCAAAATTTTTTTGTCTTTCTGACAATAGGTAGTCTTTGACCCTGATAAAAGCTCAAAGGCTACATTAATATTTTGAAGGTTGACTTTGACTTTGTTCATAGATCTCAAAATTTCACCGAAAAGGGTACTCAGATCTGTCCTCCAATTCTTGAAACAATGACTGCAGATATCTGAAAAAGGGTGTTTTTGTGGTGGCTATATAGGATTTTGCCTTAGTCAAACCCCCATTTTGGTGATCTCCACCTCCATGAATAGCTGATTGAAATAGAATGTGTGTGTGTATGTATTGAAAGTGTAATGCCAAGATCTAAACCTTTAGATTAAAACCCTACCATGAGTATGAAACAACAATGCATAGATTTGAATGAGATAGGAAAGCATACCAAGCCCCCAAGGCTAAAGTACTCCTACCAAACTCACAATCTATAATTTCTACCCCTTGATTGTATCTTTGAATGCTTGAATGTTGGTAATGGTTGATCAAGGAAGAAAGGTTCTCTCTTGCTCCAAGTAGGTGTTCACAATGGTGTGCTCACAAAGATGCTTGATGTCAACAATGGATTGATCTTCTATATCATCCTCTTGCAATCTTGCATCTCCACTTCACCATTCCTTTCTTGCTTGAATCTCCTTGCAATATGATTTCTTGTGAGAAATCACTTGATGTTGTTGTGTTGTGAAAATGAAGGCAAATGAGAGTCTTTATATAGAGGTTTCAAGGTGAGGCTCCTAGAGCAATGTGAGGACCCATAATTCATATTTCACCTTTAATTATGGTCCAATCATAATAACCAGCTAAGGAGGGAAAATAATTAAATGAATTTTGAATTAAAACCCTTCCGCACTCGGATCTGAGGGCCCGACATTGATTTCAGGGCCCGCTGGGACCAAATCTGAAAATGGGGCATAGATTTCAGAGGAGGTCAAAGATGACCTCAACCCTGACCTAGGTCAGGGATGACCTCAACTCTGACCTAGGTTAGGGTCTAGGTCATCTTAGACCCAGAGATCCAGATCCTTCCAAAATCAGGAACAAGAGGTCCCAGGGATGCCCATAGACCTAGAAGTGATGCCAGAATGGGACAGAATGCCGGGGAGAGGAAAAAAATCCTATGATGATTGTGATGAAAGCTAGGAGGAACTATTTCTAAATCGTACCTAGAAAATAGAGCCACGGAAGAGGGAAATTAAGGAGAATCCTCGGTATCCTAGCCCTAATTTCACCTAAAATGAAGAAATCAAGTGCAGAATGCATCCTAAATGCAAGTATATCATGATAAATGTACTTAGAGATGGTACTAAACCTATCAAGATGGAAGTGATTCCATTTTAAGATGATACATTTAGCCCCCACTTTATCTTAGATATGACACTACGTGAATATGCAAGCTAAAGTAAGAAAACATCATAGTAAATAAAAAGGATATAGCCAAGTCCTCGATGTAAAGATCCTATAGAAAACTATTAGAACCTACAACACACAAGGTTAATGAAAATCCATAAATCACCTAGGGCTTACTATATGAAAATTTGAGAAGTGTATAGATCCCCTTATGCCCCCCTTGTTTTGGCTTTCTACTTCAGAAGAATGAAACAGGGTGATAAGAAAAACTCTATATACTAGATATGTAGTGTGTTGAAAAGTCCTTTCCTAAACCAATTAGAAGGATTCCTAACCTTCCTAAACTAGTTCAAGGAGTTAGGTATCTAAATCATGATTCCAACACCACTGAAGGCACTGAAAATGGAGTTACCGAACTCAAGTTATGATGAAAAGAGTGGATGTTTGTCTAAATGCACGAGAAGGGAAATCCGAGTTTACCCTGAGGAAACCCTAAAAGAAATCCTAATTTGAACTTATAAATAAGGAAAAGAGAAAGATACTTACTCATTCTTACCATTTGTAGATTCAAAATGAGGAAGCAAGATGCTGAGAAGAGAGGAACTTCAAGCGATGCGCCTAGAGCTTTTGAGACACAGCTTGGCTACCAGATGGTCACTACCTGAGGTGAGTTTTCTGTTGTCTACCTTTTTACTTTCTAAATTCCTATTTTTTATAGGCAAGGTCAACTTTACCCCTCTTAGGTCAACCTTGATCTATCTAGGTTGACTTTGACCCATCTAGGTCGACTTTGACCCATGCAAGTTGACATTGACTAGAGGGTTTTTGCTTGTTTCTGGGATGAGGTCGACCTTGACCCAGAAAAGTTGATATTGACCCAGTAAGGTTGAATTTGACCTAACTGATGTTGAATTTGACCTAGTTCAATTAGATATGTAGATTTGATGATGTAGATGACTGATATGATGTTTGTTTGTGCTTTCAAGACTTGGTCTATTTCTGAGAGCATCCCTTTGGAGAGTTACTAGTCATGGTCAAAGAGAGACTGTCTGAGCTTGATGATGAGGAGATGTAGTTATTGAAGGATGTGGGACTATACTAGGTATCAATCCTTCCACATATCAGACTACACCGAGCCATGCTATTGGCTCTGATAGAGAGGTGGGATGAGGATACATGTTCCTTCCATCTTCCCTCTCGTGAGATCACAGTGACATTAGAGGATGTCTACAGGATCATGCGGCTTCTAGTCTGAGGTGAGACCATCAGACCTAGAGTACAACATGCATGTGAGGAGATTCATGTAGATATAGATTATTGTATAGGATAGCTTCCATAGATGCAGACCTGGTTAGATCAGGTCCTATTATCATCCATACTGTCAAGCCCTACACCTTTAGTATGGAGGGTGATGCTTTGCATAGTATCCTTGGTTGTGTTACCCAACTTAAAGGGTACTATATTTTGTTCACCTCTTACACATCTCATACAAAGGATGGAGAGAGATAGGACTATGTTCTCATTGGGTCACAACATGTTAGCTCAACTATACCATGAGCTAGGTCAGCTAGTGAGGTATCAGAGGGAGAGTCTATTGATGTGCATGCTCTTGTAGATTTGGATGTTTGAGCATTTTTCATGTACACGTCCATAGGGAGTTGTAGTGATGGTAGATGTGAGTAGAATGAGAGCCTTTGCATATCCCTTGAGAGATGTTTGGCAGTTTGGAGATATTCTCTACTGGAGAGTACATCTAGACCACATTTTGAGCATTGATGTGATATGGAGACCCTACTACCGGATGACAGAGTGGCCTGATACACGATTCTAGATGAGACATTCATAGTAGTATAAGCTTCTAGAGGGTCATTAGAGTCATATAGTGATGCCCTACTATTATGATCAGGTGATGAGGTAGGTCAACTTGTTACAAGGAGTCCCTAGAGTAGTACCTCGCTATGTACATCTGACGAGGTACTATCAGAGACCTGACACCATTCACTGACCATCGATAGAAGACATAGAGGATATCAATGCTGATGAGATATAGGACATAGAGGTACCATTAGATGTGACCTATTTAGGTGTGAGCCAAGATTATATCAGGTACTGGAGTCTGTAGGGGATTCATCTTATCTTTCCTAAGGATTATCCCACAGGTGATCCAGGTTCTATAGAGAGGACACACTGGGATAATGGTACCACAGAGGAAGATAAGGATATAAGAGATGAGGAGGAGCACATCTCTAGGGGAGATCCCATGGAGGAGGATAGAGTAGAGAGAGTAGAGGAGAGATCAGAGGAGAGAGTTGAGGACATGCCCCCAGTTGGTTATACTGGCACAGATATACCTGTTACTCATGCATCACCACTAAGATCATGATGGCCCCCATGGCCCCACATAGAGATACCACAACCAAGGCCCAGATATAGTGAGGATGGAGAGAGTAGTCACTCCATTCCCCCACCATCTAGACACTTTAGTGACGTCTAGGAGGGAGACCTAGGTATGAAATATGAAATTTGATTGAATATGTGACTTGAGATAAAAAGACACTAGACTGAGAAATGTTTTCATTCTACAGCTAGCATAGTGGAGTGGAGGAGATTTGTATCCAAGATTCTCAAGGATATAATTATATCCTACCGACTACCAGCCGACGAGTGAGATTCTTCCATTGGTCATAGAGATCCTGGTAGGCATGCCGATATCTTTGCATGCATCTAGTGAGAGCTGAGATTGTGTAGAGAAAGGGAGGAGAAGCTGATAACTGTGCTACAAAGTGCTCGAGAGCATCCATAGGGTATGAGCATATCGAGGAGCCACACATGGACACACAAATCTTCATCTTCCTATCATAAGGGAGAGAGATCTAGAAGCCATTAGCCATCAGAGCATAGTGATAGACGTAGTGATAGATAGGGCCATTGGCCACATATGTATCAAAACTTGAAAATTCTTTTTGATAAATGAAAAACTTTCTCTACTGATTAGGTCCATGTTTGATTACTATGTTTTCATCAATATAAAACTTAATAGAAAGAAAGAAAGTGCATAAATATATTCAATATGTAATTTTTCTAGAACTACATAACCTATAAAATAAACTTTATAAGGAATACATAAATGCACAAGGAAAGAAATGAAATTAAGGATAATAACATTTGAGATGCATGATATTAATGGGTTCCTTAAAAGAAACACCATCCATATCAGCAAGTTTATAAGCACCCGAACCAAAGTCTTCAATAACAACAAAAGGTCCAAGCCAATTAGGGCTAAATTTTCCTTTTTTGCCTAGTAAAGCATTCACATTTCATTGATTCTCATAAAGGACTAAATCACCAACTACAAATGTTCATTCAATTACCTTATGATTGTATTGTTTTTGAAGAGATTTATGATAAGCTTTTATATGTTCTAATGCATGTATTCGTTGTTCATCCAACATTTCTATCTCTTGTAAGTGTTGTTCACAAAAAGTATCTTTATCAATTATCCCATGAAATGAAATATGTAAAGAGGGTATTTCTAGTTCCAAAGGCATAATAGCATTAGTACCATAGACAAGGTTGTAAGGAGAAGTACCCATGGTAGTACGAACACTAGTCCTATAGGCCCATAAAGCATAAGTTAATTGAGAATGCCAATCTTTCGCATGCTTACTAACTATTTTTCTCAGAATTTGCTCAATGATTTTATTTGATGCTTCAGCTTGTCCATTAGATTGAGGATAATAAAGAGTTGAAAATCTATGTTGATTCCTATATTTCTCCAAGAATTTTGTGACTTCATTGTTTTTAAAAGAGGTTCCATTATCCAAAATTATCATCGAAAGAATACCAAATCTTGTTATGATATTATTAAGGATGAAATCACAAATAACATCCACCATTGCTGAATGAAGAGGGACAACTTTGACCCACTTTGTGAAGTAATCCGTAGCAGTGAGAATATAAGTATGTCCTTGAGAAGAAGCCGGTGAGATTTTTACAATAAGGTCAAAACCCCAAACACTAAAAGGCCATGGAGAAACCTGATTATGAAGCTCATGAGCAGGAGCATGAATCAAATTACTATGTTGTTGACATTGAGGACATTTCTTAACAAATTTGAAAGAATCTTGTTCCATTATTTGCCAATAATATCCCATTTGAAGCAATTTATTAACTAGGGATTTTCCACCAAAATGTCCCCCACAAGAACTAGAATGAGATTCTGCCAAAGCTACAGGGATTTTAGTTCTATTGAGACATCTTAATAATAATCCTTCATAAGAGTGTTTGTAAAGCATATCTCCTAAAATGATGTAATGTGCTGCAAGTTTCCTAATACGATTATGCGTGTTCCTTGTTGCCAATTCAGGAAAAGTACCATCCTTCAAAAAATGAAAAATATGTGAATACCATTCATCTAAATGCAAATTGAAACAATTAGAGGTAATCTTGTCAGAAATTGTAAGGCTTTTAAGAGTTTGTATAGTAAATTGAAAGTTTTTAGCATTATTCTCGAGACAAACCAAAGATGCTGCGCTTGCCATGGCGTCTGCATGTCGATTATCCTTCCTAGGTAAAGTCTGAATTGTATAAGAGGAGAATTGTGAAAGCACATCAAGAGTTAAATCTCTATATTGTGTCATTTTATCATTATTAGTCTGATATCCTCCTTTAATCTGTTCAACAATCAGTTGCGAATCTCCATATATTTGTAAATGTTTGATATTAAGGGATGAAGTTTCTCGTAGTCCAGCTATAAGAGCTTCATACTCCACAATGTTATTGGTACAAGGAAAGGTTAATTTATATGATAAAGGGATGGGTTTTTTCGTAGGTAGAATCAAGATGATACCCACACCAGAACCTATCTTACATTTAGACCCATTAAAATATAATTCCCAAATATCATCTTGTTGAATAGCTAGAATATTATCATCAGGGAATTCTATTGAAGTAGAACATGTATCTGAGTGAGGACAAGGAGCTTCAGCTAAATAATCTATTAATGCTTGTCCCTTAATAGACTTTTGAGAAATAAAATTAAGATCAAACTCTGTAAGCAACATTACCCATTTTGTCAACCGACTAGAGAGATTAATTTGTGAGAAAAGATGTTTCAAAGGATCAAATTTGAAATCACATTAACTTCAACATTTATAAGATAATGCCTTAGTTTATGACATGCATAAACTATAGCTAGACATTGTCTTTCTAAATCTATGTATCTTGTTTCGTAATCAAGTAAAGTTTGACTAATGTAATACACATGTATTTCCTTACCATCATCATAAATTTGAGCTAATAATGCACTCATGGCCCGCGGAGTCGCCGAAGTGTATAAATGGAATGGTTTATCAAAATTAGTAGGCTGTAAGATAGGAGGATTCACAAGATACTTCTTAAATTTCTCAAAAGTTTGTTTACACTCATCATTCCAAGAGAAAGTGGTATCCTTTCTAAGCAAGGAAGTAAAAGGGATAGTTCGGTCCGCTAAATTAGAAATAAAGTGACGAATAGCTTGTATTTTTCCTTGTAAACTCCGTAACTGAGAAATATTCTTAGGAGGAGGCATATTAATGATAGCTTCAATCTTTTTAGTATCTACTTCTATGCCTCACTTAGAGATTATAAATCCTAATAATTTACCGGAATCAACTCCAAAGACACATTTCTTAGGATTCAATCTCATATTATAACTTCTAATCCTTTCAAATATCTATTGTAAAATGGTAACATGATCTTCTCTTTGTATAGATTTTGCTAAGATATCACCCACATAATCTTTAAGGATCTTATGAATGTAATCATGAAAAATTAGAGTCATAGCTCGTTGATAAGTCGCTCCTACATTTTTTAATCCAAAAGGCATCATGACCCAACAAAAGGTTCCCCAAGGTGTTATAAATGTAGTTTTAAATTGATCTTCAGGAGGGATAAAGATTTGATTATATCCCGAAAAACCATCCATAAAAGATAACAAGGCATGACCCACTATTGAATCCACAATCATATCGATATTAGGTAATGGGAAATCATCTTTCAAGGATGCCTTATTTAAATCTCTAAAATCAGTACACATCCTTATCTTATTTTATCCTTTTGACATAGGCACAATATTTTAAATCCAATCCAAGTAATCAATAGAATGGATAAATCCAGAATCCAATAATTTTTCAATTTCACCTTTGACTAATAAAGCAATTCTTGGATTCATCTTTCAAATTTTCTGTTTCACCAGTTTCATATTCAGTTTTAAAATAATGTTATTAGTAACAATCTTAGAATCTATACCTGGCATATCTGAATATGTCCAAGCAAAGATGTCTTTAAATTCAATCAAAAGGGAAACCAACTGATCACGTTCATCTTGATTCAAACATTTCCCAATTTTTATCATCCTTTCAGAGTTGTTTTCATCCATTTGAATATCAATAGTTTCAGTTATTAACAAATCACTTCTTATCAGAGGATCCATCAGTAAAGGGAGAATATCCTATTTATCATGTTCTCCAAAATAAGCATCAAATTTTAAACAATAAGGCTTTCCTTGTTTGTGATGAAACTTAGGTAAATCTTCATAAACCCCTAAAAATTCCATTAAGGCTTCATCTTTAGGAAAAATATCCAAAGAGGGTTCTTGATTAAGGTCAATAAGAAATGGGTTAACCAACTTCAACTGTCTACCACATATATGATTAACATTAAGAGGAAAAGATGATGGGTGTCTATAAGGATTGAATCCTAATCCATATGTATGATCATAAAATTCATTATCCAAAGGCACTTGTATACCTTGTTCATATTTACCACATCCTTTCCTGTTAAATCCCAATTTCTTAAGAAAATGATAACTAGGATCATATTGATCAGTCATATCAGAAGGAGTCCAAAGAGTGGCATATGTCACAATGTCATAACAATCAGGCTTTATAGTTTCAATCATTTCATTAATCGAAGCGCAACACAATTACTTTTTAAGTTCTTCAGAAAGTGGGGAAGAAATAAAAACTTTTTTCTCAAATTCATTTTGTTGCTCCATAAATTCTAAATTAGAGACCTTATATTCTCCAATAAAAGTAGGATTAAAATCCAATGCCCCCCAATCATCCTTAGTCAAAGAAGAAGAAGATGGAGCTTCCTGTTGTTGAATCTTAGGTTGTTTTATCTCAGATTTTTTTTCAGTCTCTTTACTAGGTTGAAGAGGCTCAGAGATTTTGGCATATTCTGTATTTAAGCAAGGATTCGGGGCATCATCCGTATGTAATGTATACATTAAGTTATTATAGATGAACCTAACCTTGCGATGAAGAGTAGAAGGAGTTGCATGCATAGTATGTAACCAAGGTCTTCCTAAAAAAAGGTTATAATTGAGTGGTCCAGGCATAACATGAATAGGAGTATTTAGAATAACTAGACCAACTTTAATAGGTAAGGTAATAATACCCAAATTTCTCTTCACAATATTGTCAAATCCACATATAGGAACATTATCAGGTTGAATAGTGGTAAGATCAGCCCTAATTGCCTTGAGCATATCCATGCTACAAACATTAAGCCCAAATCCATTATCAATTAAGGTTCTTCAAATGATACTCTGATTAATAGAGCCAGCCACCATAAGAGCATCATATTGATTCTGCACCTCTAGGGAAGGTAAATCATTATCAGAAAATACAATAGGAGGTACAAAAGGCATACTATGCATACAATCCAAAATAGAATGAATGTTTTCTTGATTAGGAGGTGAAGCAGGAAGAGTAGATTACACTTTTTGCAATGCCTCATGGTATGTCGGGGAAGTTTGAAGTAATTCCCATAAAGATATCTTAGTAGGAGTAGCACGTAATTGGTCAACTAAGTTATACTCCTTAAATGTAGATAGAAACCTAGGTGCTTGAGGAAGCGTAGGTTGAGAAGGTGGTAAAGAAACTGGAATAGTAGGTTGAGGGTTATTCCATGTGTGATAAGCATGTGAAATGGAATTAGTGTTATCAAAGAAATCCAAAGGATCTCTAGGTTTACCCTTAATTGTTATACAAGGACATCCTTTTACCGTCATCAAAGGTGTAGGATATATCATTTTAGGTTTATCAATGTTACAAATAGTGGGACATGAAGGTAACCATGCACACACCCTATGATAGAGGTCAATTGGAGAGGTTGTGGAGGAGAGTGAAATAGGAATAGGATCTATGGAGATCTTATTCGAACCATTTTCATCCTCACTACCATGTACCTCTTTAGGGAATCTATCCTCTTGTACAATAAAAGCCTCATCAAAGTACTCAAAACAAGAATCATACATGTTGAATACAAAAAAATACTAAAAGCATGAAAATTTAAATATTTTTGTATTTCTAAAGGTATTTTGCAATTTTTTTTGTATTTTATAAGCATGCAAGATTTAAATCTAACACCAAAAAGAAAGAGTTGTCGTAAACGGGTTCACCAAAATGAATAGTATAAAAATGGAGTCTTAATAATGCACCTAATATTCAACACTATTCATTTGTATGTATTTTGAATTGGAATAGCATAAGTAAAGTAAATCTGGAAATACTTGAAAATTAATTAAGATACATACCTCATCATGGAATAGATTTAGAAATACCTATTTTCTGCAGCCTATGCCGAGTTTTGAAAGATTCTGCAACCAGATTTGGTACCAGAAAACTATAACGGAGAAAACCTAGAAAACTTTCATCTTTCCAACAGCAGGTAGTCTTTGACCCCGATAAAAGGTCAAAGGCTACATTAATATTTTAAAGGTTGAATTTGACTTCGTTCATAGATCTTGGAAGTTCATCGAAAAGGGTACTTAGATCTGTCCTCCAATTCTCAAAACAACGGCTGTATATATCTGAAAAAGGGTGTTTTTGGGGGGGCTATATAGGGTTTTGCCTTAGTCAAACCCCCATTTTGGTGATCTCCACCTCCATGAATAGTTGATTGAAATAGAATGTGTGTGTGTATGTATTGAAAGTGTAATGCCAAGATATAATCCTCTAGATTAAAACCTTAGCATGAATATGTATGAAACAACAATGCATAGATTTGAATGAGATAGGAAAGCATACCAAGCCCCCAAGGCTAAAGTACTCCTACCAAACTCACAATCCGTAATTGTTACCCCATGATTGTATCTTTGAATGCTTGAATGTTGGTAATGGTGGATCAAGGAAGAAAGGTTCTCTCTTGCTCCAAGTAGGTATTCACAATGGTGTGCTCACAAAGATGCTTGATGTCAACAATGGCTTGATCTTCTATATCATCCTCTTGCAATCTTGCATCTGCACTTCACCATTCCTTGCTTTCTTGAATCTCCTTGCAATATGATTTCTTGTGAGAAATCACTTGATGTTGTTGTGTTGTGAAAATGAAGGCAAATGAGAGTCTTTATATAGAGGTTTCAAGGTGAGGCTCCTAGAGCAATTTGAGGACCCATAATTCAAATTTCACCTCAAATTATGGTCCAATCACAATAACCAACTAAGGAGGGAAAATAATTAAATGAATTTTGAATTAAAACCCTTTCGCACTTGGATCCGAGGGCCTGACATTGATTTCGGCATCCGCCGGGACCAAATCTGAAAAAGGGGCACAAATTTTGAAGGAGGTCGAACACGACCTCATCTCTGACCTAGGTTAGGGATGATCTCAACCCTGACCTAGGTTAGGGAAGACCTTTACTCTAACCTAGGTCAGGGTCTAGGTCATCTTAGATCTAGAGATCCAGATCCTTCCAAAATCTGGGACAGGAGGTCCCGGGGATGCCCAGAGACCTAGAAATTATGCCAGAATGGGACAGAATGCCGGCGAGAGGCACAAAATCCTATGATGATTGCGATGAAAGCTAGGAGGACCTATTTCTAAATCCTATCTAGAAAATAGAGCCATGGAAGAGGGAAATTAAGGAGAATCCTCGAGATCCTAACCCTAATTTCACCTAAAATGAAGAAATCAAGTGCATAATGCATCCTAAATGCAAGTCTATCATGATAAATGTACTAAGAGAGGGTGCTAAACCTATCAAGATGGAAGTGCTTCCATTTTAAGATGATAAACTATTGTAAAATTTTGAATTTATGCACCAAGATGGTGTGCAAAAAGGGGGGTATAAGTGGCCACTTTTTTTTCCTTAAATCAGGGAAACCTGAACTTGGAAGAGAAATTTGAGAGTCATGCACTCAAAATTAGAAGATGTGTAAAGAGAAATAATTGTGGTACTTTGAATCTAGTTGGATAAGATTAAGAGGGTCAAATACATTGCGAAAAAAAATATATTCTTGATTTTTTTAGAAAAAAATATAATAGTGTCTAGCGTGGGAATACAAAAAGATATAGCTAGATTTTGTATTTTAGAAAATACTTGGGTAGAAATATAGGTAAGAGTGAATTTATTTTTTTGTAATTTTCTATTGAGTATTTTTTTAATGAATTTTTTGAAGTGGACACATTTTGAAAATCAAGTTCTTGTTTGTGCGCTAGACATAACTTGCATCAAAATAATAAAAAAATGCAAACTTTTTTTTAAAGTGTATAGAATCAAGTGCAGAATAATAATATGTATTTTCTTTAAAATTTGGTCAATTAGATCAAAATTTATTAAGAAAATGGTGCACATATGTCTTTAAAAACTATGGAGACATTGGTGAAGAAAATTAAACATTAATATGCTAATGTTTTCCAAAAATAGAAAAGTTTATATGGTTAGAAAGCTCAGAAGACATGTAACATTATGATGGTAATTTTACAAATACCCAATTGATGATATGTAAAATTGATGAAAAGGAAGTTTAAAAATCAGTCTAGAAGAATGAAACACATGGAAAAGGAGAGAAATGGAGGGAAATAAATCTCCCAAGGCTTAGGGTCTTTATCCAAGCTTATTACCTAAGCATAAAAGGATCATGTTTTTCACTATTAAAAAACCCAATTGGGTTATGTAAAACTAAAGCTATCTTCTCCTAGTTACTCAAAACCTGATCATGTTTCTATACACTAAAAACCCAATCGAGTTATGTATAAGTAAACATTGTGGGTAGATCAGGTTTTTCATATGTTTTTAGTTCTACATAAACCAATTGGGTTTTGTAGAATTAAAAATACATGCATGTAAACTTAATATAATCTACACATATGTATATAGTTACATATATAATATGTGTATATGTATATACATATATATATGCATATGTATAGATATATATGTATATATCTATATAGACATATGTATATATGTCTATATATGCATCACTCTCTCTCTCTCTCTCTCTCTCTCTCTCTTTCCCCCTCTCTCTCTTTTGAGCTTAACAACTTGTATGAGTATTATTTTATTCTTTATCACTACTTAAATTCTAGGACAAGAATGTTTTCTAATCTTAACTACTTGTGCGATTATTCTTTAGTTCATTATTTGTGTGCTAGAAAAATAATATTTGTGATTTTGTTATATATAAATGTTTACTACTCATGTATGATTATAAGTTTAGTATTTTACAACTTCTAGGATTAAGTAAAATCAAAGGGTGGGAGGATGTAATACCCTTCTAACCCTAGCATGTCTTTGATGTTGATTGTTGGAGTTTAGGGAAGGTTGTAGGACCCTCTATGTTTCTCTTGTTTCTAATGAAAATATGCTTTTGTATTAGGTGTGGATATTGAGATTCTTGTTTAATCTATTTTATTACTTTAATTGTAATAACTCCATTTGATGATGATTAACATACCAGTGATATTAGGTATATTGATCATAGTTACTTCCTTTGTATGTATCCATTGATACTTATTGATGATATTTCAGGATCTTTGTATATGTGGTTTATACTATGTGGTTACATGAGAGATATATGTGATTACTATTTGTGTTCTCTTCTCTATGACTATGATTACTTTTGGATAAACTAGTTATAAATGACTAATGAATCTAGGGTTGATTAAGATAATTTTATGTTCACGTTCTAATTTATATATGAATGTTATTAATGTTCTCATTACTTGTTCAAGAATATGATTTTAGGATCTCCTTAATGATTGATGTTTATGATTATTGGAATAACCCATGAGCATATTATTATTATGTTCAATAATTTTAATGAAAATAGCAAGAGAAAGGAAATGAAAGTAATCCAAGAGAGATAGTTAAAGGAGAAGATGTTACTATGATAAAACTGAGAACTAGGAGAAAGCATCCAAAAGCCAACACAAGGAGACAAGAATATTTTTGAAAGGGGAAAAGAAAAGAAAAACCCCTTGTGATATTATGAATATGGAAAATACTGAGAGAGAGAGAGAGAGAGAGAGAGAGAGAGAGAGAGAGAGAGAGAGAGAGAGAGAGAGAGAGAGAGAGAGAGATCATTTACAATAACTTCATGTAGAGAAAAAGAGAGAGGAGAGGATATATTTTATAGAGATGAGGAGATGAGTTACTAAGTAACTCACCAATCTATGAATTCCATCATCCATAATATGTGTGTGAAAAGTGTCAAGATCATCTTAAGGAGGAGAAACTATTTTCCTTATTAAAGGAATTAGAAAATATGACATATCCTCCCACTTGGACTAGAGAAAAAAATACATGTAGGGATTCCATAGGAATATCATAAATAAATAAAAGAAGGATACCTTGGTTTATCCTCAAATAAATAAATAAATAAATAAAACCAAGGAAATATTAACTATTCTAACATCCCCCTTTAATATTTACTTGGGGAGTTTACATCAAAGGGTAGTAACCCCAAATTTTTACAATAATATTGAAATTTCTCTTTAGAAAGAAACTTTGTCAAAATATATACAACTTGATCTTCCTCGTTGCAATAGATGAGGGACACTTTCTTGTCTTCAAATTTTTATCTAATAAAATGATGTTGGAGTGTAATATGCTTTGTCCTAGCATGAAAAATATAATTCTTTTCCAAGGCAATGGCACTTTGGTTGTCACAATATAGATGTGTAGGTTCATTTTGAGGTAGACCCAAATCTTCAAGTAATTTTCTAATCCATAAGGATTCTTTAGAGGAATTAGTACAACCTTTATATTCAGCTTGGATGGAACATAGCGAAATATAATGTTTTTGATTAAGTAAAACAAGTTTTACAGGGTGCCTGCAACCCACATCTCTAAGAAAGAAGTTTGAATCTAGAACATAACAAACAAGAAGTAGGCCACAGAAAGGCTAGGGCCGAAAAGACTCAGAAGAATAGAGAAGACAAGGCTAGAGAAAGCCGTAAATACCCCCATCTAGGGAGGAAAAAGAAGGAACAAACCACCCGGGGGTCAAGCTGGAGACCATTCTGTTCAAAGTGTGATTGATCAAAAAAGGGAGACAACCACCGTCCACATAGCGAATCATTGTGGTTGTAAGATGATGTCCTCTTTGCATTGGAGTCTTTCCTTTTCTAGGATAATCTTCACTTTAGTTGGAAAATCTTCTCCTTTTTTCCATGTTAGCTTAGCATCCTTTGTGACAGCCAAATTGGCAAACCAATCAGCCACTCCGTTGGCTTCCCTGTACACACGGGAGATAAACACCTTCTCAAAAGAGTTAAGAATGGACCAAGTATTAGAAATGATGTTGGCTATAGTCCAAGAGGGAGGGTGAGTAAGGTTTAAGCAGTTGATGATGTTCATCGAGTCTCCTTCTAGCCAGAGCCACTTGACCCCCAAATCATGAGCAAGTTTGGTGACCTTTAGAGCTGCACAAGCTTCAGCACAATGATTGGTTTGAGCACCCAAAGGAAAACTAATAGCCGCAATCCCAAGGCCAAAGAAATTCCTGATGATTCCTATGCTTCCTTCTTGTCCTGGGTTCCCTTTGGCAACACCATCAAAGTTGGCTTTGGTCCAGCCAGCCGAGGGCTTCTCCACTCACAGTTCTGTCTTTTATCCTGGGTAGCAGTCTGGGACTTTCCTGCAAGATGATTAGATCTACCACAATAGAAAAATTTCTCCTTAACATGTTGGAGTTTTTCAAATATAATTTTGGGGGGAGAGGAGCAATCATGAAAAATGTGATTGTTATGCTCCTTCCAAACTCCCCAATAGAGATGAGGAAGGAACCAGGTGCAGAATAACTGGAAGTCTTGATTAAATCATTTGAAGGCCTATTGGGAAAAGAAATCAGTGAAGGATAAGGGAAAGCACCAAGATAAATTGAGGACTGAGAAAAGGTGTTGTCAAATTTTACTAACAAAAGAGTAGTGAATAAAAAGGTGATCCATCGATTCCTCTTGACATTTGCAAAGAACACACCTGTTTGGAATTTGGAACCCACGCTTGGTGAGATTGTCCACTGTGAGAATACGGTTATGAAGCAGGAGCCAAAAGAAAATGTTGATTTTGGGCGTGAGGCTAGGGATCCAAGCTTTGGCCCACAATGGCTTTGTATCATGGGAAGAATGTTCTTTTTTACTTTTCCAAGAAATTACCCTTAAACCAACAAAGAAACAATAACCAAAAGTAGATTTCCCATCATGGGGATCTCCACCTAGATTAGAATCAGTAAATCCTTTTAAGGAAAAATCAGCATTGACATCATGAAATAAACCCATATTAATAATGCCTTTAATACAATGTAGTATTCTTTTAGCAACTTTGAAATGTGGCTTTTGTGGTTTAGATACAATCAAACAACATTGTCTTCATGAAATATGTTTAGTTTCACATGTGCCTACTTGGGGGTTGGGGTCTAGAGTTAACTTCCAGGGTAATCCAAGGGGTGAGAGCTATATGATGGGACTCACCTAGAGCTTGTATCATAGAGTCTTTACATATTTGGTTGATTTTGCCTCTAGTAGTCTTGTTTTAGCTTGATGTTTGATTGATGTTTTCATGTCTTGTTTTGGGAAGAGTTTTACCACATGTTTATGTCCTTTGTTGCTTATTATTGCATGAGCCTTGGTGTCTATCTCCTAGCTTGGGTGAGTGGGTCTATGGGTTCCACATGGTTGGGTGGTTAATCTTTTTGTATCAAGGTACTATTCATGTTCTGGGAATAAATATTGCTCATTCTCCTTTCACATTTGCATCTTTGAGGATTTCATCTTGTACTTTTCATTATGGTGGTATGCATTATTTTATATTCATTTATGTATCTTTGTACTCCTAGAAGATGTTTGATGTAATCATGGTATAATGATGTAACCTAGGCATATTGATGTAACATTGATGCATTACATTTGAAATAAATGTAAGGGGTGGATATAGGTGATGGAAAAGGAAAACATATATGTTGGAAAATTTATATTTCATCATGTGAATGTTAAAGAAAGGAAATTTTTTATACTCATTGTTGTAAAAGATGAGCTATTCTTTATATCCTGTACTAGTTGGTAGAGAATATAAGTAAAGTAAATGAATCTAGTAAAATAATGTGTATTATTGAATAACGATTAGTAAGAAAAATGAATTAGTCTAAGATCTCTTACCTTAATGATTTAATGGTAGATGATATGAAGGATAAATTAGTATTTTATCATGTAACAATGAACCTAAATGAATGGTTAAGATTCATTAATCCAATCTGTAAGATGAGTTTTATAGAAATTTTTTCATGCAACGATCTTGTACTAAGGAACTTGTGTTGATGTTTTATGTATGCCTTAGAAGAATCAAATTAAAAAAAATATTAGTTGGTTTGACTATGGATGGTTATAGGAATAATGAGTTACTTATGCATAGAATTTTAATTGAAATGGTTAAGTAATAGGAGAATATGTTTATTGGAATAGATTTAAGTTGAGAACATGCTTTAAAAGAAATGTTAGAGGAATATTAATATGTATGTTAGTAGATGTAAACCAGATCATATATTATGGAGTAGGATATGATGTTATATTATAATTTATTATATTGTTATCTCAACTAGAACACTCAAAAGGGTTACTATGTATGAAGTTAATGATATGAAGGGTTTCCCTTGAATGAATTCTTGATAAGGGAATTGAAGAGGACAAGTAAAGCTATGTCTATTTGATTATTGTATTTGATTAAAAAGGAAATGATTGTATTAGTAATAGATTAAGGGGTTGTTTCTACTTGTTTGGAAGAATTCAAAATAAATTAGGATAATATGTGTTGGAACTTCAAAATGAATCTAATGGATGATATGTTGTACACTACTTATACTACATTTATTTACTGAATGATGGAGGATTAGTTACAAGTCATACGTTTCTTCTAGTAGTGATGTTAGGGAATCTTGAGAGGGCTTGGGTTAAGAAAAGGTTTATTATTACATTCATCAGAGGCTCTTTAGGAAATGTATTGTTACTTCCATTTCCTACTTTAGTTCTTTGTGAATGAATAATGCAATGGTATTGAGAGAGTTTGCATTTTCATTTACAAACAAACATTATTGCATTGGTTTTCGAGTTACTATAGTGTTTCCTCTTGGGTTCCGTGGTGGGGCATTATAATTTCATTCCACTTATCCAATACAATTCCCTTGTACTTTTTTGTGTAATAATTTTTCTCCATTTTATTGTTTCATTTGTGTCCATTCTCACCTAGCTTACTTTTTTTTTCATGTTGTGATCCATATATAGATAATCCACAAAATTCATAATGAATTAAATATTAGGTCATTAGTGATAGTAAGAATCCTTAAAAGAGAGTCCTCAAATCAAGAAATATGCTCTCTACTAAATTTATTTTCTTCTATTATTTTCCTTACATCTCCTTTTGGTAATAATCATTATCTCCCATATCAGTTTTATCCAATGAAATTTATTCTCTCCAAAGTTTTTGAGGGAGAGATTGAGTTCTTGAGAGCATAGAAGGTAAGTTTATTTCTAAAACATCCTACTAAGTCTGATTATAGTATGAGTCAGAGATGTCTTTAGGGGATTGATCTGCATATGGATTTTGTAGGTGAGGTCATAGTAAATTCTCCTTCACTTTTGTCAATAGAATATAAAATCACTTGCAAGGTGTCAATTCTCATATCTTTAACAACATTTTATTTGCATATATTTTTATTTTGAATAATATCCACTGTAATTTTCCTCATCATAGATTCATTGTCCGTACCCATCTTTTTTGTAGGTCTATCTTTTTTGTTTTCTAGATTTTTCTTGTGGATTAATCTTTCTCCTTTACATTTTTTGGTCAAACTAGTCTCCTAAAGAAGAATGCACTTCATAATGCCTCCTTAAATTGATATTGGCTTATTTAGACATGATTCTTAGTCTCTTCACTAGGTTCTTTGATTTTGTATCCATATGAGTTTTTGAGTTCTATTTCTAAGCAATAATAGGGGGTTTCAATCTACCTTTTTTTTCTTCCAATTGAATTAGAGAGGGAAGAAAATTCAAGATTGTTACAAATTCTAAGGGATTTATTGGCAAGATAATGAGGACTTTGGAAAATATCATTACTTAAGGAATCTATGGCATATTTGTGTTGAGGTGAATTAGAGTGTGGGGCTTTATGTGGATTTAATTTGTAAAGATAGTAAATCAAACCTTTTTGTAGGGGAGTAATGTATCCACTATTCTTCTAGAGAGGTTAAACTATATAAGGTAAAACTATATGAATTTCTATACCTTGAATTTACTACAAGAGGGAAATGGGTAGTATATGAATGTCAACAAAATGGACTTCTAATGTGAATTATATCATTATATTTCAACTAACTTACAAAAGTCTTGGGAAGAACATCTTTATTATGGCTATTCAAAAAATAAAGGTTAATGCACCTCCCATTTCAAGGAAATTCTACATTGACTCCTTGTTGGGCACTAAAGGTTAAAGATAAAATTTTTGTTCCAATAAATTTATTTGATGGAAACCTCTAAAACCTTGGCCATAAATTATTTTTTCAACCATCAAATTGAGACTTCCTGTCTCTATTTTTATCTTTGACATGTTCTTTTCCCTCATCTTGTTGGTTTCATTGTCAAATCCCTTTTCTATTTTTTCTTTCTAAACTCATTATGTCTAGATCACTTTCCCTAATTCCCACATCATCACTAATTAGATATTTTTGTGTGAATATTTTTATTTTTTTCATCTTTTTGTATGCCTCACCATGGGGACATCAAATTAGTTTTTACAATAAATTACTAAAAAATAAATAAAAATGATCTAATTTTTTTAATGTAACTTAGTAGGGCATAGTTGTCACCTTTTCTAAAACAATTCCAAGAACATGGAAAATTTGTCTCCTTGAGAGAAAATTTAGAAAAAAATCCAATTTAAAAGTAATGCCTCCAAACATGCTCCAAATAACATTAAATTTGGACTATCGTAGTAAAACAATGTAGAATTTTTTTTTTAGTAATAAGAAAAAAAATTCAAATTCAAGAGAGAATTTACTGCATAATATGACTTCTTGAAAAAATATATCTTGATTTTTAACCTTCTAGTGTTTTAAGATCATACTTTATTTCCAATAATAACAAAAACACTTACACAAGAAATGGCCTTAATTTGGAATACGTTTTAAATACTTGATCATACTTTTGAATAATATTCTACTTTAAGGGGAAAATATAAGAAAAATAAACCTCATAATATGACAATCAAATAACACTCAAAACCTCCTATATATATTATGCCTTAGATGCCAGCCAAGCAGTTCTGGAATATCTAATTATACCACCTTGGCTAAAAGGATTGCATAAATGATTACATAAATAATAAGTTAGCTACAAATTTCCTTATATAGTTATTTGGTTAAGGGTATAATGCTACCTTACCCAATTTGTAGGTTTACAAAGAACATATTAAATAAAGGAAACCACTAACAAGATCACTATTCTATATGTCTACCTAATTATTTATATAAAATTTTAATCTTTACGAGTATGAACATGAGACCAATACAAGCTCTTGGAAGCACAACCATGAGAGTAATATTAGCTCCTTTGTGGCAACCCTATCAAAAACCACCTATAGAAGATGAAGAGTCAAAACATGGAAATTTATTTATTTAAAAACTACCTACACACTAGTAGCCAACTATGGAAAACCTGGAGTCACAATTTATAATTCCACGTTAGATGTCCCTTTGGGATGTAAACTTGGGTCTCTACAAAGATAATTTAATGCTTTAAGAGATTAAGATCAATCCCTTGGACAAGATTGCCAAACTATTACAATATGCCAACATTTTAAATGACATTGGCAATCTCTTATTATAAAACTAGCTTGAAAGCTCTTAGAAAACTGCCCTACCAATGTTTGGCATAAAGTGTTGTTTTAGTTCATATTGTTTTTCTATCTAGTATTTATAAAGAGCCTATATTTTTAAAATTCTGTTACTATTCAAAATGAAACTTAAGAAGAAATATTATTTGTTACACCCTACTAAGTAAACCTCGAAGACTAACCATTAACCCACTTAAATAATATAGCAATAATTTAAAATACTTTTTAGTTCATATTATTTTCTTATCTAATGTTTACAAAGAACATATTTTTTTTAAAAATGTGTTACTATTGAAGGTGAAACTTAAGAAGAAATATTATTTTTATCACAATTAAATATTATAATTCTTGCATGCATGCAAGGTCAGGTATAATCAAAATAATAGAGAGACCTCATAGTTACAAATGTAAATAAAATATTTAAAATAATTACAGTTTTAAAATATTTTGTCATAATTTTTTAACATATATAACAAAACCAGAAATTGATAATTTATTGTATAATTTTGTTAAATTTAGGTGTGATTGAAAAGAAGTAAGAATTTAAAAATAGAAGAATAGATCAACAACTTTAATTTTTTTTTGAAAAATAAATTTACTCAGCAGCTTCAATTTATAGCTTGATAATATAACATCCTAATTAATAGAAAAAATCTAAAATAAAGTCGCAACTAATCCATGAAATAAGATAATGTGAAAATAAAACCAAGACTACTTTTTAACCAAACGGATGAATCTGGGCAAAATATTATTTATAGATGAGTGGTTTTGAGTGCAAGAACAAAAATTAAGGAAGAATTAGATTGGTAATACAACGGGAGAAACTCAAATAATTTGTATGGGATAGGTAGTGATCATTACGATTTAGGTAACACTTGAGTGGTTGAAGGAGCCAGTGGGAGGAATCAAAGCGTAGTGGATAAAATGAGGCATTAGGTTGCAGTGAAGATAATGTTTCAGGCAACCAAAACCATACACAAAATGATGTCACCCTGCAAATAAAACTAACTCTCTACGTGGATAAGTGGAGGGATGACGAAAGCCATGGCGTGCATTTCCAATGTGTATTGGAAAGCAGGTAAACCGTAAATTGAATATCTTACTAATTCGACTTATGGCAGCTTTATATATACAGACTTATACGCATTCATTTTACCATCAGCTCATTCGTATCTCACTTCGTTTCGTTTTCTAAAAGAATTTGGAATTTGGAGAAGAGAATGGCACCGAGGACAAAAGAACTTTTTCTGATACTTCTCATTGTGTGTTGTAGCTATGTGAGTGCAAGTAGAAAATTATTAACAGATAGCCCACCACCAGAAGAGGAAGGGTCTCCAAGTCCAAAGACCATCATCTTCTTCATGCCTCACATTGCGGAAGGATCCAACCCCACGGCTAAGTCCGGACTTGGAGTTACAGGACTTCGCATAGGCAGTGCTAATGGGAATGGGAATGGTCCTCTCCCATTAACCATTCCAAGTGGAGCAATCAACAATTCTCCTTTCACCACTGGTCTTGGCGGAGGAGTACAGGGCATAGGCTCCCTCATTCCGGGCTTAGGGTTTCAAAATTCCTTCCCCAACACAAACATTGTTAACGGCGGGCTGAATCCTCTTGGAGGGGCCTCAGCTATCCCTCTGAACAATGTAAATGGAGGAGCACAGGGCATAGGCTCACTCATTCCTGGCTTAGGTCTTCGGAACCCTAGTTTTCCCAACACAAACATTATTAATGGTGGGCTAAATCCTCAGAATCCTCTTGGAGGAGTTTCGGGTATGCTGCTGAATAATGTGGTTGTGATTGAAGACATCCTGACAGAAGGGCCTGATCTTCATTCCTCTGCTGTGCTTGGAAAGGGCGAGGGATATTATTATCACTTGCCCAGCTCTGCAGAAGAGGAAGATCACAATACAATGTTGCTCGCCTTCACTGCCAAATTTGAAGGTTCTGAATACGGAGGCAGCAGCATTGAATTCTCAGGAAAAGACAACATGGCATTAGCACAGAGGGAGATTGCAGTGGTGGGAGGCAGTGGGGTGTTCCACAATGCTCAAGGTCATGCTCTCGTAGAGACCGTTTCCCACACAGTCGACGAGACAGTGCTGAAATTCACCGCTACTCTTACCTATGAATGAAGTCATCCTCATGTTTCTCCCCCCCCCCCAACTTTGTTTCTGCATGTTTCTTTCTCCTATTTAGTGGCTATGTTCATTGTCAATAGCAGTACGTCCTATGTGTGTTGTAAGTTTCACTCTCCAAAACTCGATATAAAAATACCTTCATTCGTTTGATGTGGGATGCATGTTGATCTCGCTTCGGTTTGTGCTAAGTTAAATCATGTCTCTAATCCAACCTAGAGAAAGTAGATATTCGAAATGATTTATTAATAATGCAATTGTTAATCCCTTGTAGTTTATTGCAAGATATGAAGGAAAGGTTACTGGTATTGTGGTAAGTACATGGTGAAGAGGTGTGAGGATTTGAAAAAAAATAAAATAAAAATAAAAATAAAGACAGGAGTTTGAGGGTGAAGTTGCGTTTAAGTTTCAGGTGGTACAATTTGACTCATGGTCTAGGTGGGAAAGAAAGAATCAGGACTCCTCGTCAGAGCTTGTTGCCTAGGTTTGGCTTTGGCTTTAAAACTTCTTGGTCATGTTGAGGGTCTTCTTTCGCTGAGACTTTCTTGGGATGTCTGATATTTTCTGTTATTACTGTTTTGGTTTCCATTCTCTAAGCTCATATGGTTGTTTTTTTTTTAATCTATTTTCAAATTGTAAACTTGATGAAAAATATTTATCTAATAAAAAATGTTTTTATGATATTTGTTAAGGTAGGTACACATGCTTTTATGGGAATGGGAGAGTTTAAATTTTTTTTTTTTTTTTTGTGGGAAGATATCAAATGAACTTCTCACCAATGAACAAAATTAAATTTTGATAAAGTTTTAGAAGACTTCTATGAATATAAAGTGTCAGTTATCTAATAGACATGAACATAGTAAACTAATTGATACAACCTTCAAAAAAAATATATAGACAATAAGATTGAAACTCGAACTTTTATAAAAGGTATTTTATAAAAGAAGTTGTCCTTTTTTTCAAATCTAAATATGTAGTGGTGCACTATCACCAAGAAGAAAAAACATTAAATCTTAGATATCATATATCAAACCTTTGTGCAATGATTGGCCCTACGTGACACCAATACGAGGACAAGTGTGTGAGACCTTCTCATGAATAAACCATATGCATAAGAGATAATAAGAATAATATAATATTTCTAGGAATTATATGCTCCAAATACATTTTACCTCATGTCTTTAGGTGAGAGTGTGCATGTTAATGACACGACTTAGTGACTAAATTCAAGATGTAAGACTTAACAATCATAAGCTAAGACCTTTAGGTATTATATATTAAAGTCCAATAAGCATGTAGTAAAGTTATTGTCTTTGTAAAACTTTCATCTATCAAAGCATTGTACTATATTTATTTTTAGACCCATTAGCATAATACTTTACAAAGAAGTTTAGAAAGATTTGTCTAGCAAATCATTAGATACATGTACTAGTTACTATATATAAAGAAGAATTAATTTTGATAGATATGAAGACCACAAATTACATCTTTACCTATTTGTCACGAACATGACCATTTAATGGGATAGGAATATTTCTTACACACTCTCAATATTCCAAGCATTCTCTATAGTAGAGAATGTTCCATCAAATATGAACAATAAATAAAAGAAAAGACTGTTAGCTCGACAGTGTACACTATTTCTTGATACCACAGAGAAAGAGATGGGAGTATAGCTTTCAATATTAGGATATCAACCACCTTTTTTATGCTCAGTCTAGCTTTTAAATTTGGATGGGAGCACAAAAACACTAAAAAAAACCTTTCCATCTCCTTAACATTGAAATTTTTGCCTAGCTTTTCATCTGCAACATCCAAAATCTTCACCTTTCTATAAAAAACCCAAACCTATTCATTTAATCTCTAATTATGGTCATCTAGGCTTTGGTCAACAACCCTTATTCCATACACAATTTCTAGACACACAACCCAAAAGCTAAAGATGTTTGATTATAAGCTTTCCTTCCTAGTGCAAGATACCCAAATGCACTTGTGATCACTGTTGTATCAAAAACTACACTCTTGTGTTCCACCACTCTTTCCAACCCAAAATGGCCAAGCTTTACTATAAATTCACTATCTAAGATTACATTTCTAGCCTTTATATCTGTATACACAACATGTTTGTTCATTCTTCAAGAAGCTATAGAAGAGTAGAGGCTATGTCACAGTTAATGCTGCAAATTTTCTTCCAATTCAAATCACCCATTGTCTACTCCCTAGATGTATATTTTTCTAGAATTCTATTTGGAAAAAATTCATAGAAAAAGAAGCAAGCATATTTTTCCAAGGCACCATCCATGGAGTTGTACAAGGTGTTGATGTCTTAGGTTAGAGATTATACTCACTTTAAAAATGTATTCCCTTTTCCCTTGTCTTCTTTGAAAATTAAAATTATTATTAAAACTAATTTTATTAATGTTTTTCTTTTTGTATTTTAAATACTCATGTATTTTTTTGTTTTAATATTGTAACCCATTCCATGATTGCAAATATACTAAGATTAACTATATTTATGGAGGGGTTCTAAATAATAAAATTTGTGCTTTAAATGCAAGGCTCCATATACCCAAAATAATGATATGATTATAGAGGAGGGAGATTGGAGTTGATTTCTTTGGAATATCATTAGTTGAATAGTCAATTATCATTTTTGGACAAGAAAAATAGGACAAATATTTATAATTTTTTTTGAATGAAGCATAAAGCTACTATTGAATGTTTGTTACCAAAGTGTTATAGTTCAACTGGCGGGATTGATGTTATGCTCCTTGATTATATCATCTACAAAGTTCCAAAACCCCCAAAGATATGATATAATGGATGAGGCCAAGGTTGTGCTCTGATTGACTTTGATAGAATGGATAGCCCTCAATCTAGACTCTTGGCCAAAAATATGTCAACATAGGGTCATGTTACTATATTTAATAGCAAAATAAAATTATAGATCATATGTAATCCTCTTAAAAACATCTTAATCATTAAAATGGATAATATGTAAGTGGACTAGTTAAAATTATAATAACATTTGATGTGTATAAGATACTAACATTTTTGAATTTTATTAAGATTGCCAATGTTAGAGTGAGAAATACAATTTACATACATAATTAAATTTGACTTTCACATAATCTTCAACAATTACCTATCAAGTATCCATGACAATACAAAATTTAATGTAGATTTAAGTTGAAGTATGGCACACATTCACATATGCCAGCAATCATTCTTATTCTACAACTACTAAAGTGATGCAAGAGCATCAATGAAGAATCCAAGATCAATCAATGAGACAAGAAAAGAAGGATCAAAGACATCCTTAAATGTGAATTGGGATATCTTGAAGCAAATAATGGCACTATGTAATGGTCAATTTGATAAAAATGTAATAAGTCCTAGAAGTCCTGGTAAAGGACTTAGGACCAAAAATGATGTAAATGTGGGTTAGTAGTGCCTAAGAGTCAAATTAGGATCTAGATTGGCTAGATAAAGTTTAAAAGATCCTAGGAGTTACATTTGATGAATTTTGATAGGTTTCCAATAAGAATAATCAATAAAATGTAAGTTAGAAATTCAAATTCTTTGAATTCTAATGACTAGGAGCAAAATGGTGGGAAATTAGTTTAAAGATTTTTTAGCCTTAAATAAGCCTTCCAACCGATCTAGATTTGCTGGGGAAGTTAATAGGGAGTTTATTTAGTGCAAAGGAAGACCATTGTATGGAAATCAAGGCCTGTGTATAGGCTGTCATAGACAAAGGCAATAAAACTCAAAATTTTGGTCAATTTCCTTGTGTTCATTGCACGTTTTGATTTCTTAGAAGATCTATTTGGATTTATAATACATTGTGGAAATTTATAAGATTGTTTGAATCACATTTTAATGCTCTAAGAATATATTTTGTTTCATTTCTATACATTAGTGTTGACTGATCTATTGAACTTAATGTTTTCTTCATAACAGTTGAGAGTCCAATGACAAATATGATCATTCCATGAATGATAGTATTTTTATTCTCATGCAATGATCATAATATAGCATGTAATATATAAATATAAAACCTAATGTGCAGATACAATGACTTTGAATAGTGATCACAGTGACATGGTTGAGGAAAACTAATGAAAGTTCATGAAATTGATTGGTATGGAGCAATAGTAAATGATTTACCTTACAAGAGGTATATTTTATGATTGGAGGTGTTTAGACACATCAAATAAAAGGTGAAACCATCCTTTTTTGATTTTAGAAGTGTGGGGAGAGCATACATTAGACAAGTCCTAGGATAGAGGGTTTGTTTGAAGCCAATTTAGGGCTTTGGTAGTTGCAGAGACCTTAGGGTAATTTTTAGCTGATGCTCATTCGATTGGAGTCATATTATAGGACTAATGAAACTTAAAAGGTTAGGAGATAAATATAAATTGGAGTTGCTTTGTTAAATGACCCTCCTGTTTAGCCTAAAATGAGGTCACCCATATGAGCAATAGATATTGCTCCAAAATAACCATAGCCAATCTTTCAGTATGTTGTGTAAACCTGAAAAGGCTATCCAAAAAGATAATTTTTTTGACATAATTTATCATTGATGTCAAAATACTGGTTATTCCAACATTGTGAAGACTAGCAGTATAGAAGACAAAGTTTGGCTTTGCGTGATTTGAGGATTGAAGATCAGCCTATACACACTTGGTATTATGATCCAGAGTATGTCTTGATATTAAAGTTAAGAGCACGTACAAAATTATGCATTCTTGACAGATATATGAAGCTTTTACTGAAGACTATGTTTATGTAGCGTTTGCAAAGAGTGACTTGTGATGTTTGGATTTGTTTTGACCTCTTGAGCCCTTTAGGTGCCTTATGCCTATTTGGGTAAAATTTTATGATCCTTGCATTTCCCTCCTAAATCTATTAAAGAGTTGTGGCCCAACACCAGCCCTCTGCATCAATTGGTATCAGAGCCTAGGTGCATCCTAGGTGAAGAGTTTGGAGAGAGAACCTTGTGGATCTTTGGTGGATTGAATCCTTGAGAACCCTTAGAGTTAAGAATTCCTTTGAGGAGAGTTCTCGAGTTGATCCTTTACATTAGAGAGACAAAGAGGAAGTATGTTAGAAGGAGAAGAAGATAGTGGGTATAGAGAGTTACCTCAGAGAATGACAAATGTAGAGCTAGCTAAGCTTGTGAAGGAACAAATGGATGAGAAAAAGAAGATGAAAGTAGCCCTTGAACAATAGAAGAAGGTAAAATATGATAAGGACAAAGAGATGAGATCCTTGAAAGCGAGATTGTCTGCATTAGAGAGGAAGGGAAGGGGTAGTAGAAAAGATGATAAATATGAAGATGGGGGAGAAGAAGAAGAAGTCCCTCAAGAAGAATAACAACTTGATTTGGAAGACATTCTAGAATGGTTAAGTTTGAAAAAGCCATAAGGAGTGGAGACTCAAGAGAAAAATCTGATTTTCCTATATATGGAGGCAAGATGGATGATGAAGAGTTGATTGACTAGTTTAGTGAAATTGAAAACTTCTTTGAATGTGAGGGTATTGAATAAGGAAAAAAGGTGAGGATTGCTAAATCAAGGTTGAAAGGTCATGCTCTTTTATGGTGGGATCATGTTCAAGCTAAAAGATGGAAGATTGGGAAGCCCAAGATTACATCATGGTACAGTATGATGGAGAAGATGATGGCCAAATTTTTTCCCAATAACTATAGAGTATAGTTGTACAAGAAGATGCAAAGTCTTAAACAAAAAGACATGGATTTGAAAAAGTACACCGAGGAATTCTATAAGCTGTATATCAGTGTTGGTCATGAGGAAGATGTTGAGGAGAAACTTGCAAGATATATGGGGTGATTGAGGTTTAATATCCAAGTTGAACATAGTCTTGCTATCCCTAGATCTGTGGAAGAATGTTACAAAGTGGCCATGAAGGCTGAGGAAAAGATAAGAAGAAGACAAAGAGAGATAAGGGAATCATAGAGGAAGTTCAAAAAAATGTAGAGGTGGTAGGTTTAATGAGGCACAAGGTTAGAACAATGCTGAAAATGGTAAGGAACAAGCCATGGATACAAGGCAGAGACAAAGAGGAGGAGGCAGATTTGGTTTAGGTAGAGGTAGTGGCATCTTCATAGGGAAATATTTCACTTGTAGAGAAGTGGGACATGAATCCTACAATTGTCTTGAGAAGGAGGAAAATAGGAGGAAGACAGATAGAAGAGTGAACTTGGCACAAGGAGAAGAGAACAATCAGCAAGAAGGAGAGTACCTAATGGTAAGGAAGACACCTATGCAACAACAAGATAGGAAAAAGATATCAATTTTTAGAACAAATTATAAAAGTTATGTTTTTGATGGATAAAGTAGCAAGAGGGTGCTGGCCCGTGGAACAAAGGGACTAGGAGAACATTAATAGCACATTAATGGCACTAGTCAAAGTAGATAAAATAGTTTAACAACATAATCAATGAGTCTAAATCTACCCCTATCAAAAACATAAACCATAGTACTGATCAAAAGGATTAAACTAGAGTACTTAAAATGAAGAGTAGTAGTTAAATTAACAGTCATAAGCCATGTAGGGCTGAACCAAAAGCTATAAAAACTAACATTAACCCGAAACGTAAAACAGGGGATTTGAGGGCCATGCCTAGTAAAAATTAACCAACTCATGGACACCAGTAGTTAGTTCTTCCCACCTAGATGCTTAGATAGTAGGGTCCTAGCCCACTCCTCCTGTAGGAACAGGAAAAGATCCTTTTTATCCTCGTCCTCTTCCAAACTGCCACCCGCCAGCTGTTCCTACATATTAGAGAGGGTCATAGCCGAAGCATGCATGACCTTGAGGGAAAATTTGTTGGTCATCATGCATTGGTGCTTCATTTCCTGCATATTCTTTTTGATCCACAATTTCCTTGTCCATATCAGAGAACCTCCTCTTGAGGGTACCTTTAAATTTATTTTTGTCAGCTAGAGCCCCGGTATTGTAATCAGAGGTGGGGGGTTTATCCTGGGGATCATGAAAGGGACTCAGGGGTGGGGTAGGGTTATTGGGGATTTCCATGGTTTGCTAGAGGTTGGGAAGGGGAGTGTTACCAATCCTAAGGGGACTCATATGATCATCCGAGGAACCTTTCATGGACTCAGTGGTGTGAGATTCTTTTTCAAACAGGGATTGCTCTCTAGAGTCCGCTTCCATCAACCTGGTTTTACACTGTTCCTTGGAAATTCTATTGGACCTTTGGTGACCTAAGCCACTTAAGTCCACCTCCAGATTAACCTAGCTCTCCATCATTCTCCATTTTTTGGGCCTTTGTTTAGTCTAAGGAGTACTGCCAGACTCCTTCCTATTTTTGTTCTCCACAAACTTAGAGACATGAGAATCCTCCTGAACCTCCTTCCTATTGAAAGGGTTTTTAACACATTTTTTGTAGGTTCTACCCTCTTTAACATCCACCTCAGACTCTTGGATAACTTGGATGGACTGGGAGGTGGAATGGGTGGGGTTTTCAGTTTTGGCCGGGGACTCCTCTTGGGTCATCTCCTAGATAATGTAGAGAAGGAGGCCCTGATGGAGGATAGGGATTGATTTATCAGGGTTGTCCTTAATATCTAGGATATTACTCTCTATGGAATGCAAAAGATAGAAGGGTATGGAAATTAAATCCTTATTTCTAATATGATTCAGGAATGGTAAGTGGTAGTAGTAAAACATAGTGAAATTACCTTCCAGCATAAAATATTTCATCACAATGAGGCAAATTTATAGCCAGAAGTCTGGTAGCTCTTCCTTGTTATAACCTCCTTGCTTCTTCACCGACTGCTCACCTTCCTTGAAAAACTGGTTGAGGCTGGTAGGGTCGGGAGTTCGACTGGTCTTTTTGTATTTCCTCCCTTCCATAGAGAGCCTCATCACCTTTGTAATGACCTCTTCATTAATCTATAAGTGGATGCCCCCAACTAAGACACTCTTGTTGTTCTAGGATGAGATGAATTGTTTGGAAATTTGCTTGTCATGCCCACCTTTCATTCTCTCCATGAAACCCCACATGCCACTTTCTTTGTAGTAATGAGTCACCAACATATCAGAGGTGAAAGCCTCATTGATTTTATCAGGTTTAATGCGAAGAGTGTTTCCTCTCATTTCAAAGCTTTTCCCCTCCTGCGCTAGAATATCCTGAAAACCTAAGAGCCGAGATTTTTTGCAGATCATAAAAAACCACTTGTTTTTGTGTGGCCTTTTTGAGGAAAGATTATACTTAAAATGCTGGCCTTGGGTAAAATTTTGGAAGATGGGTTTCGTACAGCTAGATCTAACAGATCTCCAAGTACCATTAATAGCAATAATGCTAGGGATGCACTTGTTGTCCTTATTAGCCAAGTAAGCCCTCTGATTTGGATAGCTCTTACTTCATATGTTTGAAAGGTAATGATGATTCTTTATGGGGTTTTGGGTTCTCCTTTTCATAGTCGTAAAAATTTCCAGAGCATGCTAGCATGTGATCCAATAAGGATTTGTAATGAATACAATAGCTTGGCTCATTTAAATTGTAATATTCATTTCTCCTCCGATGAGTTGCTGAGTCACCAGAGGTAAATCACTAACCACTCTCCAACTATTAAGTTTGATTTTTGTTAGGCCTATTGTTGCCATCAAGTCAAAAAATGAATTCACCTCTTTGTATGTGTGACCCATAGTCGTGCACTGGAAGCTGTTGAGAAGCTCACAGATCTCTAGCATAATAGGTCTAACCTGCCACCCTGCACTAGCTCCACTTTTGATAGCCTCAACAACCACTTTGGAATCCCCCTCAATTTCTAGTAGCTTGATGTTCATTTGGTTTGCAAATTTAATCCCCCAAAGAAGGGCCATTCCCTCCACTTGGGTGACAGTGCAGTTATTGAGTGGCCTAGCACAAGCCAGCAGGAAAGTGCCTTTGTGATCTCTTAGAACACCACCCCCACCTTGGCCAAGATTATTTGTAGCCCCATCAAAGTTTAATTTAGTCCATCCTCTGAGTGGGGTAGTCCATCTGGTAGCTTTTCTAGCTATCCTTTAAGCATCGTCAAATCTAGAGAAATCAACTAGGAGATTCTAGCTGTCAGCAATTCTCACCTCCCAGGCAGCAGGAGGAAAAGAGGGAAGCTTCCACTTAGCTGCCCTGACATTCTCACATAGGAACTTAGTTCCAATATGGAGACAAGTCTTAGACTAATTACTATCCTCCCTGAAAATCCTATTGTTCCTTTCCTTCCAAATGGTCTAGCAAATGTGAGGGGGTAGCATACGCTAAAGGAGTTGGAGCAGGGGGTGATTGGAGGGAGATCTCCAGTTATTAAATTGATGCACTTCTCTACCCAGGGCCCATGAGATATCCAATTTTTTGATAATCTCACACCAGATGTTGGTGGCATAATCACAGTGGATGAATAGGTGGTTCACCATTTCCTCCTCCTTCTTACATAGGACACATCTGTTCACCATGGAGAAGCCCCTCTCTATAATATTATCTTGGGTTAGGACCTTACCATGCATGAGAGTCCACCAGAAAAAATTGATTTTTGGCATGAGCTAAGGGATCCACACCTTCTTCTAGTCCCCCAGGTTACTCTCCTCCTTCAGAAGAAGATTGTAAGTAGATTTAATAGAGAAAGTACTAGCCTGGGTGGGGGCCTAGATAATGGAGTCATCAAGCCGCGATATTATGATATTAGTCAAGTTTTCCATGAGTTCATTGGCCAAATGTTGAAGGTATGGTCTATCCCTTAACTGATTAGGTATATCCTTCTAGTCCTTGCCAATGATGTAGTTAGAGGCTCTATTACCCATGATAGGTCTAAGATAGTCCATAAGAGGTTTGAATCTACAGCCCAGGTTAGGTTGGTTCAAGATCCAGTGGTCATTCCAAAATCTGATGGATCTCCCATTTCCAATTGTCCAAAAAGCTCCTTTAGACTGAAGGGTCTTGCATTTATAGATGTTCATCCAGAGTTTTGATCCACTTGGGAGGTTGCTATTGTGGTACATCCTCCCATAGGGATGTCCTTGGAGGTACTTGGCTTCCATTAATCTGCACTAGTCTGCCTTTCCTTCTATGAGTTTCCATGCCACTTTCATGGTAAGGGCTTTATTCATCAAAACAATTATTCTTAGTCCCAGGCCAACCATTCTTTTTGGGAGGCAGATAGTGTCCCAATTGACAAGAGACATCCTCTTATTTTCTTCATACCCCACCCAAAGAAAGGTTCTCTGAATTCTTTCAAGTTTGTCTGCCATGTTGCTTCTGATTTTAAAAAGGGATATGAAGTAAACATGGATCCCTTGGAGAGTGGAGGCCACAAGATAAAGTTTACTAGCATTGCTTAAAATCTTCCCCTTCCAACCAGTGAGTTTCCTTTGGGTTCTCTCAAGGATGGAATTCCAAAAATCTTGGGACACCTCTTTAACCGTAAGGGGGAGGCCAATGTAGGTAGAAGGGAGCGAAGCTACCAGACAACCCAAGATTTGAAGCACCTTATTTTGTAACTCCATAGGGGTATTGAAGAAGAACAGATGGTTCTTTTGATAGTTAATACACTATCTAGAAGCCCATGCATAACTTTCAAGGATTTGTTTCCACTGTCTAGCCTCAATCACTGAAGAATACCCAAAAAGGAAGGTGTCATCCACAAACTATTCTAACACCACTTGTGGAAGGGTAGAAGCAAGTTTAATGCCTTTTACTCTTCTTGTAGTGGAAAACACACTCAGATTCCTACTAAGAACATCAGCCACCATAATAAAGAGGTAGGGGAGAGAGGGTCTCCCTATCTAAGACCCTTCTCAGGTTTGAAGAAGTCACCAGGAGTGTCATTGAAAAGAACAAAGAAGCTAACAGTTTGGGTACATTCTTGTATAATCTGAATAACCTTCTCATTAAAGCCCATTTTAGCTAGAATTTTAAGCAGAAATGACCAGTTAAGTTTGTCATAAGCTTTAGAGATATCCAGTTTAAAGGCCATACCTGGGACCTTTCTTCTATCTATAGAGTGGATGATTTCATGGGTGGTTATGGCCACATCCAGGATTTGTCTTCTCGGAACAAAACCTTTCTAAGTAGTGCAGATAATCTTGTCTAGTAGAGGCTTGATTCTGCCAACCAAGATCTTGGTAAGGATCTTGTAGAAGGTATTGCAAAGGTTGATGGGCCTGAAATCCAACATAGAGGTAGGATTGTCATGATTTGGGACAAGCATAATGTAGGTTTTATTATGTTGTCTGAGGAGGCACCCAATCCTAAAGAAGTCTCTGCCAGCATGGGTAACATTAGTCCCCACAATGTCCCAATATTCCTAAAAGAATGCTAGAGGAAATCCGTCAGGCCCGAGCACTTTGTAAGCTCCCATAGCGAAGACCACATTCTTGAACTCCTCATCAAAGACCTACTTTTTAAGCATGTCATTATCACTAAGAGTTATAGCACTTTGGATGTGGTCCAGGAGTTAATTTTGGATGCTATTCAGGCATATAGGACCCTCATTAGAGTACAACCCCTTAAAGTAGTTAACTACAACCTGATTGATTTTATCCTTCTCCTTGACTTCATTCCCTCCTTCATCCTTAATAGTAGTGATGGTATTTATTCTTTTATGGATGTTGGTAGACCTATGGAAGAAGGCCGTGTTCCTGTCCCCTTCAGCAAGCCATTGGATTCTAGATCTCTGTTTCCAGTAGATTTCTTCTTTTTCTAGGGTTTCCTACCACTTATGTCTAGTCAACTCCTCCTCCACCTGAATCTAGGGTGTGTAGCATCCAAAATCCAATTGGGCCTGGAGGGATTCTAAGGTTTCAGACAATTCCTTTTTCTCTTTACGAAAGTCTCCAAAATTATGTTTGCTCCAACCTTTAACCTCCCTTCTGATAATTTCAAGCTTTTGGGTGATTCTGAACATAGCAGTACCCCTGATGTTAGTCTTCCACTAGAATTTCACTTGATCTCTAAAGGATGGGTGAAGAAACCACATGATTTCAAATCTGAAGGGGGTTGAGCTGACTTTAGGGGTGTCATGCCAATAGAGAAGGAGGGGTTTATGATCCAACATAGTTCTAGGGAGGGAAGACAAGGAAGAGTTCAAACAAAGGTTCCATGAAGAGGTGGCTAGTACCCGATCTAGCCTCACCTGGATGAGATGGAGACCCTTCCTATTATTTGTCCAAGTGAAGGGGTTCCCTTTCAGAGTGATGTCAAGAAGACCTGTGGAAGAGATAAAATCAGCTAGCTCCCCCATGCTATCAGAGTAGTCCATTAGACTACCACACTTTTTTGAGGGATAAAGGGGGTTGTTAAAGTCACCGGCCAGCAAAAAGTTTGTAGAACAGTCCTGATCCAACCGATGGCCAAGATCAACCCATAGGGAAGCTCTACTAGACCATGTATTAGGAGCATAAATATTATAAGTGATCCATTCGGTTCCATTCTTCCTAAAGGTGACAACAAGGAATTTTGGGGAAGAAGCAACAGCTGACTAATTATCCTATTGGGGTTCTAGAGTGTAGCAATACCACCAGACGCTCCTGAAGCTTCAGAGTAAAGGAAAGTAAGACCCAACCAAAGATTGGGTGCAAGGATAGTGAAATTACTAGCAAACATCTTAACCTCTTGTAAGAGTAGAACATCAAGATTATGATAAAAAATGTAATGTTTGACAACATTTTGTTTAAGGGAGTTGTTCAAGCCCCTCACATTCCAAGAAAAGCAATCATTTCTTACTTTTGAAACTAGATTCTAGGGTTTTCTGCTTACCTACTGCAACATCCCTTATGGTCCCTCTCAATCTCCTTGCATGGTTTGAAGGCCTTCCCCTGGGTGTTTCCATTACCACATTAGCCTTTTTAGGTTTGGTTTTCTTTCTCTGTGTTTTCCATTCCCCATCATCTTCCTCCAAACCATCAAGGGAGATGGAGGAGTTCTTCTTCACAAGCTTTGGGGTAGGTTTAGCATCTAGCTTTGGGGATTTTAGCTCCAAAGAAACCACAATGGTAGGCTATTCTACCTTAGTAAGGTTAGTCATCCTCCTCTCTGGGGGGGGGGCGTTAGGGGGTTCTTTATCGGCTCTGCCACCGGCTAGAGAATTGGTTCCTTTATAGTCAGGAGATCAGAAGAGCCAAGAATAGGGCTCCCCACCTCCATCTCCTAGGGGGGGATGATCTCACCTTCCTCTAGAGTCAGGTCTTCAATTGCTAGGGTTTCCATTTCGTTAGCCACCAAGGGTGGCCTAGTCTCCACCTTTTCCACTTCATCTATGGGGGGTGGACCCTCTGCCATTCCTTTGTCCTTGTTCCCTTTTTTAGTTCCTGACTTGGAGGATGTGAAAGTGTCACTAGAGTGGCCTTTGCTATCACAATTATGGTATAACAAGGTAGCATTCTCATACACCAATGCTTGGGTCCATCTACCTAGTTTAGATTTCAAAATAAAAAAGTTGGGTAGGGTTTTATTCAGAGTAACATTCACATAGAATCTAGCAAACACCAGCCTGGATTTAGAATGGGTCACCTGGTCCATTGTGATGAATGAGCTGAAGGAGTCACCTATCCATCAAAAAACCTTCTCATCCCAATATTCAAGTGGCAGGCCAGGGAGACAGACCCAAACCGGAGCCATTCTTGTTAGTTATGTCACCGGATTGAATCTAAGTTTCCATTTCATGAGGGCCAGGAAGTGCTTTCCATAAACCCATGAATCTGACATAACACAAGATAGGTCCTCTAGAGTGGTAAAATTAAATAGAAAAAGTCCCCCTGGCATAACAAAAACTAGGATAGAACCCTTGACCTTCCACTGGTTAGACACCCATTTTCTAACCATTTTAATGGTAGGTCAAAAGTTAAAGAATCAACCAACCAGGGTCAGCTAGAAATATGCCATTGTTCTATTCACCACTGAGTCTGGAAGTGACATTTTAGCACCTTCCTTAGTCTGAATGAATTCCACTAGTAGAGCCTCCAAAGATTGATGAGGTTCTCAAACAAGGGCCCCTTTCCAGTTGGGTTTTGGGGGGGACAATGGGGTATCAGTAGAAGGGGATGCTTTTTGAGATTCCCCCATTGACTCAATCACTGGGACCATGATAGAGGAAAACACGGGAATGGCCTGGGGTCCATCAAGACTAGTAGGGGGGTCAGCCAGGGGGGCAGAATCTCCCCCATGGGAGGCAGGCATGGGAGCCTATAGTTTGAAAATTGAGCTTGGGTGAGAAGTTGCAGATTGAGAAGTTGTAGAGCAGAAATGTTGCAAAGCGAAAAATTAATTATAAAAGTTATGTTAATATTTGTAGAATGATCATATATTATAGTTCTTTTGATAACTTGGTATCTTATGAAATGGTAAACAAACTGAAATTGAAAAGGTTTCCACTTGATAGACCATATAAGGTATCTTGGGTGAGTAATGAACAAAAAATTGTAATAAGGGAATAAGCTTATGCTAATTTTTCTATTGGAGGATATGTTGATAGAATTTTGTGTGATGTGGTCCTTGTGACATATTCTCATATCATTTTGGAAAGGCCATGGCCAACATCTAGAAGGAAATTTCATTATGGTTTAGAAAATATGTACATTGTGCATAAGAATGGTGAAAATTTCACTCTTACACCACTTCCTAACAATGTTGATGGAAAGAAAAACATTATTGTTTTTCGTATGAAAAATTATGTGTATTTTCAGCAGCAAAAAGTGCAGGAGTCTATGGAATCAAGCCTAGGACAAAAGACATCTTTGTTGATCATGAAATCTGAAGTTTACAAAAGTCATAAAAAAATGACTGTAAGGTAGCAAACAAAGAAGCAAGAAGGAGCTATAGTGGGGACTATGTGGTGTCCTATGGTGTCATTAAGGAATGGTGACAATAGCATGTCCATGGAGGGAAGTAGAAGGGGTATATTTGATCCTAATGAGAAAATGAAAGGGTAGGTTGTGAAGTCACTGGTTGACTATCCTAAACAACAAGCATGCAAGGATGACAAACAAACTATTTGTAATAATTTTTCTTTTTATGGTTCTAACTCTTTGAATGAAGGTTTTGAGAATGGGAACAAGGAGTTATTATTGAAATATAATTATGATAAGAGAAGGTCTCCATCTAGGAGAATGGTTGGTGTAAAGGCAAGGCAATTTAGTTCTTGGGTCAAGAACTTTTTCTACGGTGTGGAGTATGATGCAGGAGCATCCATGAAGACTCCAAGATCAATTAATGAGAAAATAAAGGAAGGATAAAAGTCACCCTTAAATGTGAATTGGGATATCTTGAAGACAATAATGTCACTATGTAATGATCAATTTGATAAAAATGTAATAAGTCCTAGAAGTTCTGGTAAAGGACTTAGGACCAAAAATGATGTAAAAGTGGGTTAGTAGTGCCCAAGAGTCAAATTAGGATCTATAATGATTAGATAAATTTTAAAATATCCTAGGAGTTATATTTGATGAATTTTGATAGGTTTCCAATAAGAATAATCAATAAAATGTAAGTTATAAATTCAATTTTTTTGAGTTCTAATGGTTAGGAGCAAAATGATGGGAAATTATTTTAAAGAAGTTTTAGCCTTAACCAAGCCTTCCAACTGATACAAATTGGTTGGGGAAGTTAATAGGGAGTTTATTTAGTGCAAAAGAAGACCATTGTATGGAAATGAAGGCCTTTGTACAAACTGTCACAACAAAAGGCAATAAAACTTAGAATTTTGGTCATTTTCCTTGTGTTCATTAAATGTTTTGATTTCTTAGATGATGCAGACCAAGGCAGGGAGGACCCAATTAAGGACAATATAGCCTTGCAACTTCAGAATTACATAGTGGAAAACTCAACACACAAGATGTTTCAAATCAATTTTCATTAACATGCCCACTTGTAAGGCCTTCCGAGTTAGGTCCAATTAGAAATAGAACAAATTCTTTAAGATCCACATAGATCCAATACAATCTCAACTAGTTTAGCTTTGAAAAGAATTAGCAACTGATGGAAACCCTAAGGTAGATCTAAACTTGAGCTCGCAAGCCTCCAAGCAATCTCCTTGTCTCCAAGTGTGCAAACCACTAGCTCTGCAACTACAAACTATCAGATAACAATCTGATCTGCAAGATTATGCAAGATCTTTTCCACAACTTTGCCAACTCTAGCTTCAGAACCTCAAATCTGACTCACTAAGTCTTCCAAGTCATCTACTACCCATGCTCCTGGTGATGCCTAAATACCTATCCCAAACATCTTATAAATACTAATCATCAGCCACAAGTCGGTTGGATGAAACCATTAACTCCCCCCCAACAATTATTAAATGTAATACAAGTCAGCTTCAATAGCCTTACAAATATTTAATACAATATGTTAGCCTGTAACAATAGCTACCAACAATAAATGCACCAAGTCAGCCCAAAAAATCACATAGAACTCCATTCGGTAAACCAGAACTACCGAGCAATAGTGAAATAACTGAGCATGCCAGGCATCACCGAGCACTAGTGTTGATTGAGCATCACAGGCATCACTGAGCAACACTTTCACCGAGTGCCAGAGATTACCAAGTTCCTTCAGTGACCGAGCTTCTTTTAATGACCGAGACCATCGGTCAAGGTTGCAACTGAGTAACATCGGCCAAACACACACCTCCCATGCAGATTCACCGAGTACCCTAGAATGCCCCTGCATCAAACACCCTAGGTTTGAAAAGATGTTCATATGTGACAAGAACATCTTCTAGGACTCAACACATAAACCCTGAACTGGTTCTTCACATACACGTCCTCCACCTTCTTAGATTGCATACTCTTCCACTTCAGCTTTCTCTATTTCTTCAAGTCTTTCCTCAACAACATACAGGTCTGTTCTCCATACTGATCATTCATTTTCTTTGGATCTACCAACTAAACTTGGCTACCAATACTCAAGCTTCTCCTATCAAGCATTGTATCTAGCAAGGGCATTAGGGAAACTTCCTGTCATCCTTCTCAACAATGAACACATTTTTGACATAGTCATACATAGCTCTACAATCATATTGCCAAGGTCTACCGAGCAATATATCACAACTAGTTATCTTCACAATGTCACATAACACTAGATCCTTATACTGGCCAATATGAACATCAATAAAGCATCGTTCTCTTACTTCTAGAGCATGAACATCTTGTAACCAGCCAATCCTATAAGGACAAGGATGCTTCATTCTATTCAACCCAAGTTTATGAACCATGTCCTCAGCAAAAAGGTTATCAGTACTACCACTATCATCAATAACATCACATAGTTTACCTCCAGACTTGCATTAGGTCCTAAACAAGTTAATCTTCTGACAAGGTTCCTCCTTTGTACCGAGCAATATTCACCGAAGTAGCAAGTTCTCAGATTCAGGTTCATTCTCATTCACCATAGCAGTCCATCGGTCACCAAGCTTCTTTTGTGTACACTGAAAAGAATGGTGTCCTTCCTCTCCATAGTTATGGAAAGTACCCTTAAAGATAACTCTACCTATCTTCTTCTTCAGTTCCATAGGTTTTTTTTCACCTTCTACATCAGTTGGTTTATCCTTCACTGAGTGATCAACCTTTTGTTTCCCTCAGGGATTACTATGTTGTTTCCTCTTCAATTTATCATCTACCTTTAGAGCATACTGATAAGCATCTTCAATAGAATCAATCTTCAACATACCAAGCTCATCCTGAATATTGAATCTCAAACCATTCACATACTGAGCTACCTTTTCCTTACCAAGCTCTTAGTGTCTAGACCGAATAGTAAGTTTTTAGAACTCCTTGGTATAATCTTCAATAGACATATATCCTTCTGTTTCAGATTATGCAACTTCTTAAACAAGTCAAGCTCATAGTCATAAGGTATGAACTTATCTTTTAGCTTTGTCACCATCAACCTCCACTGATTGATCTTCATTTCACCTTCATCTTCTCTATCTCTTTGTAGTTCTTTCCACCAAAGAGCAGCATGTCCTTTCAACTTTGTCTGTGCTAATCTCACCCGAAGAGGATCTTCAATTTCTTCCAGTTCAAATAAATATTCAAGTTCACCAATCCAATCAATCAAGTTATTAGGCTTCAAAGTACCAGAGAAAGTAGAAACTTCCATTTGGTAACTACTACTTAACTAAGCTCCAGATCTAGGCAATTGAGCAGTTCTGTCTTCACCAAATTTATCCCTCTAGTCATCACCACTAGATCAAGCAGGTTCAAAGTCTTCAGTAGCTTCCTCATAACCATCTTTAGTACCAACATTCTCAGGTACATCAGCAACAACTCTCATGATCTTGGTGACCATGTCATTCTTCATCAACTCCATCTCAGATTTGAAATCTGATTTCACCTTCTCTGTAATCCTAGATTCAATACTATCATTGAGATAAGTAAGTACTCTAGGGTTCAATCTTCTCAGAGGCATCCTTAAAGATAAGAGAAACCCTCTGCAATAAACCCTACACTGAATACCTTGTCACAATCTCCAAGTTGTATGCAAGTCAAATCTCAACCTGCCACCTTGAACAAACAACTAGGGCAAGATCCACAAGTTCAACACCACAGATCTGCAATCCAGATCATATGATCTCTTCACCAACAAGATCAACTTTGCAAGATCAGCCTTGCTAGGTCAACCTTCACTCCACAAGATCAACTCTAACTCTGATACCACCTGACGTAGACCAAGGCGGGGAGGATCCAATTAAGGACAATCTAGCCTTGCAGCTTCATAATTACATAGTGGAAAACTCAACACACAAGATGTTTGAAATCAATTTTCATTAACATGCCCGACTGTAAGGCCTTTCGAGTTAGGGCCAATTATAAATAGAACAATTTCTTCAACATCCACATAGAACCAATACAATCTCAGCTAGTTCAGCTTTAAAAATAATCAGCAACTGATGGAAACCCTAAGGAAGATTTAAACTTGAGCTTGCAAGCCTCCAAGGAATCTCCTTATCTCCAAGTGTGTAAACCACTATCTCTACAATTATAAACTATCAGATAACAATCTGATCTACAAGATCATGCAAGATCTTTTCCACAACTTTTCCAACTCCAGCTTCAGAACCTCAGATCTAATTCACTAAGTCTTCCAAGTCATCTGCTACCCATGCACCTGGTGATGCCTAAACACCTACCCCAAACATCCTATAAATACTAATCATAGGCCACAAGTCAGCTGGATGAAACTATTAACTCCCCCCCAACAATTATTAAATGCAATACATGTTAGCTTCAATAGCCTTACAAACATTTAATACAACATGCTGACCCGTAACAACAACTACCAACAATAAATGCACCAATTCGGCCCAACAAATCACATAGAACTCCAATCGGTAAACCAGAACTACCAAGAAACAGTGAAATAACTGAACATGCTAGGCATCACCAAGCACCAGTGTCAACTAAGCAGCACAGGCATCCCTGAGTAACACTTTCACCAAGAACCAAAGAATACCGAGTTCCTTCAGCGACCGAGCTTCCTTCAATGACCAAGATTGTTGGTCAAGGCTGCACCGGAGTAACACTGGCCAAACACACACCTCCCATGAAGATTCACTGAGTACCCTAGAATGCCCCCACATCATTAGAAGGTCTATTTAGATTTATAATGCATTGTGGAAATTTATAAGATTGTTTGAATCAAATTTTAATGCTTTGAGAATACATTTTTCTGCATTTCTATACATTAGTGCTAATTGATCCATTGAACTCATTGTTTTCTTCATAATAGTTGAGAGTCCAATGATAAATATGATAATTCCATGATTGATAGTAACCCTATTCTCATGGAATGATCATAGTATAGCATGTAATATATAAATCTAACACCTAATGTGTAGATATTGTGAGTTTGAATGGTGATCATGGTGACAGGGTTGAAGAAAACTAATGAAAGTTCATGAAATTGCTTAGTATGGAGCAATAGTAAATTATTTGCCTTAAAAGAGGTATATTTTATGATTGGAGGTGTCTAGATACACCAAAGAAAAGTTGAAACCATGCTTGTTTGATTGAAAAAGTGTGGGGAGAGCATACATTATAGAAACCCTATGATAAAGGGTTTGTTTGAAGCCAATTTGGGGTTTTGGTAGTTGCAGAGACCTTAGGGTATTTTTTAGTTGATTTTCATTCAATTGGAGTCATATTATAGGACTTTTGAAATTGACAAGGTCAGGGGATAAATATAAATTGGTGTTGCTTTGTTAAATGAACCTTTTTTTTAGCCTAAAATGAGGTCACCCATGTGAGCAACAGATACTTCTCCAAAAAACCATAGAGAATCTTCTAGTATGTTGACGCAGACCAAAGTATGGTGGGTCCAATTAAGGAAAGTCCAGCCTTGTAGCTTCAGAACAACACAGTGGATAACTCAACACAACAGATGTTTTCAACTCAATTTCCATTAACATGCCCGACTATAAGGCCTTCCGGGTTAGGGCCAATTACAAGTAGAAGTAATTCTGCAAGATCAACAAGATACAATACAACTCTAGCTAGTTCAGCTCTAAAAACTATCATAAACTGATGAAAACCCTAAGGCAGATCTAAACTTGAGCTCGCAAGCCTCCAAGCAATCTCCTTGTTTCCAAGCCTCAACCACTAGCTATGCTAAAAAAAACTATCAGAATCAATCTGATCTGCAAGATCTTTTCCACAACTTCACCTCTCTAATCTGCTATTAGAATCTCCTATCTGATCATCCAGATCTTCTTTCATGATATCTCCCTAAGTCCTCCTAAACAACTACCCAAACATCCCTTAAATACTAATCATCAGCCACAAGTCAGCTAGATGAAACCATTAACTCCCCCTAACAAATATTAAGTGCAATATGAGTCGGCTCTCAAATAGATTTACAAACATTAAATTTAACATGTTGGCCTATAACAACAACTACCAACAATAAATTGACCAAGTCAGCCCAACAAATTACACAGAACTCCAATCAGTAAACGAGGACAACCGAGCACTAGTGAAATAACCAAGCATGCCAAGCATCACCGAGCACCAGTGTCAATTGAGCACCGTAGGCATCATCGAGTAACACTTTCACTAAGTGCTAGAGATTACCGAGTTCCTTCAACGACTGAGCTTCCTACAATGACCGAGACAGTCAGTCAAGGCTACAATCGAGTAACACCGGCTAAACAACACACCTCCATGAAGATCCATCGAGTACCCTAGAATGCCCTTGCATCAGACACCCCAGGTTCAAAAAGATGTTCATATGTGAGAATAACATCTTCTGAGATTCAACACATAAACCTTGAACTGGTTCTTCACATACAAGTCCTCTAACTTTTTAGTTTGCATACTTTTCCACTTCAGCTTTCTCTATCTCTTCAAGTCTTTCCTTGACAACACATAGGTCTTTCCTTCACACTGATCAACCATACCTTCAAGGTCCACCAACTCAACTCAGCTATGAATACTCAGGATTCTCCTACCAAGTGTTGTATCCAGCAAAGGCATCAAGGAAAACTTCCTATCATCCTTCTCAACAGTAAACACATTTCTGACACAATCATACATAGCTCTGTAATCATATTTCCAAGGTCTACCGAGAAATATATCACAACTATTCATGTTCACAATATCACATAACACAAGATCCTTATAATGGCAAATCTGAACATCAATAAAGCATTGTTCACTTACTTCTAGAGCATGACCATCTTGTAACCAACCAATCCTATAAGGACAAGGATGCTTCATTCTATTCAACCCAAGATTCTAAACTATGTCCTCAGCAAAAACATTATTAGTACTACCACTATGAACAATAACATCATAGAGTTTACCTCTCAACTTGCACCGAGTCTTAAACAAGTTACTCCTCTGACAAGGTTCCTCCTTTGTACCGAGAAATGTTCTATCTTCACCAGATCTATCCCTCTAGTCATTACCACTAGATCCAGCAGGTTCAAATTCTTCAGCAGCTTCCTCATAACCATCTTTAGTACTAACATTCCAAGGTACACCAACAACAACTCTCATGATCTTGGTGACCATGTCATTCTTCATCAACTCCATCTCAGATCTGAAATTTGATTTCACCTTCTCTGTAATCCTAGATTCCATAGTATCACAAAGGTCTGCAATTACTCTAGGGTCCAATCTTCTCAGAGGCATCCTTAAAGATAAGTGGAACCCTTTGCAAAAAACCCTACACCGACCACCTTGTGACAACCTCCAAGTTGTATGCAAGTCATATCAGCCTGCTACCTTGTACAAACAACTAGGGTGAGATTCCACAAGTTTAGTGGTCCAGATTTGCAACTTAGATCACATGATCTCTTCACTAACAAGATTAACTTTGCAAGATCAGACTTGCTAGGTCAACCTTTTCTCCAACTAGATCAAACCTTCACTCTAATACCACCTGACGTAGTCCAAAGGATGGTGGGTCCAATTAAGGACAGTCCAGCCTTGTAGCTTCAAAACAACACAATGGATAACTCAACACAACAAATGTTTTCAACTCAATTTCCATTAAAATGCTCGACTATAAGGCCTTCTGGGTTAGGGCTAATTACAATTAGAATTAATTCTACAAGATCAACAAGATCCAATGCAACTATAGATAGTTTAGCTCTGAAAACTATCAGCAATTGATGAAAAGCCTAAGGAAGATCTTAACTTGAGCTTGCAAGCCTCCGAGAAATCTCCTTGTTTCCAAGCCTCAACCACTAGCTCTACTAAAACAAACTATTATAAATCAATCTGATCTACAAGATCTCATAGGATCTTTTCCACAACTTCACCTCTCTAATTTTCTATTAGAATCTTCTATTTGATCATCCAGATCTTCTTTCATTATCTCTCCCTATGTCCTCCTAAACAACTACCCAAACATCCCTTAAATACTAATCATCAGCCACAAGTCGGCTAGATGAAACCATTAACTCCCCCTAACAAATATTAAATGCAATACAAGTTGGTTCTCAAATAGCCTTACAAACATTAAATTCAACATTTCATCTTGTAATAACAGCTACCAACAATAAATGCACCAAGTTGGCCCAACAAAACAAATCACATAGAACTTGAGTCAGTAAACTAGAACAACTGAGAACCATTGAAATAGTTGAGCGTGCCAAGCATTGCCAAGCACCAGTGTCAACCGAGCACCACAAGCATCACTGAGTAACACTTTCATCAAGCGCCAAAGATTACCAAGATCCTTTAGGACCGAGCTTCCTACAATGACTAAGACTGTCGGTCAAGGCTACAACTGAGTAACACTAGCCAAACAAAACACCTCCATGTAGATCCACCGAGTACCCTATAATGCCCCTGCATCATATGTTGTGTAAACCTAAAAAGGGTATAAAAAGAACTAATATTTTTAATAGAATTTGTCATTGATGTCAACATATTGGTTATTGTTGTGAAGACTAGCAACATAGTAGATAGAGTTTGGATTTGCATGGTTTGAGGATTGAAGGTCAGCCTATGTGCACTTGGTATTATGATCCGAAGTATGTCTTGATATTAGAGTTAAGAGCACATATATAATTATGCATTCTAGACCAATATATGAAGGTTTTACTTTAGACTATGTTTAGGTAGCATTTGTAGAGAGTGACTTGTGATGTTTCGATTTATTTTGACCTCTTGAGCCCTTTAGGTGCCTTAAGCCTATTTGGGTAAACTTTGATGATTCTTTCATTTCCCTCCTAAATCCATTCAAGAGTTGTGGCCCAACACCAACCCTTTGCATCAATTGGTATCAGAGCCTAGGAGCATCCTACGTGAAGAGTTTGGAGAGAGAACCTTGTGGATCTTTTGTGGATTGAATCCTTGAGAAACCTTAGAGTTGAGAATTCCTTTGAGGAGAGTTCCCAAGTTGATCCTTTGCATCAAAGAGACAAAGAGGAAGTATGTCAGAAGGAGAAGAATATAGTGGGTCTAGAGAGTTACCTCAGAGAATGAAAAATGTAGATCTTGCTAAGCTTGTGGAGGAACAAATGGCTGAGAACGAGAAGATGAAAGCAACCCTTGAACATGAGAAGAAGGTAGAAGATGATAAGGACAAGAAGATAAGATCCTTGATGGAGAGATTGTCTAAATTAGAGAGGAATGGAAGGAGTAGTAGATAAGATGATGAATATGAAGATGTGGGGGAAGAAGAAGTTCCTCAAGAAGAAGAACAACTTCATTCGGAAGACATTGGAATGGCTAAGTTTGCAAAAGCCATAAGGAGTGGAGACTCAAGAGAAAAATTTAATTTTCCTATGTATGGAGGAAAGATGGATGATGAAGAGTTGATTGAATGGTTTAGTGCAATTGAAAACTTCTTTGAATGTGAGGATATTGAAGAAGGACAAAAGGTGAGGATTTCTAAATCAAGGTTGAAAGGTCATGCTCTTTTATGGTGGCATTGTGTTCAAGCTGAAAGATGGAAGAATGTGAAGCCCAATATTACATCATGGTATAGTATGATGGAGGATATGAAGGAAATGTTTTTTCCCAATGACTATAGAGTATAATTGTGCAAGAAGATGCAAAGTCTTAAATAAAAACACATGGATGTGCAAAAGTACATCAATGAATTCTATAAGATGGATATTAGAGCTGGTCACAAGGAAGATGTTGAGGAGAAAATTTCAAGATACATGGGGGGACTGAGGTTTAATATCCAAGATGAACTTAGTCTTGTTACCCCTAGATCTATGCAAGAATATTACAAAATGGCCATGAAGGATGAGGAAAACATAATAAGATGACAAGAGAGACAAGATAATGGTAGAGAAGTTCAAACAAAGGTAGAGGTGGAAGGTTTAATGAGGCACAAGGTCATACAAATTATCATGAGGGTAAGGAACAAGTTATGGATACAAGGAAGGGACAAAGAGGAGGAGGTTGATTTGGTTCAGGAAGAGTTGGTGACATCTTCACAGGGAAATGTTTCACTTGTGGAGAAGTGGGACATCAATCCTACAAGTGTCTTGAGAAGGAGGCAAAAATGAGGAAGGAAGATAGAAGAGTAAACTTGGCACAAGGGGAAGAGAACAACCAGAAAGAGGAAGGAGAAGGATCTAAAATGACAAACCCAAAAGGAGAGTACCTAATTGTAAGGAAGACACCTATGGAACAAAAAGAGAGGCAAAAGGTATCAATTTTTAAAACAAATAGTAAAATTCATGGTAAGATTTATAGCATTATCATAGATTCTGGTTCTTTTGATAATTTGGTATCTTATAAAATGGTAAACAAATTGAAATTGAAAAGGTTTCCACTTGATAGACCATATAAGGCATCTTGGGCAAGTAATGAACAAAACATTGTAATAATAGAACAAGCTTATGTTGATTTTTCCATTGGAGGATATGTTGATAGAATTTTGTGTGATGTGGTCACTATCACATGTTGTCATATCCTTTTGGGAAGGCCATGGAAAACATCTAGAAGGACAACTCATTATGGTTTAGAAAATGTGTACATTATGCATAAGAATGGTGAAACTTTCACTCTTACACCACTTCCTAACAATGTTGATGAAGAAAACAACATTATTATTTTTGGTATGAAAAATTATGTGGATTTGCAGAAGAAAAAAGTGTAGGAGTGTATGGCATTAGGCCTAGGACAAAAGACATATTTTTTTTATCATGAAATCTAAAGTTTATGATGGTCATAATGAACTCACTCTGAGGCAGAAAATAGTGAAGAAAGAAGGAGTTAAGGTGGGGACTATGTGGTTTAATATGGTTTCACCAAAGAAAGGATGATAGTGGCATGTCCATGGAGGGAAGTAGTAGGGGTCTATTTGATCCTAATGAGAAGATGAAAGGGCAGGTTGTGAAGCCACTGGTTGACTGTCCTAAACAACAAGCATGTAAGGATGACAAACAAAATGTTTGTAATAAGTTTTCTTTTTATGGTTCTAACTCTTTGAATGCAATTTTTGAGATTTGGAACAAGGAGTTATTATTGAAATAGAAGTCTGATAAGAGAAGGTCACCATCTAGGAGAATGGATGGTGTGAAGGCAAGTCAACTTAGTTTTTGGGTCAAGAACTTTTTCCATGGTGTGGAGTATGATGCAAGAGCATCCATGAAGACTCCAAGATCAATCAATGAGACAAGAAAGGAAGGATAAAATAAATCATTAAATGTGAATTGGGATATCTTGAAGCCATTAATGGCACTATGTACTGATCAATTTTATAAAAATGTAATAAGTCCTAGAAGTCTTGGTAAAGGACTTAGGACCAAAAATGATGTAAAAGTGGGTTAGTAATATCGAAGAGTCAAATTAGGATCTCGATTGGTTAGATAAAGTTTAAAAGATCTTAGGAGTTACATTTGATGAAGTTTGTTAGGTTTCCAATAAAAATAATCAATAAAATGTGAGTTAGAAATTCAAATTTTTTGAATTCTAATAGCTAGGAGCAAAATGGTGGGAAATTAGTTTTAAGAAGTTTTAGCCTTAAAGAAGCATTCCAAATGATCCAGATTGGTTGGGGAAGTTAATAGAGAGTTTATTTAGTGCAAAGGAAGACAATTGTATGACAATGAAGGCCTGTGTATGGACTATCACAACAAAAGGCAATAGAACTCAAAATTTTGGTCATTTTCCTTGTGTTCATTGCATGTTTTAATTTATTAGAAGATCTATTTGGATTTATAATGCATTTTGGATATTTATAATATTGTTTGAATCACATTTTAATGCTCTAAAAATATTGTTTTTTTCAGTTCTATACATTAGTGCTAACTGATCCATTGAACTCACTGTTTTCTTCATAACAGTTGAGAGTCCAATGACTAATATGATCATTCCATGAATGATAGTAACCTGATTCCCATTGAATGATCATAATATAGCATACATACTATATAAATCTAAGACCTAATGTGAATATACAATGATTTTGAATGGTGATCACAATGATAGGGTTGAGAAAAACTAATGAAAGTTCATGAAATTGCTCGGTATAGAGCAACAGTAAATGATTTTCCTTAAAAGAGGTATATTTTATGATTGGAGGTGTCTAGATATACCAAAGACAAGGTGAAACCATCCTTTTTTGATTTTAGAAGTGTGAGGAGAGCATACATTGGAGAAGCCCTAGGATAGAGGGTTTGTTTGAAGCCAAATTGGGGCTTTGGTAGTTGCAGAGACCTTAGGGTCATTTTTAGTTGATGTTAATTCGATTAAAGTCATATTATAGGACTTATGAAAGTTACAAGGTAAGGGGATAAATATAAATTGGTGTTGCTTTGTTAAATGACCCTCTTTTTTAGCCTAAAATGAGGTCACCCATGTGAGCAGTAAATACTGCTCCAAAAAAACCATAGCCAATCTTCTAGTATGTCTATTAAACCTAAAAAGGGTATCCGAAAAGCTAATTTTTTTGACATAATTTGTCATTTATGTCAACATACTAGTTATTGCTGTGAAGACTGGTAGTATAACATACATAGTTTAGCTTCACGCGGTTTGAGGATTGAAGATAAGCCTATGCGCACTTGGTATTATGATCTAGAGTGTGTCTTGATATTACAGTTAAGAGCACATACAAAATTATGCATTTTGGATAGATATATGAAGGTTTTACATAAGACCGTGTTTAGGTAGCGTTTGTAGAGAGTTGCTTTTAATGTTCAGATTTGTTTTGACCTCTTCATCCCTTTAGGTGCCTTAAGCCTATTTGGGTAAACTTTGATGATCCTTGCATTTCCCTCCTAAATCCATTGAAGAGTTGTGGCCCAAAACCAACCCTCTGCATCATAAAGTCTATTCAAATTTTGACTGCAATTTAATAGTTTAAAAAAATGATATTGTTGAGAATGACCTCATCTATCTTTGCAATAGTACATCCAATGCTTGGTTATCAAGATAGTTTATGATAAGGGAGTTCATTAAAATCTCAGCCAAAAGCAATGAATGTTGATAGATGAAGCATCTTTCTTCAACACTACAATGCATGTTTGGGGCTAACTAGTTTATATTTTTGCATTTGATAAGCCAGAGATGGTGAAAAGGTGGTTGCATTGAGGTTTCCTGCTTTAAGAGATTATACTTTAAAAGGTGAGTGATTTAATTTCCATTCAATACACATATATCCTCTTTGTTTTGCAAATGACCATTGCAAATACTTCTTTGCCTCCCTCTAGTTTTACAACTCCTATATTTGCACTCTAACTTTGAGGGTTTTTTCCATTTTTTTTATACAATAGGGAATTCCTAGACTGTTAGACTACAAATTTTCATACTAGATAATTCCTTACTTGATTTATTGTTCACCTTTGCAATTAACTATGCTTATTTAAGTTCCCACTTCTTTATGCTTCACTCTCTTACCTGTTCGAAGACCACAAATGAATACATATTTATTCATGTTAGAGAAGAAAAAAAAATGCTTTAAAATTAGCTCTGCAAATATTTCAATATTACTACTTATTTGTATAAATCCTAAAAGAAAGTTTTAGCACCCAGTAGCTTGATAAGCATCATTCTACATTATAAACATTTTATGTTAGTCTCATAATGTTTGAAATCATATTATCCCTCCTTAATTCCATGAAGGGTATCCTAATACTATTAGAATAACTGAGAGGGGAGTGAATCAGTTATCCACAGTCCCAAATTACAAAATGTATCACTTAAAACAAACTCAGCTAATTCTACAATTTGGTAAACAAAAATACTAAACTGTTTGCACCTTTACCGATTACCAGTTAACTGCTCATAGTGATTACCGACCAAATCAAATATGCAACATGTAAAGTATGATAACCAAACAATCACCACATAAACACATAACACAAAGATTTAATGTGGAAACCCTGTAAAGGGAAAAGCCACCTGGGACCGGTAACCCAAAATATTTTCACTCTTCTGAAGTGAGCTCGGTGAAGAGCTAACCCTATTAAAGGTTACAAAACACACACTAAGGTGTGACCTTGTTAGAGGATTTAACACTAACAGTTATTGTCCAACCAGCATTCACTATGGGGTTGATAGGATAACAATGTACATTCTATGAATGACATAACAAGACTTTCAAGTCCACTTAGTTAATAGATTTTTCTATTACAATGGTTAAACTAAAACAATAGGTGATCTGATTATAATACAACTTGATTTTGCAGATGTTCAGATCTATTCTAAGCCCATACAATCCTCTAATCAATATTTCTATTTAGTTCATCAATATTCAATAACTTACTGTCCCTCGGTAAAGCTCTCTGATGCTTGGTACTATTCTGCAATTTGGTTCTTCTTCAACCACTCTGATCAGGCATGCATGAAGCTATGTTCACACAATATCTCTGCAGTCTCCTTCTTTTGGCATAGTTTCAACAATGAAACCAATGTCTCTTATATAGACAAGTAAACCATTTTCTTTTCATCCATAAGATTTTTTAGCTTAATCTCCTCCATTGATTTTGCCACTTAAACCTTCCTTGATAGATGTGTCAATGACTCATTTCAATTCCATCCTTTAGATCTTCTTCAAATTTTGTTAGCCGTTGATCTCATAACAAACTTTATCTTCCACCTCGAAATCATACACTTTCCAGCTCATCAATTTTTGTCAGCTAAACTAAACATTTAGTTCTTTCAATCATACTTGATTAATGAAGAAATGTGTCGATGAACACAAGCTTGGTTAATACTATCACTCGGTATACACTGCACTAGCTCGGTGTATACTGAAGTGCTTCATTTACCGACCACACTGCTTTGTTAAGCTTTGCTTCCAACTTCATAACAGATTATTGTAACATAATCAAGTCAACAATATGAAGTCATAGACTCATCAATAAGTTACCAAGAGTATTCCTTATCCTCATCTATCATATCCATCTTCCTCCATGTAGATATCTCAATTCTTCATCTTTTCTCCTCTTTGCAGATGTTTAGATATTTGCAACTATCAAGATAAGTACTGTCAAAAATAGTTGACATCAATGAAAACATAATGACTGATTTAATTATCTTACATATCATTTTAGTACTCAGTGATCTCTAATCACTGATCTTCAAGTCATTCAGGTATTCAATTAGTTATAGTTCATCAATCTCTCACTTTGGTATTGATGGTAACTCAAGTAATATGAAATATACCATACACATACCAATCATGTATTCTACAACTATGTAAGAAAATGCTATAGCTCGGTAAGCTCTCCCTAGGTTGATATTAAATATGGTTAATCACTATGTTACATAACAACATTACAAGTGCAGACTTTCCTCTGCAGATATAATCTTTCCACCTCTCAAATTCCTTCTGTTCTCAGCAACAAATATTCAAAAATCTCCCTGACTTTCTCAAATTATCTCTCCCTTAGATGGATGTTCTAGTGATCTCTCAATTTTTCATATTTTTTTATCTCTCCCTTTGACAACAATTCCAAATAAATACATAAACATATAGCTCTATAGTAGCCACGTGACTCTCTATTGTCCGGTGCATACAATGTATCTTGGTATACTGATATGCAAATCATTGTTCCTGAAATATTTCACAAATAGAATCCAAAGTGTGAACTATGTTGCATCAACATGAATGATCTGTTGATAAGATTAGGTTGATGCAACCTCTAGATCACATTAGTGACTGGTAGACAGGGGACGGACCCTAAGTCTAGTCCTCAAGTATTCAAAATTTTCCTTTGGTAGAGGCTTAGTGAAAATATAAGCAAGTTTCTCTTTTGATGTAACATATTCTAGTTTGAATTGCTTCTCCTATACTTGTTCTCTTAAGTAGTGATACTTAATAGAAATATGCTTTATCTTTGAGTGCATTACAAGATTTTTAGAAATATTTATTGCACTAGTATTGTCACAATATATAATCACCAACTCAGTGATTACCTCATTCATCCCTTCCAACACTTGCTTGATGTAAGCAATGTTTGTATAGTTTGTAGCAGCAACAATATATTCTGCTTCAATAGTAGACTGAGAAATACAAGTTTGTTTCTTACTTGTCCAAGTAACAAGTCTTTCACCAAAGAAAAATGCTCCTTTGGTGGTACTCTTTCTGTCATCTATATTTCTAGCCTAATTTGTGTCAGTGTAGACTCTTAGTTCAAACTTGCCTTCCTTAGGATACCATAATCCATAGTCCTCTATTTTCTTCAGGTATCTTAAGATTCTTTTTATTGCAACCATGTGTGACTCCTTAGGATTTGCAGAAAATCTAGCAACAATCCCCACATCATGTGCAATATCTGGTCTACTCTTTACTACATACATCAACTTACCAATCATAGATCAGTACAATGTATGGTTTACCTCTGTAGATTCATCATCTTTAGTCAATTTGCAACCTATGACCATCGGTGTTCCAACTTGTTTAGCATCTTCTATGTCAAATATTCTCAATACTTCCTTTATGTACTTTGATTGTGTGATGAATATTCCATCATTCTGCTGAATAACCTACAAGCCTAGAAAGAACTTAATCTCTCCTTGAACATAGACATTTCAAATTCTTTTCACATCTCATCAGCAAATGATTTACAAATATGATCTTTTCCTCCAAAAATTATATCATCCACAAATATTTCAGCAATCAAAATAGTGTCATCAGACTCTCCTTTCATATACAAATTACTATTTTCACTAGTTCTAACAAAACCAATACTTAACAAATAAGTATGTAGCCTTTCATACCAGGCTCTAGGTGCTTTCTTTAAACCATATAAAGCTTTGAGTAATCTACATACCATGTCTTTCTTGTCTGGATCAACAAACCCTTCTGGTTGTTCTATGTAGACCTCCTCTTCTAGTATCCCATTCAAAAAAGCAGACTTAACATCCATTTGATAGACTTTAAACTTCTTATGTGCTACATATGCAAGTAAAATTTGGACTCCCTCTAGTCTAGCAACAGGTGCAAAAGTTTCACCATAATCTATACCTTCCTCCTGTGCATATCCCTTGCATACAAGTCTAGCTTTGTTCCTTGTAACCTTTCCATTCTCATTCAACTTATTCCTAAAAATCCATTTAGTACCGATAACATTCTTATCTTTTGGTCTAGGTACTAAGGTCCATGTCTTGTTTTTCTCTATTTGTTCTATCTCTTCATTCATTGCATTTACCCATTCATCATTCTCCAATACAACCTTAACATTTTTCCATTCAAACTCACAAACTAAGCATGTACCTTGTCTTAACTTACTTCTTGTCAACATGCCAGCTTGCTTGTCTCCAATGATTTGGTTCTTAGGATGATGTCTTCTAACAAATCTAGCTAGTACTTGATCTCTTCTTTGTTTTTCATCCTATTCAGGTTCATTTTCTTGCTCGGTAGCTCCTTCTCAATCCTCAGTTTCCATTTGCTGTTCCTTGGTGTTGTTTTCCTGATGCTAGGTCAAATCAGCCTATGGATTTGGTAGGTACTCTGGTTGTTCAATGTAAGTGAATCTACCATAGTCTTCCTACTCCCTTGTGCTTTCTTCACCATTTTTATCATCAAATTAATCAACTATGACATTGCAACTTTCAATCATTTTATTAGTAACTTTATTCAGACACTTGTAAGATTTGATTTTAGTGGAATATCCAGGAAATATCCCTTCATCCCCTTTAGAGTCAAACTTTCCATTTCTTTCATCTTTCAAAATAAAACATTTGCTACCAAAAATTCTGAAGTAACTTACAGTCGGTTTGTGACCAAACCATAGCTCGTAGGGTGTTTTATTTGTGTCCTTCAATTGTACTTGGTTTAGCACATATATAGCTGTGCTAACTACTTCTCTCCAGTATGTATGAGTAACATTATTTTGTAACATCAGTGTCCTTGCACAATCAACAATTGATCTATTCCTCCTTTCAGCAATCCCATTCTGCTGAGGTGTTCTCAAGGTAGAAACTTATCTTTTTATACCATGCTCATTACAATAGTTAGTAAATTCATTAGAAATAAATTCACCACCTTTGTCAGATCTCAAGCATTTCAGTTCTTTCCTAGTTTCTTTCTCAACTTTTGCTTTGTACCATTTAAACATCTTAAATGCCTCAGATTTCTCTTTTAAAAAAATTACAGTCATCAATCTAGTGTAATCATCAACAAATAGAATGAAATATCTATCTCCATAGTATCTCTGTGTTCTCATGGGACCACATAGATCGGTGTGAACTAACTCCAAGATTCTCTTTATTGAATAGTCTTTACTCTTAAAACTAGATTTTTTCATCTTACGTTTCTGACATTAATGACACATAACATGATCCGGTTTAGTTAGACTAGGCAGACCTCTAACCTTTTTCTTTTTACTGATTTTAATCATGTTATCAAAGTTTACTTGACATAACCTTTTATTCCATAGCCATGTATCCTCATTTTTCATCATTAGATAGGAAGATTCAACTTTGTCAAGATAAAACAAGTTACCTTTGGTTTGTGCTCCTGTTCCAACAAGTTTTCCTTCATCATCAAATATCTTTACCTTCTTTCTCTCAAAAGCTACTCAGTGACCTAAGTTGTTAAGCTGTGCCACACTTAGCAAATTGTAATTTAGCCCTTCTACCCAATAAGCATTATCAGATTTGATTTGATCATTTATCAGTAAAGATCCTTTTCCTCTAACCATACATGGTGTATCATTACCTATTTTTACAGATCCTCCATTATATTGCTCAAGATGATAAAAATTTTCTTCATCACTAGTCATGTGATGTGTACAACCACTATCAGTTATCCATGTATCATTTTTATTAACTTTAGAAATGAGTGTTGTCTCTACATACCTTTCTTCTTCCTAAGAATCATCCTTCATCGCAATAAATACTACTTCAACATCATCATCTATGTCAGAATCAGTATCATTCTCTTCATTAATGTAACATACCTTTTTTCCTTTATCATTGTTGTCTCGGTTATCCCTATTGTAGTGTCGGTAACTTCTGTTGTTTCTTATTCCATAGCTTCTTTTACCAGATTGATCTTTTTTTCTATCATCTTCTTTCCTGTTTCGACATCTAGCAGCAATATGACCAACTTCTTTGTAATTAAATATGCTAAAGGTAATTTACCCCTATATCTACCTTTACCTTTAGGTAATCTCCAGGCCATAAGAGCTTCAAGTTCATCAAGCTCATCATCAGTGTTATTGTTACTATCATCCTTATTATTTCTACTGCTAGACTTACCGATCTTCAGAGAAGTTGTGAAAGGAGACTCAACAGATGGTACAACACTATTATCAAATTTGTTTAACTCAAAAGTTGTTAGCTTACCAATTAGATTATCAAGAGTGAGAGTATTGTTAGGTGCAAACCTCATTTCATGTATTGCAGATATTCTGATTGCATAAACATGCAATAAGGTCCTTAGAATTTTACTTACCACTATATCTTCATCAATGACACCACCAGATCCTCTGATAGCATTAACTACCTCCTTTATTTGGTTTGTATACTGCACTATATCTTCTCCTTCTTTCATTTTCATATCATCGAATCTTCCTCTTAAACTTTCAGCTCTGGCTCTCTTGACATTTGCATCACCACTATAAACTTGAGTAAGTTTATCCCACATTTCCTTTGAAGTAAGGCAATCCTTGACATCTTTAAATTCGACATCTAATAGAGAAACATAAATCTCCATCATAGTAACATTATGCTCATGTCTATCTCTCAATTGATCAAGAGTCAAAGGTCTAGTAGGTGGTGCTAAGTAGCCATTATCTAATAGGGTGAGGGCAGAATTCCAAATTCCAAATATATGAAGTCTCATTCGACTTTGCCATATTGTAAAGTTCTCCTTGTTCATCTTTGGTGCTTCCCTCTTATACATGTTGTGATCTTTCTACTGAAGTCCTTAAAACTCTGTTCCAAGCAACCAATATGCTCTAATACCAATTGTTAGAATAATTGAGTGGGGTGTGAATCACTTATCCACAGTCTCAAATTACAAAATGTATCATTTAAAACAAATTCAGCTAATTCTCCAGCTTAGTAAACAAAAATACTAAACTGTCTGTGCCTTTATTGATTACCAGTTAACTGCTCATAGTGATTACCGACAAAACAAAATCAAATATGCAACATGTAAAGTATGATAACCAGACAATCACCACATAAACACATAACACAAAGATTTAACATGGAAACCCTGTAAAGGGAAAAACTACCTAGGACAGGTAACCCAAAATATTTTCACTCTTCTAAAGTGAGCTTGGTGAAGAGCCAACCCTATTAAAGGTTACAAAACACACTGTAAGGTGTGACCTTGTTAGAAGATTTAACACTAATAGTTATCATCCAACCAGCATTCACTATGGGGTTGACAGGATAACAATGTACATTCTATGAATGACATAACAAGACTTTCAAGTCCACTCAGTTAAGAGATTTTTCTATTACAATGGCAAAACTGAAATAGTAGATGATATGATTACAATACAACTTGATTTTGAAGATGTTCAGATCTATTCTAAGCACATAAAATCCTCTGATCAATATTTCTATTTAGTTCATCAATATTCAATAACTTACTGTCCCTTGATAAAGCTCTCTGACGCTCGGTACTATTCTGCAGTTCAGTTCTTCTTCAATCAGTCTAATCAAGCATGCATGAAGCTATTTTCATGCGATATCTCTGCAGTCTCCTTCTTCTAGCATAGTTTCAACAATGAGACCAATGTCTCTTATATAGATGAGTAAACCATTTTCTTTTCATCCATCAGATTTTGCTGCTTAATGTCCTTCATTGATTTTTCCACTTAAACTTTCCTCAAAAAATGTGTCAATGAATCATTTCAATTCCATCCTTTAGATCTTCTTTGAATTTTGTTATCTGTTGATCTCATAACAAACTTTATCTTCCACTTCAAAATCATACACTTTCCAGCTCATCAATTTCTGTCGGCTAAACTAAACATTTAGTTCTTTCAACCATACTTGGTTAACAAAGAAATGTGTCGGTGAACACAAGCTTAGTTAATAATGTCACTTGGTATACACTGCACTAACTCAGTGTATACTGAAGTGCTTCATTTACCGACCACACTGCTTTGTTAAGCTTTGCTTCCAACTTCATAACAAATTACTATAACATAATCAAGTCAACAATATGAAGTCATAGACTCATCAATAAGTTACCAAGAGTATTCCTTATCCTCATCTGTCATATCCATCTTCCTCCATGTAGATATCTCAGTTGTTCATCTTTTCTCCTCTTTGTAGATGTTTAGATATTTACAACTATTAAGATAAGTACTGTCAAAACTAGTTGACATCAATGATAACATAATGACTGATTTAACTATCTTACATATCATTTCAGTATTCGGTGATCTCTAATCACTGATCTTCAAGTCATTCAGGTATTCAATCAGTTGTAGTTTATCAAATACAACTTAGAGGAGTATGCACAACTTGGAAACTTATTGCTCAATAGGTAATAGACAACCTTGTACTGTTGTCCCCTTATAGATCTGGCCTAACCTGCATAATAATGAGGTGAGATTTTAATTTATAATGAAACTCAAAACCACCTTTTGAGAATTATTTCAAATACACTTACAAAAGGATGTCAACTTCATCTTTACCTGCCATATTGCTTGAATATTGTTTAAATCCTCATCAAAAGAACCAACCAAAATCCACATATGAAACAAAATGAAATTATTTTAAGGGTGAATCTTAGGTTCTCCCACACAGTTATAGTATCTTTGGCTCCATAACAGTTATCTCCTTCAACAAATATTATAGCATGCTGGATATTTTTTCCATTTTCTTGGAACTTATATGCATAATGTCTTAGCATAAAGTAGACACATAAACTATTTGTAGGTTAGTGCACGAGATTTTCTTTAAATTTCTAGAAACTAAACCATTCTTTTCTCCATACTCATTGTGGGTTGTAACCCTCTAACTTTTTACCTACAATATGTTGTTACAAAACCTAGTAGGCATGCAATTCCAAATGTGGGATGCATGCATGCATTTGAAAGATTCTAAACTAGACAATAATTCTTTTATAAACCAAGTCCTATAGTTAGGTAGCTTTTAGTTAGTTTGAATTTGAAATACATTACATCTTTTCACGTTTAGGTGATGGTATAATGACCACTAGGCCAATAACAACTTATGTTTTATTCATCATTTAAAAAAATCTATTTTGTATCGAAATAATATATGAATATGAATGCTTTGATTTAAATGTTGTTGTGAATATACTTTCTATTCATTTGCTTGTGCTGAAATCCTCTATCTTTACGTTTGTTTGCTTGTGTTGAAATTTTTTATTCTTAATCATTTTAAATCTATTTTAAAAAGTTTTAATGTGAGTTGGCAATATAATTTATTTAAATAATTGATAGTAAACTTTGAGGCCCCAGAATAATTTTTCATTCAATATTTTATTTAATATTTTTTATTATCTAATTTTATGATAGTAATAATTAATTATTAAATTTTTACGTATCATTTAAAAAATTAATTAATGTATAATTTTAAAATTAATTTCTATATTATTTACAATTGATACTACATTTTAATATTTTTGTTTCTACTTTCATTATATTTGTTATAGCTTAATTTTTATATCTCTAAATGCAATACATTCTTTTTCTCTTTCTCATAATGTTTATATATTTGAATATCATATTATTCAATTACCTGTACTAAGATTTTCAAAAGGAAAAACTAATGTAAATGCAAATCACAATCTTTTTACTATGCATTAAGAATAAAAAACTATTTCAGCAAAACAACTCTTAGCAAATATTCATTCTAATATTTTGACTACAAATTTTAAATTGTAATTTGATAAAAAAATATAAAATATAACTAAATATATATTATTAATCTCTTTTTGAATAAGGCAAATTTTTTTAATGATGATTTTGTTTGGTAAATTTTACTCTTAAGAATTTCTTAACACTTTTGTATTGATATTTTTTTTCTTCAAAATAAATTTATCTTGTTATTTTATTTCCCATTATATAATTTATAATTTAAAAAAATTTAATCTATTATAATATTTACCTTTTAAGCTACTAATAGTTCACACATACTTATCCATTGAGTTAATATTGTGCATTTAAATTTATTTTATTTCGTGTCTAATTTTTGACAAAGCATATATATACTTTTTCTTTGAGTAGTTTTGTTGAAAATTTATATATTTAATATTATTTATTTATTGAATAAATTATAATAATGCTTATATAATTTTATTTTATATTATATTTTATTTATATTAATTTTTTAAAATAATTTTCATATTAAAAATGAAAATAATATTACAAATTAATTTAAATGATATCATACAAAAAATAATACGTTGAAAAATATAATTATTTAAAACTATGATCATTCATTATATTTTTTCAATAAAATACAAGTATTTGAAATTGTAACAATTTTTATTTTATATAATTATATAGATGAAACAAATATAATTATTTGATTAATGTATTTATAATTAAATTATAGAACTTTAAAAATAATAATATACATGGAGAGATGGGAAAAAATATAGAGACATAGAGATTAAATGGTATCTTACTGTCCAGTTTTGTTGAAATTAAATTTACAAAAAAGTAGATGATATAAAAATATAAATAAAATTTATTTAGAAATAATTAAATAAGGGATCCCAATTATATACTTGGTTCAAAGGTTTTGCTCAACTATGTTTGGATTCCTAGTGATTTGAAATTATGATTCCTTTATTGATTACTACTATCTCATGTAGTGTACAAATGCAATAAAAAATAGACTAAAATTTCCTTTCCAACATATCCGGACAATAGACTAAAATTTTCTTTACTGACCTTTCAAACATATTCAGCGTGAACCTATTGCACACCAAGATGAGATTGATAATTTGTATGGGATAGGTAGCGACTATTAAGATTCCTGTGAGCGAACACTTGAGTGGTTGAAGGACCCGGTGGGAGGAATCAATGCGCAGAGGATAAAATGATCAGACATAGGTTGCAGCGATCAGGTGAAGTGAAGATAATGTGTCAGGCAACCAAAACCATACGTGCAAAGAAAATGATGTAACCCTGCAAGTAAAGCTGACCCTCTACGTGGATTAGTGGAGCGATGATGAAAGCCACGACATGCATTTCCAATGTGTATTGGAAAGCAGTTAAATTGAATATCTTACTAAATCGAGTTATGGCACCTCTATATATACAGACTTGTACGCATTCATTTTACCATCAACTCATTCGTATCTCACTCCGTTTCGTTTTCTAAAAGAATTTTGAATTTGGAGAAGAGAATGGCACCAAGCACTAAAGAGCTTCTTTTTCTGATGCTTCTCATATTTTGGGGTAGTTATGTGAGTGCAAGTAGAAAATTATTAACAGATAAAGATAGTCCACCAGTAGAAGAGGAAGGATCTTCAAGTTCAAAGACCATCACCTTCTTCATGCATCACATTGCGGAAGGATCCAACCCCAATGCTAAGTCAGGATTTGGAGTTGCAGGACTTCCCATAGGCAGCGGTAATGAAAATGGGAATGGTCCTCTCCCATTAACCATTCCAAGTGGAGCAATCAACAATTCTCCTTTCACCACTGGCCTTGGCGGAGGAGTACAGGGCATAGGCTCCCTCATTCCTGGCTTAGGGTTTCAGAATTCCTTCCCCAACACAAATATTGTTAACGGCGGGCTAAATCCTCTTGGAGGGGCCTCAGCTATCCCGCTGAATAATGTAAATGGAGGAGCGCAGGGCTTAGGTCTTCAAAACTCTTTTCCCAACACAAACATTATTTATGGTGGAAAAAATCCTCAGAATCCTCTTGGAGGAGTCTCGAGTATGCTGGTGAATAATGTGATTGTGATTGAAGACATCCTGACAGAAGGGCCTAATCTTCATTCCTCTGCTGTGCTTGGAAAAGGGGAGGGATATTATTATCACTTGCCCAGCCCTGCTGAAGAGGAAGATCTCAATACAATGTTGCTCGCTTTTACAGCCAAATTTGAAGGTTCTGAATACGGAGGCAGCAGGATTGAATTTTCAGGCAAAGACAACATGGCATTAGCACAAAGGGAGATTGCAGTGGTGGGAGGCAGTGGGGTGTTCCACAATGCTCAAGGCCATGCTATCGTAGAGACTGTTTCCCACACATTCGACGAGACAGTGTTGAAATTCACCGCTACTCTTATCTATGAATGAAGTCATCATCATGTTTCCCCCCCCCACTTCGTTTCTGCATGTTTCTTTCGCTTTGTGATTAGGCTATGTTCATTGTCAATAGCTGTATGTCCTATGTGTGTTATAAGTTTCACTCTCCAAAACTCGATATAAAAATATCTTCATTCGCTTCACGTGGGATGCATGTTGATCTCGCTTCGGTTTGTGCTATGTTCAGTCATATGTTTCTAATCCAAGCTAGAGAAAGTATATATTCAAAATGATTTATTAAAAATGCAATTGTTAATTGTTAATCACTTGTAGATTATTGCAAGATATGAAAGAAAGGTTACTGATATTGTGGCATGTATGGTCGAAGAGGTGTGAGGATTTGCCAAAAAAAAAAAGGACAGGAGTTTGGGTTGAAGTAGAGTTTAAATTTCATGCGGTACAATTTGAGTCATCGTCTAGGTGGGAAAAAAAGAATTAGGATTCCTCGTCAAAAGCCTGTTGACTAGGTTTGGCTTTGGCTTTAAAACTTATTGGTCATGACCTGGGTGTTCCTTTGCTAAGACTTTGTTGGGATGTCTGATATTTTCTGGTTTTACTATTTTGATTTCCATTCTCTAATTTCGTGTGGTTGCTTCTTTTATCTATTTTCAAGGTTTTAAGGTTCTTACAATTTATAAACTTATGAACAACAGTTATCTACTAAAAACTGATTTTATAATTTATTTGTTTAGGTACTTTTATAAAAATGGGAGTTTTTTTTATATATTTGTAGGAAGCTATCAAATGGACTTCTACATAGTAAATTAATTGATACAACCTTCCAAAATTAAAAGAAATATAGACAATAAGATTGAAATTCAAACTTATATCTTAAAACAATAAATTTATAAACATATAATATCCACCAAATAGAAATAAAATGCGACTTCATAATAATTATTAATATTATTAAATAGAAATTCATTCATGAACATATATTTGTTCCTATAATTAACAATAAGGTTATATCTTGAACATAGTTAAATTAAAAGTAGAAATAACATCCAAAACCACCACCACCAAATTTAAATGATGTCTTGCTCTAGGAGACTAACAAGCTAGAGATATGAATAACTCCCTTGCTAAAAATTTGACGGTTCATCATAATTGGATGATTCGTATCCCGTTTTAAACGTATAAGGTACTAGAAGTGATTCCAAATAAAGAAAGTGTGTCCCTCATATGCTTAGATACATGAAGTGGAAATATAATTTTCTCCAGTTTATAGAAAGCTGAAGTTAGTCTTCTCTAGATAATTAACCTTAAATAAGCCCCAAGGAGAACCTCATTTCTATTGAAACCTTGAAGAATTTCCACCATGTTTTAGAGAGCCATGAATTAGTACATCATATTCTTGTATGGATAATTTTACCAATATTATAGGGTTTAATATCACAATTATGACCACCCACCATGAAATACAAGTTACAATAAAATAAGAGAACCAAATAGGTCTTCTAAACAATTAAAATTGTGCTTTAAATGCTAGGCTCCATATATCCAACATAAGGATATGATTATAGGGGAAGGAGATTGGAGTTGATTTCTTTTGAATATCATTAGTTCAATAGTCAATTGTCTTTTTTAGACAACAAAAATAGGACAAATATTTATAATTTTTTTTTTTGAATGAAGTATAAAACTATTACTAAATGTTTGTTACTTAGGGCTATAGTTCAATTGGTGAGAGTGATGTTATGATCCTCTATTATAACATCTACAAAGTTCCAAACCCCTCAAAGATATGATATAATGGATGAGGCCAATATTGTGCCCTGATTGACTTCGATAGAATGGATACCCCTCAATCTTGACTCTTGCCCAAAAATGTGTCAACATAGGCTCATAGTCCTATATTGAATAGCAAAATGAACTTATAGATCATATGAAATCCTCTGAAAAAATGCTTCATAATTAAAATGGATAATATATATTTATAAACTAGTTGAAATTATAATAACATTTCATGCACGTATAAGATATTGACATTTGTTGAGTTTTTATTAACTCTTAATTGCTGTAATTTTTATTCTGTAATGTTCTAAACTAGTTATAAAATAGGCGTAAATGACAACAATAGCCATAAAAAGATGAAGAACCTACCCACTAGAGACAAGTAGAATAAATTTTGTTATTTGTTTCCCAAAATAATAAAATTTGAAAATCTACAAAACATTAGAAATTCATGTAAACTTGTTGATACTATTAATGACGAATCGCGAAGAACATTTTGTGGTGTCCAATCAATATTCCATATTCCATATTTATGTTTTTCTTTTTATAGCCATCAGCATAATACTTTATAGACAAGTTTAGAATTATATGTCTAGGCAACCAGCGTATTCCTTTAGTAGTTGATATATAGATTGGAAGTAATTCTGACAAATAAGAAGACCACAAGTTGTATCCTTGCCAAATTGCAAGATGAGCATGATCATTCACTGGGATATAAATCTTTTTTACACACACTCAACATTCCAGGCGTTCTCTGCGGTACAAAATATTCACGTGGAAGATAAAGCAAAGACAGGACCATGACAGGTGGTGTACACTATTTCTGGATAACACGAAGGAAGAGGAGGGAGTGGAGCTTTCATTTTCAGGATATCGATCACCGGTCTTATGCTCAGTCTGGCTTTGGGATCCGAATGAGAGCAGGAACATGCCGGATGAGGTTTGCCATATGTGATGTGTTGCAGAGAAGTGATATGTAGATGCTTAGAACATACCCTTTTATTGCAATATAATATTAAATTAGTATTAAGATACGATTATATTATTATGTTTCAAAATATTCTTGTAATTATATATTATATTTCAATTAAGCTTTTTTAAAAAGAAAAAAAATATCATTATTATATTATTATAATTTATATGTTTACGAATATCTTAAAAAGAAGAAAAATGATCTAGTAATTAATATGTTTTGTGGAGTATTTAACAGTAGTTGAGTTGCATTCTTTTTTTTAATTAGTTTTTCAATAATTGCAAGCAATTATAAATTTTATCAAATATATTACATGTTAATGTAGACCATTGATTGATTCATATTTATTTATTCTAACAAGAAATGTAGCTCTTGTTGCATTCCACTATTTTTTTTTATAATAACGTTACTTAGAAATTAAAAATATATTCCTTTTTAATTAATATCTCTTTAACACATGCATATACTCACTCCTAGTCATTAAATAAGATTTAACTTGTATCATCTAGCTGCTACATAGTAATGAAAGACACCTAAAAGAAACTTGATTTCTTTACAAATTTAACTATAATTGAAAAAATTATGCCCTGGTTGAACAAAGATTGCATGACATCTACAAATATCTAGCTCAAATTTATATAAAACTTTATTTCATATTTGATTCAAAATTACCTCATTACTCACATAAAAATATTATCTACAAGTATTAACCCATACCATTAGAAACAAGTGGCATAATATAATATAAATAAACTCAACTGAATAAGTACAAGATTAGCCAACTATAATTGTCCTCGATGCTCCTAGACTACGTGCATATATAGGTAGAGATACTTTGATATGTATGGAAATGAGGTCATATTATATCAAATTCAAATAATTTATAATAAATCTAATACCATCATGGGTGTGTTAATGTCTTTTGATTAGCATTTAATGCATAAATTTTCATAGGTGTGTTAATGTCTTTTGATTATGATTTAGTGCTAGTTTGTACAATGAATGATATCTCATGTCAATCTTTCCCTCTCTCTCTCTGGTAGAAAATAAATTCAGTTCTAGGTTTCAAGAATGTGATCTTGGGATTCAATGTATGGGACAAGGATGAAATAATTTTCTCCTCATGACTCATGTTCTTTCTTTATGTCCTAGCAAGGGTAGGTCTAGGTGACATTTTGGGGGGAATCACCTTGCTCTTAGGGGGCATTGTCACAATCTTCCCCAAGCCATTTGGATGGTGGTGATTAGAAAAATACATTCAAGCCCTCAAGTGTTTCTCTTCTTCCAAACCTTTATTCTCTTAGTTGGACTTGAGATTTGTATTTCCCTCTTCACTTCTTCCACTCTCATTTGATCATATTATAAATCTAACTAGGCAATTCTATCTATGATAGAGAAGTGTTTTTTAGGACCACACTCTCATATGTAGATTCATGTAAAGACATGGCCAAAAAATTACAATCTCCAATCTTAGGTTTCATAATATTTCTAATATTTCTAATATACCCCTATGTCAGGGGTTTCTTCATAGCCAAATTTGAGTTTCTTGAGGGTAAGTAGATGGTTCTTAAGACTAGTCATCTAGTTCTTCAATGAAGATTTTATTTTTATGAAACTTTGGTTCCCCTCATTTTATTTGAGGAAAAAGACATTTTTCTTTGTGTTTCTTTTCATGAAACTCTATTTCCCCTCCTTCGATTTAAGGATAGAGACCTTGTTCTCTATGTTTCTCAGGATGTATTGGCATGTGTTGTTGATGTCATTTTCAATCATGTGGGTTATTTACCTTATGAATAAAACTTGGAGTATTTGTTATCACATTGGATTTGATAATTATTTTCTTGTATTGGTGCATCTTCATCTTGACTTTTTCCTTTTCCTCCATAAGCAACATTTTGGAGGATGAGAAGAGTTCTCTCTTGAGATGGTGGTCACTTCAAAAATATTGCAAGTATCTTGATGTAGCACAAAATCATGTTAGAGATTTGTGTGGTTTCATGTATGCCTATCATGGTTTATTTCATTGGTCAACCCTTATTTAATGTAGACAACAAGTGGGACAATATTTCCTGATAAGGTGTTACACACCACATTTAGTGCATATAATATTTATTTATTATTATGTGTGTTGCATAGCTGGGGGAACCTAGATGGACATGTATTATATGTAGAACTTAAGGAACATCAAAGAAATAATACTTGAATATAAAAAGGAGTTCCTAAGCTAAAAAAAATAACATAATAATTAAGAATTCAATCTTTTCAAGAATTCAAGAATTGCTAAAATTAGAACAAAAAAAAGAACCTATGAATTCCTTAGAGGAAAAAAAAGTGAAAGATCCATCCACATAACATAAATAGAACCTCGATAATAAAATATTAACCACCCAACTACATGGAACCCATAGGACCACTCCCTCAAGATAGGAGATAGACACCAAGGTACCAGCCAAAGAAAAAATACCAAGGACAAATAGAAATGTGGTAACCAATTCCCAACACAAGGATATAAAACAATATGTAATCATCCAGAAAATTGGACTACTAGAGGCAAGTATGAAAACCAAAGAATGTAGCCTATAGGATACAAGTAGGGTGAGTGTCATTGTATGACTCTCATCCCTTGGGTTATCCTAGTAGTCTCTCTAGATCCCAGCCCTAGCGTAGGCTCATGCAAAAATGAACACCTTTAATGAGGAAAAGGTCGTTTGATTATGCCATCTCAATTGGAACCTTCTCATATTCCCATTCCTAACCTATACTAGTACTAGTGGCATGGGAAAGACATCAATTAGTCTTTATTAATGTGAATCCACCTTCCTAATTTATTTATTAATGTTATCACTTTTTACATAACTCATCAATGGATTATATTGGTATCCACTTAGGGCTCTTACCTCCATTGAAAGCTGCTCACATATTGTACCTAGGTTCTTTAACCCATATAAAAAAGCATAAAAAAATTATGTATAAATTATAAATTATAATGATTGCACAAATTAAATCCCATTAACAAATCAAAATAACAAATATAGGTTTAGGAGTGAATTTATTGCCCCATTTCCATTGGAAAACCCTTAACCTTAATCAAATGACCAATATGAATCAAATGCCCAACATGGAATTCAAAATATGGATAATCCATAGAATATGATCGAATTACTACCATTCAAAATATTTATGATATATAAATCATGCATCCATAAACCCTAATCCCTTTGGATTAGGTCTGAAAGCCTAAAAATGTATAATCTTGACCAAAATAGACCAAAGTAGATAGTTTATGCATTTTTTTTTGATGAAGCTACACATATTCTATAGGCATGTTATGCTACTAATAGACATGCTACACCAGTGCTACTTGCATTATACAAAAGCTCTATTAGGAAGCTACACAATTGACTATTTTAGATATTAAAAAAAGTCCAATTTGCATAAATAGACAAATCTAGGCATTAACAGAACCTTGAGAGTGTAATCTGAGAGAGACCCATTTGAGTACTCCTAGTTTCCCTCCCAAAAATCTAATTAATTAAATCCCAAACATAAATTTCACAAGTTCAATTTTTAAAATATGGAAATAAGTTTATTGAAACTTGAAGGAGAAACACACATGAACACATCTTTTAAATACACCATTATTTCTTGAAATACAAGGGATAATGGTCAACAATTGAAAGCATTTAATAGACATTAAAAAATTCACAAATAATGTAAAGAAATTATAACATCATCATCATAATCATATAAAGGAATCATGAATGAATATTGATCATAACAATATCCATGTATCCGTTAGAAGCATAAATGTCAAAATGACATAATCAACACCTAAAGCCACCAAAGATATATATATATATATATATATATATATATATATATATATATATATATATATATATATATATATATATATATATATATATATATGTATATATGTATATATGTATACACACACACACACACACACACACACACACACACACATGTATGTACATGTATGTATGTATGTACATATAAATATATACATATATACACATACACACACATGTATGTGTATGTTTAAGTGTGTGTGTGTGTATAGTCCATCAAATATAGTCAATATCATGAAAAAGGTCCCGTCTCATATGCAGATAAAGAAGGCATGTGGGAGGGTAATAAATATGAATAGGAACTATGGAGAAATGAACATGGACATATAAGTGACTTGTAAATTTTTTTTTGATGTACTTGATGGAGGGAAATAACACTACCACTTAAACACATGGAACCATGAGGCCCACCCCTCCATGCTAGGAGATGAACACCAGGTCCCTTAGAGCACAAGAAACTAAGAGAATCTATAGGAATCTAGAATCATAGGAAGGAGAATAAAAAACATGAACAATTTGACAAGCATCTAGATTAGTTAGAAGAACACTATGTTTACTCTCCAAGACATAACTTCAATTTTCAAAAAATTCCAAATTTCAAAACACTATTTGAAACCACCTAGGTCCTTTCATGTAACATGCATAATATTCTCATTGAACTATGAATCTCACTACCATAACAATGATCCTCTCATGTTAAGGTCAATGAGAGAACCCAACCCTGAATTTCTTAATACTCTAATTCTTAATGGATGATGTATAACCAACATGATTATACATTCTCATAGGACATAATGTTTACATTTCATGGAAATATAGTTTTCACCATGAAATTTGTGACCCCAACTAGCTCTAGCTCTTCCATGTGATTATCTCTCTTGTATCCTTAGGGAGTGAACCTAATAAAATATTCTAACACTATTTTGGAAGGTTAAATGGGTAAATTTTAAATGAACTAAAAATAGACCTATCACATATGCAATATATAACATCAAATTATAATAAAATATGAAGAAATACTTCTCAATAAACCATACATATCCTATATTCATAATATCATTTAATGAAATACATGAATATGGATATCCATAAAATGATAAAAAATAAGCTTCCCACCAAATTGTTGGTAAGAAAACTATGACATACAAATGATCATGTATAAATATTTTTAGTAGGAATTAAAAATCAGTTATAATATAAATGAATTTGGTGCATATTATACTTGATTGGTCATTTCTTTAAAAACATAAATTATCTTGCACACAAATCTAATGTTGCAAAGCCACCAAATATAATCTTTTTCAAATGAATATCACATGTCATCAAACTTTATAGAAAAATGTAAATCTAAAATAAGAAAAAGTAATGATTCACTTTGGGCCTCACTCCTTTTTAAAATCAACCTTGATTGAAGGAAAATAAATGTAGTAGATCATATAGCAAGTAAATGGGAGTGAATAATCATAAATTGAAGCATTTGTATTGAAATCCAAATCTTCCATATCATTTGAGATTAATTACACATGATAATAATCAAATATATATAAAACTTCCTAACCATAAGAAAAAATAGAAGATCTTGAGGGTTCTAAGATACTCCAAAAGAAAAAAATACATAAATTGGAATAAACTAAATATAAATGATAAAAAAATGTGGAAGATATTACATTTATGTATTTGTCTCTCAACTTTTAATTTTGATAATTGAAAAAAAAATCATCTACAGTAGAGGCTAAAAACTAAAATTACAAAGATTCAAAATCAACATGACAAAAAATTGGAGAGCAAAAAGGAGAGAAAATAGAGGAAATCAACCTTTTTTTGTGAAAACATTCCTAAATTTTTGAGGGATGATTGTTCTAATGGTTTTATTTTCATGGTACAACCAATGTGAATTTCACAAGCCATTCACATACCAACTATTCCAAGATATGAAGGCTTTCATATACATTTTTTGAATAATAAGGTTGTGAGTACAATTTCTTTTTAATAAGATGGTAGAATAATATAAAACCTTATCTTTTTTAAAACTATTTTCAACTTGAGAGAAGAGCTATAATTTTTACTTTAGACTTAGATTTACCAAGCAATAAAACTCATCTTCTAAGAGATGTCCATTAGGAGTCCACTGAAACACTTGCAAATGTTCATATTTTGCATATATTCATGATGACATTCAATTCACACATAATTATACTAAATTTTAACCTTGATTTTGGGATTATAAATTGAGACTTAAGATAAACTCTTCAACTTCTACTATATTATCATCCTATAATACAAATTATTCTACTTCTTCATTACTCCACCTTTCAATTTATCATATTTTTTAATTTCAATATAGTTATGTCCTCAAATATATTTTCTATCATAGTTAATGAATAATCTTTTAACTCTCTTCTCTTTAGTTATTTTGGAGTTAGTCTAGTAGGCCAAGTGAGTGATTATGTAGGAGTAGTTCTATATAAAACACTGTCTTCAATTGTTTATAAACATCCTTTTTACCTTTCTTACTGAAGTTATTTCTTAAGACAAAATTTAGATGGAACACGCATACATCAAATCTTTTTGTAATAATATTTAAAAAAAAATCATGTTCTACACTTTTTAAGAAAATAATTGAATTAATGAATATAATCATGGTTAATGATTATACATTTTAATTTAATATGATGTTTGAAGTTTCTATCGATATGATAGTCACCAAAATGTGTAGTTATCTCCTCATAAAAAAAAGTGACCATGTGATAACACATCCCTTTATTTTCTAATATTTAAAGGATGACCCTGCCCTTAACTTATCAGGGCCAGAAATCAATTAGAGATGAATGTTTTTGAGAGCAAGAGAAAAAGTCAAGGAAGATCTAGATTGGTAAAACAAAAGGAGAAACTCAAATAATTTGTATGGGAAGAATAATGATTATCACGATTCCTATAAGGTAACACATTGAGTAGTTGTTAGAGCCGGTGGGAGGAATCAATGTGTAGAGCATAAAACGAGACGCTAGGTTGCAGAGATCAGGTGAAGCGAAGATAATGTGTTAGGCAACCAAAACCATACACAAAAAATGATGTCATCCTGTAAATAAAACTAACCGTCTACATGGATCAGTGGGGCGATGATGAAAGCCATGGCGGGCATTTGCAATGCGTAGTGGAAAGCAGGTAAATTGAATATCTAACTAATTCGATTTATGGAATCTTTATATATACGGCCTTATACACATTCATTTTACAATCAGCTCACTCGCATCTCACTTCATTCAGTTTGCTAAAAGAATTGGGAATTTAGAGAAGAGAATGGCACCGAGGACTAAAGAACTTTTTCTGATACTTCTCATTGTGTGTTGTAGCAATGTGAGTGCAAGTAGAAAATTACTAACAGATAAGGATAGTCCACCAGTAGACGAGGAAGGGTCTTCAAGTCCAAAGACCATCACCTTCTTCATGCATCACATTACGGAAGTAGCTAACCCCACTGCTAAGCCTGGACTTGGGATTGGAGGACTCCCCATAGGCAGTGCTAATGGGAATGGTCCTCTGCCATTAACCATTCCAAGTGGAGCAATCGACAATTCTCCTTTCACCACTGGCGTTGGCGGAGGAGTACAGGGCATAGGCTCCCTCATTCCGGGCTTAGGGTTTCAGAATTCCTTCCCTAACACAAACATTGTTAACGGCGGGCTCAATCCTCTTAGAGGGGCCTCAGCTATCCCGCTGAACAATGTAAATGGAGGAGTGCAGGGCATAGGCTCACTCTTTCCTGGCTTAGGTCTTCAGAACTCTTTTCCCAACACAAATATTATTAATGGTGGACTAAATCTTCAGAATTCTCTTGGAGGAGCCTCCGGTATGCCGGTGAATAATGCGATTGTGATTGAAGACACCTTGACAGAAGGGCCTGATCTTCACTCCTCTACTATGCTTGGAAAAGGGGAGGGATATTATTATCACTTACCCAGCCCTGCAGAAGAGGAAGATCTCAATACAATGTTGTTGGCTTTTACAGCCAAATTTGAAGGTTCTGAATACGAAGGCAGCAACATTGAATTCTCAGGAAAGGACAACACGGCGTTACCACAGAGGGAGATCGCAGTGGTGGGAGGCAGTGGTGTGTTCCACAACGCTCAAGGGCATGCTCTCATTGAGACCGTTTACCACACAGTCGATGAGACAGTGTTGAAAATCACCGCCACTCTTACCTACGAATGAAGACATTCCCATGTTTCCCACTCCATTGCATTTCTCTTACTCTGTTCCTCCATGTTTCTTTCACTTTGCGCTTATCTTCTTCTCTTTAATGGCTATGTTCATTGTCAACAACAATTCATCCTCCGTGTGTTGTAATTTTCGCTCTCCAAAACTTGATAAAAAAATATCTCCCTTTTCTTGATGTGAGATGCATTTGGATTTCGCTTCTGTTAGTGCTGTGTTAAGTAATATGTTTCTAATCCAACTTAGATAAAGTACACATTCAAAACGATTTTCTAAAACTGAATTGTTATGCCTTTCAATTAATGGAAAATGGGGTTTCCTCACGAGACAGGCTGATTAAGTAAACGCACAGAATTAGTAGAGAACTAGAAAATATATTGGAGAATAATAAATTAAAATTAATAAGAGGATGCTATTTAATTTGATAATTGAAAAATAGTTTTGAACATATGACATTTTAGAATCTATTTGATGTTAGACATAAAGGCAATGTTTCCATTTACTAGTAAATTTAAGAAGATTGAAGAGAAGATTTTTTTTTTATAAAAAATATAGTATCAAATTGAAATGTTTTACTTTTGAATAGTTAAGTATTCAATAATATTTGATTGGGAAATAAATACTTGGTTTATAGAGTGAATATATTGAAAGTCTTTAAATACAAACAATATAGTATCAAATTGTATTGAACACATATTAACTGCTTTAAAATAAAGTGTTTGGTTGGTTTAATTTAAATTTTAGAAGAAATCTATTCACAATTACAATTTATTTTTTTTAAAAAAGGGAAGAACAGTGAAATCTAAGAGACAAACAACTAAATGGAAGCAAGTAGAAATTTAAATATAATACCTTATAGACATATCTAATAGATAGTTAAGTAAATGTATTAAAAATGATATAAATGAATAGGATATAAGTGATTGCATGTATGTGTACTCTAAATAAATTAGTTCAACATTAAAAAGCAACTTACTATTTTTTTAATATATGCCCACACTCCTATGTTACTTTGAAATAACACAACCATAATAATTAAAATAACATAATATACAAATTTAAATAATTGGTAAAGAAATTTTTAAAAGATTATTAGATAAGAATGTCAGAAAAAAGAAGCTTCATTAGATCTCTTATATTTATAATTTGTAATTTTAACTCATGTTCATGATTATTTATCTAGTTTTTTTTAGAAATTTTAATTTTCAAGTTATAATTTTTTTATCATGTTAATTTATTCTAATAATGATTAAAAATTTAAAGTTGAATGTATTAATTTAATATTGTCAAGAATTATATATTTTTATAAAAATGAGAGTTAATTTTTGGAATTTCTTCAAATATTTCAAATGGAGCATCTTTTTATGAATGGACAAAATTAAATTGTGATAGAGCCTTGAATTTTTTTTAATGAATATGAAGTGTAGAATATCTAATTAGAAATGAACATGATTAGAATAATTATATTTAGATAAATATATGTGGATGATGCTGAGAGATATAATTTTTGAGGTGTCTATTTTATTTTGTTTTAATTATTTTATTTGATTCATAGTGAAGCCTAAGTGAGATGTAACTTAGACTCTATATGTAATTGCCAAATTAAAGAAGCATTTTGTTAACATTCTTATATCTTTTGTATTCTCCATTAATTATGATTGTATTCAATATGGAGTAATTTTCATTCATTCTTAACTTAGATGTGCACATTACAAATAACCATTTATAGCCTTTTTTGTCTCATTTCTAAAGTACTCCTAGATTATCTTAAATTTGGAAAGGTAGGTAAAATAACATTTAACTAGATATGAATGGTAGTGGTAGTGAAAATTGTAGGCATTGTGACTCTTATGCTTAAATTATGAATAATTTGAAGGAAATGAAAGGAATAATAAGTCACGATAATGTGGGCAGATGTGCTGAAGCATTGGCTCGTTCTTCCCCTTCCTTTCTGCAGTGCAGACCCCTGTAGAGGTGGGGTTTCCTTCCTGGGCCTAGTGGCGGCTATTTCTTCCTTCTTTCTTGCTTCCTGTAGAGGTGGAAGCTCCTTTTGAGGTGGAGGCTTAGCCTATTGAGGAGGATCGATGCTGGTCGAAAGTGGTGCGAAGGAGTTTTGCTGCTGGGCTTGGCCCGTGTTAGAGGGAGCTCTTTCTGCCTAAGCTCGATGACTATACCTTCTCTCTCCTGGAAGATTGTGGCTTGGTGGATTGAGGAGACTTTCATTGCCCTATTCTTCTGGTTAGGGTTGGGGGAGCCTTTTAAAACCCTTATGCTTAGGTGCATCTCAAATTAAAACTGCTCAATAATTTTAAGCTATTATTTTTATTCATGTTAGGTTCTGCAAGGGTGGATTGGTTTTACCACCATGCTAGTTTTGGGTCCCAGGTAAAAACCCAGATTGGTTATGGAAGCCACTTCAAAACCCATTTTACAGGTTTGGGGTACCTGAAAACCTTGGTCTCCCTTTGTTGATGTAAAGTTGAGGCTTCACACTGATGGTTCAGTGTAGCTTATTTCTTAGTGCTTAGCATCTTTTTGGTTGCTGTTGTTTTATGGTTCTGGGGCTGCTGGTAGTTCTATTAGCAGCCAGTGTTGGGAGGCCTTCTTCTCCTAGCTGTCACATCTTAGTTTTGTGCTAATTCTTCCTATTTGGGTTACAGTTCCCTTCAAAAACTGCTTGTAAATAGTTTCAGGGCCCATTCAAATCTTGTTTTACCTAATAAAAAATAAGTCACAGCAATGTCACTTATATAGGCAATAGTGGTGGGAAAATGAAAACATGCACAATAGTTTATATGACATTCAACTATATTTAAACAAGTTGAAAGACAAAGAGCCTCCAATGGATTTTCCTCAATCTCCTAGGTTGAGAATAAATGTGTGATACATGTAGTAGTTTATCATCTTAGATGATAATAATAGTAATACTGTGGTTATTATGATAACATGAAATTTTAGACTCTCATCTCCTAACATAAGAGAAGGAATTACATAATGAATCTATATGAAGACTGAAGAAAATTCTAACTAATATGTTTGAATGCCTATTATTTATTTATTATTTCTAGAGTAGAAATCAAATTTTATCATTTATTGTATTAGTTACTATTTAGTATTCTATTTTAAACTATGTGTTCAAAAGGAATGGTGTTGGTGCTCTTTTATGCATGTAGTAATAATTCAAAAATCCATCTCCTATGAGTTTTGAATCCAAAAGTCAAGATAGAAAAAGAGATCCTATAGAATCAACAAGGCTTTGAAGATTTATGGAAGATACTTGTAAAAGTATGACCTTACTACCTAACATCTAAAAATATTTTACTAATAACAAATAATATCATTTCCAAAGAAAGAAAAGAACATTTAAATTCGTGGATTCTTGACTCAAGAAAAGATATTTCATAAAATAATTTTTTGTCCAATTTTACAAATCTAAATATGTAGCGGTGCACTAGAGTTAGGAACAAAAATATTTAAATCTTAGCTATTGTTTATCAAACCTTTACATAATGATTGACCCTAGATAACATGAATAAGGAGAAGTTAAAAAACCCATCTCATGAATAAATCATAGAAATAAGATCTATTGAAATGAAAATAAGGGAAAAAATTAGAGTAACTAGGGCACACAATTTTAAACACAAACATAGAATCTCCTCACAAGGGAAGAAATAAAAGAGTAAACAAGGTATGTAATTTTAAATTTCTTGTTGAATCTCGAGTCAAAGTGATGAACATATGGCTATTAAAAAGATTTATTATATATTATTTAGCTTCTAGCATAAATGGTAGGCATTTGTAGGTAAATCCGCCAAGGAAGAGCTCATGGTTCTATTTTGAGTCACCCAAAAAGAGAAATTGGCATTTTTGTTAGTTTTGAGGAGATCCCACACAAAGGTAATGACTATTATAATTTGATTGCTTATAAAGAGGGATTGCAAAATTGATTGTAGAGATTGTGAAACCAATCAAAATTCCTTGAAATGAATAAGGATAAACTATTGGTTGAGATAGAAGATTAAGCTGTAAGAAGTGGCCAAGAAAAAAGAAAGATTATGAAGCCAATGATATAAGATTGGAATATTGTAGAAATAAAGGTTTAGGGTTGCATCTTGAGAGAATCCAAGAATTATCATTCTACAAAGAGTTAAAGAGGCACAAAGAGAGTTAAGGTCACTGCTAACAAAATGGGGGAAGTTATTGTCTATTCCATTCAATAGAAGCTATTAGGCACTTCAAGAAGAATATTATACCAGAGTTAACCATAGTTAACTATAGAAGAAGGGTTTCATTTAATTTATTTGTGTATTTTAAATCATTATTTTTTTCAATGGAAAAGACAAGAAAGAAAGTGAAGAATTTTTTTTTTAGTTTAATTTGTGAGAAATTTGTTTTGAGTGATGAATTGGTGAAATTAAAGAGCTGTAATTCAAATCTAGTAGAAACTCTAAAATAGTTGAGAAAGGATATTTATGAGAAGATTTTTAAAATGACATTCTTGAATAGGAGCTAGGGACTCTTAAAAAGGAGAATCAAGAATTAGAAGAAATTTTGAAATTGTTGGAAAAAGAAAGTAAATTTTTTCAATCCAAGCCATTAGTTTGTGATGTTGCATGTGGAACAAAAGATTTTTTTTAATAAATTGATCAATCAATTGATATAACTAATGTTCCTAAAGTGTCTTCAGGTAAAGATGATGAAATTGATGGTAAGTATATCCTTGCATGTAATGGTATAGTTTGTGTTGCTGATCTAAAAATAGTTTTAAAATTTTGAAGAGAATGTAATATAAAGGAAGAGGAATAGGAAAGAATAGGAACCAAATAAGATAGACTATCTAACTGAATATGAGGCCAAAATATGAAGGCCTTGGATTTGGTAAGGGAAATAGAATTGATGTAACATGTGTTATAGGTTTAAATAAGTCTCATGAAAGAAATAAATGTATGCAGTGTTCACATTATCACAATGAAGGACATCAAGAAAATAAATGTTGGAACATGTAATGTAATGGAGAACCTAAAAATGGTTGTGTGTAGGCTAATTATGGATGGATCAATAAATCCTTCTTGAAATTCCATTCACTTGTAGTTTGAATAACTTACAATCCCACTGTTTCTCCCATGCAATTTAGTGGCATGAAAATTATCATTATTAAGTTTTTTATTAAGACCAATTATAATTTTTTATTTAAGAATGTTGCGCATGCAATGCTTTTTTTATATGCCTATTTAATTATGTGATCTACTAGTCCATATTATCTTCATGTAGCATGATGAGATCTATAATAGATAATCCCCAATTGTTGAAATAGTCAAGGAAATGAAGAAAATGATCTCTTAATAGAGGCAAGATGTAATTGAAAAGATGATTGAATACAAATTCATTGTTTCTTCATGTCAAAATATTCAACTTCTACTATAAATTGAGACTTTAGATAAAATATTCAACTTCTACTATATTGTCACCCTATAATACAAATTCTTCTACTTCTTCTTCATTACTCCATCCTTTAATTTATCATATTTTTTAATTTCAATATATTTATATCCTCAAATATATTTTCTATCATAGTTAATGAATAATATTTTAACTCTCTTCTCTTTAGTTTATTTTGAGTTAGTCTAGTAGTCCAAGTGAGTGATTATGTAGGAGTTATTCTATATAGAACATTATCTTCAATTGTTTATATAAATATCCTTTTTACCTATCTTACTGAAGTTATTTCTTAGGACATAAAATTTAGATGGAACATGCATACATCAAATCCTTTGGTAATAATTTTTTTAAAAAAATATTGTTCTTCATTTTTTAAGAAAAAAATGAATTAATCAATATAACCCTTGACAATGATTATATATTTTAATTTAGTTTGATGTTCGAAGTTGTTATGTATAAGGTAGTCAACAAAATGTGTAGTGAACTCCTCATAAAAAAGTGTCCATGTGATAACACATCCTGTTATTTTCTAATATTTAAATGGATAATAATACAACATATATATTAGTCCGATTCCATGTATATAGATGCCACTGCTAAACTTAATTGATATGAGACATTGATGGAGACAAATAATTGTTCCATTTGACAAGCCAATTGTTTGAATCTTTGACATGAAATATGATTAGATCCATCTAAGGTGTGATGTGTCTAATCATATAATTATTTTGATGCGATCCCTCTTATGAATTTATTCAATACTAAAAGAACCATACTCCATATGAAAATCATTTTCTTCCCAACTTTTATTTCTATTAAAAAGTGTAGATAAAGAACCCCACATCCAAATTCATAAGAAAAAAGAATTACAAAAATAAATTATACTCATATTTTAAATAAAGTTTTAAATTAAAAACGAAACAAAACAAAAACAAATTCATCAGCTTGAATTGATAATAAGACATTCTTGTTTGTCCCAATTTTTAAAAAAAAATTTATAATAAAAATTAAACTAAAATTACTTTCGAACTAAAAGGATGACCCTGCCCTTAACTTATCTGGGCCAGAAATTAATTAGAGATTAATGTTTTTGAGTGCAAGAGAAAAAGTTAACGAAGATCTAGATTGGTAAAACAAAAGGAGAAAATCAAATAGTTTGTATGGGAAGGGTAATCTTCCTGTAAGGTAACACTTTGAGTAGCTGTGAGAGCCAGTGGGAGGAATCAACGTGTAGAGGATAAAACAAGGCATTGTGTTGCAGCGATCAGGAAAAACGAAGATAATGTGTCAGGAAACCAAAACCACACACAAAAAATGATGTCACCCTGAAAATAAAACTAATCCTCTACGTGGATCAGTAGAGCGATGATGAAAACTATGGCAGACATTTGCAATGTGTATTGGAAATAGGTAAATTGAATATTAAACTAATTCGATCTATATATACAGACTTATACACATTCATTCTACAATCAGCTCACTCGCATCTCACTTCATTTAGTTTGCTAAAAGAATTTGGAATTTGGAGAAGAGAATGACACCGAGGACTAAACAACTTCTTTTTGTGATGCTTCTCATTGTGTCGGGTAGTTATGTGAGTGAAAGTAGAAAATTACTAACACATAGAGAGAGGCCACCAGTAGAAGAGGAATTGTCTCCAAGTCCAAAGACCATCACCTTCTTCATGCATCACATTAAGGAAGTACCTAACCCCAATGCTAAGCCTGGAATTGGAGTTGGAGGACTTCCCATAGGTAGTGCTAATGCTAATGGGAATGGTCGTCTTCCATTAAGCATTCCAAGTGGAGCAATCAACAATTCTCCTTTCACCACTGGTCTTGGAGGAGGAATACAGGGCATAGGCTCTCTCATTCCTGGCTTAGGGTTTCAGAATTATTTCCCCAACACAAACGTTGTTAACGACTGGTTGAATCCTCTTGTAGGGGCCTCAGCTATCCCGCTGAATAATTGACGAATTCAACGTTCTCGTTGTCATAGAAGAGGACACATAAAAGATATCTTTGTAGCGTATGTGGTTTGAAGAATCATTCTAAGAAGACGTGTTGGAATAGAGAATTGAAGAAAAATTACACAGAAAATTGTATGCAAATGGATTGTGGATGAAGTTTTCGATCAAGTTGGCCAACTATTACAGGTATGATAAAAAATTCATTTAAGTATAAGAGTTCATATGTGAAAAATGATAGTGATCATGGAAGCTTTGAATGTTTGAAAAACATAAAAAATATTTTGGGTCAAAGGAAGGAATTGTCTAGAAAGACGTCTACAAAAAGTGAAGGAAGTTTTAGAGCATGGTTTTGACAGTTTGAAGGATTGTCGTAGTAGTTGGATGAAGCTTAGATAAATGAATCAATGTTAAGAAAAGATTTGGAGATCATAGAGTTTGTTTGAATATATCAAAAAAGAAAAAGGTTTGCAAAACCTTGAAATTTGGTTATGGATAGAGACAAAAGAAACATAGTAGTCACGAGAAAAATATTTTATGAATGTTGAAACATTATTAGTTAAAATTAAGGGGTACTCTTGGAGATAATTTCTCCTTGCCGACTATTTCCACTGCCTCAGTCCAAACTGCTGGTTGCACCAACTCTTTGGAACTTTCTACCAACTATTAGTCTAGATTTTATAGACTAGCATCCCTTCACAGCTTGCAATCTGGTTACAAACTTGTTGTGCACTCAAGTTATTGAACTGCATCAAATCAGATAAATACAAAAAGACTTTTATCTTAGCATTTATTTGTAATTCTTATTCTTATTTCTATAGGGAAGACTATCATATTATGTTGGTCATTATCTCTTCAGTAACATATACTTCAAGTTATGTGAAAATGCATGCAATATAACCACCTCTCTATGATTATAAATATAGAGCCACATATGTAATGTCACGAGGCTGGATTTAGCTCATGCATAGAATGAGCCATCTTCCTGAGAATCTATAAACATTACGTAGCACTGGAAAACCTTACTCTCAAACTCCCATTGCGGACATGCTGATTTCTTGCTTCCAGATATTCTTTCCCCTTCATCAAGCACCCATCACTTAAATGCCACATTAACATACACCCCTGTAAAATTGAAGTACATACCGAACCCTTTTGGCTCACTCAATCCGGTGCACCTCACACACTGCCTCGAGTCCTTTATCTCTACTCCTATTCAAGCCATGTTGAACCCCTTACAGGTCTCCTCATGCCTTTGCCTCTCGTATCCCCCATAAGATCTGAGCTACTAACATCAACCTTTGTGAAGTTAACCATATGAGCTCACCATGATCACCGTTGTGCCAATCTAATGTTGCGGCAAAACCACCATAGCTCTCCCTACTCAACTATGCATGCTTTCCAAGAAATACATTCTACTTCCCCAATACATCAGGACTCCTTGAGTCTCCCTCACTGAACACTGCATCCTTCTTGAGTGACTAAGACCACTGAGTCCTCTTTCTCGCTACACATATCACCAAAACATACTTGGCACCCCAAAGAACCTCGGAACATCTTGAGTCCTCGAGCCCATTCAAGCACACAACCAAGTCACATCCAATACCTCCATACCTACTTGTCGCTCCATGGTGGCCTTACCCAATCCTCCATAGACCTTGAAGAACCAATTCAATCCTCATGAGACTTGCTACCCACCATAGCTAGCTCTCAATCCAAACACTGAATGTACTGACTGCCTCGACCTCTTGATCTCTGCCTAAACGACTCTATTGGTGAACCCTATTATGCATGCATCTATTGCATTGAGACCAACCCCATACACACATGAAATCCTAGCTCCTTGGATTCCTTATGTAATGCATACCTCCTTGAGCACCATGCTCAGTTTTATTGATCCATCCAATCTCTTGGTCATTGTACTCACTTTCCAACTCAGTTGTACCACCATAGCACATTGCCTATGAACCTTACCAAGCCATTTTGATCATGCATCACAACTCACCTCTTCAATCAACATTCCAAACTTTGCGTCATGGTCTGACTCATCTTGAGCACTACTTTGGAACACCATATTCCAACTACCATCTTGGATCCTCACAATCCTTAAGATACCTGACCCCAATGCAAATCCAACCTTCCAGGTAGCCAGGATGTCCACCCACTACAACACCCCACTGATCCACCATTCATAGATATTTGGCTACACAATTATTGCCCACATAACTCACCATGAGTTCCAACTCCTACTCAGACAACCCAATGCACAATTGCCTGGTACATAGGGATTGAACATCCCACTGGGCAATTGCATCCTGCCTTAGGACTAGGTACTCAACTTCCCCAACTTTTAGATCTCAGATGACTCCCCAAGAGTCATTTCCAATGTTGGCTCAGCTACTCTGGTTCACTAAGATAGGGACCACAAGCCTGCATCCACAAAAAAACCCCACCACAAAATGACAAGATGGAGCTACTCTTGTTCACTCTGATATCCATGATATCACCTCAAGCCATCCCGTATTACTAGAGGAAAGGACTACTCTACTTCATCCTTCTTGAGGGAGGTCGACCACCTTAGTTTCCCTTGATGTACTCTGACACTTACCCTCCAAGCCTACACCTTGGATCCACTCCATATGGTTCCTACACCACAACTGTGCATAGGGGTCAACACAACACAGCCCCAATCCTACTCCTCAGATCCATCCCATTCAGGATCCTATACCACAACTATGAACACCCAATACACCCTACAGGAGCAAAGGATACTCCTCGGATCTGTCGCAGATGAGATCCTACACCACAACTATGTGTTCCTTGTGCACAACATAGTCCCATCAGGTATTCCTCGGATGATGCACCAAACATCAACCTATGCCACAACTGAGAGCGCCTAGCACACGGCTCAGCCCCATCTCTTTGAGTTTCATCTTGTGAATCAACATCCCCTTACATCCTCCCCCATTCTAAAATAGGCGACATCCTCATCGCAAGATCCACCAAGTAGAGACCCATTCTTCATAGGCTTAGAACCTATCAAAGGGATCTGCAGATGCCTTGTACCTTACACATCGATTGTATTCCTCACAATTACATCGTTGCACCATTTCTTTCACCATAACATACTTGATGCTACCATCATACCAAATACTAACTCATTGCATGAATCCACTCTATGACTCACTCCAACTGAGCTCACCAAACCTAATGACACCCTGAGAACGGTATATCAAATAGTTTTTTCTCCACTCAGCCTTCTTGCATTATCCCACGACAACACCAAAACCTTGTCATCCACCTTCAATTTACCAAGAACTATTCCTGACATCCACTGAAAGAAATGCTTTCCCCAACCCAATTATGCAAGCCCCTTTTTTCCCAAGTTTGCACTTGTCCAACCTTCGGCTTGTGGACTTCCCATCGTGTCACTTTTTCTACCTACTGACTGACCTCATGGCATGCCCCATGCATCCATACTCATCCTCAAAACTACAACCCAAAATGACCACAATCCTACACCAAACTGCACCAAACAGCTCCTGATTTTACTTTTCCAAGTTTCCCTGTTCAACCTTTGACTTTGTCAACTTATCATCATACAACACTCTGCTATAATTATGACCAACCCTCTGGCATGCCCTACATCCAACTCGTCTCCAACAACTTGACCGAGAATTCACACCAACATTCACCTACTGGTAGACCTCCTAAACCTTACAACTTGGACTTACACCTCCAATGATGTACTGAACACCAACCTACACCTCACTAAGAATGACCACCGTAGCCACCCAGCAGTCCAAGTTTAGCTAATTCATGACATTGTTGCCTAGCCTGCCACATGAGCCACTAAGCCAACTTTCCACACAGCCATCCCATTCCTCAAAATTTCACCATGAAAATTCTACACCTCACCATACCAAATGGCCCCAAACATTTTCCACATTGGACTTACCCCATGTAAGCCCCCAAACTTCACTGCTTCATGCAACTCAAATCGTTCCTCCTCAAACCCACACCACACAAGTTCTACACCATAATGCCCATGCGGCCCAATTATTATGGCTCAGATTTGCACCATACAAATCCTACTACACACCACACCTTGTGGTGCAAATCATACATCTCAAATGATGTCTTTATAGAACTAAAAAACTATACCACACCTCATAGCACCCTCATTCGTGAGCTTCAGCCAAAGTCCTTGACATTATCCTACCCCTCTCTACACTATGTAGTCCATTTTGATTCACCTCGGTTCCCATACTAAATGAGTCCCTACTCCACATTGCACCATACAACCCATGTATTTCCTCTTATCAAATATGCTCCATGCTGCCACTCGATTCCACCTTGGATAATGTCCTATACACCATCGTACTCCACACTAAGAATGACCTAAGTAGCCACCCTGCAGCCCAACTTGTTACTCTTTAGAACTGCACCATATAGCTCCTACACCCAACTACACCTCATAGCCCAACCTTTTTCTCCTCAAAAATACCCCATACAGCTCCTATGCTACATTTCTCCTTGCAGCGCAACCTTTTTCTCCTCGGAACTACCCCATACAACTCCTACACCACACTACTCCTCACAGCCCAACCTTTTTCTCCTCAGAACTTCCCCATACAACTCCTACACCCCATTGGTCCTCGCAGCCAAACCACACTCTATTCTTATATGTCCTTGACACTGCCATCATCACATTTTTAAGATAAGTTGGCGACCTGATGAACAACACACCCAATGCTGCACCACATCCATTCCAAATTCATGGCCTAGCGACACCTTTCTGCCTCTTAAATCTCAAAGCTAAGTTCCACTTCTCAAACCATATCCAACACTATCAATATCAACTTACCCGAAGCTGCATATTTTTTTGACCATCTTTACACTAACCAACTTCTATAATTATTATTCTGATACTAGCTTTCCCAAAGTTGGGTATTGAGCTGTATCAATACTTTGATACCAAATGTCATGGGGCTGGATTTAGCTCGTTCCCAGGATGAGCCATCTCCCTAAGAATCTCCAATACTGTGCAGTATTAAAAAACCTTAATCTCAAATTCCCATTGCGAATAAATTGATTTCTTGCTTCCATACTACGCCTTCCCCTTCATCAAGAACCCATCACTTGAGTGTCACATTAAGAAAGACCCCTGTATAATAGAAGCCCATGCCAAACCCTTTTGGCTCACTTAATCTGGTGCACCTCACATACTGCCTCAAGCCCTTTAGCTCTACTCCTGTTCAACCCACGCTGAACCCCTTACTGGCCCCCTCATGCCTTCACCTCCCATATCCCCCATAAGATCTGAGCAACTAACATTGGCCTTTGTGAACTCAACCATATGAGCTCACCATGATCATCATTGCACCACTTTGATGATGCTAGGTGAACCACAATAGTGGGCTACACTTTTTTGCCTGAACGGACACTGAACTCTACATTTTGAAAAACAAAATTTAGATTCGGATGCACATTGTTGTTAAACCTTTTGAAATAGGAAGATGAAGTAAATTAGAGTCTTAAAATTTTTTTTGTGTAGATTCTAAATATATTTTTTATTTTTATTTTTGAATTGATTTGAATAGTTTTTTCTTTCTCCCACGAAAATTCGTACGTTGCTGAAAATGTCATTTTGAAAGAGTTACATTGTTTTCATAGAGCATAACTTTAAAAAAAAAATAGATATCAATGTGATTTTTTTGAATTTAGTTTTGTAACATCCATACAAAGGGCATGCAATTTTTTTGACAACATTATCCTGATTATTTCATATTTTATTAATGTTTGAAGTTGACTAAATTGTAATTTTAACATACCTTGACTAAGCTTATAAATTTTCGTGTATTGGTCCAATTTCATTTTTATTTTTTTTGATAGAAAAATAACTTCAATACCTAGGGCATAGATATTTTTTAAAATTTTTTTCTTGCATTTACTATTTTTCCATAAGCATCAAACATAGAGGTAGACATACAGTGAAATATATATGTTTAGTAAAACTAAAAAGACAAAGTCATAATAAACTTAATATATATTAACATTATAATCATTCGAAATATTTTTATCAGTATTAACTTACTACATAGATAGGTTTTTCAAATGGATTCATTTGATCTTCCAAAAGATAAAGTCGAAGTGATTTTTTGTCATCATTTTAATAGGTGTGAAGGAGACTCCATTGTAGGTATGAATGAGGAGTATAGATGTTATATCAATATTTTTTTTTATCTAAGAGGCTTTGAGCTAACCATTTGTAATTAATTCCTTAAAATGAAACCTCTCAAGGCTTAAATCATCATATTTTATTAAAAATGTGTTATTCCAACAAAAATCAGCATGTCTAAAAAATTATAACCCACTATTGTGGAGTCACCCTGGCACCCCATAATCACCATATCTCCCCCTGCTCAACTATGCATACTTCCGAAGCAATACATTGTACTTCTCTAGTACATCGGGACTCATTGAGTCTCCCTCAAATGAAAATTGTATCCTTCCTGAGTGACTAAGACCACTTAGTCCTGCTCACTACGCATATTGCCAAAGCATACTTGGCACCCCAAAGCACCTCATAACATCTTGAGTCCTCCAGGCTATTCAAAAACACAGCCAAGTCACGTCCAATATCTCCATACCAACTTGCCTCCCCATGTTAGGTCCCCTAGTCCTCCATAGACCTTGAAGTGCCATTCCAATCCTCACGATACTTGCTAACCACCATAGCTAGCTCCGAATCCAAACATTGAACACTGACTACTTCGATCTCCTAATCCCTACCTACATGACTCCATTAATGAACCCTATTACTCATGCATCCATTGCATTTAGACCAACCCCATGCATAAATACAATCCTAGCTCCTTGGATTCCATGTGTAATGCATACCTACTTGAGCATCATGCCCCTGGTTCCATTTATCCATCCAATCTCTTGGTCAGTTTACTTACTTTCCAACTCAACTATACCGGCATAAAACATTGCCTATGAACCTTACCATGCCATTTTGATCATGCATCGCAACTCACCTCTTCAATCACCCTTTCAGAATTTGCCTCATGGCTTGACTCACCTTGAGCACTACTCTGGAACACCATATTTGAACTATCATCTTGGACCCCCACGAATCTTGAGATACCTGATCCCAATATAAATCCAACCTTCCAAGTAACTAAGATGTCCACCCACTGTGACACCCCATCGATTCACAATTCATAGATATCTGGCTCCACAACTCTTGCCCACATAATTCACTATGAGTTCCAATTCTCCTACTTGGACAACCCAATGCACCGTTACCTCCCACATAGCGACTGAACAACCCACTGCATAATTATCTCCTGCCTTAGGACTAGGTACTCCGCTTCTCTAGCTCTCAGATATTAGATGACTCTCCAAGAGTCATTTCCAACATTGTCTCAGCTACTCCACTTCACTGAGATAGGGACCACAAGCCTACATCCACCACAAAACCTCGCCACCAAATGACAAGGTGGAGCTACTCTTCTTTGTCCTGATATCCACGATATCACCTCAAGCCATCCTTTATGACTAGAGGGAAGGACTACTCTAATTTTTCCTTCTCGAGGGAGGTTGACCACCTTTGCCACCCTTGATCCACTCCAACACTTACTCTCCAAGCCTACACCTCAGATCCTCTCCATAGGGTTCCTACACCACAATTGTACATAGGCGTCAACACACCACAACTCCAAGCCTACTCCTAAGATCCATCCTATTCAGAATCCTACACCACAACTATGAACGACCATCATGCCCCACAGTCCCAAAGGATACTCCTCGGATTCGTCCCGGATGGGAGCCTACACCACATCAATGTGTGCCTTGTGCACAACATAGTCCCATCGGATACTCCTCGCATGATGCACCAAACATCAATCTATGCCACAACTAAGAGCACCCAACACGCTGCACAACCCCATCTCTTTCATTTTCATCTTATGAATTGACAACTACTTACATGTAATATGGGTGGTGTGTGATCTCAGACATTAGGAGAGATCCGTAGAGTTTCCTAATGATTGTATCTGCATATGATGGATTAATATAATTCTCTTTTAGTGGTTTTAGTGAATGTTTTCATATATTTCATTGTCCTTTTAAGTCTGATTTGTTTATTTGTTGTTTACATGCTTTATTGTTAATGACCTCTTTCCATCCACCTCCTTCAAGTGCACTTATATTAAATCAAATTCACCCAAAGGTTATATAATAGACACTTCAAATAGAATATCTCTTGATGATATATATATATATATATATTAATTATGACAAATACAAATATGAGAAATGGAATGCCTTGTGAATCTTTGATGAGCATGATCATTCAATGAGACATAAATAGTGTTGTTTACACACACTTAATATTCCAGGCGTTCCCCGCATTATAATAACTTCCATCAGTTGTGGGAAATAAAGAAAAGACAGGACTATGAGAGGTAAAGTAAATTGTTTCTGGATAACTTGGAGGAAGAGAAGGGATAGGAGCTTTCATTTTCAGAATATTGATCAACTGTCTTATAGTCAATCTGGCTTTCAGATCTCGATGAGAGCACAAAAACCCCACTAACAACACCCTTTCCATCTGCTCATCATTGAAATTCCCATCAAGCTTTCTATCCGCGGCTTCCAAAATCTTGCCCTTTCCATACAAGTCCCAAACCCATTCGACTAATCTCCAATTATGGTCTTCCAGGTTCTGGTCCACAACCCTTCTCCTGCACGCAATTTCTAGACACACTGCCCCAAAGCTAAACAAATCTGATTCTGAGCTGGCTTTTCTTGTAAGCACACATTTGGGTGCACGATACCCAAATGTGCCTGCCACCATTGTTTTGTCGGAGACTGCACGCTCATGTTCCACCATGCTTGCCAGCTCGAAATCACCTAGCTTTGCTGTGAATTTGCCATCCAACATTACATTGCTGGCCTTTATGTCTCTGTGCCCAATGCGCTAGTCCCACTCTTCATGAAGTTAAAGAAGAGAAAATGCTATACCACACACAATATTGTATCTTCGATCCCAGTATAGATTGCTTCTATTTTGTTCGCCAAATAAATACTTGTCCAAACTTCTATTTAGTAGAAATTCATAGACAAGAAGCAGGATGTCCTTTTCATGGCACCATCCGTGAAGCTGCACAAGGTTATGATGCCTCAGCTTGGAGATTATAATCACTTCTGAAATATATTCCCTTTCCCCTTGTTTGGAGCCTTGTGATATTCTTTTCACTGCCACGGTCTCGTTTGACGCAGACATGAAGCCTCTGTAGACTTGTCTGAAGCCTCCCTTTCCAAGCATTTGATCGTTGCTGAAGTTCTTCATTGCAGCGCGTAGGACAGAGTACGAGAACTTTTGCGGGCCATGAGCACAGTGTTTGTCCAGCTCTCTGCTTTTCACTTTATTGGTCTTACCATGCCGCCACTGTTGAAATTGGAAGGCCAACGGACATTTGTCTGTTTGTGCTTTGTCTTTCCAGCTGCTCAGATTGAGCTTTATAAATAAGACTCATCTCTTCATTGTAATTCATTCAGTTTGAGATTAATAGAATTCTTCTGCTCTTAGTGTGGATGTAGCCACTATTGTGGTGAACCACGATAAATTGTGTGTTCTTTGTTTTATGTACTCTGCTATTTTAATTCTGTAATTCTGGTTTCAATTCGAATCTTTTAAATCTACAATTGGTATCAGAGCGAGGTTAATCACTGGTTGAAGATTTCATTTTCAAAATTATGGAAGAAGTAAGAGTTCAGAAATTTTCTGGGAAGAACTACGGAATTTGGAAGATTCAAATGAAAGTGTTGTTAGTCAATAAAGAGCTTTCGCTTGCACTTGAAAGAAAAGTGAAGAAACCCACAGCCATGTCAGATGAAGATTGGGAAAAGCTTGATGAGAAAGCCATGTCAACAATATTTTTGGCATTAGGCGATAATGTGCTGTATAATGTTTCAGACAAAACTACAGCCAAAGACGTATGGGATAAATTGGCTTCAACATACGCACAAACATCTACTGTGAACAAAGTCTTCATCATGAAGAAGTTGTATAAACTTAAGATGAGGGAAGGTGAATCCATGACAAATCACCTCAACGAATTTAACACCTTGATTAGCCAAGCGAATTCAGTTGGCATGACACAAGATGAGAATAAGGCTATTCTATTGCTATGTTCTCTTCCTAATAGCTATGATGGACTTGTGATAGCCATAAGCACTTCAGCATCAACTACCAAGAAGTTGGTTTTTGATGAAGTTTCAGCCACCCTGCTCTCCGAAGATTTGAGGAGAAAGAATGATGAATTCTCTTCCGGTAATGCTCTCACAATGGTGAGCACTGAGAATAGAGGAAGAAGCCAACATAGAGGCAGATTTAACAACAATCAGAGGTCCCAATCTGTAAAAATATCGCAGTCAAGAGGGAGACAAAATGGTTGCTGGTTTTGTGGGAAGGCTGGGCATGTTAAAAGGGGTTGTAGAAAATATAAGAAGGCACAAGAACAAGTATTGGACAGTCAAGCAAACACAGTTTGTGAAAGGGATCCGGGCATCCTAATTTTGTCAACAAGTGATACAAAAATTGATTCGTGGGTAATTGATTCGGGAGCTTCCTTTCATGCTTCTTATCTCATGGATGCTTTTACAAATTATCAAGATGGTGAATTTGGAGAGGTGTTTTTCGGTGATAACAAAGCTTGTAAAATTGTTGGGAAAGGAGATGTTGTCTTGCATCTTGAAGGAGGAGCAAAATTACTTCTTAAAGATGTTAGACATGTTCCTCAATTAAAGAGGAATCTGATTTTTGTCAGTCAATTGTACACCCAAGGATTCAAAACTCAACTTACGGATTCATGGAAAATAGTCAAAGGTTCTTTGGCTATTGCTAAAGGAGACAAAACTGGAAGTCTCTATATTTTGAAATCCATTGATAAGGTGGGAGCTGCTTTAACACTTGTGGACAACGATGTTGCACTTTGGCATCAAAGGCTAGGCCATATGAGCAAGAAAGGCCTTGAGGTAATGCTGAATCGTGATCAATTACCTAGTCTCAAATCTGCAAATTTAGAATTTTGTGAGCATTGTCTTCATGGGAAACAAAAGTGGGTTAATTTTTTGAAAGATGGACATGATAAAAGGACTACACCTTTGGAGTTAGTGCATTCAGATGTCTTTGGACCTACAGAGGTAACCTCTTATGGAGGCGCACGCTATTTTGTCACCTTTCTTGATGATAGCACCCAAAAGGTATGGGTTTATATGCTTTCTAGAAAGTTAGAAGTATTCTCAAAATTTAAAATTTTTAAAGCTCTTGTGGAAAATCAGAGTGGTCATAAAATTAAGTGTTTAAAAATGGATAATGGAGGTGAATTTTGTTCGTTGGAGTTTGATAACTTTTGTGCGGATCATGGTATAAGATGAATTAAGGTTGTTCTTTATTCGCCTCAAGAAAATGGGGCATCCGAATGGTTAAATAGAACCATTCTTGAGAAGGCACGGTGTATGCTTTTAAATGCTGGTTTGGGCAAAGAATTTTGGGTGGAAGCCTGTAATACAGCAGTCTATTTAATCAATAGAACTCCTTCATCTCGTCTTGAGTTTGGCATTCCGGAAGAGGAATGGCTGGGAAAGAGGATTTCGTACTCACACATCAAAGTTTTTGGGTGTGAGGCTCATGTTCATGTCCCAAAAGAAAAGAGGACAAAGCTAGATTTCAAATCACAAAAAGGCATTTTCGTTGGCTATGGCGAAGATCAGTTTGGTTACAGAATTTGGGATCCAGTTGAAGAGCGAATCATTCATAGTCGTGATGTCATTTTTAATGAGCAAAAATTTTCAGCTTCTACAGACATTAATAAGTCTGGAAATGATTATATTTCCTTCATAATACCTTCAAATGGTATTAATCCACAGGGAAGAAGCTCCTTTCAGGCGACTCCAACCTCTGTTCTCAATTATCCTTTTCAATCCTCATCAAGTGAGGATGATCTGTTCAATGAAGAACAGAGAAATTCAACTAATGACAGTCAAATTTTTTTTGAAAATAGGGGAGAGCCCATGCTCTTCCCCTCCCCTCCTCATAACAGTTTCTGTCATACATCTCTCGACAGTCATATAGCCCACAGTAGAGAGAAAGTTCCTTTTGACTATAGAGAAGGAAATTTATAGACACCACATGAAGATCACCAAACTAATCTTCAAACAACTCATAGTTGTCCTCTGCTACCTCACGGCAGGGATGGAAGTGCTCATGACATGCTTCATGACACATATGATAGTTGTGAATATCCACTGCGCAGCTTTGAATATTCATTGCCAGCTCATGGCAATGTGCAAATTCCACACAGCAGTGAAGATTATTATGGCACTCCTAACACTCATGAAAGAGGAGATAGCATTCATGACAGGGAACATATAACTCATGGCAATACCAGTCATGATAATGAAGATCCTCATAAGACCACTCATGGTAGAGGATATACCAGTCACGACAATAGACATCACGCAGTAGAATTTATTGAATTCGGTGATTGTTCTAACCACTTCACCCACCCCTACTCTCCGAGTTTTGATGATAGAGAAAATAGTTACCGCAAAGACGCTCACGATAGGTCTGGAAGTTATGATAGAATTGGAATACCTCTTGGCAATCGACAGTCTCCTCTCGGCATTGATGACAACAGAATAGGGTCTCACGGCATTGACATTGATCCCTGCCCGCATGGTCATGCCAATAAGGTGGACTCCACCGTAAGGATGACTACTCCCTTCCATATGTTTCCAGCTCCTCACTCCCAAACCGTGCATACACATGATAGTGTAGACCAGCGTGGGCATTCCATAGAGGACATAGTAACCATGTCTCTTGACAGGGATCAACATGAATACGACAGGGATGATAGAGCTATAGCAACTCATGATAATTTGCAGTTACGATTTGACAGTCATGATATAAGGGAAAGTAGTGATAGGGATAATACTTAGAACAGAAGAGTCTTATCATGCCATAATAACTCGGGTATACAGAGGACATGTTCCTTTCCCATTTCCAAAGGTAGTCCTCATGAGTTACTTACCAATAGAGATCCTTTACCTAGAGAAAATGCTGATAATCAACTATAGAGAATTCATTCTCGTGTACCAGATCATCCTAAATTGAGAAGATCCTCAAGAGAGAGGAAAATTCCTTCAAAATTTTCTGATTATCAGTTGTTATTTGCTGAAGAGGCAGAGCCAGAGCTCTTAATTTCTGAGCAAGTTGAACCTGCAACTTTTAAAGAAGCATGTCTAAGCAATGATAAAAACAATTGGTTTGTTGCTATGACAGATGAAATGAGTTCGCTTGAAGTGAACGACACCTGAGATTTGGTTTCTCTTCCACCAAATCGAAAACCACTCAAGAACAAGTGGGTCTATAAATTGAAAGACGAAGGAGGAGTTCACAAACGGTTCAAAGCTTGGTTGGTAGTAAAAGGATATGCTCAGAAACAGGGAATTGATTTCGCTAAAATATTCTCTCCGGTTGTGAAGATGACATCAATCCAAACAGTATTGGGATTAGCAGCCATTTGGGATCTTGAATTGGAATAGTTAGATGTTAAAACAGCATTTTTACATGGAGACATTAATGAGGAGTTATATATGCATCAGCATAAAGGTTTTGTGAAAAAGGGGCAGGAACATCTCTTTTGCTGGCTGAAGCGTAGTTTGTATGGGCTCAAGCAAGCCCCGAGACAGTGGTATGTCAAGTTTGACTCCTTCATGCTTAAACATAATTTTATCAGATGTGAATCTGATCCGTGCATTTACTATAAGACACTCCCGAATAGTGAATTTGTTATTCTTCTTCTCTATGTTGATGATATGTTAGTAGCGGGAACAAGCTCTAAAATTGTTAATGAGCTGAAAACTAAACTGGCAAGCACATTTGCCATGAAGGATTTAGGGGCAGCCAAGAAGATTCTTGGTATGACCATTACCCAGGATAGGAAGAAGAAAGTGATCACATTGTCACAAAAGGAGTATATTGACAAAGTAATTCATAGATTTGGTATGGCTGATGTGCATACTGTTTCTACTCCACTTGATTCACATTTTTAGTTATCAGCAAAATTGTGTCCACAAACACAAGAGGACAAGGAATATATGGAGGACATTCCTTACAAATCTGCAGTTGGTAGCATTATGTATGCTATGGTTTCAACACGTCCTAACATTGCTCATGTGGTGGGAGTTGTAAGTAGATTCATGAGCAATCCCGGGAAGACTCATTGGGAGGTTGTCAAATGGGTACTAAGATGTCTCAAAGGCACTTTAGATTTGGTATTATGTTTTGGTAGCAACAATGAACAGTTACGGGGATTCACAGATTCAGATCTTGCCAGAGATTTGGATAAGCGTAGATCTACTACTGGTTACACATTCATGTTTTCTGGAGCTGCTATCAATTGGGCTTCAAGGCTGCAACATTCTATTGCTCTTTCTTCCGCTGAAGCCGAGTATTTGGCTCTTTTCGAAGATGCTCGTGAAATGATCTGGTTGCAGTGATTACTTGGTGAAATGAAGTATCAACAAAAGGATTATGTTATTTTCAGTGACAGTCGTAGTGCCATATTTATGGCTCACAATCATACTTCTCAGCGACGTTCAAAACACATTGACATTCATGCTCACTTTGTTTGGCATATGGTTGAAGAGGGCAGGTTGAAGGTTGAAAAGATTGATACTAAAATCAATCCAGCAGATGTATTCACTAAAGTTGTAAACAAAGAGAAGTTCAAATGTGCAAGAACTTCTCTTGGACTTGTTAAGCTGAAGTAGATCAACATGTAGAGCAGGGGAATGCCTGATCAACTGGATTATCTGTTGACTTCCAGTGGGAGTTTGTTGAAATTGGAAGGCCAACAGACATTTGTCTATTTGTACCTTGTCTTTCTAGCTACTCAAATTGAGCTTTATAAATAAGACTCATCTCTTCATTATAATTCATTCAATTTGAGATTAATAGAATTCTTCTGCTCTCAGTGTGGACATAGCCACTATTGTGGTGAACCACAATAAATTGTGTGTTCTTTGTTTTATGTACTCTGCTATTTTAATTCTGTAATTCTGGTTTCAATTCGAATCTTTTAAATCACAAAACAGATAACTTCTATCATTACCACCGCCCCGTAGACTATGACAAATAGAAGAATAGCATCTCTTCTTTTATTTGTCCGGTGCACTGGATTTTCTCGCTAAGTGTCGATATTCCATGAATATTGAGAAGAAAAATCCCAATCATAGACTATGTTAGATTGCTTTGTAATTAACTCAGTAGAAGTAGAGAAACCAATCTTGACATTTTGAGGAAGAAACTGGCTGAGATCCATGTCATAAGACAAGATCGGTGTTTTGGGTTTTCTTGCCTCCTGAATCCATAAATAACCTGTCTCATTTGAAAGAAATAGTTGGAGTTTCTTCTCTATCCCATCGTAGTCGACCCATGCTTCCCATGGCAGGCCGTTGTTGAGATAGCCATCAGTGACATAGATATTCACCTTGGAAACAATTGTAATGGCTCTGCCTCCTAATGAGAAGGACAGAGTCTATGAAGGCCAATCCTTCCACTCTGCCTGCATCCTCAAGATGCTAAAACCATTTCTTTTCCCACATACTGCAATGCTCATCTGTGCATGTAAAAAGGATATAATATATGGAGCTTCTGTAATAGTATTTGTTCTAAGATAATAAATCTGATATGCCTCTGCTTGAAGAGTGGATGCAGTTCATTTTGAACGAACCACTATAATCTGTGTGTTTTTGTCTCTTTGTATTTTAATCTTTTATTTTTATATTATTTTTTAATTGTTTTGTCTGTAATTACTTTCAACAATTGGTATCAAAGTAGGATAAGCTCAGTTTTTTGATTTCTCTGGAAATCGACAAAGATTTCTAGAAATCATGGAGGAGGCAAACAAATAGAAGATCAAAAAATTTGCAGGATAGAACTTTAGGCTATGGAAAGTGCAGATAGAGTCCTTGCTTATCAAGCAGGATTTTCAACTTGCATTACTTGGAAAAACCAAGGGTAAAGGATCTTTATTAGATGAAGACTGGCTGAAGATCGATAAAAAAGAAAAGGCAATGGTTTTCTTATCTCTACCAAGCAATGTGCTCTTCAATGTTTCGACAGAGCAGACATAAAAAGAGCTGTGGGATAAATTATCTTCATTATAGGAGATAGCTTTAGCATCGAACAAAGTATTTATCATGAAAAAGTTATACAATCTAAAAATGAAAGGAGTGATATCGAATCATCTCAATGAGTTCAATACATTAGTTACTCAGATGACTTCGGTTGGTATCCCATTAGATGATGAAATAAAGGCAATCTTATTATTATGCTCACTTCTGAACAACTGGGAAGGCGTAGTAATGGCCGTGAGAACTTCAGTTGCAGCCAAGAGCAAGCTGAAATTTGATGAAGTTGCAGCTACACTATTTAGTGAAGACATGCAAAGGAAGCACCAAGAACCCTCTTTCGGTGATGCTCTAATAGATGTGAGCACAACAATAAAGGTAGAAGTCGTGAAAGAGGAGGAAATAATAAAAATAATAATAATGGAAGAGGTAGATTGAATCATCACTCGAAATTGAGAGGAAGAAATGGCACTTGTTGGTTTTGTGGAAAATTAGGGCACACAAAGAAGCAATGTTGGAACTACAAAAAGGCTCAAAATAAAGTTATCAATGACGACATTAATGCTGCAACTGATGGAGCCTTGGTAATTGCAGTCAGTGACATAGATTCAAGCTCATGGGTTCTCGATTTTGGTGCCTCATTTCATGCTACTCCATGTCGGAGTGCTTTCAAAAATTACCATGAAGGTATGTTTGGTAAAGTTTTTCTTGGGGATAATAAAGAGTGTGATATAGTCGGCAAAGGGGATATTTTATTGTCATAGAAAAATGGAAGTAAATGGATTCTAAAAGATGTTTGGCATGTTCCTACACTTAAGCGTAATCTAATTTCAGTCAGTCAGTTATATACACAAGGTTGTAATGTCAATTTTGGTCTCGCTTCTTGGAAAGTGTCCAAAGGTAAATTAATTTTAGCTAAAAGGCAGAAAACTAGAAGTTTATACACATTAGAGTGCAATAGTGAAGTGGGAACAGCCATGGCAGTTGCAGATAACAATGCCAAACTTTGGCATAAGAGGCTCAGTCATATGAGTAAAATGGGTCTTAAAGTCATGCTTCAAAGAGACCAACTTCCGGGTCTTAAATCAGTTGATTTGGAATTGTGTGAGCATTTCTTTTTTGGCAAACAAAATTGCACTAGCTTTGTAAGGACGGGTCATGAGAAGAAATCCTCTCCATTAGAGCTCATTCATTTTGATGTTTTTGGTCCTACGGAAGTAACTTCTATCGGTGGTGCTAACTATTTTGTCACATTTCTTGATGATTGCACTCGCAAAGTTTGGGTTTATATGTTGCATAAGAAATCAGAAGTTATTTCAAAATTTAAAAGTTTTAAGGCTATGGTGGAAAATCAGATTGGAAGAAAGATTAGATGTTTACTAACGGACAATGGTGGCAAGTATTGCTCTTTGGAGTTTGATTATTTTTGTGCAGATCATGGTATTAAGAGGATTAAAACAGTTCCATATACACCTCAAGAAAATAGCATAGGTGAGAGGTTAAATCGAACTATTTTGGAGAGAGCTTGGTGTATGTTATCTAATGCTGGTTTGGGGAAGGAATTTTGGGCAGAGGCATGTAATACATCAATTTATTTAATAAACTGAGCTCCTTCGTCATGTTTGGATTTTGATATTTTGGAAGAGAGGTGGACTGGTAAGAGAATTTCTTTTTCTCATTTGCATGTTTTTGGATACAATGCATATGCTCACATTAATAAGGAGTAGAGAACGAAATTAGATTTCAAATCCAAAAGATGTATTTTTTTGGGTAAGGTGAAGATTAGTTTGATTTTTAGTTGTGGGATTCGGTCACTCACAAAGTGATTCACAGTCGAGATGTTGTATTTAATGATAAATCTTTCTCAGATTTGCAAACTCAGAACTCCACTCTTGATGATTTCATTAAAATTGATTTTTAAATGTAAACTCCCTCTACTACTATTATGCCCCTAGAAAATGTAAATTCCTCCTCAGTCTCTACTCCAATGCCAATTCAAATTGCCATGTAGCCTGCCATTGCCTCCACGCTACCAATTTTGTCAAACTCCACATTGCCTCCTCTAATTACCATGCAGGCAGGGTAGTCATTGTATGATACGAGAACTACAGCAGAGGATGCTACTTTGTTCCCACCACAGCCCCTGCAACCTCTCACCACCGAGCATCACGTCACAATCCATGTTGCGTGGGATGTCACATTCACCTCGCAGCCTCTCCACTTACCTAGATAACGCAGGATACCCTACCTTGGGCTCTTCCTATGTCATGGGAAGATCCTACAGAAGAGACCCCAACACTCCCGTGCGAGCAACAACTGCAACACCAATAGCATCCGCTACTACCCATTCACTCCTCTCTGCCGCATGAAGTCTCTACTGGCTCTTGCGTGCACCAAAATCTGCAGCAAGGGGAGTCTCTTGGATGCCTAGCTCAGCCTTTTTGCCAAGAGACAAAGCTTAACAAACAACTTGATGCCAGTCATCTACAAGGTTCTAGAAATACAGAGGTGGCTGGCCCTCTTCCAACACCAGACCTTAATCAAAATATTCATTTATAGAGGTCTACCAGAGACATAAAATGTCTGAGGAAATTTGATGATTATGAACTATTACTTTGTCTATGTTTTGATCAGGCAGAGCCACAAACATTTAAACAAGCATAAAATGATGTTAATTTAGTGTTCTGGATGGATGCCATGAAAGATGAAATGGATTCTTTAAACATGAATTAGACATGGGATTTGGTTCCTCTTCCACCAAACTATAAAGCTTTAAAAAATAAATGGGTCTATTGCATAAAAGAGGAAGATGGAGGACGAAAGAGATACAGGGCCAGATTGGTAGTGAACAGATTCACTTAAAAAAAAGGTATGGACTTCAATGAGATATTTTCTCCAGTAGTCAAAATGTACATTATTCATTTGGTTTTAGGAATGACAACAACATGGGACCTTGAGCTTGAGAAACTTGATATCAAACCAATATTTTTACATGGGGACATTGATGAAGAGTTATATATGGTGCAGCCGGAAGGCTTTGTAAAATAGGGGCTTGAGCATTTATATTGCAGATTAAAGAGGAGTCTATATGGGCTGAAGCAAGCCCCACATCAATGGTAGTTAAAGTTTGATAACTTCATGAATCAGCAAGGTTTTACTCACTACGAATCAAACCCATGTGTTTATTACAAACGTCTTCCTACTGGTGAGTTTGCGATCTTACTATTGTATGTTGATGATATGTTGACTATTGGTAATAGTTTGAGAGTCATTCATGAGCTGAAGACACATTTGTATCTTCATTTTTCCAGGAAAGATTTAGGGGAAAAGAAGAGGATTCTTGGGATGGATATAATTTGAGATAGACATAAGAGAGAAATTAAGTTATCTCAAGAAAAGTACATCCTCAAAGTTTTAGAAAAATTTAATATGTCAAATGCAAAACCGGTTGCCACTCCATTGGCTAATCATTTTTTATTGTCTTCTAAAATGTGTCCTTCAACTACAGAAGAAAAATATGAGATGGATGGTATTCCTTATTCTTCAGCAGTTGGGAGTTTAATGTATGCCATGGTTAGTACACGTCCGGACCTTGCTCATGCAATGGGAGTTGTGAGTGGTTTTATGAGTAATCCAGGTAAAACTCATTGGCAAGTAGTTCAATGGACTCTTCGGTATTTGAGAGGCACTTCCTCTCATGTTTTATGTTTTAATAGTTAGGCCCCTTACATTTGTGGATATGCTGATTCTGATATGGCTGGAGATTTAGATACAAGGAGGTCAATAACAGGCTATGTGTTTACTTTTTTTGGGGCAATGATTAGATGGACTTCTCAGAAGAAACAAGTGGTTGCTCTTTCATCTACCGAGGTTGAATACATTTCTCTCACTGAGGGAGCCAAAGAGATGATATGGTTACAACGATTGTTTGGAGAGTTGGGATTTAAACAATCAGCCTTTACTCTATTCTCTGACAGAAACAATGCCATTCATTTGGCCAAAAATTCAGCTTTTCACAGTCACACAAAGCATATAGAAACCAGATTTCACTTCATGTGTCATGCTCTTGAAGAGGGAAGATTACAGTTAGAGAAGATTGATACAAAGATCAACCCGGCTGATGCGTTCACTAAAGTTGTACTGCGAGAGAAGTTCGAATTTTGTAGAAGCTCTCTCGACATTGTGACGACATAGCCATAATCACCAAGCGGGGGATATCGTGATGCAGCTCTTATCGCAGAAATGATTGGACTTCAAGTGGAAGATTGTAACGGCTCTACCTCCTGACAAGAATGTCAGAGTCTGTGAAGGCCAATCCTTCCACTCTGCCTGCATCCTCAAGATCCTAAAACCGTTTCTTTTCCCACATACTGCGATGCCCATATGTGAATATAAAAAGGATATAATATATGGAGCTGTTGTAAAAGTAATTATTCTGAGATAATAAATCTGATATGCCCCTTCTTGAAGAGTAGATGTAGTTCATTCTGAACGAACCACTATAATTTGTATGTCTCTGTCTCTGCGTGTTTTAATCTTTTATTTTTCTATTCTATTTTTAATTGTTTTGTCTGCAATTACTTTCAACAATAATACTATTCACATTGATACCCACATGGTTGTTATCCATGTCGAAAGAATTCATGAATGTGTCAAACTCCACAACCACAATTTGATTGGAGAATTTTCCATCAGATGTCGAATTAAAGAGACCAAGCCAATCCCCCTCGCTATTTACAGGTGGCTCCAAGTCAAAAGGAGAAATGAAAAAGGTGAGTCCACCGCCAGATTGCATGGCATACATATTAGAGATCTTGAAGATAAAGTGGGAAGTGAAATTGGTGAGAGCGGGAGAAGAGGAAGAGTTAATCCATAAGGGAACTACTTTGTTGTATGTTTCCCACGCCCAGTCTGCCTTTTCCAAATATGACAATGGTGTGAGAGGAATGTATGTCATGTTGTCAATAGTGGCAGTGTTAGCACTCCCGTGAAGTAGGATATCAGTCGACAAAGGGTTACTGATGTTAAGTTCATTCCACCCATCTGCTCGCAATTGTAGAGTACCAAAGAAGAAAAAAAAGAAGAAGAAGAAAGAAAGGAGGTTTGCCATATGTGATGCTGATAAACAAACATTAGATAAATGGTGGGGGATTTATAATAGTTAGACAACTTTGTTTATAATCGATGCGTCGCAGTCACGCCAGTGAAGTTTACAAGGGCGTTATTTCCTATGACTACCATGGTTTTATTACCACAGAATCTGAGTTTCCTATGACTTCGTTATATGTCCTCCTTTGTTTACCGGTCTTCCCCATATTTCGCCTTCATTTTCATCTTCATCGGCTGTTTTTAATGTTTTACAATCATATGTAAGTTCGCTTCCAGTTGTCCTGTAGGTGGTCAACAACTTGTACCCTTCAATTTCAATTTTATTTCATTAGTCCTTTCAGTCACTAGGGATTTTAATATTTTCATTGCTTCAGTTAATTGTCTCGTATATTGTAGATCTTAAATAAACAGTATTCAATTTTTTAAAATTTAATACAACAATGTCTTGTTATTATAAGACTGACTTATTTAATTGTCTTTTAGTCAATATAAATATTTAGGAATTGCTATTAGTCAACTTAAGTTATTTTGTTAAATATAGAATTATCAATTTTATTTTCAATCTAGGTTCTTTTATCTATTGGGCTATCACATTCATATAATATGTTCAATATGTTGGATATGTTGGAGAAGCTATGATCTAAAAGTACACTCATTAAATAAGTGAGATATGCCTTGTAAATAATCATCTCAAATAATAAAAGTGGAAACACTATTGTGAAGATCTTATTTCTTTGAATCATGACAAACCAAAGATATATGAACACTTAATACAAAAGAATCAAGAATTAAAGGAGATATAATATTTGGTGTAAGCTGTAGTATCTAATGAGGAGTAGAAATCAAAGGTTCAAATAAGCAAATTACATTGCCTTGTGCATTTTGAAGGTATCAATGACATGTATACTGAAACTATAAACAAAGTCAATAGAGCCATAGAAATTTTTTTAATATAATTTAGAATCATGATTAGCATACCCTATAATGATGATCAACTCTATTCTATGGATATTGGACAATGATGGAGTATGGTGTGAACTTAACCATTTTACTTATTCCACTTTGTGTGATTTGAAAAGTGGAAGAGAGATCATTCAATAAGGAAGGAGGAAACATATATATCTATGAATTCTAGTTCACCAATCCAAATAGATCATTTTCCATGAGCCAATATGTAGGTGCTACTTGTCATCATAATAGATTCAAATGAGGAAGGTTCAAATATGTAAAATAATTCCTTCAATTTAGCCATGTGGTGTGATGCTCAAAAATAAAAAAGTCCCTAGTCTGATGGGTTGTTTGTATATGAATAAAGAGTTTTAACATTTTTCATTATACTTATCTAAGTTTTTTGATGATGTAAGGTGTAGTATCACTACATTTTCTATAATGTATAAAATGAGCCATTTTTGAAATTTTTTCCAATACAATAAAAATAGAATCATTGTCTCTTTGTGTTGGTGGAATCCCAGAAATAAAATCCATGCTAATGCATTCCCATGGTCTCTTTGGTATTGGCAATGAGAGGTATGATTTGGTATTTTTCATCACACCTTTGGCATATTGACATATTATACAACTTTGTACCATTCTTTTTACATCTGCACTCATCCCCAACCCATAGCAGCTCTCGTTCAGTTGTGCTAAGGTTTTGTCCACTCCATAATGTCCACTCAAATCCCCACTCTATTTTTCTTTCATCAAATTTTTGCTCATTGAGTCTTGAGGCATGCACAATCTCTTTCTTTTAAATAAAATTTAAATTCTTGTATTAAATACTACAATCATGGACTTCTATCAATCTCAATGGGATTCTTACATGTTTCCCTGATTTAAAATTAACATCTTCTTCATACAAATCACCTAAGCAATCAAAGCCAACTACAATTAGCCTTATCTCATTCAACAACAAACACAATATACCTAAAGCATTGACCAATCTATTTGATTTACCACTCTGCTAATTTAAAACAAAAGAGTAACTTTGTAAGAATTCAAACCACTTTATATTCTTTTACCTTATCTTACCTTGCTTGTTAAAAAGCTGCAATGCATGATGATTGATGTACAACATGATTTCTTTGGGAGACAAATAGTGTCCCCTTCTTGAGTGCTTGCACAATCACATAGAACTCTTGATCATACACAAAGAAATTTCCTTTTGCTCCATTTAGCTTCTCACTAAAGTAAGCTATAGGTATGACCTTTTGACTTAGAGCTCCTCCTATTGTTATCCCACTAGCATCACAATCACCATAGAATGATGTACTAAAATCCAAAAGTGGTAATATGGGTTTCTTGGTTACCTTTTCCTTCAAAATATTAAAACTTTTCTTAGTTGCTATTGTCCAAACAAATTCCTTCTTGTTTTCTTTCATTATCTCTATGATGGGAGCACAAATATTACTAAAATTTATAATGAGCTCCCTATAAAAGCTTTCTAACCCATAGAAGTTTCTTGCTCATATGTAAACATACTTCTTAGTGAAGGTCAATCAAGAATAGTTTTCACCTTTTCTGGATCCATTTTATGACCATTACTTAAAACCACTAAATCCAAATAAACCAACTCTTCCTTCATGAAACTACACTTTTTCAAATTTACCAACAACTTTTCCACTTTTAAGCTTTGTAGGAATGCTCTTATATGCTTTAAGTGCTTCTCTTTTGACTTATAAAATATCAAAATATCATTTAAATAAAAAATCAATTTTACAATAACCATTCTTCAAGTCAATTTGTGTAAAGTGTTTTGGTTCACTCAAATAATTCATTAAGTCATCCATCCATGGCAAAGGAAATCGATCCTTAAATTTTTATTTTATTTATTTCTCCTGAGTCTATACACATCCAAAAACTACCATATTTATTTGGTGATAACACTATTAGGATTACAATCATGATTAAACATTCTATAATCAGCTCCTTATCAAGTAGTTTTTTCACTTGCTTTTTAATCTCCTCATTTTATTTTAGGTTCATTCTATATGGTACCTTTCTTGGTAAATTAACATGAGGAATCAAATATATGCAATTACTTATGCTCTCCATTGGTAAAAACCCATCAAGCATCTCCTCCATCAAGTTTTTTGCATATTCATATAACATTCTTTATATTTCCTTTTGTATATTACCATGTTCTTTTTCTGACCCAACTATTGTGAATTTGAGAAGCATAGAAAGATATGTCTTCTCTCTTTTAAATAAAAAACTTTTTTCTTAAAGGGTAAAAGCACAATCACTTGTCACACTCGAGGCTAACTCAAAGGAAACAAACAAGTAATACTTGGCCATTTTATACTTGGCCGAGTAACACTTGGCCCAATCCACATATGCGCCATGTGGTTCCTAATGGAACATATGTGGCTAGAGGTACTTTTTCTAGTAGGAATCGGTCGAATCATACTTGGCCAAGTCCCACGCACTCAATAAAAACCATGAAAGGTTCTTTAAGCTCCACATTTGTACAGTTAGGAGATTGCACGGGTGGTGAATCGTTATAGACCATGATCGAGTAGGATTCAATCGAATCCCACTTGGCTGAGTCCTACTCAATCGAACTCTCTGATGTGGTATCCCATGTGGTAGAAAAACCCCAAAAATCTGTAGAATTGTAGAAGTTTTAACTTCTGCATCTTCTTTCCATATGAAAAATAAAAAAAATAAAAAAACTAAAAATACCCCTTTATAGAGCTCAGAGTCAGGATTCGGGACATATAAATTTTATAGTATTTTTATTATAAAATTTTTACTAAATTTACTAAATATTGCAAGTAGGTATATTAAGTTTCAAGAAGATGTCGATTCAGAAAATATTTTTTTTTGTAAATCAAATAAAAAAAATAAAAAAATTACATACAACACTAGTGGAGATAGTCCTCTTCAAGAATATATACTTGTTTTTTGTTTTGTGTAGTTTTGATAGGGGAAAGAAGGTGGGAGATGAAAACTATCAATTTTAGGTAAGTTTGACTTTGAATAGTTATAATGGACAAAATATAGATCAAAAATATATTTTTATTTTTTTCTCCACTAGTTATACATTTCATCTAAAACATATTTTGAAATTGGTGAAAAAATAATTTTTTTACTTATAGTTTTTTGGCGGAAAGTAGACCCCCTAATTTGTAGTATTTTCCAGCAAATAAAAAATACACTTTAAAAATTAAAAAAAAACATATCAATTCTTGACTAATTTTTTTCAAAAAAATTATAGGCATAAACTTCATCCAATTTTATACATTTCATCAATTTACATCATCTACAAATTCTCAACAAAAATATCACTTTATGCCCTTGAAATTGAACAATTTTGGTGTTATTAGCCATTTCCTTTATAAAAGTGTTTTAGCTTATTGAGCTTTTACCCTAAAATAAAAAATAGCTTTGGGTTATCTTCTTCTTCTCTATTTCTTTTTAGATTCAGAGTATACTACTTCCCATCTTTCTTGATTGTGCAAGTATTCTTCTCACCATCATGTATAGACTTTCTATCAAATTGCAACAGTCTTCCCAAAAAGTGTCCATGGGCAATATTCACCAAAATTTGTTCATTCAGGTCAATATTTAAATCTCTTTTACCAACCATAAGACTATATATGGACTAGGATTCTTAATTATTTTTAATTTTCACATGCTTACCATCTCCTTAGACACAATTTTTTTGTAACACTATCCACAATCACCTTGCATCACTTTCCATCCACTTGACACTTTGTTTGAAATAATTCTCCTTTGAGTTGGTTTTATTTTCTCATTTTTGGATTAAAAAAGTCTCTTATCAACATAAATAGTTCTCCATCTTCAAGGTCCTCTCCATTTTTAATTGAATCCTTCTCATTTTCAATGTTTGCAACATGCATGCTTGCCTCTTTTCCTTTACCTCCATCATTTTGGATCTATGGACATTCAAATTCTCTATGTGCATTTTAGCTACATTTGAAATAAAAAAATCCTTTTTCTCTACCTCTTACAAAATTCCCTCCTCCATGTGAGTACTATCATCTTCCTCTTGGGAAATATCCTCTTCCCTTTCCTTCTTGTACATTTTCACTTGATGTGCTTGCTTCATGTTGTTTATTTTAAAAGCCTCTTTTACTAGGTGGCTATCGTCTTCCCTGTGAGATTACGCCCTTACCCTGGATTTATTTTGTAGTCTTCTACCAAGTTTTCCTTCCACCTTCAAATCATATTGTTAAGGCTCCTCTACAATTTTCATACTCATCAATCCTATTTCATCTTCAATTGATAGATGTAATTAGGGATTTTTTTAGTGGCGATTATTCACCAATTGGCGAATATGTCCCAATCGGCATATATAAATTGGTGAATAAAAGCTCAATATACTGGTTGACCGGTTTGCCCAGATTTTATAAAATACATGTCTAGTGGTTAGATTGTTCACCACTATTTTTATGTAATTTCACTACGGTAGTCGGGTTCTTCACCCATATTTCTATTGTATTTTACTCTTATTCACCACAAATTAAGGAAAGGTATATTTATTGAGGATCACCATTCTCCAAAGGTCCATTGTCCCAAGTGAAATTTTTATTTGCACTAGGACCCAATTCGCCATGCATAATACATAATTGTGTCCCAAATTCCCACCCTATTCGCCCAGTCAATTATTTGAAATTACGTAGGGTTCACCAAATATTAGTTGTTATCATAAGCAATTGTCGGCCCCTTTGCCAAAATGGACGATGGAGATTATGAGGCAAAATTTGATGGCTGATATGAAAATAGTTTACTTGTCTATTTAAGAGATATTCATTCATTATTGAAACATGCCAGAGAGATGGAGACTTCAAGATATTTAGTTGATTCTAAGCTCACAATTGTGATCGGTAGAGAATAGGAACGACTATGAGTCTGTAGTATCTTATTCAAGTAAAATTTTATTGTAGCCTTAATTTGTTGGAGATATCATAGTCAAAGTTAAACAGGAAGAGGACTATTGAAGGTGGAGATCTCCAAGAGAGGCCAACAAAATGCAGAAATATACCTTCATACTTTGGTTGGGGCATAAACAATAGTGTTGGTCAAAGTGAGGAAGGTACATCATTAGAGGAACCTGTACAATTTCAAGGTTCTGAACCTACACAGGAGTCTAATGAACAAATTGGAGAGCCTAATAAATCTGGTGACGAAGTTGTAGAGCCTGATATCTCTGATGAAGATGACCTTGAAGAAGAATTTCAAGTAAATAACCAGTACCAGGATGAATCAGTTGACTTCGGTGATGATAATGGTTCAATTAATAGTAACACTAAAAGGAGAGGAAAATTATAAGAAAAAGCTGATCGTCAATGGGAGATGTCGAGGAGATTTAAATTTGATTAGGCAATAAAGGATCCATTCATTGAACCTATGGATAATCTAATTGTAGGTGAGCCACTAGTAGAATGTAGATGTATGATTTTTAGTTGGAAGTATAAAAAAGAAAAGTGGTTGCAGCTTAAACTAGACACCATAGAGAAACATGTTGGTAAGGTTTACGAAACCTCAACTATTGATGGAAAGGAAATAAAAGTGGTAAAATATAAAACAAAGGAGCAATGTCAACATAAAAAGAATGCTGAGGAATATTATTTGTTTCAAAAATTTAAGACGAAGCCTGGTGAAGTTCAAGGTTCTATTAATGCTATTTTTGCAAAAGCAAGTGAAGTAGAAGAACATGGAAAAGCTGTTCAATTAAGTAATGTTTTCCATATTTTGAGCAGAGGGCATCCAATGATAGACTATCCAGAAATGAGTGGTTTGTTACACTTTCTGAAAGTTCCTAACTATCCTGTCACTCATTGGTCAATAAATAGTGGATGGGAATTGGCAAGTTGTATTGCCCAGGTTGAAATAGAGGATGTACAAAGAAAAATAAAAAGAGTCAACCTTTATTGCATTGTCCTTAGACAAATTGACGGTAATAGATAATACGTTGTGGGTATGCATGCATGTTTATACTGTATAGAATAATGTCTGCCAACCACATCTACTAACTATTGCAAAATTGAGGGCCAATGCGATATTGAAAACTTTATTTCAATTAGTAAAGAGCCATTTAATTGAATATGGAGGTATGGATGAATTGACAATAGCGAAGAAGTTGATCTATGTTGGAGCAGATGGAACTTCAGTAATGCAAGGTCAAAGGAATTGTCTTTGGACAAAGATATAGGCTTCTTGTTCACCATATGTTGTTGGCATTCAATGTATGGCCCACAGGATGAATCTTGCTTTTAGAGTTGTGAAGAAGTTTCCTTTAGTAAACAAGGTTGAAGATTTAGTAAGAGAGTTGTACTCATATTTTTGTCAAAGTCCCAAACATTTTAGGGAATTCAGCACTTTTCTGATGGAATTACCAATGGAAACAAGCTTCTTAAAGATGTTGATACCATTGAGTTTTTTTCGAATGTTAATCTTTGATTGGACCGATGTATGAAAATTAGGACAATGCAAAAAATCAGAGATGTGGCAACCTGCTTCAGAGGTTAAGCAATATAGAGACACTTTTGACTTTAGCATCTCTTCTTCCCATGCTAGAAGAAATGACGTTCATTATGAAAAAAGCCTAGCAAAGAGCCATGTATATTGCAGAATATGCTTACTTGCATAAAATATCATGCCAAGCCATCGATAGTCTCTATCAAAATGACCTTAATTTATTTGATGAAAGATTTAATCACTGGTAGAAACTAATAGATTTGGACATTCCTGATAATTATTTAAAGATCAATGAAAATGGGAATTTATGTGTTTGTGTAAGGGGATTTCAGATACCAATGTACTAAAGTGCCCCAAAGAAGCGAGCTACAAGAGTTACAAGGGAAGAGTTTACCAATATCGTTGAGTCTATAGAAGGTAATGCAAGGGACACAACCTTTAAAGTTTCCTTTGAAATAAGATCCTGATTCCCATATGAACAACTACTTGAGGCCACGACAATTGTGTTTCCTCAATATTGGTCCTTAAACTCTAAGGAAGGTTATCGTAATAGGCTGATGACTTTGATAAAGGAATTTTGCAAATTTGTAGAATTCAATGGAGTGACTATCAATGGAATTTTAGATGAGGGTCTTCTTAGACAGAAATCAAGCACTTTTGCATAGACTATGAAGCATCAATATCAATTAATACATAACCCACATGAAGAGGTCTCGACAACAAGGCTTTGGACATAACTAAAACATAGCACAATATTGTGTGAATAAATTTCAGAGTTCTTCAAGCTTGCTGATCTATGTCAAACCATGATATTGGGTTCAGTGGAGGATGAGAGAGTTTTCAGTGCTTTGGAATTCCTAAAATCAAAGCTAAGAAACAAATTAGACAAGAATTTGGAAACATGCTTGAGGGTCTACACATCTAGGTATGATGTCAATACTTTTCCTTATCAAAAAGAAATGGAAATCTGGAAGAAAAGATGCAAAAGAAGAGGGTCGAACAACACCATTAACCAATCTCTGACAGTGACTCCAAGTGGGACAAGTACAGGTGGCGATGGGAGTCATAGAAGTGGAGGTTAGAGTCAAGAAGACACAAACAAAAATGAAGAGAACAATGAAGGAAGTGGAATACCATAATTGGATGACGACGACAACACAGAGATGAATTGGCAAATTTAGGAAATTTTTGCTAAATTAGTAGTAGCAATCAATAGGTATTTTTTGAACTTATTAACTACTATATCCTATCATTTAATGTTCATTTTAGAAAAGCAAGAATGTATTATAATTTATGCTTTATCATTAAAATTTGAGAACAGAGAGTATTATTATTGTAGAGTGTAGTTTGTATCATATCATCAATGATCATTCATATTTGATTCTTGAATTTGAAATTCCTGAATGAAATTTTGTATTCCAATAGCATATAACAGAGTAAATCAACTAAGAATAACTGAATAAAATAGAGTAACTCAACATACATTGAATTGGAAAACATGAAAATTAGATAGATCACAATTTGTTTTGTATTCATTTGCAATATATTACAATTTACAGTAGTTCAAAATTCAGAGCAAACTTTGTAGGCCAGTCCAAACATCCTCTGATGGTAGAATAATTTGGTTCATAGTATAGTCACACTCCTGCAACTTCGTTAGCAATTCATATTTGGAAGTGTGACTTGACAATACTGTTGATTCTAAAACTCCATTCAAAGTTCTCACTGGTTTGATGAAATCCATGAATGTATCAAGAGATATGTCTGTAGGAAGAAAGCATAAATCAGTATTTATTTTGTCTTGCAACCTTATTTTGTAATTTTCTCTTCCAATGAAGTTATTTGCGTCAAATCCCTTAGGCAAACAAAGAATTTCCATATTCACTTTCCTTTGTTCCATCTTTGTAATCTTTTGCTTAGCTTTGTCATCTAATTCATGTGCTTCCCATAGCTTCTCACATTTTCAAATGATACTTGATACCTTTACTAAGGCATCAAGGTGGTTGCTAATTCCCTTGTTTGATAGATAACTATCACTCTTACTGTAGAGTTATTGCATAATATATTTTTCTTTCTTTTCTTTCTTAACAACATCCATGTTCTGTTCAATGTTCTTATGGAGCTTCAAATAACATACTCTCATACTTTGAAGCATTTCAAACCACTCATACAAGCTATTAGACATCACCAATATTTGGCCCCAAATGTGTTCTTTTGCAATCTTCACTAAATTATTATTATTATTTGTTAAAGTTTGAATTGTATTATTAGCCTTCTTTAGTTCTTCTGCCATTTTTTCACAATTATTTTTCTCTTCCACTGCTTTGTGTTCCCAATGATTGGCTTTATCTGCTTGAGAGTCCAATTACTTTTGCAATTCTTGGTTGGAGGCAGCATTACTCTCCACGGTTTTAAATAACTTTTATGAACTGACTCTTTCTTCCTCTAGTTTTTTAGTAATTTTTGCCAATTTTCCCCTCAATGCCTTTAGCTCCCACTCTGCTTGCTCTTGTTCCTTCACTACTACCTCCGTATGTTCCCACTCTATATCTGCTAATGTAGAGGTCAAATTTTTAATCTTTTCTAGATAATTCTTTCAAACTATTCTCTGAAGCTTTCCTCTTTTCTTTTTCATTACCAATGTCTACCTATAACTTTTCTATATTTTTCTCAAGCTTGATTTTTTCTCTTTCCAGCTTTAGCAGTGCACTGTAGAAGACTTGGTTTGTAGACTTTGACACATTGATTTTTTCCACATTTTTAACTTTGGAAAAATCCATTTGGAGATTGCTAACTTGAAATTCAGATGGATCTATCTGACTCTTTGGTGGGTTTCCATCTTTATTTGGTGGAATAACAACCATGAACTCCATCATGTCTCTTTTTGGGTCATATGTTGGTAAAACCTTGTTGGATGTAGGTTGTTCCTCTACAGCTGCATTAAGGGCATGAGTTTGCAATGTCTTCTTTATTTCCTTATTCTTGGTTCTTATTTCTGTAAATTTATTATAGAAATCTTTGAAATGAAAATCTGATGTTGTAGAAGGATTTGAATGTTTGAAAGGTGAACCAGAGGTAGAGCTTGCAATGCCTGTTGATCTAACTAATGCTCTTTGAGGATTTAAACATGTAGAGGGTTTTGTTGAACCTGAAACTACAAACAGTTCTTTAGGATCGAGTGTCATTATTTTCATTATTCTGGAAATAGAAAGCTTTTGCTTCTTGACACTATCTTCTTCTATGGGATTCTGTGTAGATTCTAGTGGCCTCATAAGAGAGGGAACTTGTATAAGTTTCCTAGTCCCACTAGCACCAGTGTCACTACCAAATCCAGTAGCAGTACCAGACCCAAGGCCTGCACCATTATCATAAGCAATTTTTTCTGTGTTAATTATATTCCAGGCGCCTTATCCTATGGGACCCAAACCACCACCTTGATAACCCATTTTTTCCATAATGATTGCCCCTTTGCTATATACATTTTTCTGGTGCTCACTGGTTCCACTCTGACTCCCATTCCTTGGAGTAAATGCAATTGGTGGATTATCATCCTCAGTTTCTGCATTATCATCCTCACTGTCGTATACCATGTTGGGATGCTCCAAATTCCACAATTTTCTATACTCTATATCCTCATCTATTTCATCCATATCTTCAGTGGTCTTTGGCTCACCAAGATCCTTTCTCATACTCCAAAAATCATCCATTTTTGTTCTAGTGCATTTTCTATCCTTACAAGCTTCTGCTATTCTCTTTGGTATTTTTATGTTTGATGGATGAGCAAATTTTTCGTAGAAATTGTAGGACATCTTAGGCTGTACAATGCCCTGGTTTATTGTTGTCATAATTTGTGATGACAACTGTAGAACTAAAATGTTTTCCTCAACAGAAACTTTCTCCATCTCTTTTGTAATACCATCCCAGCTATCCTTGTTTTTCAACTTCTCCAGTAATGGTTTACTTTCATGTTGAAATAAGTTTGCAGAGTTCTTATTAGTAACAAGCATTGTTTGAATGATGTTGAGTGGATCATACTTCCAGTACCACTCTAAATCAAATTGAAAAATATCTAAAAAAAACTTTGCCACTTTGAATGCCTTTCTCTCAAATGTTAAGCCTCTAATTGAGAAAGGTAAGGAAGGGAATATGCTCTTCTTCGATTGGCCAGCGAATAGTCTATATGTGCTCTCTAGTTGTACTACATATTCTACTATAAACACCTTGTCTGTCACATGCATTGGAAGTTTGTGGGGTTGCAGTTCTGATCTGTAAAACCTTAGCACAATGTATTCTTCCATTAAGTACCAGTCAACCAATTGAATTATGCTTCCAAGTTGGATGCAATCCCTACATGAAGTAGACAATCTGGGCATTGGAGTGCTTGTTATTTTTTTGTACAATGGTGCCAAAAAGAAGTCTACAAAATTACTGTAATTCCTTCTATTATCATACATTCTTATCTGAGGTGTCCAGTTATATATTGGAGTACCTATCACCCTCTGAATTTCAAGCTTGTTGTTGTTGCTCATTAATATTGTAGCATGCTTGGCTAGCAAAAGATAACACAACTAGGTTGTGAACCTAAATGTCTTAGAATTACCTCTTTTAATCAATGCTAATTATTCTTGCATCGATTGAGCCACATGTCCAATAAAATTATATCTTATTATTTCATTGACACAATGGATATCCCAAATGAAATGAAGAATGCTGGCACCCACTTCCCTATTGTTTTCCAGTCCCAGGCAAAATGCTAGCGAGGATATAGTATCTTGAACCCATGGCACAAAAATGTTAAAATCATAAGGAGGCTTATGGTTCTCACCCAATGAAGCCTTTGCCTCTGCAACTATTAGACCCTTTATAAATGAATCTTTTTCATTAGGCAGGACTGCCTCATATTGCTTTGCCAACAATCCCAGGTCAATATAGACATTACAGTTTTGTCAGTCAAACCCTAGGTCTAGCAAACTGAGAAATTCTTCTTGGGTTATTGATAAAATTTCTTCCTGATTTTTTTAATTCACAATTGCTTTCCTTTCTTCATCATAATTTTTTGCACAAATCAAGACAATTTTTGGGCAAGGGAAAACTTCGGGTAACAACATGTGACCCAAACCAACATTGTACGAAGCAACTTTATTGGTTTTTGCACCTATCACTGGGTTAAATTTTATAAAATCAGGCCTCTTTGGCCCTATTGCCTTATTGCACAATGAATATTTAATTTCTATAACTCTCCTTTCACTTTCGATAATAGGATCATAAACATCGTGATACTCATCAGTGAAATCGAGGATTTCTACTAGTTTTTTGCAATCTATTAAAGTTTTCCCATCTGCTTGCCCTTGGCCTTGAGTTTTCACTTTCCCCATTATTTTTCAGAAGAATGAAAAAATACAGATTCATAGATATTTACTAATAAAATCATAGATAATAACTAACTAATTAAGAAAACCCTAATTGTACATGCAAGAATTAAAATTTCAAAATCAAGTTAAACTAAATTGTACATGCTAGATATGTTACCTAAAATTAAACTTTGAAATCTGGATAGATAGAAGTTAGAATGGCTAAGGCTCTCACAAATTACAGTCTCGAAATCTTCAGCAATGATTCAACAATTCTTTTTAGCTCTGCTGCTACGAGTCGATAGTTTTTTAAAAAGGAAATGTTAAAAACCTTTCGTTAAATTTAATGGTATATAATTATACTATAACGGTAACGTAATCTTTCTAAAACATACTACATGTCACGTAATCTTTCTAAAACATACTATGTGTAATGTAATCTTTCTAAAACATACCATGTAATCTTTTCGACGAATTACACATCAACGTGTCACATTTTCAAAGTTTTTAGAAAAGCTATTTGAAACCCATAGTACTTCTAAAATACAACTTCAACCGTTCATCTCTCGTAATCCAATGATTGTCATGATTTTAAAATATTAATAATTTAATACACACTAATGAATATTAATACTTAACTATATTCACTTAGAATAGCTTATCCATGAAATTTGAACCAGTCATCAACCATTAAATGATAAATTTTGGAAACATTAAAATATTACATGAAACAAAAGTGCAACGCAAATTTTTTATATTATATAAGGCAAAATTTCATTACAATTCAAATATGCCCATAGACCATATCTATTAACAATTCTTATAATCAAAACAAAAAAGAAAAGTAGTAGCACTTCGAATTTCTTAAAATATTTTCATATTATATTTTTTAACATACATGATTACAATTTATATCATTTCAAAAACCTTGGTAAGCTACTACCACTAGAGGGAGACTACGTAGAATCACAGACTATCCGATTAAGGTTTCCTTCCTTCTGTGTGGAAGTCTGAAGAGAGGATAATGTCAAGGAATTCTTCTAGCCACCGATAGTCCCCAAGTTCCTCCAGTAGGTACCACTTTTGGGGAAAATCCCTCCCAATTTGTGCCCACTTCTGATGACACGTGAGCTGCTTAGCATGAAGGTTCAGTAGAAATGGTTGCCTGGGAACATTTACTCCTGGTTGTAGAATCTTAGGCAAATCATTTGCCCAAGGAATTCCAACTCCAATTTTTGAAAAAATGACAACATGCACATCGTCACCGAGGTACTCTTCTTTGAAAAATTTCCTCAGAAGCATGATAATATCCACATTCCCCCCCCAAGTCTAACAGAAATGCCAAGAACCAAGCTGAAATGTCAGTGTTCACTCTATACCTATTTTCACTCTCCAAAAATTCACATTCGAGCACCATCTTTATAGCCTCCTTGGTGAAGGCTCCCAACTTCGTAGCAATAGACGTCAGGATTGGGTTTGTGACTAGGCCCAAAAAGGCCTTCTGATCCTCCAAGGTAGTGCATCTCAAATAAATTGGAGTGTCCATTGAAAATCAAACTGATATTAGTATTCTAATTTTTGACAAAAATCAAAGAGAACCTAGCACTCGCTGACTATTTTCACAAATATGCTTACAATCATAAATTAATGAGTGTAGATCAATCCATTTATAAGTCCTAACTCCTAATTGAAATTATTTCCCCTAAAGATCTAATTAAATTGTAAGATAAATGGTAACTGTCCACAAATCTCCAAATCTTTCATATTTAATTCAACAGTGGGTGAAAAGTGAAACAACACTTATGATAAGACATTTTCTATCTTGGGAATAATGAAGGCCAAAAGGATCACGCCATGCAGGTGGACATAACAATTCTTTATTATAAAAAATTGAAACCCGTGCCCACTCTGCAAAAACAATAAGAAAAGTACGTTAGCTACGAAATGGTAGCAAGAAATGAAGCTTTACCATTGGTGTAAGATCATCAAATGGTCAGAAAACAATGTCCTTATATGAGATGATGTTTTCATTCAAGGCATTATTCTATCGAGGTAATGAATAGTTATATGATGTCACACATATCTGTCAGTGAAAATTGAAAGGTGCCATCTAAGAAAACATTAATTCATATTACTTTAATTGATATCATCACCATTAAGCCTTAACTTTAACTCATCTACTCATTGCCATTAATGAATATTTCTATCTAATATTACTAAAGATTGCCAAAAGAATTCTACTTTTTTGGTGTAAGAAAATGAGGTCACAGACTCACAGTGTCACACGTCCGTTCGATTACAACCTATCAATGGCCAAAGGTGAATTTTGTGCCTATTTTTGGTCTTCATAATCTTTACGAAAAATGCTTGGTGGAATCATGACATGTGGTATGTCACATGGTATGATCCACGTGTCATGCTTCCATCGAGAGTTTTTCGTAAATATTATGAATAGCAACAATAGGCTTGAAATTCACCTTTGGCTGTTGATATGTTGTAAATCCAAAAAATGTGTGCCGTGTGAGTCTGTGATGTCATAGTGATGGGAGTTGGACCTGATGCAACTTCAACATCAAATTTTGAAGGGAATGTGGTGAGATAAGAAGTTTAGTGAAAAATCTCTCCGGAATCATCACATGTGTCATTCTTCAAATTTTCAATTATTCAATCGCCATACCAACTAAATTAATTCGCCATGACAAATAAATTAATTCAAATATTTGGAAAATAGTTTCACCATATTTTTATAAAAATGATATTTGTTATTAAAATATTCACCAACCAATATCCATATTTTGAAACATAATTCACCATCAATATTAATAATTTTCTTAAAAAAAAATTATAGTCGCCATTTTTTTATAAAAATGGTATACACTATTAAAAAATTCACCACCAAATATCCATATTTTGACACATAATTCACCATCACTATTAAAATTTTTCCCTCCAAAATACATGTGATGTTAGGAATGAATGCTAAAGTGTTTGGCACCCATTCTGTAGCATTTTTTGTTGCATTCATGACTATGATTGTCATTGATGTCAACATAGTGTTTTACCAAAGACTTGCAGAGAAGTAGACAGTGTTTTGATTAGCGCACGTGGTATATTGCAGTTGAACCTATGTGATGTTGAGAATATACTCTTTGATATGTTATATGTCTATGGTTAAGAGCACAGATAGTAATTCTTTTATTCATGGAAGTTATGATCATTTTGGTGGAAGTAGTATTTAGGCAGTGTTCCTGAGTAGCGGTTTTTGGCAATCGAATGATATCTCCTAATCAGGATGGAATCTGGCTTTGCGCAGTTAAAGGGAAGTTAGAGATGCATTGATAGTGACATGGATGATAGCGCAAACTTTGAAGTCACACGAGTGAAGATTTATTGTATTTGGAAGCTGACAATTTTATGTAATTTTGGTGTAGTGTGTGGAAACTTTTATTTTGTAATTGTGTGCTGACTCATTTGTAATTATTTAAGTGTGGTATAAAGGAAGGAATGTTTTTCCTTGTTGTAATGAGGATGTGTGATGTAGTATGCATGAAGTGAAGAAAAGAGCTAAGTATGAGAGCGAAATTGTGAAGGAAGACATGTGAAGTACATAGATCTGAAATTGAGATCTGATGTAGCAGTGAGTGTGGTTTGGCACAGTCAGAGAAGAGGTAACATATTATTCTATTGAATAATGCAAAGATTATTTGGATAGTGAGTTCAATGATCTTATCCTGAAGCTCTTTGGGTAGTGGGTCCTTCTGTCTTCCATAACTCTTGGTAGGGTTAGAATCTTTTAACAGGGATTCAAAATCTCCTAACAGGGATTTATATGTACTGAATGTATTTCATAAGACTAAAAATAGACTCCATCCATTCACAAGGAATATTTGATGCAGAGGCCCTAGATGGACTTGCAATCATTCATGCTACGAGGGATTTCACAAGGGTTTCTACAACACCAACTAACATCTTCATAGGATCATTCTCTTTGATCCAATCAACTCCAAACCTTATTAGAGTGCACAAAATGATTTGTGCCACCATAGGCTCTACATATCATTAAACATCACCAATGTCCCTCAACTACATTAGTGTCTTCATCCAAACAACTATCTATTACTAAGTTTTCACTAACCCAATCACCCAAAATATGCCTCCTTGTTGTCTCTGGATAGACCCGTACACAAATAAGTGTAAATTTCTAATAAGATAAAAAATTCATAATCTCTCTGGTGAGAATGGGTGTAATTAGTTTCTCAATAACATACTTCAATCTGAGAAAGATCCAATGGTTCAATTGGGAGATATGTCCACCGCACTGAGACTAATTTTTCTATGACAGTCATTCCTCAACTTTCTTCAAGATTGTTAGATCCTCTATTCAATCTCCCATCCATCCTTGAAAAACCTGCATAAAAACATGTAAGGATACATATAATACATGAAATGGACTCTCCCCATAGTCACATTGATCACAGTAAGTGGGGGAGTCTCATATATTCATGGTGATTACAAAACAATTTCGAATTGCTCACAATCTCTGTTAGGAATAGTCATTAAACAATGAATTTCCTGGCCTTAGAACTTCTCAAAACAATCAAACACTTGCATAAGAATTAAAACAAGTTAATCCACCATTGATATAATACATTTTAAATCACCTTTGCATCAAATGAGAAGTTTAATCCACACAAAAAGTTGATTGTCCCCTTACGGCAGTGAGTTTGCAAAGAATAAATTTTGTATTGATCAAAACATTATTACAATGCTTGTCTTCGACTACAAACAAGATACCAAATTCCTAAAAATTCTTACATCCCAAAACTCATGCTAACCAAGCAAATAACCCTTTCCAAAATCATTTTTCTGTTGAAACTTACTCCCAAACTGATCACAGTCAGTTACATGACTGTTGCAAATTAGTTTAATATTAAAATTTGTTGTCTAGTTGACAACATAGTTGTCAACTTTGACAACCTCTCATTCTTATGCATTTATTAACCTTTTGAAGGTTCTTAGGACTCTATCCTAATCACTAAACACTTTAAACCACTCTAAAACCCTCTCATGAGCCTTTTAGGCTTATTTTGCAATTTTTTGGCAATTTACATTTCTAGGCACTACAAGTGCATTTACCTCATTTTAATGGCTCTATTGGCCATGTTACATTCATTATAGACCTTATAGGTCTTTAGATCACTCTTCTAACCTAATGACCCCTAGTGATCCCCCTAGATTCTCTTTGACCTTAAAAATTCCATTCAACTCCTATTGCATGCCTTTATACAATTAGGCTTTATTACATTCAATTGCATCCAATTACATCAAATTGGCTTCAAGTCATATTATATTCAAACATATTGATCTCTTTTCTCATTTAGTCTTCATGAGTCAACCAAGTGATCCCTTTGTCAAGGTGCCCTGCACCAATATTCATATTAGTGCATCTTTTGTGGGCATCATTCCCACCGGTGTTTACTCTTTGATCAAGAGGTTCCCTAGTCAACATATCTTATGTTATTGTGTAATTGTGTATTTATATCTTTCTATGGTTGGTAATTATATTTCTTATATGGTTTAATGTTGTGGAAGATGATAAAATTTATAATTATCTGATAAATAATTAACCCCCCCCCCCCACTCTCAGTTATCTTGGTGGACTTTACTTTCTAACAATTGGTATCAGAGTGGCAGGTCCTTAAAAGAGAAGTTTAACAGCTTAAGGAGATCCATGGTGAATTTTAGGAAAGAAAGCCCTAAGTTTGATGGAGTAAATTTTGACAACTGGAAAGAAAAGATGAAGACACATCTACTATGTTTAGGACTAGGTTATTGGTTGACTACAAAGAATGATAAGAATATCATTGAAGAAGATGATCTTGAGACATCCTCTAATGATGAGAGAGATCTATTCATGTGTAACATACTTGCAAGAGAAGCACTTTTGACAGCACTTCTGGAGAATGAATATAGTCAGGTAAAATGTTTGAAAAAGTCTCATGAAATTTGGAAAGCTTTACACTCTACTTTTGAAGGTGATGAACATGAAAAAAGAGTTAGATTACATAATTGGATATGTGCATTTGAAGATATAAGAATGTTGGAAGATGAATCTGTTAGAAGCTATATTGGTAGAATGTCAGAAATTATTGCAGGGATAAAATCTTGTGGAGGAACAAAGACAGAGAATGAAATGATATGGAAAATTCTGAGGACATTGACTCCTGTATTTAAGTAGATAACACAGATGATTGAACAAGTTATACCTTGTACTATGAACTTTACAAGAGAGACTCTTCTTGGAAGATTGGAAGTAGTAGAGATGAACCAGAGGTTATCAGGAGACTTACCTAGAATGGAGACAACATTTAGTGCTCTTAGTATTCACCCTACATTGTCAAGAAGCATCAGTGTGAGTGGAGATTATGCTGGTAGCAATAGATCTAGAAATGAAGAAGACAAGAAGATTGAAGAAGGTATTGCCTTGCTTGTGAAAAGAGAACCAGATGGTAATAATTTTTTTAAATGTTGTCTACCTGTCAAGAATATGGTCATTTTGCATCTAAATGTCCTAAGAGAGTTAAAAAGTACAAAAATAATTTCAATCCTAGAAGATCTAAGGAATTTTATTATGCTAATGATGAAGACCTTGAAGCTAGTATTGAAAGAACTTTAAGTGAAAGTGATACTGAGAATAATGATGAAATAGGATTTGTAGCAATTAAAGAAGAAAATTCTGAAACTAATGTTAAGGAAGAAAAAGCCTTAGTTTCCCAAGTTAAAAAGAAAGTTGATTGGATTATAGACAGTGGTTATTCACATCATATGACTGGTGATATGAAAAAGTTCATAAAGTTTAACAATTATGATGGAGGAGATGTTAGAGTTGGTAACAATGCACCTTGTTTGATTAAAGGTATAGGATCTATTACTCTTGATGGAAAGACTAATACTGATGATGTTTACTTTGTGGATAGATTAAAACATAATCTTTTGAGTGTTGGACAGTTATTTGATAAGGGATATCAAGTTTGGTTTACTGAGAAAACTTGTGTGATAAAGGATAAAGATAGAAATCTGATTAGAACTGGATCTAGAACTAGAAGTAATGTATTTTAGTTGAATCCTATTGAGATGACATGTTTGATTACTAAGATTGATGACAGTTGGTTATGACATAGAAGGTTTTGTCATATAAACTTTGATAATATTGTGAAAGTAATTACTACACTTGCAGTATTGGATTTGCCTAAAATTATGAAGCCTACTAACATGATTTGCAAAGAATATGTGATGGCTAAGCAGAAGAGAAGTTCATTTCCTAGTAAGAAGTTCACATCGACAGAGAGGTTAGAGATTGTTCATATAGACTTGAGCGGTCCTACTAGGACTAGAGGATTCTATGGAGAAAGGTATTTTATGATTCTTGTTGATGATTTTACAAGAATGATGTGGATTGAATTTCTGAAAGAAAAATCTGAAGCATTTGATAAGTTTAAGATCATTAAGAACAAAGTTGAGAATTAATCTGGAATGAAGATTAAATGTTTGAGATCTGATAGAGGTGGTGAATTTATTTCTAGAGAGTTTAACACTTTTTGTGAAGTGAATAGTATTAAGAGACAGTTTTCAGCCCCTAGAACACCTGAACAAAATGGTATTGCAGAAAGAAGGAACAAATCAATGACTGAAGCAACAAGAGCTATGTTATTTGAGAATGATTTAGCGAAGACATTTTGGAGAGAAGCAGTGAATACAATAGTATATACAATGAACATAGTACAAATCAGAGCTGAGACAAACAAGACACCTTATGAATTATGGTTTGGACATGCACCCTCAGTTAAGTATTTTAGAATTTTTGAAAGCAAATGTTATATAAAGAGAGATGATGATATTGGAAAGTTTGATACTAGAAGTGATGAAGGTATTTTTCTTGGATATTCTTTGAAGAGAAAAGCATATAGATGTTACAATAAGAGAATTAAAACTATTGTTGAGAGCATAAATGTTAAAGTTGATGAAAAGTTCAAAATTCAGAAAAGAATGCTTGATTATGAATCTGATGAAGAAGCTCATTCTAAGCCTAACACTGAAACTACTGAATTATTCTATGAAACTGATAGTGAATTGTTGAATGAAAGTCACGCTGAAGAAACCAAAGATGAATCTATAGTTGAAGCAAGATCTGAGACTATGACACCGAACAGGTATTTATCAATACATCATCATGTTGAACAAGTTATTGGAAGTTTGGATAGAGGAGTTCTGACTCAGAATAAGGTACATTTATATTTGATTTATCAAATTGAACCTAAATCTACTAGTGAAGCTTATGAAGATAAACATTGGATTAATGCTATGAGAGAAGAACTAGATCAAATAGAAAAGAACAAGACATAGGAATTGGTCCCTAGACCTAAAGACAATAATGTAATTGGAACTAAATGGGTATCCAGAAACAAGATGAATGAACAAGGAGAAGTTGTAAGAAATAAAGAAAGATTGATATGTAAGGGATACTCACAGCAAGAAGGAATTGACTATGAAGAAACTTTTGCACCAGTAGCAAGAATTGAAGCAATAAGAATGTTTTTGGCCTATGTAGCTTTTAAGAAATTCAAAGTGTATCAAATGGATGTGAAGTTAGCATTTCTAAATGGAGAATTGGAAGAAGTCTACATTGAGTAGCCTGAAGGTTTTCCTTTGACTCAAGAAGGAGACATGGTATGTAAACTGAAGAAAGCATTATATGGACTAAAGCAAGCACGTAGAACTTGGTATGCAAGACTGGATAAGTATTTGTTAAAGTTAGGATTTTCTAAAGGAATAACATATAGCAATCTGTACACAAAAGAAATTGAAAATGGTTTGTTGATTATAGTTATTTTTGTTGATGACATTATTTTTAGAGGAGAAGATGAAGCTAGTGACAAATTTGCTGATGAAATGAAGACTGAATTTGAAATGAGTATGATTGGTGAGATGAAATACTTTTTGGGATTATAGATAACACAAAATAATGATGGTATCTTTGTAAGTCAGACAAAGTACTTGAATGATTTGCTAAAAAGATTTGGAATGGAGGACTGTAAACTAGTTGGAACACCTATGGTAACCGGACATAAGTTATCTAGCACAGATGAAACATTAGCAGTTGAGCAGAAGAAATACAGATCCATGATTGGAGGATTGCAGTATTTGACACACACAAGACTCGATATAGCACATTTAGTTGGAATTGTAGCAAGATTTCAAGCTGAACTTAGAGAATCACATTATGCAGCAGTAAAGAGGATACTGAGATATTTAAGAGGTAGTGTTGATGATAAGAAAAGCACCAATGGAGGAGCATTTTTCCTTGGAGGAAGATTAGTTTCTTGGTGAAGAAAGATGCATAATTGTATTTCATAGAGCACAACAGAAGCAGAGTATGTAGCAGCAGCAAACAATTGTAACCAGATAATTTAGATGAAGTAGATGCTGAAGGATATTGGAATTAAATTTGTTGAACCTGTTGTTATACATTGTGACAATACCAATACAGTCAATATGTCTAATAATCTTGTACTACATTCTAAGACAAAACATATAGAGATCAAGTATCATGTTGTAAGAGAGAAAGTTGTTGAGAAAGAAGTTAGACTGGAGTACATAAGAATAAAGGAATAGATAGCAAACATATTTACAAAGCCTTTGCCTAAGGATACATTTGAGTATTTGAGAGGTATGCTTGGGGTTATGCCCTAGCCTACTTTTGAGTAATGATGTAGTTGGTTGCATCCATCTAGTAATATATGAGCCCTATCTTTCTTCTGGACTAGATGTTGGTACTTCCTCTATGGGGGAGTATGTGTATCTGAGCTGAGTCATGAGGACTCTAGTAAATGTATTTTTCTGAATAGTGTCTTTTGACATTGAGTTTTTGTTGACATAGTGATGAAATTTCTATCATTGATGTCAATGGGGGAGAAGTATGCATGAAAAACAATATGAGAGAACTGCACAGGATAATGAAACAAGATTTGATTGATGAAGAGGATTTGAAGAAGCAGTGTTGCAGTATTGGATTTTTGGAACATTGGATGTTTTTCATCTATGTTGCCATCAATGCCAATGGGGGAGATTGTTAGGAATGAATACTAAAGTGTTTGGCACCCATTCTGTAGTAGTTTTTGTTGCATTCATGACTATGATTGTCATTGATGTCAACACAGTGTTTTATTGAAGACTTGTAGAGAAGTAGACAGTGTTTTGATTAGTGCATGTGGTATATTGTAGTTGGAGCTATGCAATTTTGAGAATATACTCTTTGATATGTTATATGTCTATGGTTAAGAGCACATACAACAATTCTTTTATTCATGGAAGTTATGTTCATTTTGGTGGAAGCAGTATTCAGGCAGTGTTCCTGAGTAGTGATTTTTGGTAATCGGATGATATCTCCTAATCGGGATGGAATATAGCTTTGTGTAGTTAAAGGGAAGTTAGAGACACATTGATAGTGATGTGGATGACAATGCAAACTTTGAAGTCACATGAGTGAAGATTTATTGTATTTGGAAGCTGACAATTTTCTATAATTTTGGTGTAGCGTGTGGAAACTTTTATTTTGTAATTGTGTGCCGACTCATTTGTAATTATTTGAGTGTGGTATAAAGGAAGGAATTTTTTTTCTTGTTGTAATGAGGATGTGTGATGCAGTGTGCATGAAGTGAAGAAAAGAGCTAAGTATGAGAGTGAAATTGTGAAGGATGTGATGCCCAAAAGTTGGGTCAAAACACAACCAACAAATTTTTTAAAAGTGATAAAGTTCCTACGATCATGATGCGGGTTAATGAGTTCAACGACGAGGTTACAATGAATCAGGTGAACAACCTCGACAATGTTGTCTATAAAGGATGCTAGAGGAATATTAATAATTATAAAATATTAATTAATTAATATAATTATTAATTAATTAATAAATTATAATATATTAACCTATAAAACATAACATGTTCTAATATTTACATCATTGAACTTAATAACATTAACAAATTAATATATAAAAATTACAAGGCAACATAACATCTATTTATATTAATGATAAACCATATATGCAAAATAACATAAAACACCTTTTAACTAGCAAACTTAATTAACCACTAAACTAACTTTATTAACAAACTAATTATAAACTAACTACATACTAAAATACCTTATCATTACACTAAACATCCTATCAAACTAATCTTTTCTACTCTCTCCACCTACGTGCCCCAAGGAATGGCCACTTCTATCACATCAAACAGCTATCTCCCAAGATTAATGACCTTGGAGTACGCATGGAGGAATGATGAAATGCATTCAATGTTGTTTTGAACAATTCCCCTAAGGGAGCACAAGTCAAGGAGGGGCTTCTGAGGTTCTGCAAACAATACAAGGACAAGCCTAACGATCTCCTTGGGCCACGTACCCTCCATGTACTAAGCCCTTTCTTTTTACATGTCTTCTCTTTTTTCAAAGAGTCTAGCGTGAGTTTAGGGGTGCAGGTTTAAGAGATATATATTTTTTTGTTTATTTTATATAGGAAAGCCTCCAACTCCTGCGTGGGTTTTGGGAAGGAGAGTGGATGAGCATTTAATTTAGCAAGGACACTCCATTGTCCATAGGTATTATTTAACAATTAAAAACATTGACTTTGCTTCATACACCTGCGCCTAGAAAGGGGAGAGGAATTAATAAGGTAAGGGTAGTATTAAGTTGGTAAGAGGTAATGAGTGATTAGATAATAGTTTAGATATTTTACTAGTTATTTAATTTGTTATAATATTAGCTATACAATGAGGTGTCATGTTTTATAATAAAATATGACTGTGGATGGATTTTTGTATGGGAATTCTTTCCCATACAAAATCCAGAGAGCATTTTGCTCTCTTTAAGTTTGCTGTAGAGTGCTATTTTTTTTAGCACCTCTATGTCAATTTTTTTTTGAAAACTTATGAGATCATAGTATTGAGAATTAGATGGTTTCTTAAGTGGAATGTGGAGTTTAGGATATTGAAATTAGATAGTATTTCATTCATGAGTATCATAGTTTAATTGTAAATCTAATATTAACAATTCATTCATATTTCATAGCTGTTTCATCACCATCTTATAGAACTAAAAGAGTGATATAAAACATTTATACAGAGTTTATTTCCAATGTTCTTAGACAATTAAAAACATCTAATAGAAACTGCAATATTCCTATTTCATTCAAATAAGTGATCTTAATGATAACTATTCAACATATAATTCTACCAACTTGAAGAACTCATTGCAATGATAAAGAGAGTAATTTCAATGGTAGAGAGAGATTAAGGTCTTTTATGAGACAAGCAAGTATTCATCTTTCCATAATATGAATTACATAACTTTTCATTATCTATATTTCCATTGAAATTTACATCATCCTAAATTTTAAAATAACATTGCAATATTCAAAATGATGCTTGCTTTCCTTTACATGAGTATCATAATAAATACATCTACTAAATACATCAATCTTTACAGTGAAAGATCATTATAGCAACATGCTTATCTTTCTTATTTTCCTTTCCAAATTTACAAATTTACAAGTGCTCCAAAGAAAGAAGAATTACATCATATAAAATTTACAACAAAGCATCCAAATCATGGAGTGATTTCCTCATTCAAAAACATCAAGGCAAGAATTTCTAACATCTTCATCTTCATACATCCTGACTTCAATTTCTGCAAGTAAAAACAAGGCAAGGAAAAGACCATGGGAGCTCTCCTCCCATCCAAGGCCTCTCATGAGACCACCCCCGAGCTTGGGGAGAACACAATGAATAGGATACAATCATACACACACAAACACAACAAGATTATAAACATTGGTAAAAATCCCAAATTCCCTCAAGAAGAAAACTAAGGAATTTCCATGAATTTCCTTTGTAGGGTGTGGGTAGACAAAACCATGGAGATAACCATTGCATAATAAAACAAGGCCACACATGAACCCATATTTCTCAAATACATACAAGACACACATGACCAATTTTCCCTCCTTATACCCCCATTGCCACAAAGGCTAAATGCAAGGTTTCTTGGGGAAAATCACTCACCCAAGTTCATCTTTCCCCACACATGGAGGAGAATCTACACATGGAGTTGCCTCCATTCCCACACCCCCTCTTGATTTCTCTTCCCTGCCAAGGGTGAGTGAATCTAAGAGTAAACAACCCAAAATCCAATTACATGAAAAAAAATACATTTGCAAGCTTGCTCTCACCATGACCAACCATGGGAAGCCAAGAACATGATCACAATTACAAACAACTCATAAAAATAGAGAGAGCACATGATTTCCTACCTCAAGTCCAAAGCTATGGAAGAATTTTGTTGAGCCCTAATCCAAGCTTCAAGCTTTCTCCTCTAACTTTTTGGAGACTCTCTAAAAATAGAGAATGGGTGAATGAATCATCCTTAGCCAAAAATTCCTCTAAATAGGGCTTCCACACCTAACCTCATAAATAAGGTTCAATCAAGCAAGTTGCAATTTTCGCTCAAGATAGAATATGAAATTTTAAAAGGGTCATAAAGTCAATTTTAGGCTCCTAAAAAGGTGAAAATACCCCTAACCCATGGGTACATTGAATGGGTTAACAAATTTAGCATAAAACTATCTCCTAAGGCCACTATTAACCCTCTAAACTCATGTCGAGGAAAAAGATCAAAAATGGGGAATGGAATCTGCATTATGGTTCCTATGGCAAAAAGGTGTGCTAAGATTTCCCTAAAACTCCTAGCAAGTGCTCTCACACAACACACGACGTACCTTGATAACATTTAACATTAGTGTCAAGCGACACTTTACAAAATAACATTTCACGAAAGGTACGTCCAATGTCATAACATTAAAACACACAATCATTCAAATTACTGTTACGAATATAAATACTTAACAACGAGGCCTCAGGTCTCTTAATAGACGGGGCCTTGGTTTAACTGGTTACCCTACGTTCAATGTGATTTCCCCGAATGTGTTTCCATGGTCCTTCCACCTGCAATACCTAAATGCAACATCAGTAATTCAAGAAAGAAAACCATTAAAATAACCATATATGATATAGCAAAAATTAATCATTCAATTGCATAATTCAACTCATACTTCAATTGCATGTAATATTCATGATTTGATTGCATAATTCAAATGAAATTCCATAACGTAATTTAAATATCATCAAGATCATCAGGTTCACAAAACATCATATAAAAATATAAACCAAATCTACACATCATGGATCCCATATGCAGAATCATCAAAAGAATAGTCCAACGAGTCAAACATAATATAACAGTAGTCGACAGAGTCCAAGTATCTCTGAAAGAAACATAATAAAAAAGATAGGCTGATATGCATAACACAGGATCACTATGTGGGCCGAAGGTGGGCCTCACATCCACTCCCTCTAGGTATGATATCTCCTAATCGGGATGGAATCTAGCTTTGTGTAGTTAAAGAGAAGTTAGAGACACATTGATAGTGATGTGGATGACAATGCAAACTTTGAAGTCACATGAGTGAAGATTTATTGTATTTGGAAGCTGACAATTTTCTATAATTTTGGTGTAGCGTGTGGAAACTTTTATTTTGTAATTGTGTGCCGACTCATTTGTAATTATTTGAGTGTGGTATAAAGGAAGGAATGTTTTTTCTTGTTGTAATGAGGATGTGTGATGCAGTGTGCATGAAGTGAAGAAAAGAGCTAAGTATGAGAGTGAAATTGTGAAGGAAGACATGCGAAGTACAAAGATCTAAAATTGAGATCTGATGTAGCAGTGAGTGTGGTTTGGCACAGTCAGAGAAGAGGTAACTTATTATTCTATTGAATAATGCAAAGATTATTTGGACAGTGAGTTCAATGACCTTACCCTGAAGTTGTTTGGGCAGTAGGTCCTATCTTCCATAACTCTTAACAGGGTTAGAATCTTTTAACAGGGATTCAAAATCTCCTAATAGGGATTTATATGTACTGAATGTATTTCATAAGACTCCTAATAGAGTCCATCCTTTCACAAAGAATATTCATATTAGTGCATCTTTTGTGGGCATCATTCCCACCGGGGTTTACTCTTTGATCAAGAGGTTCCCCAGTCAACATATCTTGTGTTATTGTGTAATTGTGTATGAATATCTTTCTATGGTTGGTAATTATATTGCTTATATGGTTTAATACTGTGGATGATGATAAAATTTATAATTATTTGATAACTGATTCACCCCCCCCTCTCAATTATCTTGGTGGACTTTACTTTCTAACATGTGATTCTCCACATTTTTATACTTTTTGGGAGGGGGGGTTCCTTAAAGTTATCCCTAGATGTAATCCATATAAATACCTTGCAATCTAGTCAACATATTCCTTAATTTGACCAACTCATATGGTTAATTAGGAAACATCCTCTATGTAATCTTTAACACTACTTTCCATTTTCTTTAAATTTTGAAGCTTCCTTACCAAATTAATTTTGTAATTAGCCAACAAAATTTTAAACTTAATATTGGCCATCATTTGATACCATGCCATTATCTTCTCTTTTTCTCTTTTTTCTATCCATATGCAAATGCTCCCACAATAGAAAAGCATACCCTTTCAACTTTATCTTTGAATATTTCACCTTTTGATCTTCCTTCATTTTTTCATATTCAAAATACTTGTCCATCTATGCCTTCCCATCCAAAAAAACTTCAGCATTCAACCCTCCTTTGTAACTTGGTAGCTCAAATCAAGGTCTAGAATTTACTTTTGTGCTTTGGTTGGTTCACCTCTTCAACTCATGACATCCCCAATATATATAGCTTTCCTTTGTGCCATCCCCATGAAATCCAACCATGCAGTGGTTTTGCGCATCACTTAAGTTATACAAGCTTTTATTATCTCTACTATTTCAGACTCTAAGATTCTAGCTCCTTTTCCTTCTTTCTAACATCACCCTCTATTTGCCATGGTGACTTATTGATAACTTTAAAATTTTAATTCCAAAAGTTATTTGTATTTTCTTTGATACCACTCAATAAAAACAAAATACATAAAAAAGTCAAAACATATTCATTCTATCTTCAAAATAAATGATATTTAATAAAAAAAAAAAAAATTTAAACTTTATTTATACACATAATAAAATAAATTTATTGTATAATACATAAATTATTATAATGAATATTTATAATTTGCACATATATCATACATTACCAAATATGAATAACAAAATGAATTAAGGCACATATTTAACACCAACCTATAGTTTAGAAACCATATAAAAATAACCAAATGCACAAATACATCAAATCATATTTGTAAAGAAATAAAAGAAAGAATAATAAAATATATGAAGGGGAAGACAAATAATGTAGGAGCCATTCTTTATCCATACTCACAAAATCAAATGCATCCAAATCTGAAGTAGAAACCCAAAAAATATAGGAGCATGAATTTATAAACACCCACCACCAACTTCTCTGATACATGCAAGGATAATCATTTTTTCATATGTAAGAATATGGGAAAAAATGCAAGCGTCTAAAAATTTACAATAGTAATGTTAAACTCCATTCTCTAGTTGAAAAATATAGGATTTTATGTTGAAAATAAAAAATAAACAAGATCAAAATTTTTTGAATCAAGGAAGTCCAAATCATAGAGATAAATACCACTTTAAAACTTAGTACTAAACATGTTTTAAAAAGAAATCAAAATACATAAGTATGTGGTATAAGTAGGAAACAACAAAGGGGCCAAAGACATGTTTCAATACATGGTTTCCCTTAGTCAATTTTTTTATCAAAACGTACGCCAAGTCTTCACTAAGAACATGATTTGTAATGGAATCAAAGCCTATTGAAAAATGGAAAAAAAAGAAAAAAACATTTTTAAACGGTAACACATGGGAGATTATAAATAAAAATGCAAGGTAAAAAGAGGTTGTATTTCACTTTCAAACAAAAAACCAAAAGCTTAAAAAAAACATGTTTTCTAGTAATCAAGTATAGCTTTACGAGTATACATCCATCTTTAGCAAAGGCATGATCACCATGGTTTATGCTTGAAAGGAAAAGTAAGCTCTTCTATTTGGCAATTATCTAGGGTGAATAATCTTGTATTATAGAAGTAGAACACATTATATGCATTCTTATGGAGATAAAATGTATGCATTAGTAAGATGGCTCAAATGCGGCCCAAAACAAATTACATAAATCACAAGGGCACAACATAAAGATATTATAGTAAATGCCAAGGAAGATTGGAAGATTTAATTACATGTCAAGAAGTAATTAACAAAATAAAAGCTCATTTGCCTATGAAAACTATGAAAATAAACCAGAGACGAGATGAAAAAAAGACTACAGTATGAGCTTCTAATCCAAGAAAGGAGGAGATCACCAATTTCTTCCTCTTGAAAAAACCAACAAACCTTTGTGAAAGGTAAAACTTCACCCAAAGAAGAACTTCCCAAACGACCAGATTCATCCCCCTTATAAAAAAAATAAAGAAGCAAGGGTTTCTAAAACAAATCTCTTCCAAAATTTGAAAAGTAAACAAAAAACAATGTTTCAAAATAGGAACCTTGAAAAAATGAATCCCTTTAAAATAAATATTTTCCAAACTTATGGATTTTTTCCATAATTTGAAATTCAAATTCATTAATATTGATATTACCAATATGTTGAAGTTATTTTTTAATATCTTTACACATATTATATATCTCCAATTAATACAAATCTTTAGTATTTAATTATTTAAATATAATTAATGATAATCAATAAGTATTAGATCATCAAAATCCAATAACAAAAAATATCCCTTATATTATTTTAATAGATTATATATTTGTACTTCTCCGGTACTCATCATGTTCATTTCAAATGTAGTAGATTTGGTACAAGATTTAACACTTTTGGAAAATCTCATAGCAATCTATGTTCTAATTGAGTACTTAGAGGGTTTTCAGTTGATTGGTTCAATTCAGAAATATGACATGTTTAAAGGGGGATCTTTAATTGGACTTCTTTTTTCTAGAAAACACTTGAGAAAGAAACAAGTAATAGCTAGGTTGTTTGATGCCATCAATAATGCACTTGTATCTGGTAAGTATAGTTTGTTTGAGAAAGAATTGGGTCTTCTATATGATATGATACTATATTATCTTGTCGTATCATCCAAGGAAAATTTTTATGCCATGCATAATCTTTTAGTACCTCGGCCCCTTCGTAGGCCCTGCCACATGGATCACAAGTAGAATTTATGGAAAAGGTAAAACTCAAGGGATGTGGAAAAATGTGATGGGGGCAATGTTCCTCCTCCTTTGAAAAATAGATCAAATATCTTCTAGATGTCTTGAGGAAGGACGACCCTCTTGCTTGGTACTAGAAGAAGTGGGTGATAATTTTGGAGAATTTCATCAAATTTTACCTTTGTCTATCTACGGGTTGTTCTTCATGCAAAATATTTAGTCTTTCAAGAAAGTTTTTGAATTTTTCTATATATATTCCTAATGTTCTCCAAACAAATAGGGGTTTGGCAATGTATGTTGATTTTCAAATAGTTTTAATTGTTTTTAGTTACACATAACTAGACACTATATTAATTTGTATATTTTAGTTATATATTTTAATACTATGTTTAGGTCTCCAGCATTTTATTATATAATTTTTTTTATACATTTATGCACACATAAGGATGTAATTATCCTTATTTAAGAATGATCATATGAATATTAAATATTTTTTATTAAGAGAAAATTAGTTTTACAGGACAAAAACCCAATTATAGAAAAATAAATAAATAGAAGAAACTAAAAACCAATAAGAAGTCCGACGCCAAGCAAAACAGACTAAAAACCAAGGAACATAAAAGAAAATTGCGAAGATAATGAAATTGTTTTCCGCGGTGATAATAATGGCATTGGTAGTGGTCATGGCAGGCATGGCAGAAGCAGAATTTAGATCTCTACCAAGTTGCTCCCTGTGACAGCGATCTTGATTGCGTAATTATCTTCAAACTATGCTTCAACTATGGAATGTGTCCCGACGGAAGGGGATTTTGTTGTTACTCCCTTTATTCGCTGAAATGGGACTTTGCTTTTTTATCTTATCGCATAGAAACACTTGAACTTTTCTTGAATAAATAAGCTATTATGCTTTGGAGATATAAAACGTTGTTTATTATTATTATTATGACTGGCAGTGGGTATTGGAGAATCAGAGGTAGAATAGGCTGATCCTTGCACATGTTCTTATCTCAACCCCATGGATTCTTGCTGTTAGAATCCCCTTATGAAATGCTGTGAGATCGGATTTTGCGGTCCAGGACTGGCTCTTTGTTGTTAGTCCCTTTATTTGCAGCAATGGGACTTTGCTCTTAATCGTATTCCAGAGGAAGTCTTTGAATCTTTCTCCAATAAATAAACTATAATGCTTTGGACATACGCAACCTTATTATTATTATTATTATTATTATTATTTGTGAGGCATCTTGCAGAACCGTTCACTGGTGTTGTCTATGCTTCGGCATTTCATAGACTTGTCTACTGTATACTTGCAAAACCAAGTGAAAATACCCCAATTCATTCTGCCACTGTTATCGCTGAAACCGCATTTTCCATGTTTTGATGGACGTCCATGCCCTTTGCGGCTAAATTAAGAAGGAGATTGCAGGATTACCAGAAAATGTGAAAGAAAGGTTTGCAAACAGTAAAACTTGGTGTAGTAAATGGTGGCTGGAAGTTCTCAGTCCGTCAACAACATGAATTAAGAATCTTCTCCAAAGACCGATACTCTGAAGTAAAAGTGAAAGTATTGGTTTGATATCTATTAGAATATCTATTTAATCTCTATTGGTATCATCATACGAGACCATTACATGAAGTCCGACATTTGATGGTCTGAAATGCTAATAAATACGGCAAAATATTTCAATTTAAAAACTCGGACAGTCTGACAATCTAAAAATACATTCCGACTGAAGTCTTCCTAATAAAATATATTTAGCCCGGCTAAAACAGATGTCGGTAGTAATGCTGTGGCATGGATTTTCTTCTGAGCGTGAGCAGCACTGTATGTTTCAACTGAATATTCAGGTAGCCATTGAAGATTGAGATGTAATAATATACGGTGTAGTGGGCTATTTACAGAGGGAACCACAAATCTAATGCAATTTAAGTAATAGTTTATGCTAAAACGATGTACATTCAAAGTTGTTTTGGGGTCAATATTCATAGTTGGTAGTCTTATTGTGCAATTTGTACTTGAGTTGGGATGTTCGTTATCATAAAGTTTTAATGTTTTAATGGAAATTTATTCAAATTTGATTAGATTCAGAAATTAAATTCTAATCAAGTAATCAATATATGTTGTAAAATTTTGTTGTAGAGATCAGTTTTATTGTAAATTGTATTTATTGTTTTTAAGTTATTTTAGATGTTTTCATTGTTAGGTTTGATTGAAAATGTAGTCAAACATGATTAGATATTATTAGTTATATTCTAACCATGTAATTATATATGTTAAAATTTTTGTCAAATATTGCAATTTTTTCTTATGTATTTTTATGATTTAAAGTCATAGATTTGATGTTGTTATTAAATATATTTTTCTTAGGTATTATTTTTTTGCCTTTTCAAGTATAGAAGAATATGTAAATTCAATGATTTCATTTATTAGTAAAGATGAAAAATTAGTTCTTCTAAAAACTATGCATATAAATGTAAGTGGGGTGTCATCATTGTTGATATCTTATTTCTTTCAATTATTATAGACTATATATTTGATAAAATGTTTGACTTTAATTAGAGTTGAATAAGGATGTGCGGATGAGATGAGTAAAATATTAATGGACAATAGATAAAAAACAAATCAAATTCACGTGGCAATGCCTCAGTCTAACCAAACATGTCTGCGAATATGGTAAAACTTTGAAACTTACCAGTGCCTCAAGTAAAATTATTATCCTAGATATATATAGTAGACATCTTATTACATGCTCCTCACAACATGCCAAGGACGTATAAATGGTTTCTATATATATAGTATACATATTTTTGCTTGCTTCTCACAACTTACCAAAGACATATTAGCCTCGGCTCCGGTTCTCCCATCACTTCCGGCTACAACAATTTATCTCCTACACTTCAAGAGGTAATTTTATTGTCTACATGTTCAATAACTTCAATTCATCTTATTCATATTATGTAGGGTATTTAAATGAATTCTACAATTGATCTTATTCATATTTTCTAGGGTTATATTTTAATAAATTCTATAATTTATGCAAAGGTCGAGATCATTCTAGAATAGTTGAACATAACATTAATCTCTTTTCAAATTAAATTCTTATGGTTTATACATAGGTTTGAATAAAATAAAACCATACCCATATATTTTCAATCTTCATCCTAGGCCAATACTAATGGAAATAAATTTTACTCATCCAAATAGTTCTCTTCTTCCTATCGCAATGAAGCTCTACATATAGATGACAATTCAAGTCGAGAAATTTGACAATTAAAATTTCATTGTGCATAAGTACATTATTGGTTTACTCTCTTTATGAATTATACATCTCATTATCTATCTAAATTATATGTTAGAGAGGCTTTTACTGGAGCCATCTCTTCCTTAGCCAGAAATTCCCAACAAGGAAGAAGAAAAATAATCTAAATTAAATGTCATCCTGGATGAAGAAGAAAGCAAGAAGGAGAGCCAAGCAGAAATTGAGGCCCAAAGGAAGAATGGTGCAAAGGCTACTAGATAGAAATTGTTTCTTTAGAGCCCTAGCAGTTCAGCTTGAAGGTGATCAAGACCAACACTCAAAGTATTGTGGTATGATGATGGACTACATTATGGAGCATCGTTCAATCTTTGAGCCTTTCTTTTGTCAAAAAGATAAAATGACTTTCGAAGAGTACTATGGAAAAATGGTAGAAGATGGAACGTTAGTAGACCATTTTTAGATTTATACAGTCTCCATGATGACTCACACCAACATTCATGTGCACCACTTGAAGGGCCATCTACAATTTTGATAGCATAGATACTCTCACACTTCATCTCTCATATCATGATGGAAACCACTATAATAGTTTTGTGCTTCACTAATGACAATGACAATGCTCCTGCTACACTCATTCTTTTGGAGGGCAATAAAAGCACAAGCCATTCCGACCAAGAGCTTGTAAAATTCAATGTGAATGAAACAAGGTGCAAAGATAATGGCAAAGCTTGCAGAGAAGACAATTTCCTAAAAAGAAAGGATGAGCCTCAACGAAGAAAAAATCTAATAGGGTGTATTTCATGGGTACCAAGGAAGAAAAAACAATAAAGATGAAATTATCCCACCAAATGTTTTACTATGCACACAAAATGTTATGAGAATAATTTCTACATCAACACTATAGTGACATCATTTAATATATATAACACTATTGACATAACCCTTACACCCTTCAATGGTGCAAATACTAGTCTTATGTTTTGTCCACTCTCATCTATTTTTGGTCAAAACCACTTCCTTTTCTCAACAATTCCCCCTATTTTCTATGCAGCCATCAACTCCACTCTCCATATGCATTACTCCACTATATCTTTGTTTATAACCGTCTCCCAATAATTGTACAACTATTTCTTTTTTAAATCAGTTTCATTTTCCCATTTTGACACAGGTAGGATGCTCCTACATCGAATTGAATATATAATACTAAAATAAATAACAATTTATATCTAGTGCTCTGAAGGTTGAATTTTTTTATAAAAATTAGTTAGCATTAAATGATAATAAACAATATGTAGGAAGTTAAATTACTGGTTATAATCTAAATTGTTTTTAATTAAGCCAATAGGCTTACTCCACTACTACAAAGTAAGGTTTTTTATGACAATTTTTTAAGACAAAAATCATTATTGTCTTAAATTTTCTTTTCTTTTAGTTTTTATTTATTTTATTAATCTCTACTTTAATTTTTTATCGAGCGGGAAAGTAATTTCATCTTGCCACTATGTTAACCAAAATTAGGAATGGTAAGAAAATAAAGGCTTATTTGGCCTGAACTCAACTACAATAAACCTTCGGTCCTACTACACATACCCCACAATGGGTCTTTCATAGGGAGCTCTGGTTTGACAGAGCACCAAAGTTGTGTAGAAATGGGCATGATTTTAATGAGCTTCAACATTTTGGTGGTGATTTATCTTGTTCCCCAAAAAAATTTCAAGAACGCAGGGATCTCGGAGGTTGGGGGATTTTGGGCTTTCTTCCTCTCTCAATTACAGGAGAAGAACAATATGATTTAGTATTCTCAGAGAGGAATATCTCCTCTTGGGCATTGGTCTTGGGTTTTCTTCAAACCCTAAGTCTTGTTTGTACAAAGATGGGGTTTGGCTGCAAAAATGATCTGGGTTTTCTTTTAAAATCAGAATCCCCACTAGGTTATCAAACCCCAGTAAGAATGTTCTCCTAAATGAAGAGAACTATTCTTTAGAAGAGTGGACGTGTAAGAAAATACCCTTTTATTTGTGTTTTCCCATCTTTCAAGCACAAGTAAGTGAACATACTTAAAACCATGAAGAGTTTTGTTGTGCTTGTCGTGCAGCAGCCACATGCCACAGAAAGTAACTACAGGAACTTCTTCCTTCGGACAAAAAATTGTATTGGAGGTATTCAAAACTTCTCTGCCCTTGAATTTTGTTCAATTTTCTTAAAATGAAAACAATGAAATAATAAAATGTGTGGGCTTTTTAAGATATTAAATAAACGATCCTAACAAAGGTATGGCGTGTGAATTTTTTGTTAATACACATTTTGCTCTTTCATATTTATAAAAAGGAATATCGATAACCTGGTTCTTAGGAGGTTGCTTGAAATAATGCTACAACGCACGCTAAACATTGGTTTTTTCTGAGAAATAATCATTTTTTAGGGTTTTTGTTTGGAGAAAAAAGTGGACTTGTATTTGATTTCATTTAGTTCTTGTAAAATTCATATACAAGTCCCTTATACTTGATTCTAACATGCTATTCAACACTTTAAATATTTAGTATTGTTAATGATATATCTTTTTCTAAATAATCTTGGAGGCAGGGATTTCAGATTTCCAAAAGAAACAATTCCATTGCATATTATGAATCAATTGGGCCAGTTTAGACCCTTATTCAAAGCCAAAAGAAATAATACTTTAATGTAATTTAGCTGCAAACAAAAAACCCTATAGGACAAATATGTCCTATTTTAGATACTATAAATTATGAAGCTAGAGATTTTTTTTATTCGGTTTGGTATTTATTTCTATTGTAATATTAAAGTATGTTTCACAATTGAACCACAATTTGTTGAAACTGTGTCTCATATCCTTTTGATGCTGGTGAAAGTGAAAAGAGTCTGTTCAATAGACTTTGGTACCTTGCTTCATATTGGAAAATATTTTCTAGACACTTGACATAAATTAAGATGGCATCTGAGCAACCTAAACGTTAAGAAAATGATCTAAGAGGAAACCAATCCATTTTAAGTGCAAGAAGAGGTATCTGCTCCTCCCCTGAAGGAGTAAGCATTTTGTTTCTCATTTGAAATGTATTGATTTTGAACTGTGTATTGTTTTTATAAAATATTTTATGTCATCTCCTAGATCCCCTTTCTCTGAAGGGTATACATTACCCCGAGGTCATCTAGCACACAACCATGGATCAACATTGAAAATAATCACTTGTTTCCAATCTTGTTATTATAATCAAAACATGCAAACTGTCAAATTGAATGCATCACAAATACTATTTTAAGTGAACATGCAAGTATTTTAATGAAATCTCTTTGTATTTTTTAAAATAGACAATTTGGATTAGACTCTGTGATATGTTTTTTATAATTTTTATGTTAAAATTCATATTCATTTTCATTTTATTTAGAAGTAGACCGCTGTAAACACACACAGATAATGGAGAGACAGGTTTTTGATGGTCTCCTCCACTTCAGCAAAAAAAATTTGTGTTCTGTTTAACTGATATTTATTCATTTACTTCTTGTCCAGGGTTTGGGAGATTGGTAGCCCATGTGGCTCTGCAGTGCGATGATTTCAAGCTTGTTGCAATGAATGATATTTTTATTACAACCAATTACATGGTTTTGACAAAAGGTATTGATATTTTATTGATTTAATTCAGGGTTTTTGTAGTTCAAATTATATATTTTTGAGCTTTACCTATTTATTGAAAATATAATTAGGTGTTGAAACAAATTTGACTCTTTTTAATGATTTGAGTGGAAAAAGTTGAAAAAAGGATCGAAGTAGTTATTTAGAGCCCAAATGGATTATTTTGACCCCAGAAGCCTTCCTGAATAAGCTTTTGTTTGTTATAATATTATAATATGAATTTTTTAATAATAAGAATGTAGCAATTTAAGGAATTTTTAAGAATATTATCACATAGTTTGAAGTGCTGATAATAGGTACAACCAGTAATAGACATAGAATATCTCCCTCATTTTCTAGAATTTGTATTTCCTGGTTATTCCATTAACCATGAATTGTAATTGAAATTAAAAACCATCATATGTTTTCATTTCCTTTGCCTCCTCACTTAAGGTTTTTTAAGAAATCATCTTTTATCAATTGTAATTCCTTCCTAATTATTTGTCCCCTGTATTTTCTTATCTTTCACAATGAACCAGAGTTGTCATCTTAAAGAGGGATTTTGAGTTATTTCTCAGCTTCATTCAAAATTCAACACTTGTGCTATTTACTATGGACTACGGTTACAAAATAGCTATTACAGATGACAAGATTGACTTAGAAAGGATTTTATGTTTGTTTGTTTGCTCATTGTTGAAGAAATGCAAAATATATTAGTTACATGATACATCAATAATACTACAGTGTTACATGAAAGTTCTCTTCCCTAGTAAAGGGAAGCACAACTAGATATAAACATTTTAAGATTAGAGGCATTGAGTCAATGGTACTTCAGATAATTTATAGGTATATTTTGAATGGTAAATATTTTAGTGTTGTCAATTTAATCTACATTTTTCATTGGTATAATTAATGGACAATGAAGACTTTGATTTTCTATGCAAGTTTTGAATCTATCCGTAGATATTGCTTTCCAAATTTTTGGACATCAGCATATCTTATAAAAGATACGGATATAGGAAATTTTGATCATTTTACTTTAGTGAATCCTTTCCTATGAGGATTTGCACTTTCTATATTGAAGTATGTAATTATTAGTATTTATATATTTCTTTTAATTGACTACTGGCATAATCATCTCTTGAGAGTACTCATCATTGTTTGTTATGTTTTTGTTACATTCAGACCTACACGTTCAAATATGCAATTGTCCAGGACCAGTGGAAGAAAGATGAAGTCAACGTCAAGGATGAAAAATCTTTACTTTTTGGTGAACCATACGTGGTTGTATTTGGTTGCAGGTAGGTCATTTTTAAATGTTTAATTATTTAGAATCAGAGTCATTGCAGTTGTTGAGTTTCCATAGCCATTGTACCACAAACCTGATTTCAGTAGTCAAATGTCAATGTTATTTGAAATGGGAATATTATTGTACATTTCTATGTGATTTTTAGAAATGATATTTCACCATGGTCAAGGTTGTTACTATAATTTCCATATGTTTTATAGTGTAACTTGGCCTCAGCAGTGCTTTGTTGTGCATGCTACTAAACTCAATTTTCTTCTTGTTAAAATTTAAATATATAAAGGAATCTACCAAATAGGGTTGTTAGAGAACAAAAGCTAAGTTATTAGAAAGTAATGCAATGAAGTCTTTGACATAAGGTATTTCCCTGTAGTATCATAGTGAAGGAATGGCTTAGGCCTTTTCATTGGTATTAGTATCACAAGGATAATAAGAAAGTGGCCATTGCCAAAAAATTGAGGGTTAAAATTTTGTTTTAAAGACTTATGCACACATGGTTAAGTAGAATTTTTCTAAGGGAAAAAATTATAGAGGGATTTAGTTTATATATTTTATGATTATCAATCAGTAGTTTATGTTTTTGTAAAAATGTTAGCACTGTAGAATTTTCATTATTAATAGTGCACAAAAAAATACTCTTATCTTTTTGTATTTAATCTTCACTCATAACACATTTGACTGTGTTTGTGGTTTCATAACCCAAACAATCCAGTTTTGAATGCCTGTGCATATAAATTGACACCATATGAAAAGGATGTGCCTTTGTGTTTCTACAATTTTTTCTTTTAGATTTATACTAGATTCGTGTCATTTGATATGCTCTCTTTGGAAACATCATAGTTGGAAATCGACCATAGGATGTCAACTACTTAGAAATGATTTTTTTTGGTATATTTTAATTTTTAGCGATAAATTAAAAATAAAATTGAAAGCAAGGAGAAACAAGTTTTTACTATCTTGATATCTAGCTTGCAAGGATTATGGATTACATTAAAGTATTTAAAATTTTCTTGAATCCATTTGTATGTTGGATGACTCCATGCCTAGTTAGTAGTCAACATTTCTTATCCATGTTAACCTTGAAATATCCTGATTGAATACCCTAATGTGTCTCTATCAAGATTTTTTCTTTGACATATCCTCAACTCAATACATATAGAAGCCAAACTAAGAAAGGCTCTAACATAGACTTTTAATAGTATTTTATGAAACACATACATTCAAAGGGAGGGATGAATCTAATTTAATTCATTAGGATTTCCTAACATATAGATCTGAACTCTGAAATGTCCATGCTGCATTGTGGTATGGAAATTGATTCACCCTATTCTTGCGAGATTCTCTATGTTATCCTGCTTTTGTTTTGAATCATGTATTAATACTGGCTCTTGTCATTCCATAACATGTTTGAATCTTGAGGGGTTTCATCCCCAAGAGGACTAGATTTCATCCTGAAGGGTTTTCTAAAGTTTTCCTCAAGTACTAAGCAAGCTACTATAGCACTAGCACTTTCTTGAAGCTAAAATTGAGTATTGCTTTGTATTTCTCACAAGATCTCTTTGCTTTTTCCTTAGGGCTAGGACTGTTTAGTTGAGAAAGGCTCCCAGTGATTGCTAATCATAGGAAATCAAACCAAAAATTGTGGTTAGTAATTGACAATCTGTTTCCTCAAATGTAGGCAGCTAATTGAATGACAACTTTTGAAAGGTAAGAACTAGAGAGAGAGAGAGAAAAGAAGACAACTTTATAGAAAGAAAGGTCATACTCTAACTAAGAGATGAAACTGATCTTGAATTGTATGTAAATCCTTAAAAAGTTCTTTAAGTGATAGTCACCAACCTTGAATGCTACTTCAATATTCAATAAAATATCTCTTTGGGTCGTTGAAAAGGGAAAAGCCCCCAAAAAGGTCTTCAAACTGCCCCAAAATGAAGGTTAGTGGGCCAAATACTTTCTTTGATTGATGTGCCACCCATGTGGGCTCTTCAACAGGATGTTAGCTGCTGCAAACTCCTCAAAATTAGTCATTTCATGTCTTGAAATGATTCATCCTTTATTTTGAATAACAACTTATCTTTATTGCACATGAGAAGGATTTGTGTTTAAACTAAAGTTGATCTAGCCTCTCTATTAGGCATAGGAGAATTTCAAGGAGGAACCCTCACTATATATTTTGATTCCAAATTGTCATAAATGGTACTCTTTTCAATGTGGACTGCCCCTCAAAAATTGTGAAACCAACTATTTTATTGTCCCACTAAACAAAATGCTACTACTTTCATCATATCTACCGTTTGACTATCCATTTGATTGTATCCTTTTACATTGAAGACCATTATCTTAACACATTATTCCATGTATATCATATGCACAAGACATGCTGCCCCTTACTATAATTGACTGCATTTTCACAATCATGAAAATGATTTTCACTATTCTTTACCTTGTTGAATCATTGTATTGATAATTCTTTCACTATTATTTATCTTTTGTAGCAGTCCTTTGATTTGATTTTCATTGTAATAACATTGTTCTTTATACATCATGGTCATTATAATGACAATGATAAGCTTAAAATCCAATGTTTTCTCATGGCTCATTATCATTGCTTTAACTTTTGAAAACATTGTTTAAGCATTGTCAATACTAACTTTTCCATTGCATTACAGGGTATTGCCCTTTTTAACATATTTCTTGTTGTTTTTATACACTGCAAGAGTTATTTTCTCATCATGAGACCCATCTAATCATGACAATACTGTATTTCCTCTTTTGTCTTCATTTTGTTGTCTTTTAGTTGCTCCTCATGTGTGGGACAATTATAAGCATTTTCTTTCACGAGTTCTTGTCATTTAACTATGGAAAAAGGTGAAAGCACGTGATTTTCATTGGTTGAATTTTGTTAAATAAAGTTACTTTTCTGATGGACGATCAATGGATATTTTTTAGTACTATTATAGCTTACAACTATCTTTGATTAACCCCTATTATGCATTATCTTAGTTACTTTCATAGAACCAACCCTCTAAGCCTATCATTTCTACCACAATATGCTTTACTAAATCTCATTTATTCTCTACCTTGCTTTTGCAACCTGACTTCATCTTTAGAATGCAGTGCAATATTTGATGTCTATAGACACAGTATTGGATCTTCATTTGAGGGTGACATTTTGGTCATTTGCTTGTACAAAGATCATGATTTAAAAGTTGCAAAAGCCACAAGGTACTCATTATTTGGACTCCCAAATGGGCAGAGCTTCATCTTGTGTTTCAAACATATATTCAATAAACCAAAAAGTTCACACAATCCTTTTAATGCTCGCACATCTTTGCATACCCTTTCCTAACTTCTTCATCTTCTCTTATTTCTGAAAACCGCCCTGCCATCACTTGGAAGGAACTATGCTGCCCTACAGCACTTGTTTTTACTGATTAGGGCCAAAGAGATTAGGGTACACATGGTTTTCGATGCATATTTTTTGTGTTATGAGAATCACACTTTCTTTAATCAGGTAGTGGATGTCGGAAACTCCAATATGTGCATCTCTGACTCTTCCTCCCATCCTAAGCTTTTTAACCAAACTGCACAGGATTTGCTAGCGGACATCAAATCCAAGGCTCTCAAAAATGGGGTTTTCACTACTAATGAAATTAGTGCCAAGGTTTCACCTACAACCATTTATAGTTTGGCTATGTGCAGGAGGACACTAAATTTGGCCCTGCAAATTTGTTCTAGGTTCTACATATTTATGCACGGGCTTGAAACCAAAGCATAAAATCTACCATAAATCAATGTGTGTTTGCCTCTGTTGGTATTTTGTGGCACTCAAAAAAGCTTCATTTGTTCAAGTTCCAGTTATGTAATGAGTGTTTTACTCCTAGTTTTTCGGTCACTATTGGCAACTTTTCCTACTAATGTTTATCTGTGGTGTTAGAATTTTTAAATTACATTTCTTAGGAAGAAGTATTGAGTTAGATAACTACACCTATTTTTTTATTATGTCTTTTTAAAGTTATCCAATCAACACTTAGATGGTTAAATGGTTAAATAGTTCATGCACAAAATCTTTTGTAAAAATGTCAAAATTCACTGAAAATGTACATTAGCTATTCTGTCCCTATTTTTAGACACTGCTGCTCATTACAGTATTCCTTACACTCTGATAAGTTGGAAGATTATAGGTGTTGGTGGGGGCTCTCCAGCTTAGTTATAATTTCTGAACCAAAGGGAGATGAAACACAATGTGGGGTAGAGATGATCCATTCCTCTCAGTCTAACAACCCAAGTAAACAAGCTAAGTTTAGAGATTATCTTTTCAAAAGCTTCTCACTATTTGAATCATTCTCATTCTTTATCCAATCATCTCAGTATAACAATCCTAGTAAACAAGTTGAGTTCAATCTTATCAAAAACTTCTCACTATTTGTAAATTCCTCATCAAATCAAATCTCAAACATCACAGTGTAGAGGAAGTAAGAAAAATAGAATTTAATAATGGAATATAATCTTTTGACTCTCTTTCTTCTCTTCTTTTAGAAATTTAATGGATGACCAAAGTCTATTTATAAAAAGAAGAAATGGATACAAAGAAGGGATTAGGTAGAGCAAATAGAAAGAAAACCATTCTAGCATCAACGCTAAAGCATAAAATTAATGTGTATAGATTCTGTTCAACTAAAAGGGTTTTGAATCAAACATTTAATATCAATCTGAATAATAATTCTCAAGATCTCTTGTAATAAATAACTCACTTAATGTCAGTGTCTTCCTAGATGTTCTATCTAATGTGAGTGTGACAGAGTATTCATCTAGAGAAACAATTTGGTGCTGACCACCCAAGAGATTTGGTGAAAATTTGTGTTAGGGTTCACACAACTTCATGGAGTGAGAAAAAAAAATTTGAGGTTATTAGAAATGCTGACATTGGGGTTCAAGGCTATTAGAGAGGCAGAAGATGGGTGGTGGATCATCTAAAGATTGAACCTTTTTGTGGGTGAATCCATTCAACTAGATCGCATTACCCCACTCTCTGTAGATTTTTGCCTTTCATCTCGTTCGACTCTCTTAAATTAGGGTTCCACAAATTGAAGGGTGAAGATACTCTGGATGCTAACAAGACTGGTCTTCATGAAGAACCTGTGGAATGCCTAATTTTGGTGCCTTCCTAGCATTTTCTCCAATGGGTATTAAATCAATGAACTATGCACTATGTTAATCTTATTATCTTTTATTATGTATTTCTAGCAATGTGTGAGATAACAGTATATTAAACTTTAATCCATGTGTGGTTTAGGTTTTGTGGGTAATTGTAGCATCCAAAGTCCATTTTTTATTTTTTTATTTTGTTAGATTATTCACTGTATATAACTTAATCCTTTTCTTCCTAGAAATATATGCCCTTATGACATCTTAATCCAAGTGATTTACTATTGTCCAAACTAATGGGTATTCTATCCTAGCTCTAGCAAGACTTCTAAGTGTAAGTGTTCATTTTTTTCATTTTAAATAGGTATTTCTCTGCCCCCCAATTGCAGAGACTTGAGTAATCTTAAGTCAAGCGGTTTATTCACACCCACATTGGCAGGGTTTTTTTTTTTCTTTGCCTGATGATAAATTATCCACATGATTTTATTATTCTGATTTGTGGTATTTCTGTTCAAGTCAATTTCTATTGTTGGTGACTGTAGATGGTACCATTTTGGGCTACTGCACATCGGATGAATTAATGTGTATTTAATGTACACTTGCACATAGCATCTACAATTTAGAATTAAGAATTTTGATCTGGTTCACATTAGGTGCATTCAAATTAAGCTAATTGTAGATGTAAATATAGATAGAGGTGCCTAGCCTTGATAACATAAAACTACAAAAATCTATAAAGACATTTTCTATTGAAGTAATGGCTTTTACAAAATATCTGAGGCATTGTTAGAGGATGTGGGTAAAAAAAAATGGGTGCTTATGTCAATTCTCTATTATAGGAAAAATGTGTAACTTTAATTTGCTGCTAATGCCAAAAATTTTGTGGTTGTTTCAGGGACTCTAGCTTAGAATATCAATGTCATTTTTGTATTGTAAGGAAACTCAGGTGTGGAAACAGCTTCCTACGCTAATCTCTATAGGAGAGTATTGTGCAAATTCTTATAAATCCTTACAATTTCAGATTCGTTAACTACTTTAACAAAGATATTGCAACCACATACCATGCATACAGAAAAATAGAGAATGACACAATGATATACCCTAGGGAAAACCTTTCGGTTAAAAACCCCAGCACTCCAAAACCTGCACAATGTATTATCTTCAACACAAAGATTACAATACACTTGCAATGCAAGTTCTTTCAAGAAATGAGAGACAAAGCCAACAAGACTTAAACTTCTGTTATATCTCTCCCATAGGAGCAACATCATATATATAGACTCCTCTGGACCCAAAAATAGGCACAACCACCAAGACCCATGCACAAAGCCACATGTACATAGTTGTTACATGCAATCCCAAGAATAGGCGTCCATCCCTAGAATAGACTATGACAGCTTGTCATAGAATCCGCCAAAAATAACGGTCACAAGAGAAGTGTAAGAGAATATGTCATACTAACCTATTTTTGGCATATTCTCTTACACACACCAACCACTTCTTCTTGGGTGCCCAAATAGGCCCAAGTCATAAGATGCTCTTACACCTGTCATAGCACATTCCTTAAATAGTTCTTACGTGTCATAAGAATTTGTCATGACCATTTCAGTCATGATCTCCTTACGCACAAGATGCTGACACATCAAGTGGAGTGACACATCAACATGCCAACTAGACATGTACACTCACACTTAATTACATTATTTGTAAAAAATACATTTACAAAACAAATAATAAGAATAGGAATTATCCAAGGTTGAGACACCTTATTCCTAACATTCTCCCACTTGTCAAACACCTTGTAAGAGCAACAGGAACATAACATGAACTTTAACCACTGTAGGCCAAAAGGCCCATAGACTCTGAACACCATCTGAACTTCTCAGTGCCCATTGGTTTCATTAATGCATCTGCAACATTCTTCACAGTATCTACCTTCTCCAAATTTACCTTTTCATCTTCCACCATATCTCTCACAAAGTGAAACTACACATCAATGTGCTTCGTTCTGGCATGGAAAGTTGGATTCTTTGCAAGGAAAATAGCGCTCTGACTATCACACCAAATAGTAATCTATTCTACATCAACACCAACATCAGAACACAATCTTCTAAGCCAAATGGCTTCTTTACAAGCATGCGTAGCAGCCATGTACTCAGCTTCTGTAGTGGACAAAGAAACCATAGGTTGTCGCTTACTCATCCAACTGATGGCACCACCAAACATAGTGAACACATAAGCACTGGTGGATCTCCTGCTATCAATATCACCTGCCCAATCTGAATCCACAAACCCATGAATACAAACTGAATGCGGAGATCCAAAAGAGTTACCATGATAACATATGGAGTAATCTGATGTACCCCTCAAATATCTGAATACTCGCTTAACTGCATCCCAATGTACCCATCCAGGATTAGCCATAAATTGACTCAGGACTCCCACTGCTTGGGCAATGTCTGGTCTAGTACAGACCATAGCATACATAAGACTACCAACTGCACTAGCATAAGGTACTCTACTCATGTCCTCCACCTCACTAGGAGATTTTGGACAATCATCTACAAATAACTTTGTCCCCATAGAAATAGGAACACATAGTGGTCTACAATCTGCCATGCTAAACCTGTCCAACACAGACTTCACATACTTACTCTGACTCAACCAAAGTTTTCTGTTAGACCTGTCTCTACTGATTTCCATACCCAAGATGTACCTAGCTGCCCCAAGATCTTTCATCTCAAACTGTGCTGACAACTGAGATTTAAAATCAGAAATCATACCCTTACCCTTCCCAAACAATAACATATCATCAACATATAATGCAACAATAAGAAGGTGATCATTTTCAACTCTGAAATAAACACAATGATTTGATTTTGATCTTACAAATCCAATTGACAACACAAAGGCATCAAACTTAAGGTACCACATCCTAGGAGATTGCTTCAAACCATATAGAGATTTCTTTAATCTGCAAACTAAGGATTCTTTACCTTTAACAATGTAGTGCTCAGGCTGTGACATATAAATCTCTTCCTCCAAATCACCATGAAGGAAAGCTGTCTTCACATCCATCTGTTCTATCTCTAAATCATATGATGCAGCAAGAGATAACAAAAATCTAATGGATGTCAACTTTGCAATAGGAGAGAATATTTCACCATAATCTACTCCCTCTACCTGTGAATACCCCTTTGCAACCAATCTAGCTTTATACCTTTCAACACTGCCATCTGCACAGAGTTTCTTCTTGAACACCCATTTACAACCAACATATTTTCTCCCTTTAGGCAAAGGTACAAGGTCCCAAGTTTTGTTTTTCTCTAATGAAGCCATCTCATCATCCATAGCCTCAATCTAGGAACCTGCATCTTCCATGCCCAAAGCCTCTTTCACAGATCTAGGCTCATCAGTGTTAGTAATCAAAGCAAAGGCACAACTAGAATCTAACATAGAATAACCAAATCTTTCTGGTTTCTTTCTTTCTCTCATGGATCTCCTCAAGGGCTGAGGTTGAGTTTTTTCTTCCTCTTCTTCCAAACTATCAGAGCAGCTATAGCTCTCCTCATCATTAGACCCAACATGGTCTCTCTGTTCAGTCTTCTCAGGGGTAGGAGGCAACTGAACAACATCTTTTTCCTTTTCTTTTTCATCTAGTTGTAGCACAATAGGAGAAGATGTTAGCTCTCTGAAAATAACATTTCTACTATACAACACCTTACTAGTCACAGGATCCCAAAGCTTGTATCCTTTCACACCAGCACTGTATCTGATGAAAATACATTTAACAACTTTGTTTTCCAACTTAGATCTTTTCTCCTTTGGAACATGTGCATAAGCTTCACAACCAAAAACATGAAGATGTCTAATTGAAGGCTTCTTACCAGACCACACCTCCATGGGTGTCTTACCAACAAGGGCTGATGTACGAGATTTGTTAACTAGATAGCAAGCAATGGTCACAGCTTTAGCCCAAAACCTTTGTTCTAAACCAGCTCCACTAAGCATACTCCTAGCCTTCTCCATTAGTGTCCTGTTCATTCTCTCTGCAACTCCATTTTGTTGTGGGGTATAAGGAGTTGTCTTATGCCTCTCGATACCTCATACTTTATAGAACTGTTCAAACTCTGCTGAGCAAAACTCACCACCATTGTCAGTTCTCACACACTTAATCTTCTTACTAGTCTGATTCTCTACAAGAGCTTTAAATTCCTTGAACCGACTAAAGACTTGTGTCTTAATTTTAAGGAAATAAATCCATGTCCTTCTACTGTAATCATTTATGAAAGATACAAAAAATACAGACTTGGAGATTGAAGGAACTTTTACAGGACCAAATACATCAGAATGAATAAGATCCAAAACATCAGAAGATTTGTGAGAACTAGAGTAAAACTGAACATGATTTTGTTTACCATAGACATAGTATTCGCAGAAGTCAGACTCGAGATTGCAATCATTTAACCCTCAATGAGATTTTTATTTTTTAGGGTTCTGAGACCCTTTTCACCAATGTGGCCAAATCTCATATGCCACAACATTGTCTTTTCTGTAGGAAGCTTACCTTCGAAAGTATTTGCACTACCATCAGAACCAATAGCCATAGACTTCTTCACTGCTTGTTTAGATGGTGAGGATGAAGAACCATTACACAGAGGAATACATGCATCTAGCTGAAATAAGGTACCTCTCCTAGTACCCCTTGTAAGCATTGTCGATCCTCTTATCATCTTGCATCCTTCTTTCGAAAAAACAACTTGCACACCTACATCATTCAACATACTTACAGATAATAGGTTTCATGCCAAACCCAGAATGTGCATAACTCCGTTGATTCCATTTACTCATCCATCAAGAAATTTGATAGTGACCCTTCCGCGTCCAACTATCTTTAGGTGAGAATCATCACCCAAGTACACCTTTCCACCATCGAACTCTTCATATTTTGAGAACCAGTTTCGATGAGAGGTCATGTGAAAAGATGCACCCGAGTCAACCAACCACACATCATCAGATGCATGGGCTGCCAAAGCTGTGATGAATGCATCACCATCTTCTTGAGATCTTTCTGAAGCTAAATCTGAACCTTTCTTCTTCTTCTTCGGCTCTTTGCAGTCTTTACGGAAGTTCCCAAATTTATCACAGTTCCAACATTTTGCCTTGGACTTATTGGAAGTCTTTGACTGCCCACGGGATTTGGATCTACCCTTATTGTCAGACTTATTGTCATTTTTCTTCCCTCTTTCAGTGGATCTCCCATGAACAGCAAGGGCTTCTTTTTCTGAAACGGAAGCCTTTCTCTGCATCTCCTCTGATAGCAGTGAAGACACCACATCATCCATTTTGAAAGTGACTAAAGTGCTTCCGAGAGCCATCACAAGATGGTCCCATGAATCCGGTAAAGAACACAAAAGTGTGTAGCAATGATCCTCCTCCTCTAACTTGACACCAGCTGATGTCAATTGTGCAGCCAGCAGATTAAATGCATTTAAATGATCCATTAAGGATCCACCTTCCTCCATTCGCAGAGAGTACAACTTCTTCCTCAGGAAAAACTTGTTCACTAGAGATTTGGCCTGATACACAGCCGCAAGTCTTTCCCACAAACTATTTGCAGTTTTCTCATCTAGAACATTCAGAAGGACTGCATCGGTTAAACAGAGTCTTATGAGACCCTTAGCTTTACGGTCTTTGATATCTCAATCTGCTTGAGCTGTAGTTTCTGGTCTTGTAGCACTTGAAGTCACTTCCCATAGGTCACGATCTTCCAACATGTCTTCCATCTTGAGTTTCCACAACTTGAAATTAGTGCCATTAAATTTCTCCACCTCCATTCTTCCATATGATGAACTTGCCATCTCAATCTGCAAATAAGATTTAGAATGCTCTACAAAAAAACTCCCACTCAAACTTGAGATTAGCTCAAAAAACCCTACCCAACAACTAGGATCAAAAGTTGATCAAGCTCTGATACCACTTGTAAGGAAACTCAGGTGCAGAAATAGCTTCCTACGCTAATCTCTATAGGAAAGTATTGTGCAAATTCTTATAAATCCTTACAATTTCAGATTCTTTAACTACTTTAACAAAGATATTGCAACCACATACCATGCATACAGAAAAATAGAGAATGACACAATGATATACCCTGGGGAAAACCTTTTGGTAAAAAACCCCAGCACTCCAAAACCTGCACAATGTATTATCTTCAACACAAAGATTACAATACACTTGCAATGCAAGTTCTTTCAGAAAATGAGAGACAAACCCAAAAAGACTTAAACTTCTGTTATATCTCTCCCATAGGAGCAACATCATATATATAGACTCCTCTGGACCCAAAAATAGGCACAACCACCAAGACCCATGCACAAAGCCACATGTACATAGTTGTTACATGCAATCCCAAGAATAGGTGTCCATCCCTAGAATAGACTATGACAACTTGTCATAGAATCCACCAAAAATAATGGTCACAAGAGAAGTGTAAGAGAATCTGTCATACCAACCTATTTTTGGCATATTCTCTTACACACACCAACCACTTCTTCTTGGGCGCCCAAATAGGCCCAAGTCATAAGATGCTCTTACACCTATCATAGCACATTTCTTAAATAGTTCTTACGCATCATAAGAATCTGTCATGACCGTTTCAGTCATGATCTCCTTACGCACAAGATGCTGACACATCAAGTGGAGTGACACATCAACATGCCAACTAGACATGTACACTCACACTTAATTACATTATTTGCAAAAAATACATTTACAAAACAAATAATAAGAATAGGAATTATCCAAGGTTGAGACACCTTATTCCTAACATTTATGACCAATTTTACTACTTCCGATGAGTTTATGTACATCTGCAAACAAGAAGTAAGTAATTCCAATTCATGAGTCTATGCATTGCAGCAATTGTTGATTTACAGGAGAACATAAGGCATATATTCATTATTTTTTTCATCAATTTTAGTGCATAGGATTGAGATGTTATTTGAATTTAAATTATGCCACCATTGGTACTAAATGAAGAATTTGAAATGAATAGCCTTTATCACAACAATTAAACAATTATAAACCTGGAAGAAAAAACAAATCTTAAAAGTACTATGTTTTCTGTAATTGAGGATGCTCTATTTTTTGGAAGGCAGATTTAAATTTTTATTATAGATCACTTGTTTATTTATTTATTGAATAAAAGCTTACAGATGATTACTTTCAACAAAAGAAAGTGTGTTATTTAAAACATTTGCAGTCCAAACAATTACATAGGAAACTATAAGTGTTCACTGCTACTAACAGCAGTTTGCAATCTTGAAACTGTTAATTATTCCATGAATATTATGGTGGAAGCTAACACAAAACTAATGCTTCCTCCTACATTCTCCATATGCATTGATGGTGAATGCATAAATAGTGCTTCAAAAATAAAAAAATTAAATGGTGCTTATTAATTATCCCCAAAATTGATATTGTGCACAACTAATATAAGATTTATATGATAATCTTTCTTTTTATATTTGGAATTGTAACAGCAACTTGCGAGGCAACTTGAAGGAGAATCAAGTGTAATTGATCTAATGGTAAGTGTTGAGGTCCAGTCTTCTACTATGTGAAATAGAATTACCATGCGAAATTTGGGTGCATTGTAGCTAGATCTTGGTCATAACACCATGCCATTATGTATGGGACAGTCACTTGTATGTTTGGTTCTTTTTGCTTAATTTATTCTGATTGTGCTTGAGTAAAAAATGTTATGACTGCATTGTTTATTTTGGAATTTGTATGTGCAAGTTGAATTGATAGTGAATTCTGGTCCAACAATATTTGTTTCCACAACTAGACCTAATCCTCTGATGGTTTAGGTCAATACTTATTGTATCATGCAATTAGATTATTACAGTTTATGATAGTTTTGTTTGAATAATTGTTTTGTTTATTTTTTTACTTTATGGTCTACATGCTCTTCCTTTCCAATTTGTCTCCTATTTTGGTATCATTCCCATTGGAGCTACTCATCTAGCGACAACGGGTTTGGCCACTAAAAAATCCAAGAAGAAGTGGAACATGCAAGGCAGGTGAGACTCAACTATCAGTGCATGGGGCAGTGCAAAGCTAGGTTGGTGCGTAATGTCGAAGTATTTATGTTCTAGATTCATAATCTAAATTCAACTTGGCAATAGTAGACTAGACATCTTAGGTTTTTTTTCAAGGTCATAGAAAAAGGTCTAGGATTCCTAATATTTAGTATTAATTTTTTTTGTGTTATGAAGACAAGATATATTGCTAAGTATCCTTGAAGTATATAATTAATTTTTATAGAGATGTTTTCTTCTAACTTACATGTAAATATTTTAAGTTTAATTATCACAATTTTTATTGATGTGAACTTGTAGTTGAGTTTTCTTTATTTATTTTACATTATGTATTTCTGAATAAGATTTTCACATTTTGAGTTTAATAAGTTGGGGTTGAGATACTTTTCACAATAGAGCTTTTTAGATTTCCTTTAGTTCAAAATTTTCAACCCAAGGTATAAATATAAATAGTATCTAATAGAATTAGAGTACACTATATATGTATTGTAGTGACTGAAAGTTCATAACGTGTAAAATTTCATTACTCACAAATGATTTCTTATGAATGGAGTAGAAGACATTAATTTTTCTGAGAATGTTTTTATTGGTATAAATGTGAGAAATTTATTCTTTGAAGGGTTCTAGCTCAATGGAAGAGCACCTACTTTTACAAGCGGGAGGTTGGTGGTTCGATTCCATCGTTCCTTTTTAGTTTATATTTCACTATTACAAAGAGTGGGGGCTAAAGACAAATTTTGAGACAATTTTTTAATAAATTATCTTCCTCTGAGACAAAAAGAAAGTTGTGTATCGTCTCAGATATGTCTTTAACCAAGCGTCTTAATATATTGTCTTAAACAATTGTCTCAATAAGACAATATGGAACAAAAGCATTTTTGTCTTATTGAGACAATTTTTTAAGATAATATATTAAGACGCTCGGTTAAAGACATATCTGAGACGATATGCAACTTTCTTTTTGTCTCAGATGAAGATAATTTAGTAAAAATTTGTCTCAAAATTTGTCTTTAACCCCCACTCTTTATAGTAGTGCTCCCAGGGGGATGCTTGCTGGTTTTTTTAGATTTCTCGGCAGTCTTACACCATAGAATAGAAAAATGGTGTTGGTTTTCGGTCGGCCATTTCTGCAAGACAACCCAACACGTATGCTCTGTCTGCTTTTTTTCCACGGGGAGGTATTATGGAGTGTGGCGAGTAGGGACTATTACATTTGTAAAATAGGTAGCGCTTTACTGTAAAATATGTAGGCACCAAAATGAGTGCAGTTTTTGGTCAGATTCTTTGGAAAAGTTATTTTTTTTGGCAGATGGCATTTGATTGGACAACACATGGATGATTTTACATTATAAAAATTGCAAAACTTAACAGATAACCATTAAATATGTTTAAATGTGAGTTGCCACCTTTGGGATTGTGATACAAATAAAATAGCATATACATGACCGAACTATGACCTATGAGCTATCGCCAGCTCATCAAGTCCAATCAAAGAAGAATACAATAATATTTTAATTGTAGAAATATGCACAAAATTGATGATTTGATTATTATCATTATTAATAAAGCTTTTATAATATTTAAATTATAGAAATATGTACAAAATCGATGATTTTATTATTATCACTATTAATAAAGCTATTATTGCACGTTTATCATTGTATATTCTTATACAGAGGGAGATGTTAAAAAGAGGGGGGAAATGCCTCCATAAATGTCATCTGGGAGGACAAAGCTTGAAGTAGAAGCCTTTCTGAAGAGGGATTTTGCTTTACATCCAAGATATACATTTGTCATTTTTTAATGATGTACAGTTGTGTCAATATTAATCAAGTGGAGTTTCTCTTCAAAGTGGCATTTTGGTGCTTTCAGGGTGACTACAAATTATGCCTTCTATGGCACTAGCAATCCGAGCTCCCGATCTCAAACCGATATTGACAATCCCTTTAACTAAATTTTGCACCACAATTTATGTTTTAACAATTCCTTAAATCACAGAGTTCCAAGAGAGCTATGATCTTGACTACATAGCTTGCATGCATGCGATGAACAAAATTTTCCAGCTCCACGCATCACCCAATTGCACCATCAAAATTAGAAAATTTAATGATTATATTTCAATAATTGCAGATATATACTAAATAAAATATGCAGCCAAAAATTTAACAATTCAAATGCAATAAGCTCACAGTGAATTAATTATAAAATATTGTATAAATACTAATCAACAACATAAATAAATAGTATTATTATTAATATTAAACCAAGGAAAAACATATACATTGAATGGCGCACTTATCAAATCATCTGAAAATGGTTGCGTGTGATTATGGTAAAAATTGCCATGCATGATATACAGAAAAACATAGCTACTTAGTAAATAAACATGTCATTGTTTGATGTCACTTAAACATGCATGGCAACACGGTGGCCAACATTCATGCTATATATACTAGATAATGCTGGTTAGCTACTCCCACCACCCGCTTCTCCTCCCGCTTCAATCGCTAATTTACTCTTTCCTCATTTTACTTGGTTCAGAACCTCTCCTGCTGTACTAGAATAGGTATGCATTTGTCATTCCTATTATCACATTTGTCATAATTGAGTTGTTTTTTATTCTAGTAGATTTTGTTCTTTCCCCTCAATCATTTCATGAGAGAGCTCTATGAAATAGACAGTCTGCCATAGATCACAGTTTCAAGGTTAGTTTGGTAGATATTGGCTTTTATTTATGTTCAAGTACTTTAATATAGATTCTGGATTTCAAACCTGTGGTGGCTATATATTGCTTAGTGCATCTTTTGCCTCAGAATTTATGTATGCTAGGTGCTGCCATCTTTTAGTTATGTTTCCTATTATTTCATTTTCTATAGAAAAAAATTGTACACAGTTTTTGTTTAATGTTTGTGAGAAGAACATTATTATCTTCACTTGCAATTTCATCCTTTTGTTTAAAAATCTTATTATTTACTTCTCCATGCAGAATTCTTTGAACTCTTGCAATCATTTTATTTCTTGAAAATAATTATCATACTGATAATTTTATTTCACATCTATCTCTTTCTATAATGTCAAAAATGATAACTTCTTTGTGAAAAATATTTACTTATCATTCACTTTGACTGATTTATCCTTTGTGTAATCACTTCCAATTATAATTATTTCTTGAAAAATAATTATCATACTGATAATTTTATTTCACATGTATCTCTTTCTGTAATGTCAAATATGATAACTTCTTTGTGAAAAATATTTACTTATCATTCGCTTTGACTGATTTATCCTTTGTGTAATCACTTCCAATTATATTAGCAAAATTTTAGGTTTTCCCTATTTATTTCATGATTTCCAACCTAATATTATGCTCCATAATGCTCTCTTCTCAAATTAAATTCTTTTGGAGTGAAAAATTGTAGTGAAATTCATCACACATTCATACCCTATAAATCTTCCTCAAAATATTTTATCAATATTTACTGCCTGGAAATATTTTGTCAATATTTACTACCTGGAAATCTTCTCATCAGTGATCGGAGTAAGTTTTTTAAAGAAAGAGCGGATGGTTATGAATCTTGTCAATGATTCCCATCAGTGAGACTTATGTTGATGATATTCTCATCGAAGTAACATTGCTCATTGAGGATGCACTTTTAATACTACACCGATAGTCGATGAAATTAAGGTTGCAATTCTTCTTCATCGACAAAGCTTAGTTTATCAGAGGGTGTATTTTAGTTTTCCTCTGATCTTCGATGAGCACACTGTGTGAAAATTTATGTTAGGATATTCATACTCTCTTTTTTGTCATATTTCAATTCCTTTAATTAGTGTGTTCATCACTAGATGTCTGTCCATTTTTATCTCCAATATTTGCAAGCATGATCATAAGATAAACCCATAGTCATCAAATTCTACTCACGGATTTGTTTTGTCTCTAAATTTTAGGTTACTCCTTCCACACATAACTTTTCCTTGAATAGATTGTTATTGGTAGCTAATGGAGAATCTAGCGTTCGAATCTATACGCCCAACATTAATCATCAATTCTTGAGTGCACCAATATTTTACTTTGTAATTTGCATTAATTCATAAGTCTCGATTCCATTTCAAATGCCTTGGTTCAATATGTTATCATTCTCTCATAGTAGTTGTCAGTGTTGCCACTTGCAAGGATCACATTTTTCCCTTTGTCTCATGCTCTCCCCTTTTATTTATAGGGTTTTCCAAGATTTATCATCTGTATAATAATACACTGTCGGGAGCCTTCAAGATTACTATTTAGAAGATACTTCTTAAATAAGATAAATTTATATCTCTATAAATAAAAATTAATATTAATGTCATTAAATATTTTTTAATATTTCTACAAATAGAAATTAACATTAATGTTATTTACTATTTTTTAATATATATTTTTTTACAAAGAATTGATTTTAAAACATTTAAAAATAAAGAACTCAAATATTCAAATAACCCACATTTAATTTATATAAATGTTTAACATAGTACCCATGTAGTTCACCTCATAAGTAGCCTATAGAATTGCCTAAAACAATGTCTCATCATACAAAATATTTTTCACAATTTTAAAGTAGTAAACTACATCTTAAAGAAAAAAAAATCTTCAACATAAGCTCCTGCATAGTGCAATCCAAAGCAGTTTCAACAGAAAAAAAGAAAAAAAAAGATGTTGGTACTACTATAATGTTCCAAACATAAAGCCAAAACATGGAAATGTTTAGAACAAACACAAAATATAAAGCATCTCACAAGAGAGAGTTAACATACCATAGTAGGTAACAGATTTTATGTTGGGTGTTGGTGCAATCCTAAAAAAAAATGCCGGCCAACAAGAGTCTCCATACACAATAATAGAAAAAAGGATTAAAGTTAGGGCATTATTATTATCCTCAAAACAATTATCGAAGAAAAGAAAATATTGAAACAAATCTTAAAGCGTATAGTAGGCCAAAAGATGACATATGTTTGCATACTACAACAGGATATATATATATATATATATATATATATATATATATATATATATATATATATATATATATATATATATATATATATATATATATATATATAGATATATATATATATATATATATATATATATAGATATATAGATATATATATAGATATATAGATATATATATATAGATATATATATAGATATATATATATATATATATATATATATATATATATATATATATATATATATATATATATATATATATATATATATATATCTATATATATATATATATATATATCTATATATATATATCTATATATCTATATATATATCTATATATATATATATATCTATATATATATATATATATATTTGTGCTCCTATATACAAAATGCCATTCTGACATGTTTAAAACTTACTAAAAATTCCTATCACCATTTTTTCAATTCAAATTGATCTGATGCAAAATTCTATGCACAACGAAGTATTTTAGAATTGGAAATTTCCATTAAATTAGTGTCAAAATTATTTAAACTATCAATAAGTCTTTGAATTGTTGGTGAAGCTTTGATTTTATTTTCGATAAATTGATTGATTAAATAGTTATAATAAGATCCTCTACTATATCATTAGAAATCTATGAAGTAGTTTAATCTACAAAACATTGATTGAAGTTAAAAGACATTCAATAGATAAACAATTGTTGCACTTTTAGTTAGTATAATTTCAACAAAATTTTGGATCAGTTTTTGTTATTTCAAGAGTCCGTAATTGTAATGAAAATACCATTTTCTAGAATTCTCTGAAGTAGCTTTATCATACTACCTACCAATCATCCCCATAATTAACATTTCTATTCAGCTTCTTACCCACATAGCCAGGTGCACTAATCCCTCCCTTTTTATTTATTTTTCACATCCACTCAGCTCCTGGGCACTCACATTCACTGGTTTATTCTATATACATTATAAAATTGTGTTTGTAAATGAGATATTTGTATAATATTCTTCTAATCTAATCTACAAGTAATAAACATTTTCAGTTTTCTTTTATACCTTTTTTAATATTTACAAATCAATGTGTATTTTTGTTTCCATGTTTCAAATTGTCAATGGAAATGTCTATCATGCAGATATTGGAAAGTGTTTTAAGGCTGCCAGACTATAGGGAGTGTGTTGATTGCAAAAGCAAGTAGGTATTCAGCAAACTGTACATTTTGTTGAATAAGTAGATAGTTTTGTTTTGATAAAACATACACATTTCCTGTGATAGTGAATTTGGGTGTCATTTGGTGTATATACATTTTTCTTTTACTTCACATGAGTGGCATACAAGTAATCTATGTTTCATTTATTATTTGAGATATTTAGACTTGTGAATAATAAAATTCAGAATATGTTGAGCTACAATTGCTACATGAATTTTGTTAAAAAACTCAGCTTTTACAGATTAATGGTTCCATGGGAAAAGGAGTAGAAAGGTGTATTGATATAGTGCTCAAATTATCTGATACAAATTTTTCTCGAAACTTGGCTTTTTTCATTTTTAATTCAAAGGTCCAGTCTAAATTTTTGCTTCAATTTTCCATGATTGAATCTCTTTGGAGGTACCAACCAATGTTGGATGCCAATTAAATACTCTCTGTTCTGAACCAATAATTGGTTGCAGAGCATTAATGGAAAATTGATATTGGGTCTTGAAGTACTCATAAGCCGCTAAGTATTTCAAAGAAACTTTGGATAGATATTTGTTTTAAAAAAGATTATTACTTGGATACATATTTATTTCAAAAGATTAGTTAAAAATTATCTTAGAAAAAATTAGATTCATATTTAATATGAATTAAAAAGTAGACTATTTGGAATTAAATAATATATTCCAAAAGAGGTTTCAAATTTTATGATTATTTAAAATTTTCTTTATCCAAATCTTTTTTTATTTGAAGAAATTCATTCAAATTAAATAGTATATAAATTGGAGTAAATTACTTATATTAATTCAATTAAAAATTATTTAAAATTTTGGAAGAAATACATTCAAATCAAATAGTATCTAAATTGGAGTAAATTACTTATATTAATTGAATTGTAAACTATTTAAAATTTTGGTAGATTACCAATCGGAGTATTTGGGTATATTACCAATTGGAGTAAATTACTTATATTAATTGAATTGAAAATCGTATAAAATTTTGTTAGATTACCAATTATGTTTAATTTGTTATGAGCATCAAGTCATGTTTCTGGATAGATATTTGTTTCAAAAGATTAGTTGGATAGATATTTGTTTTAAAAGATTAGTTGAAAATTATGTTAGAAAAATTTAGATTAATATTTAATTGTAGATTATTTGGAATGAAATAATATATTCCAATGGAGGTTTCAACTTTTCTTTAGGTCAATTGGTTAACCATAAGATAAAATATGTGCACATACGATACAATATGACAATAAGAACCCTAGTTTTTTTTTCCAATTGCAATATTTGGGTATATTACCAATTGGAGTAAATTACTTATATTAATTGAATTGAAAATCGTATAAAATTTTGGTAGATTACCAATTATATTTAATTTGTTATGAGCATCAAGTAAGATTAGTTGGATAGATATTTGTTTCAAAAGATTAGTTGAAAATAATGTTAGAAAAATTTAGATTAATATTTAATATGAATTAATGAGTAGATTTTTTGGAATGAAATAATATATTCCAAAGGAGGTTTCAACTTTTCTACGATTATGGTTAATTGATAATTTGAAATTTTGGTTTTTGGGTAAGGTATATAAAAATGGAGGACATAATTGGCATGAAGGTTGAAGTATGAAATAACGAGGAGGGATTTCAGGGAGCTTGGTTTGAAGGTACAATGATTGATATTGTAAAAAATAGTGAAAAAACAAAATATTATGTACAATATGATCACTTCATCATAGATGAATGGAGTCGGTGACCCCTTGTAGAGGAAATATCTTTAGAAAACATTAGACCCATTCTTCCACCATTACTTAGGTTCCCTCACTATATACCACTTGGATTTTTTGTTGATGAACTAGATAATGATTGTTGGTGGAGGGGTGTTATAGTTGATAGATTTCTTTCCCCTCTTAGCATTGAAGAATTTTTTGAGATATACTTCCCTAATAGTCATACTTTGAAACCGTATTCATGATCCAAGCTATGTCTAGGGCAAGAATGGATAGGAGGTGAATGGAGAATAGCACAAAATAATTGAGTATTTGTATATTGTTTTTGTTTTGAGATCCACTACCTCTTAGAGGGGGATCACATGTTTTGGAGTATCACTGGTTTTATATTGTAAATGATTATTTTTCTCAATATGGCCTTTTAGACAATATCCTAACACTAAATTTATTTCATTATGTCTATGCAATCATTGCTTTTAAAAAAATCCATTTTCATTTTATTACAATATTTTGATGTACAACACATACAATATCTTTTCACATTAATATGTAATAGTGCGATGCATAAAAATGCAACTATTACAAAAGTAAATCACAAGTAGATTTTAGTGTCGAGATAAATGTATTACATGAAAAAATTAAGGGGATGTTTAGTGCATAACCCCCTCAACAAGGTACTAAATAGACAATAGCATAAAATGGAAAATGGAAAACAAAGGAAATGCATCAGTTCATATTGATACATATATCCATCACACTATAAACCAATCTATACATCACACTTTAATGCATAGTTGTTGTGGAACCAACTTACAATGATTGTTACTTTACAAACCATGTTAGGAAAAGCAAGTGATCATTGCTTTTTAAAAAAATTGATTTTCATTTTATTACAATATTTTGATGTACAACACAAACAATATCTTTTCACATTAACATGTAATAGTGAGATGCATAAAAATGCACCTATTACAAAAGTAAATATCTGAGACATGACCTTGCAATCTACTAATGACTTGTATAGACATACACCTTACAACATATGGAAATAAAGCATTTGACAGTGCTACGTATCTGTTTGCTACAAATGATTCACTAAAGATACACAATAAGAAAATGTTGAAATCATTAAATTGCCCGATCACAATAAGCACAAAAATGAATTCTGTAAATAGAAACAATAATATAGTGGATTACTCATTTGCAGGGGACAACATATTATGCTTACAACAAATATATGGATAGAGGAAAGACTTGTTAATGGAGCTCTTGGTGAGGTTCTTGACATTGTTTATGGTCCATGCTGCAAGCCACCAAGTGTCTGAAGACCATACCAATTGTAGTTACATTAGGCAACCAAAGCCATCTACCACTTACCACGTCATGGGCTACTTCAATACACAAATCACAAGGGCTCACGCTACAAAAAGAAAAAATTAACATTGGTAGTTTTAGATACACAAATCGCAAGGGCTCATGCTCCACATTTTATATACGAGAAGAAAATGTGCGGTTGTAGCGATAAAATACCTAGAAGCTCCTAGAATGATGTTTATACGCTATCACCAGAGCAAAAACTTACACTCCAAATAATTGAAAATCATAACAAGGTCTGCTCGAATAAACCACTAAAGATGATCGTTCAAGGAATTGCAGGTATAGGGAAATCTTAATTTCTTGTATAAGAGAAATACTGAACAATATGACACCCCCAAAAAAAGGCCAGCTATTGATATTGGCCCCAACAGGGGTTGCTGCATTCAATATACATGCATCAACAATCCATTCAAAGCTTAGAATACCAATCAAAGACATGCAACCACTACAAAGCCAGGCATTAGCAACATTCCAAGAAGAATTAAAACATATAAAGTATATCCTAATAGATGAAATGAGCTTCATCGGACCAAAGATACTCCTCAAAATTGATAGTCGGCTTCAAGAGGCCTTTCCCCATCGACAACTTGCACCTTTTGGTGGAATATCGATGATACTCTTTGGTGATCTAGCACAACTGCCACCTGTCATGGATAAATCGATTTACACATCATATTCCAATGCAAAGTTATTGTGGGACCAATTTACAATGATTGTTACTCTACAAACAATGTTTTGATAAGCAAGTGCGAGCAGTGCACAAGCAGAATTTTGTAAAATATTACAAAATATCTAAGATGCAACCCCAACAGAAGATGATTGGAAGCTACTAATAACTCGTACATACATACACCTTACAACATCTGAAAATAAAACATTTGATGGTGCTATACATCTATTTGCTACAAATGATTCAGTAAAGCTACACAATAAGAAGATGTTGAAATCATTACATTGTCCGATTGCAATAAGCACAACAATGAGTTCTAGAAATAGAAATAATAATATAGGGAATGATGAACGGTTGGAAAAACATGTACTCCTCTGTAGGGGTCAATGCATTATGCTTACAATGAATATATGGATAGAGACAGGGCTTGTGAATGGAGCTCTTGGTGAGGTGATTGACATTATTTATGGGCCAGGCCACCAAGTGTGCCTACGTATGTTGTCACACATTTTGATAATTATTGTGGACCATCTTGGAATGAACATGATCCAAAGGCTGTATCGATTGTGCTTGTCACATTAGGCAGCCGAAGACAGCTCCCTTTGACCATGTCATGGGCTATTACTATACACAAATCACAGGGGCTCACACTACAAAAAGTAACAATTGACATTGGTAAAATAGAGAGACAAGGAATGACGTTTACAACTATATCAAGAGTCAAATCTCTGGATAGTCTTCGCATCCAGCCTGCATTCTCCTATGAAAGGTACGCCAAAATGCAGAACAATCCATATACAATGAAACGGAAAGCAGAAGAATCCCGTCTAAACCAGCTGTCAATAGAAACCAAATACACCTATTCTGCATGTACAGAACAATCATGAAACTATATAGCACTATCAACATACCCCTTGGACCCTTCAAAAAGTACAAGTGCTAGTATTAACAGCAATCAACTAAGGCTAGAAGTGGCCTTAAGGAACTACAACCCTACTGTGTGTGAAGCCGTTGCAGCAGGGAACAAATCCCCTCCTTCGCCGCATAGAAACAGCATACACTAATGGGTACTCATGTCAGGGGTCTTCAACCGACCTGTCGAAAAATGAACAACAACAAAGGACTTTGTTAGGGACTCTGTTCACTTTGTGAGGGACTGCTAACGACTTGTTTGCATTGTTTAGATTTCATCGTCTTCTAATCGCCTCTATTAAAAGAAATTAATGGATGCAAATAAAAAAAAAGAATGAAATGAGGTTTTCCCTATATCTATGCGTTACAAAGACGTAATATGTATATGCTTAGAACATTAGACAAAGGCTTGACGTTGTATAAAATCTAGAGAAGTTTGTTTTGTAATTGATTTCTCACAAACCTACGAAGTTTTCAATGTCTTTTTGGTTGGTCGTTATTACCACATTAACGAACAATCCTATGATTACATTATTTCTTCTTGTTTGTTTACCGGTCTGTCCCAAGTTTCACCTTCATTTTCATCGTCTTTGACTGATTTTAATGTTTTACAATTAAATTTCTAGTACAGTTACAACCGTCATATAGCTGGCCAACAACATACACCCCTCGTATTAAATTTTATTTCATAGTCCTGGATATCAACAGAGACATTATTGTTTTCATTTCTTCAGATTGTCTCTTATAATGTGTTGCTTGTATCAGCTTCCACTATGCAATGCTATAGATTGTCAACATTTAAATTCTTATTTGCTTTTTAATATTGATTTTGTAGATGCAAGCTTGTATCTACTCATTCATGGGCTGTGAAAAATCTGTATTATCATTATATCAATATTGATTTTATTTTTTAAATTAATATTGTAGTTGATATATTTAGTTTTTAAATAATTTTTCAAGGTGTTATTTTATAAAATTAAAAAACAAAGAGCTAATGAAAAGTGTCCTAAAAAAAATTAAAATTATTATTAATAGATTTCAAATAAAAAATAAATCAATTTTGTAATGTATGTTTGTTATATATTAGATCACTCATGTTTAATATTATGTTATATCTTTGTAGAACAATCCATAGATGTGATTTTTGAGGCATTTAACAGAGATTGAATTGATCCGTCTTTTCAATTAATATTTTAATAATTGTAAATAACTATTATTTAGAATTCTTTGTTCACAAATCTAGACTACGTAAACAATAGTGTTATTATCATGTTTCCTTTTTTTAATGGTTATCTATTACTATGAATAAAACCATATACATTCTTACATGAAGGCTTGAGAGAGAACATAAACATTAGTGGCCAAAGAAGGACCACAAAAAGATAAAGGGTAGCAAAGAGTGGTTCAATAAATAAAATAGATACATCAAAAGTGTAGGAAATCTATCCATTTCAAATTTCATAGGATTCATCAAATATATTAAACCTAATTCGAGGATCAATCAGTGAAATATTTCAATTAGGCTTAAATACTTCTAGCTCTTGACCTTCAACATATATCCATGTCATTGAAAAGCATATCAAATGTGTAGTCGTTGCCATGTCTTTTTAGAAATTTCAAATACTCTTTCGCAAATATTTATTTTTCCTCTCTAGTGGATGGCCAATGTTTGGCCATCTTGATCTTAGACCCAGTGGAAAGCAACTTCCAAAATTTCTCTTTGGAGAACTCTATGGTAAGTGTAATCTATAGGACCAAAAATGGTCTCGGGTATTTGATAAATAGACTTGAATGTTCTCTTCTTCTCCTTATCTCAGTTTGATAACTTCTTATTTCTTAGATCTAGTTGCTTTTCTTTGATCTTTCTTTTCATACGATTGGTTTATTCAAATTTAAATCTTCTTGTCAATTTCAATCCTCTTCTTTCTATTTGGAAGATGGTTATAATATTCCTTCCTAAACCCTTTAGGTATGAAAATGAAACTTTAATTCATGGTTAGGATACTTGTTCCTATTGATTTTTTTCTCCGGTCAAAAGATTCTTGTAAGCCTCCTTTTAAAACTCGTTGTTCTATCCTTCTAGTGACGAGTGTTTTTTTGGTTTCAACTATCTCTTTTCGATTGATCGTTGAATTGTATTGGGTAAATAATTTTGTATATATCACTAGTCTTCTAAAAATAACATTGCTTAATTAAAGAATGCTCCACCATCGACACTAACCTTATGACATAACCCAATCCTTAAATATTTTATCATTAAGAAAGCTAAAGGCACAAGTTAAATTATCTCATCTAGGCTTTGAAATAACATATCTCATATCCTAAAAGTGTTCCTTATGATGTTTAGCTCAAATAGTTCACCGTAGTTTGTAGATCACCTAAGAAGAAAAGAGACTCTTTGACTATATTAGAGTTTAGGCCATAATAAAATGATATTTTTTTATTCTAAAAAACTATTTGAGATCTGTCTTATAGAGTTATAAGATTTCACTTTTATGAGATTTCATATATAATTTGATCTAAGAAACTATTTTAAAAATATATAATAAATATGTCGAGAGATATCATATTCAGCGCACCTATGTTAAATCATATTCACCTAAAGGTATAATTGACACTTCGAATAGGATATCTCTCGACATATTATGACAAATACAAATATGAGAAATGGAATGGCACGGGCTAAGCTCCCTAAAAAATGTACCAAAGACAAAAAAATGTCAATATTTTTTTTTCCCTAGACTCGTAAAAACACAGTGATTTTATTACAATTTTTTTGTAGTTTACAAGCACAAAATATACAGATTATGAAGAATAAATTCTGAAAAAATTGTAAAAATCTGTTATATTTTCTAATTTTAAAAAATTTGTCAATACTACATTATGTAGAGAGTTTAGCCGCATCCAAATAGAATGCATTATCAATCTTTCATGAGCATTATCATTCAATGAGACATAAATAGCGTTGTTTACACACAGTCAATATTCCAGGCGTTCCCCGCAGTATAATAACTTCCATCGGTTGGGGGTAATAAAGCAAAGACAGGACCGTGAGAGGTAGTGTACACTATTTCTGGATAACTCGGAGGAAGAGGAGGGAGTGGAGCTTTCATTTTCAGGATATCGATCACCCGTCTTATAGTCAGTCTGGCTTTCGGATCCGGATGAGGGCACAACAACCCTACTAACAACACCCTTTCCATCTCCTCATCGTTGAAATTCCCATCCAGCTTATCATCTGCGGCTTCCAAAATCTTGCCCTTTCCATACAAGTCCCAAACCCATTCAACTAATCTCCAATTATGGTCCACCAGGTTCCGGTCCAGAGCTTTTCTTCCTCGCGCAATTTCTAGACACACTGCCCCAAAGCACATATTCAGGTGCAAGATACCCAAATGTGCCTGCCACCACTGTTGTCGCAGAAGCTGCACGCTCACGTTCAACCACTCTCGCCAGCCCAAAATCCCCAAGCTTTGCAGTGAATTCGCTGTCCAGCATTACATTGTTCGCCTTTATATCTCTGTGCACAACACGCTGGTCCCACTCTTCATGAAGATAAAGAAGAGCTGAGGCTATGTCACAGGCAATATTCTATCTTCGATCCCAATTTAGATCACTTCGATTCTGCTCCCCAAATAAATACTTGTCCAAACTTCCATTTGGCAGAAATTCGTAGACAAGAAGCAGGAGGCCCTTTTCATGGCACCATCCGTGAAGTTGCACAAGGTTCCGATGCCTCAGCTTGGAGATTATACTCACTTCTGAAATATATTCCCTTTCTCCTTATTTGGAGCCTTGCGATATTCTTTTCACTGCCACGGTCTCCTTTGACGCAGACAGGATGCCTCTGTAGACTTGTCCGAAGCCTCCCTTTCCAAGCATTTGATCGTTGCTGAAGTTTTTCGTTGCAGCGCGCAGGACAGAGTACGAGAACTTTACGAGAACTTTTGCGGGCCATGAGCACAGTGTTTGTCCAGCTCTCTGCTTTTCACTTTGTTTGTGTTACCATGACGCCACAAGACCAAGAGCACTACCAAACAGATAACTGCTATCACTACCACCGCCCCGCAGACTGTGACAGACAGCAGAATAGCATCTCTTCTCTTATTTGTCCGGTGCACTGGGTTTGCTGGCTGAGTGTCGATGTCCCATGAATATTGAGAAGAAAACTGCCAATTGGAGACCATGTGAAACTCCTGTGTAATTAACTCGTTAGAAGCGGAGAAACCAATCTTGACGGTCTGAGGAAGAAACTGACTGAGATCTATGTCATAAGACAAGATCGGTGTTCTGGGTTTTCGCGTCCCCTGAAGATATGAATCAACTGTATAATTTTAAAGAAATAGTTGGAGTTTCTTAGCTATCCCGTCGTAGTCGAACCATGCTTCCCATGGCATGGAGTCGTTGAGATACCCATCGGTGACAGAGATATTCACCTTGGAAACAATACTATTCACATTGATTCCCACATGGTTGTTATCCATGTCGAAAGGATTCATGAATGTATCAAACTCCACAGTCACAATTTGATTGGAGAAGTCTCCTTCAGATGTCGAATTAAAAAGACCAAGCCATTGCCCCTCGCTATTTACAGGTGGCTCCAAGTCAAAAGGAGCAATGAAAAAGGCGAGTCCACCGCCGGATTCCATGCCATAAACTTGAGAGACAGTGAAGATAAAGTGGGCAGTGAAATTGGCGAGAGCGTGAGAAGAGGCAGAGTTAATCCATAAGGGAACTGCTTTGTTGTATGTTGCCCACGCCCAGTGTGGCTTTTCCTCATATGACAAAGGTATGAGAATAATGTCAGTCATGTTCTGACTAGTGACAGTCTTAGCGTTCCCATGCAGCAGTATATCAGTCGGCGAAGGGTTATTGATTTTAAATTCAGTCCGCCCATCTGCTCGCAATTGCAGAGTACCAAAGAAGAAAAAGAAGAAGAAAGAAAGAAAAGAGGTTTGCCATATGTGATGCGTTGCAGAGACGTGATATGCAAACATTAGATAAATGGTGGGGGTTGTGTATAATCGATGCGTTGCAGTCACGCCTGCGAAGTTTCCGAGGGCGTTATTTCCTATGACTACCATGGTTTTATTACCACAGAAACTGAGTTTCCTATGACTTCGTTATATGTCCTCCTTTGTTTACCGGTCTTCCCCATGTTTCGCCTTCGTTTTCATCTTCATCGGCTATTTTTAATGTTTTACAATCTTCAACGGCCATTTTTAATGTTTTACAATCATATGTAAGTTCGCTTCCAGTTGTCCTGTAGCTGGCCGACAACTTGTACCCTTCAATTTCAATTTTATTTCATTAGTCCTTTCTGTCACTAGGGATTTTAATATTTTGATTGCTTTAGGTGGTTGTCTTGTATATTTTAGATCTTAAATGAACACTATTTGATTTTTTTAATTTAATAGAATAATATCTTCTTATTATAAGATTGACTTATTTAATGGTCTTTTAGGACTAATATAAGTATTTATGAATTGTCATTAGTTAATATAAGTTATTTTGTTAAATATAGAATTATCAATTTTATTTTCAATCTAGGTTCTTTTATGTATTGGGCTATCACATTCATACAATGTGTTCAATATGTTGGATATGTTGGAGATGCTATGATCTAAAAGAACAATCATTAAATAAGTGAGATATGCCTTGTAAATAATCATCCCAAATAATGAAAGTGGAAACACAACTATGTAGAGCTTATTTCTCCGAATCATGACAAACCAAAGATTTATGAACACTTAATCCAAAAGAATCAAGAAATAATGGAAATATGATATTTGGTGTAAGCTGTAGTATCTAATGAGGAGTAGAAATCTAAGGTTCAAATAACCAAATTACATTGCCTTGTGCATGTTGAAGGTATTAATGTCATGTATACTCAAACTATAAACAAAGTCAATAGAACCAAAGAAAGAAAAGGAATATAATTTGGAATCATGATTAGCATACCCTATAATGATGGTCAACTCTATTCTATGGATATTGGACGATGATGGAGTATGGTGTGAACTTAACCAATTTACCTATACCACTTTGTGTGATTTGAAAAGTGGAAGAGAGATCATTCGATAATGAAGGAAAAAATAAAATCTATGAATTCTACTTCACCAATACAAATTGACCCTTTTCCATGAGCCAATATGTAGGTGCTACTTGTCATCATAATGGATTCAAATGAGGAAGGTTCAAATATGTAAAATAAATCCCTTGATCTAGCCATGTGGTGTGATGCTTCAAAATAAAAAGTCCCTAGTCAGATGGGTTATTTGTATAAGCATAAGATATTTTACCATTTTTCATTATACTTATCTAAATTTTTTGATTATGTAAATAAATACAAGAATAACCACATGTCATGTATGTAGGTAATTAAATGTGATGTTATTTGAGGGAATGTATTAATTCAATATTTTCCTTTTCAGAATATTAGTTGTCTACATGTGCTTATTTTTTATATAATTACATGTAGGCATCTTCTTAAACTTTCTTGCTTTTGATGTGGGCTATGAAATTAATGACATGTCTAATTATGTGCACATTTATCTTGATGCTTAGTTATTTTTATTTCTCTTATGTATTGTAACCTTTTGTTCAAATGCAATAATATATTATGGCTTGGAAGGCTTCATGGTATTGATTTGAAATAATTCATCTTTCATCTTTGCAAGATAATAAAAAATGGAAGAAATGACACACTTCAATATGAACCATATAAACATTATCTATTACATCAAAAGATAAAAGAAATACTAAATAGTTGGTACCTACCTTTGTTAAGACATGTAGGACCAATTTTTTCATCTTTATTGAATATTATTCTATATTGTTTAAACAAGAACTTTAGAAAGCATAATCTAGCTAGTAATTCCTACTTATCTAAAATTATTGTGGGTTTAAGACTTATTAGTTCACTTGCTAGTTGATGTCCTCCTCTCATTACATCTTTCTTATCAAACCCATATTATAGTTTTCACAAGAAAGTATTATGTGTTATGGTCGATTTAATGTGAAAGAGAAGGTTGAGAGACATATATAGTGTCTAATAATATTATCATTATAATTGTACCTTTTTTACTCTTTAAATATTGTTGTAGAATTGAATTTGAAATCCATAATGATTTTATGTAAGCCTTAATTTTTTGACTCTTATATTTATCTATTAATTCCATTCATGCATTAAATAGAATAAGCATTAGAATATTATTAAATAAGGCAAAACACAACCCCTTGATTCAATTTTTCTTATTATCAATGATGATTCCAATAAAAAATATTCTTCATATTCCTTTAGAAACAAAAAAATTCAGTGTATTGTGTGCCTCTAAGAATGGTCTTAAAATGTGCATAGATTCAAAATTTTAAGCCGGTTATTTCTAGACTTTCTTTTCAACCAATAAAAAGCATGACAAAAAAATTTCTATCATTTTATATTCATCAAATGGAATAGGATATATTCTTCAATGTAGCCCATCTAAAAGTTTGGCTCATGGAAAGATACATCCATTAATAACAATACTATTTCATAGATCTAGTATATGCATAGAATTAAATTAAAAAATAACATTATTATTGCAAAAGAGGAAAGCAAATAGATGGAAACTAAAGATTATTGAAGAAGACCTTATTTATGGCATACCTCTTCAAGGTCACTATCTAATACAAAAAAAAAACATAACATGATCAAAATATATTTATTCTATCTTCAAATCGACAGGAATTAGACTTGCTCCCGCATCAATACTATTTCAATGGCAATGACCCAAGTATATAATAAATATCTCGATAACAAAGTAAATTAATTTACAATCCTATTTATTTTCATTTGGAGTTCCACCATACAACCAACATGTAACTCATACTAATAAAATATAGTAAGAACCAATTTTATCCTTGCAAGGTAAACACAATAAGTACTATCATAATTTTGATGTACAAGCATAAGGTTTGTGAGAATCAAGTTGAACTCTACAATAGAAAACATGACTATTATAGAAAAATTCTTCTCCACAACTATAAAGGATTCTATACAAAAACTAAGATGTTTTCTTGTCCTAACAAAGGTTACTTCCTCAATGCAATACTTCCTTCTCCATAAGTTTTTTACCCAATAATGTGACCTAGTGACTATCTAGTTACTCACATAGCCTCTCCAACATAAAACACTTCAACAAGTTCTGAATTTTTTCTTTCTATCCATAGCCTCTTGCTAAATTTTTCCTTACCTATTTTTTTTAATATCCCAATCAATTCCTATCCATCTATCCCACTATTTTTAATTTTCCCCCCCAAATTGTTTCATAACTTCCTCTTCCAGCATGGTTCATTTCTATTTATTTTTATTGAAAATTTTTGACTATGTACATAATAATGTTTATGCCCCTTCAGTTTTAGTGTATCTCTTGTCCAAAAAATTTAGAAAAATGAAATTGGTGTGAAATTGAGTTGTAGCCATTTTGTCGAACATTTGACATGTTTACCTTTAAATATAAGACACAAAAAAAACTAAATGGGAATTCCAAAATATCATGCCGGTTTGTTCATTCTTGGGTGCTCTAGCATCAAATACCACATGTACTAAAAGTTTTCATGAGCGCAAGACACATGAACATTTTGATAAAGCTAGAAGGTGAATTTCATGCTTTTCCAAATTTGAAGTATTTATCCAAGAAGACTCATCTACTAGATGGTTCTTCCAACAAACGAAATACTCCAAATATTCTCTCCTTCTTGTTCTTTTGAATACATGTGAACCAATTACTTGATCAACCAATTCAAAATTCTTTTTTGACAATTGATGTAGCCATTACATGACATCTAATGAATCTAAAGATGCACTTTATTTCTCACTTGATTTACCTTCATAGTACTTGTACAAATCAACCATATTAAAAATTGAAGAAATGCCAATTCTAGCTAGAGGTTTGATCTCATATGATTTTGTTGAGAACCTTCATAAGTCTTTACAAGGGACAATTTTATTTCAATTTAGTTTGTTGTAGGTACCTTGAGAAAGTATTTCCTTCCACAAATTATCCATTACTATCCCTCTAACTTCAAACTCTTTCACTCTCTTATACTTATTAGTTTTTTATTTATACTTTATAGCATTTTTCTCCAATTTTTCGCTCACTTATTTTTTCAAATCATGGATATATTTAGAAAAATCCTTAGCTACAATAATTTTCCTATTCAAATTTTCACTAATCCCTAATTTATCAATATGCCTAAGGCTGAAATCATAGACTACTTGGATTGGACTCTTACCTACACTTCATTTGATGGAACTATTATAAGAAAATACTTCTTGTGCCAAAATAAAATCCCATTGGTTTGGTTTATCACAAACCAAATACCTCAACAAATTTCCCAAACTCTAGTTAACAAATTTCGTTTGACCGTCTATTTTTTTAATGGTATGTTGAACTGAAACCCAATTGTGTGACCATTTACTTCCACATTGTATGCCAATTTTTATTTTTATTTTTTGTATCTCTATCTAAAATAATGATTTTAGGAAAGATATGTAACTAAACTATCTCTTTGATAAATAATGTACCTATATGAGAAGCATCACTACATGTGCTACAAAGTATAAAATGAGCCATTTTTGAAAAATTGCCCACTACAACAAAAATAGAATCATTGTCACTTTGTGTTGGTGGCATCCCATAAATAAAATCCATGCTAATGCATTCCCATGGTCTCTTTGGTATTGTCAGTGACATGTATAATTTGGTATTTTTCATCACACCTTTGGCATATTGACATATTAGACAACTTTGTACCATTGTTTTTACATCTACACTCATCCCCAACCAATAGTATCTCTTGTTCAGTTGTGCTAAGGTTTTGTCCACTCCATAATGTCAATTCAAATCCCCACTATATTTTTCCTTCATCAATTTTTCCCTCATTGAGACTTGAGGCATGGACAATCTCTTTCCTTTAAATATTTTTTTCTTCTATTACATACTACAATCATGGACTTCTATCAATCCCAATGGGATTATTACATGTTTACCTTACTTATTTAAAATCAACATCTTCTTCATACAAATCACCCAATAAATCAAATCCAACTACATTTAGCCTCATCTAATTCAACAACAAACACAATATACTTAAAGCATTGACACATCTATTTGATTTACCACTTCACTATTTTAGAAAAAAAGAGTAACTTTGTAAGAATTCAACCCACTTCATATTATTTTCATTTATCTTACCTTGGTTGTTAAATAATTGCAATGCATGATGATCAATGTACAAAATGATTTTTTTTGGCAACAAATAGTGTCCCATTCTCGAGTTCTTGCACAATCACATAGAAATTTTGATCATACACAAAGAATTTTTTTTTTTCTCCATTTAGCTTCTCACTAAAATAAGTTATAGGTCTGACCTTTTGAATTAGAGCTCCTCCTATTTTTATCCCACTAGCATCACAATCACCTTGAAATAATTTACTAAAATCCAAAAGTGCTAATACATGTTGCTTTGTTACCTTTTCCTTCAAAATGTTAAAACTTTTCTCAGTTTCTGTTGTCCAAACATATTCCCTCTTATTTTCCTTTTTTATATCTATGATGGGAGAAAAATATTGCTAAAATTTATTATGATCTCTATATAGAAGCTTCTTGCTACCAACATACTTCTTGATGAAGGTCAATCAAGAATAGTTTTCACCTTTTCTAGATCTATTTTCTAACCATTACTCAAAACCACAAAACACAAACAAACTAATTATTCCTTCATGAACATACACTTTTTCAAATTTACCATCAAATTTTCCACTTTTAACCTTTGTAGGACTTCTCTTATATGCTTTAAGTGCTTCTCTTTTGACTTACTAAATATCAAAATATCATATAAATAAAAATCACAAACTTACCAAGGAAAGGCTTCAAGAATTTGTTCATCAATCTTAGAAAATTAATTGGCACATTTGATGCTCTCAAATGCAATTTCCAACCATTCATACAACTCATCCTGCATTTTAAATGTAGTCTTCCACTCATCCCTTTCTCTAGTTCTTATTTTACAATAATCGTTCTTCAAGTCAATTTTTGTAAAGTATTTTGCTTCATTCAAATAATTCATTAAGTCATCCATCCATGGCAAAGGAAAATGAAACTTGATTGTTATTTTATTTATTTTTATTGAGTCTTTACACATCCACAAACTACCATATTTATTTTGTGCTAACACTTTTGGAATTACAATCGTTCTTAAACATTCTCTAATAAGCTCCTTATCAAGTAGTTTTTTCACTTTCTTTTCAATCTCCTCATTTTCTTTCAATTTCATTCTATATGGTACCTTGCTTGGTAAACTAACATGAGGAATCAAATATATGTAATGACTTATCCTCTCCATTGGTGACAACCAATCAAGCATCTCCTCCATCATGTTTTCTTCATATTCATCTAATATTCTTTATATTTCCTTTTGTATATTACCATCTTCACTTTTTTCCGTAGCTACTGTGAATTTGAGAACCATAGAAAGATATGCTTCCTCTCTTTTAACTCCAAAATTTCTTTCTTAAAGGGTAAAAGTACATTCACCTATCACACTTGAGGCTAACTCAAAGGAAATGGCCAAGTAATACTTGGCCATTTTTTACTCGGTCAAGTAACACTCTGCCAAATCCACGTACAGTCTGTGTGATGTCTAATGGAGCCTATTTGGATGGAGGTACTCGGACAAGTAGGACTCAGTCAAATCATACTTGACCAAGTCCCACTCACGGAATAAAAATACTGAAAGGTTCTTTAAGTTGGCCCTCATTTGCAGAGTGAGGGGCTCGCATGGGTCTCGAATCCTAATAGACCTTGATCAAGTAGGATTCAATTGAATCCCACTCGGCTGAGTCCTACTTGACTGAACTCTCTGATGTGGCATGCCATGTAGCAGCCAAACCCCAAAAATCTATAGAATGAAGTTTCAACTTCTGTACTTCTTTCCTTATGAAAAATAATTTAAAAAAAAAGGTAAAAATACCCTTTTGTAGAACTCAGAACTAGGATTCAGAATACTTATAATTTTATAGTATTTGATTTCAAAAGTTGATAAAATTTACTAAATATTTCAATTAGGTATATTAAGTTTCAAGAAGACGTTGATTAACAAAATTAGTAGATCAAATCATAAAAAATTAAAAGTTACCTACTACACTAGAGAAGAGAGTCCTCTTCAATAATATATACTTGTTTTTTGTTTGGTGTAGTTTTGATAGGGGAAAGAAGGTGGGAGATGACAACTGTCAATTTTGGGTAAGTTCAGCTTTAAATAGTTATAACAGACAAAATATTGATCAAAAATAGTTTTTAATTTTTTTCTCCACTAGCTATACATTTCATCTAAAACATATTCTTAAATTGGTGAAAAAAAAATTTACTTAAATTTTTTTGGTGGGAAGTAGACCCTTGAATTTGTAGTATTTTTCAGCAAACAAAAAATAGAATTAGATTTTTTAAAAAACATATCAATTCTTGAATAATTTTTTTTAAAAAAATGATAGGCATAAACTTCATCTAGTTTTATACATATAATCAATTTACATCATCTTCAAATTCTCAACAAAAAGATCACTTTTTATGCCCTTGAAGTTGAACAGTTTGATGTTGTTAGCCATTTCCTTTATAAAAGTGTGTCAAATTATTGTGCTTTTACCCTAAAATAAAAATTGCTTTTGGTTTATCTTCTTCTTCTCTATTTCTTATCATATTCAAAGTATACTACTTCCCATCTTTCTTGACTATGCAAGTATTCTTCTCACTATCATGTATAGAGTTTCTATCAAATTGTAATAGTCTACCCAAAAAGTGTCCATGGGCAATATATTCACCAAACTTTGTTCATTCACCATTATTTGATTCTCTTTTTGCAACCATGAGACTCTATATGGACTAGGATCCTTAATTTTTTTTAATTTCTACATGTGTACCATCTCCTTAGACATAATGTTTCTATACTACCACTATCCACAATTACCTTGCATCACTTTCCATCTACCTAACACCTTGTTTGAAATAAATTTCTGCTTTGATTTGGTTTTATTTTCTCATTTTCTAGATTAAAATTTTTTTTTTATCAACATAAATAGTTCTCCATCCTCAGGGTCCTCTCCATGTTCAATGGAATCCTTCTCATTTTCAATGTTTGCAACATGCACTCTTGCCTCTTTTCCTTTACCTCCATCATTTTCGATCTATGGACATTCAAATGCTCTATGTCTAATTTAGCTACATTTAAAACACACAAATCCTTTTTCTCCACCTCTTACAAAATTCCCTCTTTCATGTGAGTAGTATCATCTTCCTCTTGGGAAATCTCCTCTTCCCTTTCCTTCTTGTACATTTAGACTTGATGTGCTTTCTTCCTTTTGTTTAGTTTAAAAGCCTCTTTTACTAGTTGGTTGTCATCTTCCCTATGAGATTCTTCCCTTACCCTAGATTTGTTTTTTTGTCTTCTACTCAGTTTCCCTTTTGCCTTCAAATCATATTGGTAAGGCCGCTCTACACTTTTCATACTCATCAAGATGATTTCATCTTCAATTGATGGATGTAATCCATATAAATACCTTGCAATCTAGTCAACATCTTCCTTAATTTGACCAACTCACATGGTTAATCAGGAAATGTCCTTTGTGTAATCTTCTACACTACTTTCCCTTTGCTTCAAATTTTGAAGCTTCCTTACCATTTTTTTTAATTAGCCAACAAAAATTTAAAGTTAATATTGGTCACCATTCGATCTTATGCCTTTATCTTCTCTTTTCCCCTTTGTTTTCTATCTATATGCAAATGCTCCCACAATAAAAAATCATGCCCTTGCAACTTCATGTGTGAATATTTCACCTTCTGATCTTCCTTCATTCTTTCATATGAAAAATACTTATCCATCTATCGCTTCCCATCCAACATAACTTTAGCATTCAACCCTCCTTTGTAACTTGGTAGCTCAAATCAAGTTCTAGAATCTACTTTTGTTCTTTCTCTCATTCACCTCTTTAACTTGTGACATCCCCAATATATATAGCTTTCCTTTGTGCCATCCCCATGAAATCCAGCCACACAGTGGTTCCATGCATCACTTAAGTTATACAAGCTTTTATTATCTCTAATATTTCAGGCTCTAAGATTCTAGCCCATTTCCCCTCTTTGTAACATCACCCTCTATGTGCCATGGTGACTTACTAATAACTTCAAAATTTTAATTCCCAAAGGTATTTGTACATGCTTTGATATCACTCAATGTAAACAAAATACATAATAGAGTCAAAATATATTCATTCTATCTTCAAAATAAATGATATCTAATAGAAAAAAATAAAATTTAAACTTTGTTTATACACATAATAAAATAAATTCATTATATAATACATAAATTTTTATGACATGAATATTTATAATTTGCACATATAGGTCATACATTACCAACTATGAATAAAAAAATGAATTAAGGCACACATATTTAACACCTATCTATATTTTAGAAACTATATAAAAATAACCAAACACACATATACATCAAATCACATTTCTAAAGAAATACAACAAAGAATAATAAAATACATGAAGGGGAAGACAAATAATGTAGGACCTATTCTTTATCCATACTCACAAAATCAAATGCATCCAAAACTGAAGTAGAAACCCCAAAAAATGTAGGACCATTAATTTAAAAACACCAACCACCAACCTATTTGATACCTGAAAGGATAATCATTTTCTCATATGTAAGAATATAGGAAAAAATGCAACCTGGTTTAAGAATTTACAATAGTAATGTTAAAATCCAATCTCTAGTGGAAAAATACAAGAGTTTATGCTTAAAATAAAGAATAAAAAAGATCAATTTTTTTAGAATCAAGGAAGTCCAAAACATAGAGATAAATAGCACTTTAAAACTCAACACTAAACATGTTTTGAAAAGAAATAAAAATACATAAGTATGTGGTATAACTAGGAAAAAACAAGGGGCCAAAGACATGTTTCAATACATGGTTTCCCTTGGTCAAAAAATTTATCAAAACCTATGCCAACTCTTCACTAAAAATATGACTTTTAATGGACTCAAAGCCTAGTGAAAAATAGAAAAAAAATAAAAAGAAAGCATTTTAAAAGGGTAACACATGGGAGACTATAAAGAAAAATGCAAGGTATAAAGAGGTTGTGTTTCACTTTCAAAAACAAAAAGAAGATAAAAAAAACATGTTTTCAAGTAATCAAGTATAGCTTTACGAGTATACACCCATCTTTGGCAAAGGCATGGTTACCATGGTTTATACTTGAAAGGAAAAATAAGCTCTTCTATTTGACAATTATTTGGGGTGAATAATCTTGCATTATAGATGTAGAACACATTATACATGCATTCTTATGGAGATAAAATGTATGCAATGTTAGTAATATGGGTCAAATGTGGTCCAAAATGAATTACATAAATCACAAGGCTACAACATAAAGGTAGTAGAGTAAATGCCAAGGAAGATTGGAAGATTTAATTACATGTCAAGAAGTATTTAACAAAATAAGTTCAATTGCCTACCTCAACTATGAAAATATTGAACCAAAGATGAGATGAAAAAAGAACTACACGATGAGCTTCTAATACAAGCAAGAAGGAGATCACCAATTTATTCCTCTAGGCACAACCAAAAAACCTTTGTGAAAGGAAAAACTTCACCCAACGATGAACTTCCCAAATGACTAGATTCATCCCCCTTATAAAAAATTAAAGAAGCAAGAGTTTCTAAAAGAAATCTCTTCCAAAATTAGAAAAATAAAAAAACAAAGTTTCAAAATAGGAACCCCCAAAAAATGAATCCCTTTAAAATAAATACTTCCCAAACTTGTGACATAATTTCAAATTCAAATTCATTAATATTGATATTACAGATATACTAAAGTTATTTATTAATATTTCTACACATGTTATATATATATATATATATATATATATATATATATATATATATATATATATATATATATATATATATATATATATATATATATATATATATATATATATATATATATATATATATATATATATATATAGTATTTGATAATTTAAATATTAATAATAATCAATATATATTAGATCATCAAAATCGAATGACAAAAAATATCCCTTGATATTATTTTAATAAATTATATATTTGTACTTCTCTGGTACTTATGGTGTTCATTTCAAATGTAATAGATTTGGTACAAGATTCAGCCCTTTTAGAAAATCTCATAGAAATCTATGCTCTAATTGAGTACTTAGAGGGTTTTCAGTTGACTGGTTCAATTAAGAAATATGACATGTTTAAAGGGAAATCTTTAATTGGCCATTTATTTTTTTGAAAATATTTGAGAAAGAAACAAGGAATAGCTATGTTGTTTGATGCCATCAGGAATGCACTTGTATATAGTAAGTAAAGTTTTTTTGAGAAATGATTAGGTGTTCTATATGATATGATACCATATTAGCTTCTCATATCATCCAAGGAAAATTTATATGCCATGCATCATCTTTTAGTATATCGGCCCCCTTCGTAGGCCCTATCACATGGATCACAAGTAGAATTTAGGAGAATATGGAAAGGTACAAATCAAGGGATGTAGAAAAATGTGATGTATTGGCTATGGGAAATGTTCCTCCTCTGAAAAATAGAAAAAATATTTTCTATATGTCTTGAGAAAGGACCCTCTTTACTGGTACTAGAAGAAGTGGGGGATAATTCTAGAGAATTTCATCAAATTTTGCCTTTCTCTATCTAGGATTTGTTCTTCATGAGAAATATTTAGTCTTTCAAGGAATTTTTTTGAATTTTTATATATGTGCTCCTAAATTTCTCCAAAAGGGTTTTTAGTTATAAATAGGATTTTGGCAATGTATGTTGATTTTCAAATAGTTTTAATTGTTTCTAGTGATAGATAGCTAGACACTTTATTATTTTGTATATTTTAGTTATATATTTTAATACTATATTTAGGTCTCTAATATTTTATTATTAAAACACTTATGTACATTTATCCATACATAAGGATGTAATAATCCTTATTTAATAATGATCATATGAATATTAAATAGTTTTTATTAAGGGGAAATTGGTTTTACAAGGACCAAAAACCCAATTATAGAATAAAAAATAAATAGGATAATAAATTAAAAAACAATAATAAGTTTGATGCCAAGAAAAAGAGACTAAAAAACCAAGGAATACCATAACACACCACTTGCAGATTATTGACTAAATCTACATTCTTCTGAATAAAATCAACATTGGTAGTCCTAACTTTCTTAACTAAATTATAGATGGGGGAAAATGACTTTTCCTTTCTTCTTATCCTGGTGGTAGGGCCACATAGAAAATCCTTATTTTATTTATCAGTAGTAGAACCCATATCCCTGGTTGATCTTGTATCCTTGAAATGGGATTTTGAGTCGACTTAACACCCACAGTTCATGGGAAGCATCAATATCTTTAGATAAACCTTTACAAGCCACCAATTGATAATTCATCTTCCAAGGACTCCCTCTTCCTCATATTTGTTAACAAATTTGATACCCATCAACACCAAAGGAGCACCTCCAATATTGAACTGACACCTCACCACAACCCATTCAACCTAAAAAATTGAAGGGCCAACCCCCAGAAAATTCCAACTTGCCATCTTCTGGATACATGAAGGAAGAGACCACACATCACCACCAACAACCTCCTCCCAATAGCTGCAGACCACCTTAGTAGGCTGAGCCTCCACCTCAATTGGATATTCCACCTCAATAGGAAGCAAGGGAGAAGAAAATTGAGGCAAATAAAGGCTTCACCACCAGGAAGCCATACAAAAAATACCCTCCTCAATAGGGGTATACCCCACCTCCATAAGGATATAACATAAAGGAATTAAAAAGGAAAAAGGGGGAGCCATACCTGCAAGATAAAGCTTAAAAAAAAGGGGATAAACAATAAAAGCCAAAATCAACACAATGAAATAGGAAGAGACACGACCTGTCCAAATAGGGTCCAACCATTCAATAACCACAAATGGGAGGACCACCATGCAAGTTTTTCACAACGTCTGTACTATGACATCTCTTCCACACCCATACTACTCCCTCTTCCATGAATAGGGTAGAAAGAACAAAGAAGATGAGACTCAGAGTAGTGGGAAGGCCTCGCGTAGGCACAACCTACTCTCCCAACAACCAAGTGCATAGAATGAGAACCTTCCAGTGTAGCTAACTTTATTCTCATCTTATGCATAGAAAAGGGCAGGGAACTCCAAACCCCAATGTTAACAATAGAGGAACAAACCCAGAAACCAAAAGCCTTAGCGCAAATAGCATGCACAACTCCCTCGCAAGTGCCAAACCCTTTGCTTTCATCATCTTTGTCTCCCTTTACCACCTCATCTTCTACGGATCTCGCACCTACAGAAGACCCCCCCCCAAGAAGTTCCTCCCTCCTGTGTTGTTTTTCCCTCCCTCACTGCTAATCCCACCCATGCAAAACTTCCCACCCACGCTGCTCTTCCCCATCACGTTGCCGATGTCGCTTATGTTTTACCTTGTTATCCTATTGTACCTTTTGAGTTAGAAAGATTTCAGGATCTCTTCCTTAGCTTGTATTATATTTTTTGTTAATGCTTTTTTTTAATCTTAGTGGGGTCCATTGTTATCTCCTCAGCATGGTGGTAGTGGACCATTTATGTCCCACGAGGCCAAGTGGTAGTGAGTCTTTTACCATTTTAGATTCAGATGTTCGTACACTAGTGTTGGATGATCCTTGTAGTAGTTGTACCTTCTTGTTCTTCTTGGTTGGAGATATATTCTTATCTTTCTTATTCTATGTTCCTTGTACTATTGCATTAGTTATTTAGGAGATATCATGTTGTACTTTATTGTGGACTATTGTATTACATATCTTGTGACATGTGTAGTGGATGTGGATTATTATGGATACCTTATGGTATCAGTTGTAATTATGTTTCATTATTATGATGATGTACAAGTATTATTCATTTGTATACATAATATTTGTAATTATGTATGATCTAAAAGTAATTAATTAATGTCTATGTAATCTACGTCAAGGAACCCTTGAGATTTTTAATCTATGTTGAGTTGTATTTGTATGTGAGTTGTAAATTATATTGCATTGCTTCTGCATTGTAAAACATTTTTGTTGTTTGAAAAATCTTATAAAAAATTATTCTGTAAACTTAGTTGCATTTTTAGGTTAACTTCTCTTTGGTCCCATGGTAGGGCATTACACACTCACCCTTGGGAGGGAAGAGTAACCTTGGAGGGTGAAAGGAATAGTGACAACCTTATTAGTGTAGAGTCTCCTCATGTGTGGCAAGGATAAACATGGATGCCTTGTTCTCCATGATACCAAACTTTTCCTATGGCTAGTTGGGGGCTATAAGGAGCATTCTTGGCTTGAAGCCATGGTTTTTTTGTGAAGATGGATTAGGAAAGGATTTTGTAGTGAGCCCATGTGTGGCATTTGTATCTTTCATTTCTACTTTGTTTCTCCTAATGGTTATGGTCCACTTTCACCCCTTGTTTAATGGCCTTTTGAAGGCCTATATTCTTGACTTGGGATTAAGATTTTTGAGTGTCCTTGATTTTAACAAGTTATTTTGAGTACACCTGTAATGTTCCTTTTTCTCTCTTTGTTCCCCTAACTCGGGGGTCACCATGTAATGGTCTAGGTTGGGAGGTAAGCCTCCATGGTTAAATCAGGATCTTATGCAGGTACTTATCTTGGATTTTGAAGGAGTCGTGGATGCTTATAAGGGTTTTCCTATTTTGTGAAGTTGGATTCCCTAGCCTTATGGCTATTGTAAATTTTCAAAAGCACGTAAATAGTTATGTTTCTAAGTTTTCAAAATTTGAAGTTATGTAAATTTGTTTTCTTTACATGAATATAAAATAATATTTTTTAAAATTTATATATACTTGTATGAAATCATATTTTCAAGTTTATTAATTTTTTGTTCCTTAAATTTTCATCATTATGGTATAAAAGGTTATGGTCCCAGCATGCTTTCTAGATTATTCTTTATAGCTAATTTGCTCTCCAAGTTAAATTAATAAATTTCCTTACATTAGTAAAGCAAGAAAACTTGTTCAACTTAATACCTTAATTAGGTCATGCTAATATATATATATATATATATATATATATATATATATATTAGTCCATTTTGTTTAAAAGTGTATTAAATTTTATTAATTAATTGAGGAATTATAGTTTCTATATTGTTAAAATTCATTGATAAATTACTTCCTCTAAATTTGATTCTAGAGTGAATAACTCTAGTGTAAAGATCAAGCTAAGGAAATTAATAGATTAGTTTGCGTAAGATTTTTGAAAGTTAACCTAATTAAGGAACCTTGTATAAAAGGATTATGCAAACCCTATTATTAAAATAATAAAATTGAAAAAAAAAATTATGCTAACCTTTGAAAGCAAAATCTCAAAATTGGTTACAAACATACCTTTAATTGAGGAGTTCAATCCTCTTGAATATATGCAATTTGAATTAATCCTCCTATATGTATATAATTCTATATAATTATATAAAAAACTCTTTAAAACCCATTTATGCTAATAAAGAGGAATAACTTTAATATTGTTCTAAGTAGGAAATTAGAACATTTCAAATTATTTAAAATATACCCTTTACACGGGAAATGTAAATTTGATATTACATTTAAAATATATATGTATTTAAATAAATTATATATAAAGGCTTATATATATAATTATCCTCAAATTAATAAAATCCCTCTTGCAAGAAAATAAAGTTTACCATAATTTTTTGCATTAATATTCTAGGCTAAATAAAACTACATAGCTTATTTATTAAAATTAACTTAAACCTTTTAGGAAATTATATATATATATATATATATATAAAGACACACACACATACACACACACACATATACACACACACACACACACATATATATAATATACATATATACACACACACACACACATATATATATATATATATATACATATATATATACATACCTATATATATATATATATATATATGTATATATATATCTATGTATATATACATATATATATATATACATATATATATACATACATATATATATATATATAGATATGTATATATATATCTATGTATATATATATATATATATATATATACACATATATATATAGATATACATAGATATATATATACATATATCTATATACATATATATATATATATATACATACATATACATATACATATATACATATATATACATATATATATATATATATCTATATGTATATATGTATATATATATATATATATATACATATATATATATACATATATATATATCTATATATCTACTATATATCTATATATATATAAATATATATATACTATATATACTGTATACCTATATACTATCTTTATGATGTATATATATATACCCTATATGTATGTATATAAATATATACATACATATAGCTATATATAGACTAATATATATATATATACATCTATACTATTTATATATCTATCTATATAGCTAATATCATACATACATACATACATACCTATATCTATATATATATCTATATATATATACTAAACTATAATCTATATATATACACATATGTATACTATATCTATATATACTATATCTGTATTACTATGTCTATACACATATATATAGATACCACACACATCTATATACACTACTACAATCACCACACCACACCCACACACCCACCATATATATGGGTGGGTGTTTGGAGTTGGGTCACAATTCTACGGAAGTCCGCGGGGTGGAAAAGTTGTAAAATGAAACGAGCGCCCGATTCTTCAAAATCAAGCGCTTGTTTAAAAAATGGGTGCCTGTTTCAGATCGGGCACAAAAAATTGAAACAGGCACCCGATATTTAAAAAATGAGCTCCCGATTCTTCCAATCGGGCGCCCATTTCAAAATTCTATTTTTTATTTTTTTTTACTAATTTCCCTTCATTTTCACCTTCAGAAAATGGGATCACGTTCAGTAGAGCTGGAGTGCCTGATTTAGCTTCCCCTACCAACCCCATCTACCATTTTTTCGTGTTCCAGGTATGTACTATTGTTTTTTTATTATTTTTATTTTATTTTTGTCATTAAAAATTGTATTTTCAAATTTTTTTAATTAAAAAACATAGTTTAATTTCTTGTTTTCAAAATTATTGTATAAGTTTAATTATATTTTATTTTTCAAGTAGTTCTTTTAAATTTCAATTTACTTTGTAAATTAGCGTATCTATGTAAAAATCAAAACCCTAGGTAGTAAAAAAAAAATATAAATAGGTATACAAAATTAAAGTAAGAAACCATAGTCTTAGAAAACAAAAACATAAACCTATAAAAAATTAAACTAGGAAACCCTAGTCTTAGAAAACAAAAACATAAACCTATAGAAAATTAAACTAGGAAACCATAAACTTAGAAAACTAGAAAACAAAAATCTAGAAACCCTCTCTCTCCTCTCTCTCCTTTCTACCTCCTCCTCCTCCTCTCTCTCTCTCTCTCTCTCTCTCTCTCCCTCTGTCTTCTCTCTCTCCTCTTCCTCTTTCCTATGATTTCTCTCCCACCTCTTCTCTCATCTTTTCTCTCATAAAAAATGGAGTTTAATGTTGTTTTCAAAATT